>CM051237.1:197209795-197819795 GCA_027917425.1 Gastrophryne carolinensis | reverse complement strand
TCAATATCTCTGAGTTGGGAGAAGCCAGATGGAAATGTCAGTTCTTACTTTATCCAGATCCAGGAAGATCCAACATTTAATAGAACTGTAACTACAACTTCTGATACCATAGAAAATCTGACTCCTGGAAATTATTACACATTCCTTGTCTCGGCTCAAGTTGGTGGCAGTGTGCAAGGAAGACCTAATTCTACATTTACATACACAGGTAAGTTAGAGTTGATACTGCCTTAAAAAAATAGCCCGGTATATATCTAATATTTTTTATCATACTTTTCTATTTTATTTATAAATATAAAAATTCGAAAGGAAGATTAATAACTTGTTTCTGTTTTTTGTGCAGCTCCTGAAGTTGTAAAGAACCTGACCATAGAAAATATTACCACCACGTCAATATCTCTGAGTTGGGACAAGCCAGATGGAAATGTCAGTTCTTATTTTATCCAGATCCAGGACGATCCAACCTTTAATAGGACTGTAACTACAACTTCTAATACCATACAAAATCTGATTCCTGGAAATTTGTACACATTCCTTGTCTCGGCTAAAGTTGGTGGCAATGTTCAAGGAAAATCTAATTCTACATTTACATACACACGTGAGTTAGAGTTGATACTGCTTTCAAGAAATTAACATTTTTGTATATGTCGGCATATTGTTCATATAACAACCCATTATATATCTGTTATTATTTATTATGCTCTTCTATTTTCTTTATATATATATATTGGAATGGAAGATTAATAACATGTTTCTGTTTTCTGTTTAGCTCCTGAAGTTGTAAAGAACCTGACCATAGAAAATATTACCACCACGTCAATATCTCTGAGTTGGGAGAAGCCAGATGGAAATGTCAGTTCTTACTTTATCCAGATCCAGGAAGATCCAACATTTAATAGAACTGTAACTACAACTTCTGATACTATAGAAAATCTGACTCCTGGAAATTATTACACCTTCCTTGTCTCGGCTCAAGTTGGTGGCAGTGTGCAAGGAAGACCTAATTCTACATTTACATACACACGTGAGTTAGAGTTGATACTGCCTTAAAAGAAATAATATTTTTGCATATGTCAGCATATTGTTCATATTACAGCCCGGTATATATCTAATTCCTTGTTTCTGTGCAGCTCCTGAAGTTGTAAAAAACCTGACCATACAAAATATTACCACCACATCATTATCTTTGAGTTGGGAGAAACCAGATGGAAATGTCAGTTCTTACTTTATCCAGATCCAGGGAGATCCGACCTTTAATAGGACTGTAACTACAGCTTCTAATACCATAGAAAATCTGATTCCTGGAAATTATTACACCTTCCTTGTCTCGGCTCAAGTTGGTGGCAGTGTACAAGGAAGACCTAATTCTACATTTACATACACACGTAAGTTAGAGTTGATACTGCTTTCAAGAAATTAACATTTTTGTATATGTCGGCATATTGTTCATATTACAACCCATTATATATCTGTTATTATTTATTATGCTCTTCTATTTTCTTTATATATATATATATATATATATATATATATATATATATATGTATATTGGAATGGAAGATTAATAACATGTTTCTGTTTTCTGTTTAGCTCCTGAAGTTGTAAAGAACCTGACCATAGAAAATATTACCACCACGTCAATATCTCTGAGTTGGGAGAAGCCAGATGGAAATGTCAGTTCTTACTTTATCCAGATCCAGGAAGATCCAACATTTAATAGAACTATAACTACAACTTCTGATACCATAGAAAATCTGACTCCTGGAAATTATTACACATTCCTTGTCTCGGCTCAAGTTGGTGGCAGTGTGCAAGGAAGACCTAATTCTACATTTACATACACACGTAAGTTAGAGTTGATACTGCCTTAAAAAAATAGCACGGTATATATCTAATATTTTTTATCATACTTTTCTATTTTATTTATAAATATATATATATATATATTCGAATGGAAGATTAATACCTTGCTTCTGTTTTCTGTGCAGCTCCTGAAGTTGTAAAAAACCTAGCCATAGAAAATATTACCACCACATCAATATCTCTGAGTTGGGAGAAACCAGATGGAAATGTCAGTTCTTACTTTATCCAGATCCAGGGAGATCCGACCTTTAATAGGACTGTAACTACAACTTCTAATACCATAGAAAATCTGATTCCTGGAAATTATTACACATTCCTTGTCTCGGCTCAAGTTGGTGGCAGTGTACAAGGAAAATCTAATTCTACATTTACATACACACGTGAGTTAGAGTTGATACTGCCTTAAAAAAATAGCCCGGTATATATCTAATATTTTTTATCATACTTTTCTATTTTATTTATAAATATAAAAATTCGAAAGGAAGATTAATAACTTGTTTCTGTTTTCTGTGCAGCTCCTGAAGTTATAAACAACCTGACCATAGAAAATATTACCACCACGTCAATATCTCTGAGTTGGGAGAAGCCAGATGGAAATGTCAGTTCTTACTTTATCCAGATCCAGGAAGATCCAACATTTAATAGAACTGTAACTACAACTTCTGATACTATAGAAAATCTGACTCCTGGAAATTATTACACCTTCTTTGTCTCGGCTCAAGTTGGTGGCAGTGTACAAGGAAGACCTAATTCTACATTTACATACACACGTGAGTTAGAGTTGATACTGCCTTAACCCTTTCGCTGCCAGCCTACCTGGAGTTTTTGTCACCCTTGGTGCCAGACCATTTTGAACTATTTTGCGCTCCCCATGTTCAAATGTGATTTTTGAAGGGATTTCCCAGGAAAATGATATATTGTTTTTTTCAGAAGAGTCTGGGCTTCAACATGCGATGTCTTGTTTGGCCTTTTTTTTGTGTATTCTCAATACTTTTGGGTGAAATATGTGCAAAAAAATAAAAAAAAATCTATTTTTTGCAATTTGTAGTGTTTTTTTGTAATAAAAAATGTAAGTTTGTCAATAAAATCTTATTGCGTGTGAAACCCCAATTTCTCCCGGTTACAGCGGTTCCACAAATTTATAGGTAGACACCCTTTCCTGCCCAGGAGACTCCCCCAAACTGAAACAGCGCTTTAGGGGATTTTCAGAAAAAAATACAACTGTGATATGCACTATGTGCACCTTGCAGTTTTTCCAGAAAAATAACCCTTTACATTTGAAATACCCCCAACAAACTATATATTCTCTGGAAGTACACACCTCAAGCTTTCTAGGTGTACCAGGCTTGTTGATGTGGCCACAGTTTTCTGGAAGTAATCCCTCAATGTATTCTTTGGTTGCAAAGAGTTTCCCTAAAAAAAGGATAAAAAAGCAGGACCAAAGCAACATTTTCCTAAAAAAACGATATACAAACAAGAAAAAACAAGTATAATCTGAAAAAGCAACCTCCCCCGAACAGAACGATACCCAACATACATAGCTACTGTCAAGGGAAGAGTTGCCAAACACCCCAAAGTAAAGCATGCGCATAACGGTAATTTTTCTTGAAAATTTCAGCTCTGCAGACAAGGTGCACACCTTGCGATTTTTCAACCAAAACAACCCTTTTACATTTGGAATATCCCCCATAAACCATATATTCCCTAAAAGTACACATGTTAAGCTTTCTAAGCGTACCCAGCTTGTTGTAGTGGGCTCATCTTTCTGGAATTGATCCCTCAAAGGATTCTTTGGTTGCGCAGGGTTTCCCTAAAAAATTTATAAAAAAGCTGAATAAAAAACACCTTTTCCTAAAATATAAATATGCAAACCAGAAAAAACAAGCTAAGTCTGAAAGCGCAAGGTCCCCCGAACAGAACAATACCCAACATGCATAGCTACTTTTAATCCTTTTAATTGCCAGCCTACTTGAGATTTTGTCACCCTCTGTGGACAGGTCATTTTTCCCCATTTTGCGCCATGTTTTGCGACATTTTTGCTGGAATTTTCAGGAAAATTATATATATATTTTTTTTGCAGCAGAGTTTAGGCTTTAACATGTAAATGTAAATTTTATTCTGTTTTTTTACAATATTATTGATATTAAAAAAAAGTGAATAAATAAAATTTTTTTTTAGAAAATTGCCTCCTTTATTTTAAATAAAAAATGTATTTTATTAAAGAAAACCGTATTGCATGTGAAAGCCCCATTTCTACAGATTAGAACGGTACCACATATTTATCGGTAGCCCCCGTTCCTGCCCAGGAGACCCCCCTAACTGAAACAAGTACTTTATAACATTTACAAATAAAATACAACTACCATCCACACTACAAAGGGTTAAATCGGGGAAAAAAATGACATAGGGTCCCCCCTCCCAGGGGGGGGACCCCATTTTTTGGGGGGATTTTTAAGGGTTAAAAACCATTAAAAATCCAAAAAAAAACGACATGGGGTCCCCCTTACCCAAAGTAACCAGCCCGGGACCAGCTATGCAGGGCTTGTAGGAACAGGGCACAGGGGCCAGCTTTTGTGGCCCCTGGCCCTGCAGGCTACAAAGCCCACATAGCCCGTGGGCCCGGGCTCTTCTGCCCCCCCCGGCCTTTGGGGAGGCAGGTAATGGGGGTGCCAAGGGTTAATGGCAAGTCACTCGCTAGTGCAGGTGACTTGCCATCCCCCAGCCTTGTGAACTGATATAGGGGTCTTGTGGACCCCTTACCAGTTCACAAGGGGTTAAATGTAAAAAAAAAAAACACCACACAGACGCAGAAAAAAATATTTTATTATTATTATTTTTTTTTTTAATACTTACTACCTCCCATCCATCTTCCCCTCCCAATCACTGGCTTCTGCTCATCTGCTGGAAGCCTTTTATAGCTGCTGGGTGACAGAACATAAGGGGTTAATTAAAAAAAAAAAAAGACATAGGGTCCCCCCTCCCAGGGGGGGCGGACCCCATTTTTTTTTTTTATTTTTAAGGGTTAAAAATCCTTAAAAATAAAAAAAAAATGACGTGGGGTCCCCCTTACCCAGCATTACCAGCCCGGGACCAGCTATGGGGGCTTGTAGGCACAGAGTGGGGGGGCCAGCTTATGTGGCCCCCCCACCCTGCAGCCTACGAGCCCACATACCCTATGTGGGCCCGGGCTCTTCTGCCCCCCCCTGGCCTTTGGGGAGGCAGGTAATGGGGGTGCCAAGGGTTAATGGCAAGCCACCCACTAGCGCAGGTGACTTGCCATCCCCCCAGCCTTGTGAACTGGTATAGGGGTCATGGACCCCTTACCAGTTCACAAGGGGTTAACAGTAATAAAAAAAAAAACACCACACAGATTAAAAAATAACTTTATTAAAAAATAAAAACTTTTTTTTACTTTACTCACCTCTGATCCTCAGCTTCTGTGTCCCTCGCAGCTCTGATGACAGTTATTGTCATCGCTGGCCAGTGGAGGAGGGAGGCAGGTGATCAGATCATCACCTGCCTTCCTCCTCCTGTGGCCAGCGATGACAAGTGTGAGAATCGCAGCCCGGAGCCAGGACGACACCCGGAGGTGTGACGTCATAAGCCCCGCCCCCAAAGGGGCGGGGCTTATCGGCAAAATGGCGGCGCCCGTCGAGCAGGACAGGGAGAGGGCCTTTCAGGCGATCGGAGGCCCCCCTGGTGAAGAGGAGACCCGGCGGGAGCAATCGATCACTAAGGTAAGTAAATGTCATTTTTATATATTTTTTTTTTTTAACATGTATTTCGGCGGCTGCTGAAGGGGGGGGTGGCTATTCCGGGCTCTCCCCTGCACCTGGGGGGGCCTGGGTGGGGGATCGAAGCCCCCCCGGATGAAGAGGAGACCCGGCCGGATAGAACAAGGGGTCAGGTGAGTGTTTTTTTTTTTTTACTTTTACTGTAGCAGGGGGGAAAGTCAAGCCCGTAGTTTCTACGTGCTTGGCACTTAAGTGGAGTGGAAGCAAGCACGTAGAAACTACGGGCTTGGCACTGAAAGGGTTAAAAGAAATAATATTTTTGCATATGTCAGCATATTGTTCATATCACAGCCCGGTATATGTTTTATCATGCTCTTCTATTTTAATTATATATCTTTATTTGAATGGAAGATTAATACCTTGTTTCTGTGCAGCTCCTGAAGTTGTAAAAAACCTGACCATAGCAAATATTACCACCACGTCAATATCTCTGAGTTGGGAGAAACCAGATGGAAATGTCAGTTCTTACTTTATCCAGATCCAGGGAGATCCAACATTTTATAGAACTGTAACTACAACTTCTAATACCATAGAAAATCTGACTCCTGGAAATCATTACACCTTCCTTGTCTCGGCTCAAGTTGGTGGCAATGTACAAGGAAGATCTAATTCTACATTTACATACACACGTGAGTTAGAGTTGATACTGCCTTAAAAAAATAGCCCGGTATATATCTAATATTTTTTATCATACTCTTCTATTTTATTTATAAATATATATATATTCGAATGGAAGATTAATAACTTGTTTCTGTTTTCTGTGCAGCTCCTGAAGTTGTAAAGAACCTGACCATAGAAAATATTACCACCACGTCAATATCTCTGAGTTGGGAGAAGCCAGATGGAAATGTCAGTTCTTACTTTATCCAGATCCAGGGAGATTCTACCTTTAATAGGACTGTAACTACAACTTCTGATACCATAGAAAATCTGACTCCTGGAAATTTGTACACATTCCTTGTCTCAGCTCAAGTTGGTGGCAGTATTCAAGGAAGACCTAATTCTACATTTACATACACACGTGAGTTAGAGTTGATACTCCTTTCAAAAAATTAACATTTTTGTATATGTTGGCATTTTGTTCATATTACAGCCCGGTATATATCTATTATTATTATCATGCTCTTCTATTTTCTTTATAAATATATATATATATATATATATATATATTCGAATGAAAGATTAATACCTTGATTCTGTGCAGCTCCTGAAGTTATAAAGAACCTGACCATAGAAAATATTACCACCACGTCAATATCTCTGAGTTGGGAGAAACCAGATGGAAATGTCAGTTCTTACTTTATCCAGATCCAGGGAGATCCAACATTTAATAGAACTGTAACTACAACTTCTGATACCATAGAAAATCTGACTCCTGGAAATTATTACACCTTCCTTGTCTCGGCTCAAGTTCATGGCGATGTACAAGGCAAATCTAAAGCTACAGTCGCCTATGCAAGTTAGTTAGAATCTTATTTACATACTTTTATTTTTCTTATGTTTCTAAAGCTTACACACGGTCTCCAAGTATAACTGTACTTAGTCTGCCTTCTCAGTATTCAGCTTCTCTATTTAAAATTTGACATGTGCTAAATTTTTGAAAAATTTCTCCAAGATTTTTACTGTCTGAATTGTATTAGTTAAAGGTTAATTAAAGACCCTTCCAAGATTCCGAGGGTCAGATCGGTTTCCTGTACTGCTACGACCCCTACTCTATTTGTTGGAACAAAACATTTAACCTCTACTATACCTGAAGGCATGCATCAAGTCAACTAGACTTGCCTGATGTATTTTTCTTGAATTTATTTCACTCATTAAGAATGACTTGAACAGAAATCAGTTGAAGTGTTCATTTCATTAGCGTGACTAAAGCTCTTGGGTGTTACACTGCCTTAGGTGGGGTGTTAACAAGGCATTGTAATTCACAGACAGTAGATGTCACAGCCCACCCCTCTTTTTATGCTTAGCTTTATTTTTATATAAATAGCTTATTTCATACCTCCCCTGGATGTCCCCTTGGACCTGCAATGAGCTGTGCATCACCCTCGAACTGCCTGCATCACCTCTGGAGCCGACTGCCTCACCTCTTCTTGGGCCACTTAGCCTCTGATGCCTAGGGTTGCTATGACCCTGTCAATGGCAACTTCCTTTGAAATCGGCTTCCTATGAAGCATTGCCAGCTGGCACTAGAATTGTCCGCACTCTGGTGGGTATCATTCTATAGGGGCCAAATTCAAAGGAACGCTGCCACCGCTAACAGGTAGAGGGTTGCCGGCTGAGATAAGTTACACCAACGCTTTCTGCTTCACACACTGCGCTCCTCACCACAGCCACCCCCAAGTTTGGGTCCCCATCGATTTCATTCATTGGTCCCTGAACCTGAACATTTATTCAAAGTTCAGCCGAGCTTGCCGGACCCGACCTGGGAGGTTTGCTTATCCCTGGTGGTAAGTTTTCAGCGCAAAAGCGCTGTCAGACAGTGAGATTAAATTAACCAGTTTTTGCAGGGCCTCAAGGTGGGGCAGTTCACTTAGATGGACCAGTTTACAGTGATAGGGTGGGGTTGTTGTTTATTGCTTTACTTGCATGCTTTAAAAAAACAAAAATCTGCATGTTTGAAATAGCTTTTGCTAATTATGCATCTATCAGTAAAATGTTTTCTTTTTAATTACACAGGACCAGGTGTTGTCAGAAATTTTGTTATTGACTATATATCAGCTGAATATGTAAATCTAAGCTGGACCCCTCCATATGGAAATTTTAGCTTTTACCTGGTAGAGGTCATAGGAACTGTATCCAAGCTTGAAAATACCACCTTGCAATTAACTTCCATCTTAGACCTGACACCTGGACAGTACTACACATTCAAAATCTGGGCAGTTGCTGGAACAGATGTACGAGGAGAGGCCAATGTAACATACACTACAACATGTGAGTGCATATAATGTATACAATCTGTATTTATGATCATATTGATGTAAAATAAGACACTCCCTATTGGCAACTTTGTTCAGGTCTGCAGGGACTTTTGTCCTCCCGGAATTTAGGAGACACTTAGATTTTTCTCATAATGCTCTGTATGCTAGGCAAAAGGAAACAGCTAAACAATGTAATGAGGCACGTCTCAATACAAGAATAGTATATGTTCCCCATAAAGTATGATGGCAACTAGTTGAGTGAACTGATTCTTAAGTATAAGAATTAGCTCAGAATTTCAGGGAAAATTCATTTTAGCGCAAATCCGAATTTCTTTGGTATTCCTGCTACACAAAATTTTCCCTGAAATCCTTTTAAAAAAAACACACTGCTACTTACCTATTACTTACCTTCATGCTGGCTACCCCGTCGCTCCGGTCCTGCATTGAGCAGCTGGTAGCAGGTGCTTTTCCAAGTGCTGGAAGCCAACTTGCACAGCTGAAAGAACATCCATCTACCCTGCTATGTGGGAGCTCATCCCTCTGTACTCTCAGGTGGGGGCAGAGGGGGCAGACCGCATCATCTGCATGAGCTCGTGCCCCTCCCAAGCAACAGGTTGCAGACCATTGGCCTGAAGAACATTTTTGCACTGTTGGTTTTTACTTTGCAATAAGTTTTTGTAATCTACTTAAGTATCTAAATAATGTTTTTTTTAACAGTCTGTGCTATTGCACACATTTATATCAAATTAGTTGACCAAATCACTCTGATTTAGGGGACACAACACACCTCCCTTTGTTGCCTCTGCATGATGTTTTACTTGCCTGGGGAGGGGGCGGAAGAGGAAACATGATCTAATTACCTGACCGCCCATTCCTATCCCTTCATATGCGTTGAGCAATCAAACTCTTACTTGCTTAACGGGTAGCCTCCCACCACTAATTATTCACCTTATTCCTGCATCCTCCCATGTGTGTAGCCCAGCCTTCTTTATTGGCTCCATTCAAGCATGTCTCCACCCACCTTGAATGCCGGGTGTGTGGCAGTGGTGTTGTTGTTACAATAGTCCATATGCATATGCTCTTGATGATGGCTGTGTACAACATTGCTGTCGGGTGTCCCCACTCTCTGATGCTTCCTCAGCACAGAGAAATCATCAGCACCACTGCCTGACAACCTGACACAGGCAGGGGCTGTAGGATCATGACTAATCCTGGTTCCTCCAGCCCTGTCCTGACCTCCATCTGTGGCCATAGCTCATGCCATAGCTCATGCTTGACTTACCCCCAATCTTCTGGGTGTACACGCATGCGGGTCTGGCATTGCAAGCATGTGCATATGTGATTGCATGCATGTGCATCTGGGTGAGTGCACATGTGTTTGGTAGTGCACACATGCACGTTTGGGAGTGTGCTGGGGTGCGCACACCCTCTTTTTGGGAGTGCTGGTTTAGGGGTCAAATGTTGCCTAACAACAGAAGCAGGATCTCTAGTCTCTTACAGGCCCTTCCTATTATGCTGATTATAATGCAGCATCACAGAGCCAATGGCCATGCTCACTTGCTTCAGACGAAGTCATAAGGAGAAACCGTGCAGCTCAATATCTCTGCAATTTCTTTCTCAATTTAAAAATGGAAAACAGTTTAGGACATTGCCAAATGTAGCCAGCACAATGGGATAACAATTGCCGGATAACATTTGCCTTTTCCTGAAATATGACTTTAAAGGGACACAAGAGCCACATATCCCAAAAACTTTTTAAAACCATCTATAATGTTATAGATAGATATGGACATATACAGTATATATACTGACCTTTTGTTTTTAACACTTTGTTATCTATGTTTTGCAGTTCCTGGAATTGTCGGCAATATTAGAGCCAATGACATCACCAACACCTCTGTGACCCTGATGTGGGACCCTTCAGCGGGAAATAAGGATTTCTATGTGATAAGAATGCTGGATAATTCCACATTTTATAAGACCGTACTCTCTGAGACTGTGACAATAAATGCACTTATTCCAGGTGGTGCTTATGCATTCCGTATCTCTGCAAAGCTGGGTTCTACAGAGGGAGATTATGAAGACATCTTTTCCTACATTCGTATGTATCTTAGTAGAACTACTTTTTATTGCCAGATTACTAAAAAAAATGTAAAAACGTATCTTCATAGTGTCATTTTAAATACATAATACTGATGTTACTTTAACTTCAATATGGATAAAAGCTTCTCATAATATGCTTTCACCACAATATCATGTTATACGTGTAGGAATAAGTCAAGCCATTGATTGAATTTAAGAAAAATAACGCAGAAAATATAGTATAGTGTGAAAATATAGTATAAGCTATAACTCTTAAAAACAGGAAATATTTCCAAAGGAGTGATTTCCTCACAAACCCTCAAAATGTAATATACATAGTATAACCCCATGCACTGCTCTGAAAATACCTTCCCTGAGCACCATTTCCCCCCCCCCCCCCCCGCCCCAGCCCCAGCCCCAGCCCCAGCCCCAGCCTTAACAGTGTCCTAGACAGCATATAAGCCCCATAGTAAACGTCTGTAAGTCAAATGTGGCTCCATAGCTACAGGTTCAGGAGAAACATGTTAGGTTGATAATGGCAGGGTAATGGCATTCTCCATATTTTAACTTACTGCAATTATTTCCACCCATGTTCCCCATCCTCATTCTAGTTTAAGGATGACTTTTCTATTGTATTTAATGTAGTTAATTTACAATCAAATGACTACAACACCTTACTTGTCTGCATTTATAAAGTTAGCGCTAATGAACTCCTGTATTTCAGTTAATAAAGCAGTAAAATTGCAAGGGGAGGGAAGTGGCCATAAAGCATGGTAGATTTCACATTTGTCATCTGATTTACCTCAAATTTAAAATAAAAGTAATTGCACTGTTAGCACCATGGACTGTACAAGCTCAAATCATTCTTGTTTCCGAGCTAATACAATTACCTGTATTTAAAATATTTAGTTTAGTATTAATCACTTTATCAGTGACATCCTCCTTAAATAATGCCAATGAAAGGTTTAGCCTTTCAAATGATAAAGGTTTTAAAGTATGTGAAAGATAATTCTTAGACCTAGCAATTTGTGTTGTTATATAATGTGCCTTTAACTTTAATGTTACAAGGAAAAGTAGGAGGAGAGTTTTATATCATTCCTCATCTTATTAAAATTCTTTCTAAATTAGATCACAATCTTTACTCCTTACAAATAGGTGGTGATTGTTTCATGTCTACCGTTACCTTTCAAAAGCCACTTTTTGCTGCCTTTACCTACACTACAACACATGTGCACTTTTGTGATACATTAAAGCAATGATGTCAACTTATTTTGAAGCTCATTCTAAATGTTGTTTGTTCATATTATCTAATCTGTTACTAATATCTATACTTTTGCAGGACCTGCCACAGTGACTAATTTGAGAGCATCTAAGATCAATAATAGTACAGTCTCTATCAGCTGGCAGCTTCCAGAGGGGAACACAAGTTATTATCTGGTTGATGTGCATGGAAATTCAAGTCACACATCTTATAATGTGACTACAGAATCAGAGACAATTTTTAACCTGACCAGTGGAAACCAGTACTTAGTGAAGGTTACTGCAGTTACAGAAAATGGCTTGCAGGGGGGCAGCAAAGAGATCTCCATATTGTGTGAGTACAAATAGAGGCATGAATAACATTTTACATGGTATGTAGAATAAATGGGAGTGGGAGCCTGATCTATGAAGCTTATGTGCCATTAAAATTTTCTAAGCACAAAAGGTCACTTTATGCCTCATTTAAGAAGCATGTGACAGTATGCCAGATATAGACAAATTCATGACTAGTGCAGTTCTATAAGCAGCACCAGTTTTTAGTGGCGCTAAAACTTAAGATGCCATAGAGCATATATGCAGTAAAAGTAAAGAAGTGTTTTATAACAAAAAAATGTTGAAATGAAATGCAGAAAAAGAAAATAGTGAATGCAAATTTTCCTCCTGATTTTCCACCAATGTGTTCATCTAATCTTAATCATTAAAAATGGAATCAAACACAATACAAAGTTTGCCACATTTTTATTGCAACTTTTTTTCAGATAACTTTAATAATGTTACGGCAACTAGTGCCTAAAATATCGACCGCCAACTTCTGCAGCATCTAAAAAAATTGGCAAAAATGGCATGCAGAAGTTGGCGGAACAGCCTAGTGCTCACTGGCATAAGGGTCAACAAGTGCACAGACAGACACTGACACAGGCTGCCTATAGGAATAAGCCCAGTGCGCCAATGCAAGCTAATTATTTAAGAAAAGATGTTTTGACTTGCTGCGCCACTCAAAGCACACGGAAAGATAACCAAGCCAAATCAAAAAAGATGCCACCCGGTCAAGGCAGACTTGCATGCCAATAAACTTATGCAAAAACTTCAAAT
Source organism: Gastrophryne carolinensis (assembly GCA_027917425.1). Lineage (NCBI taxonomy): Eukaryota > Metazoa > Chordata > Amphibia > Anura > Microhylidae > Gastrophryne > Gastrophryne carolinensis. The sequence continues at coordinate 197,806,786 of CM051237.1, read as the reverse complement.
GTCAGGCTCTAAATGTATAAATGTAGATTGCTGCCTACTGATCAAAGTTGCCTTAAAATGGCCCGACACATATTTTTATACATAATGGGTGTGGGGCTTCATTGTGACAGGCTCTGGGGGTTGGGGCAGCATCCACTTAGCTGGAGCCACAATCCTTATCTGAAACTCTATCAGCTGGAGAAATTCGGCCCCACGATTGTCTGTTACGGGACCGCCAGCAGGTCACATAAGGACAGCAGGGGGTCTATGCACTCAGGTTGCCCTCTTGAGCCTGCCACATATGTAGAAACTGGGTGTAGGGCCACTTTAAAATTTACATATTTGACAAAACCTAGTAACCTACTTTTTGGGCCCGCTTCGGTATTCATAACAGTTGGGTTATTCCGCCACAAGGTGGTGCAGTGGTACTGCAGAAAGCTGTGGCATCCTCCGGCTCCCTATAAAAACGGGATTAACCATAGAGTTCCCAGTGTTTCCACTGCAGTGATACTGCGAAGTTAGAAGATGGCTCTCTCTCTTGCGCAGGTGAGCGGGGCAACCAAGCCTGCGGCCCTGCATGTCTATTTCCATCCATTTCTGGACCCTCACTGCCTCCCAGCCTCGGCTGACAGATCGGGTGAAAGTAGAAGAGCACTAGGGTCAAGTGCTCCAGGAGCGCAGCTCCAGCTGCATTCCCTGTACCACAAAGGGTAGCCGGCCATAGGCTTTATGGTGAGCGTAATAGGGATGCGGAGTTCATATTCTGGCTTCTGAGGGGGTGAGTGTTTTTGGGAACTATGTCTCCTTCTTTTCCTTCAGGGGTCGCTGCCCCCCCTCCCTGGCCTGGATACTTGCCGCTGGCCTCTCATCTCCCCCCCCCCCTCTCTGGCTTTGTTCGGGGGGCCGGGTGGCATCGGCGAGTGGTGTTCTATGCCATGTTTTGGCGTTTATTGTGTGTTTTTGGGTGTTTTTCAGCCACCGCGCGCTTTGTACTGCGCTCCGCGGCAGTTGGCGCTATGACCTGAGGCGTTTTTTGCTTTGTTATGCCACCGGCCGGGTCACATGATCGCCGTTTTCATGCTCTTCGGGTTGGGATGACGCATATCGCGTCATCTCCCGCCCCTCGAGGTACCTCTGCCGGCGCCATTTTGGACTAGCTGCGCGTCTGGATTTCTCCCTTCCTGGCTGCAGCGCTGCTTCCACTGGTGTGTCTCTTCATCCTGCGGTCTGTGCCTTGGTGACCCTGCGGTGTCTTTGGTCTGTGAGTCCCCCTTGGGGGGGGGTTTATTGACCTTGGGGGTATGTGCTGTGGGATGCTCATGTGTCGTTTTCACTTATGTCTTTCAGGCGGGACACCATTGGGTTGTGGTTTCTCCCGGCTCTACTACTTCCCCCCCTCATCCACCCCTTTCACCGATTTCTGGGGGCATCCCGTGGGAGGGCATCCTGGGTGGCTTCTGTATTAGCCTTTACCCACCGCTGGCCTATTGCGCCTGTGCTAATCACCATATGGAGGCTTCTGGGGATAGCGTGCTTGGGGGTCCTTCGGGACAAGCTCAGCTGTGTTCCATGTGTGGGGTATCCCCTGTGAGTAACAGTGTCACGGTGTGCGTGTCGTGTGCTGAGAGTGTACTTGCGCTCCAAGCTGGTTTGCCTGCTTCGCTTCCCAGCTCTGCGCCTCCCTTGGCTTCACCTACTCCCCTGCTCCTGCAATTGGGCCCTAGTGAAGGGGATATTAGCAGGGAGTCGCACTCTGATTTGGCTCTGCGGGTGGCCAGCATTGAGAGGAAGCTTGCCAGGACTGTTCCTAGAAAGGCCTCTGGCAAGAAGCAGCACCTGATTTCCACTCCCTCACGCTCTACAGACGAGTATGAGGAATTTGATGTCATTGCTGGGCGTTATTCCCTAGAGGAAGGGAAACTGCTCCAGGACTCCGACTACTCTGGGGACCAGCAGGAGGGTTGTGATAGTGACCCTGAATCTGGTGAGGATTCATGGTATCCTGAGGACACTGATAATTTGCTGTCTCACATTTTTGAAATTTTACACATTGCTGCCCCTGTGGCTGCTAAAAGGAAACAGGGTGAGCTGTTTCGTCCTAGTAAACAGCGTCTGGAGTTCCCTGAGCAGGGACATTTTACCCCTATGGTGCTTCAAGAATGGGAACATCCTAACAGGCTGCCTGCTGTGCCCAAGGGTTTGGATAAGAGGTATCCCTTTCCTGCTGATCTTGTTAAGAGGTGGTCATTTCCCCCTGAAGTGGACGCTCCCGTGCTAGGCTTCACCTTCACCTGACACTACCACTCTGAGGGACAGTGAGGACCGGCGCAAGGATCAGTTTGCCTGCCATGCCTTTACCTGTGTGGGGGCTGGATTGCTCCCGGCCTGTGCGGCTGCCAGTACAGCTATTGCCCTTAAGAAACTGCTCAAGCATCTCCCTGATGGCGCTACGGATCATAGCGGGGGGGGGAGAGAAATTTAGGACCCTCTTGGTTTGTGGCCTTTATCCTTACTGCTATGGATGATGCTGTACGGCTGAGCAGTAGGGCCTCTGCGCTCTTGGTGGCTATGCGCTGCTCTGTTTGGTTACATCAGTGGGCATTTGAAGCTGCTGCTAAGAAAGCTCTCACTGGACTCCCCTTCGCAGGGCTGCGGCTATTTGGGGAGCGTCTTGATGTTCTAGCAAGGATTGCAGGCTACCTCAGCATAGGAGGCAGTCTCGGCCCTTTCGGGGGGTCCTCTGTCCCCCTCCTTTCCTTTCGTGCTCCCAGAGGAGGCCGTGGCTCCCTCCTCTCTAGTAGCCGCAGAGATTCTTGGGGCCGTGGCAGATCCCGTGGTCGTCCCGGTCTCTCCTGGAGGTCCAAGCCCAAAACCTCTCCCAAGCCCCCTCAGGCATGAAGGGGCGCCCTCATCCTGATTGTGGCCAAGTCCTTTCCTCAGGCCGAGCAGGACACTCAGATGGTGACATCCACTCTAGAGTCCTTCTGCTGGGTGATCAACTATCCCAAGTCTTCTCTGTCCCTGTCCTTGGTGAAGTCCTTTCTGGGCATGACTCTGGATACCTCTCAGGTCAAGGTGTTCCCTCCTCAGCAGAAGGTGGGGGGTCAATAGATGCAGGCTCGGGATCTGCTATCGTGTCCTCATCCCTCCATCTGTCAGGGGATGCAGTTGGTGGGCTTGATGGTGTCCTGCTTCAAGGCAGTCCCCTTTGCTCAGTTTCACATGAGACCTCTTCAGTTGCACCTCTTGTCAGTTTGCGATCGGGACCCTGTGTCCCTGGATCAGGAATTTGCTCTGTCTCCTTTGGCCAGACAGTCCCTCTCATGGTGGCTGGACTCAAGGAACCTTCTGGGGGGCAGGACCTTTCTGCCCCATGCTGGGAGACGTTTACCACAGATGCCAGTCTGACTGGTTGGGGAGGCTTCTGGAAGTCCCTGAAGTTCCAGGGTCGGTGGGGCCCACAAGAGGCCCATGCTTCCATCAACATCCTGGAACTGAGGGCGATCAGGTTGGTTCTTTCTCGCCTAACCACTCACCTTCAGGGTCGGGCTGTTCAGATCCGCTCAGACAACCAGACCGGGGTTGCCTACATCAATCATTAGGGAGGGACTCGGAGCAAGCGAGCCTTCAAGGAAGTGTCCCTGATTCTGTCTTGGGGCGGAACGGCATGTTCCCTGCTTCTCAGCGGTCTACATTCCGGGAGTGGAGAACCAGGTGGCGGACTCCCTGAGCAGGGGGACGTCTCATCTGGGGGAATGGTCCCTCAACAACCGGGTGTTTCTCTCCCTGTGTCACTGCGGGGGTCAGCCAGACGTGGACTTGTTCGCGTCCCGTCACAATCACAAACTTCCCAGATTTGTCTCTCTATCTCAGGGTCCTCTGGCCTTGGCCACGGATGCCTTGGCAATACCTTGGACAGATTTTCAGCTTCCTCTCCTGGGCAGGGTCATGCGCAAGATAGCTCAGGAGCGGGTACCAGCCATCCTGGTGGCCCCTTGTTGGCCAAGAAGAGTTTGGTTCGTAGACGTTGTGCAGTTGGCAGTAGACCAGTACGTCTGCCCAAGGATCCAGATCTTCTCACTCAGGGGCAGCTACGCCATCCCAATTTACAAATGTTGGCTTTAACGGCTTGGCTGCTGAAACCTCCATCTTGATGGAAAAGGGGTTGCCTGCTTCTGTTGTTGATACCATGATTAGGGCTAGAAAGAATTATTCGTCCTTTATCTATTACAGGGTCTAGCATGCTTACATTGCCTGGTGTGAGTCTAAGTCTCTTCCCTGTCGGGTTTTTTCTATTCCCAGGATTCTGGAATTCTTACAACAAGTAGGCCTTCAACTTAGTACCCTAAAAGGCCATGTTTCAGCTCTGACAATTGTTTTCCAAAGATCCTTTGCCAATCACCGGTTGGTTAAAACCTTTTTCCAGGGTGTTTCTCATGTGCGTCCACCCCGTAAGCCTTCGCTACCAGTCTGGGATTTTAATCTGGTGTTGTCTGCTCTTCAAGGGCCTCCCTTTGAGCCTATCTGTGAGGCTGCCTTGCCCATTCTGACTCTTAAGGTAGCATTTTTGGTGGCTATCACTTCTGTAATGCGAGTTTCTGAGCTGGCGGCGCTTTCCATCAAACCTCCTTATTTCGAGCGGCATCAGGATAAGGTGGTGTTCCGGCTTAAGCCAGATTTCTTGCCTAAGGTGGTGTCTGCCTTTCATCTCAATCAGGACATTAGGGTTGATTCAGAGCCCTTGTCTCACCTTTTTTTTTTGCGTGAATATTTCCATTCTCGTTCATTTTTTCCCCTCATCAGATTCAGCAAAGCCTTTTTTCTGCGAGAACTTTAGTGTGAAATGTTTTCATTTTTGCATGATTTTTCGTTTGGTAGCAAGTCCTCCATAAAAATGATGAGAAAGGAGCTCTGAATCAACTCTATTGTTTTGCCTTCATTGTGTCCTAATCCTGCTAATTCCAAGGAGCGGACACTGCATTCTCTGGATGTGGTCAGGGCTCTGAAGTTTTATTTGGTCGCTACAGAGACTTTCAGGAAGTCTGATGCTCTTTTTGTTCTCACTTCTGGACCTAGGAAGGGTTTGCCTCCGGCTAAGTCCACTATCAGCAAGTGGATCCGTCAGGCGGTGATTCAAGCCTATTCTGCTAAGGGGAAGGAACCTCCTTTTGTTATTACTGCTCATTCCACTCGTGCTATTGGTGCCTCTTGGGCATTTCAGCACCAAGCTTCTGTTGAACAAGTTTGCAAGCCACTACTTGGTCTTCTGTTCATACCTTTTCCAAGTTTTACAAGGTTGATGTTAAGGCCTCAGCGGATGCTGCTTTTGGCCGCAAGGTGCTTCAGGCGGTAATAACTTGAACTACTGGCCGTTACTCTTTGGGGATCCCACCCTACTTTTGGACACTGCTTTTGGATGTCCCAACTGTTACGAATACCGAAGCGGGCCGTGCCGATGAAACTGTTTTTATTCTTTTACTAGATGAGAGGAAACAGGTGTTTGTGAATGTACCATTCTGCTCAACTCCAACAGCCTGTCTCCTATGCCACCCTCTGCTGGAATAGCAGCATGTTTGTAGATGCTTTTACCCAGTTTTCAGTATTTTTCATACTAGAACTCCCTCCGTCCCAAATTTGATGCCCTGCCTGTGCAAAACGCCCAGAAACACCCTGTATTCTTACCTTGCTTGCAATCGAATGGCACATGCCCCTCCAATGAGCCTTCCGAGACACTTATACTTGAGAGCAGCTTAGTAAATCTGAATAGAGCACTAGCCACTGGTCGATCCTCCTTGGGTGTGGATACCTGTGTCAGCTATTCAGAAATGCCTGCCACAAGTGCATACATAAGCCAGAGGGAAGCCTGGGATGCTGCTGCAACCCACGCATGCAAAGCAGAATCACAGCTGAGCTTAGTAAACAAGATGATCTGGTGGATTTCAGCCAAACTCTAATTCTGTACAACATTAAATTACCCAGAGAGGGGATGGAAAGGGGTGCCAGGGTGCCTTATTAAGTATGTTAAAGAAGAAGTCCATTTTTTGGATGCAAGTCAGTGCTAAATACCTCCAGACATTTGCATTCAAATAATAGAAGGCAAGGGGTATATAATAATAATAAACGTTTTGCCCTCATTTCCACAAAAAAAAGTCATAAGCTGTATCAGAAAACCATATTGCTGTTCGCGACGGAAGACAAAATCATTTACCCATTATTATTTAGGTATACATCTAAAATTTGCTTTAAAAACCTAGTGTATCTGGGATGTATTCCCAATAACAAGTCTCTGCCTTTTTTATTATCTTAGATGAGTTAATAATAATGAGTTCTCAGGAAAATGATGGTGGATGGTAGAAAAAAATATAAGTGCAAGAATTGTAGTGCTTATAATGTGTGTTTTGTCTTCTTCAGTGGCAGACATTGTTACTGCTCTGGACATTTCCACCAACTATGTCTGGCTTAGTTGGGATCCATACATTGGACTGGATTCATCTTATCTCATATCCGTTGATGGCGAACCATCCAGCAATGTGACAGTGAATACAAATAAAGTGCAAATAAACAATTTGACAGCTGGAAATTTCTATAGAATAGAAATTTCTGCCTATATAAATAATACATTTCAGTATGGTTACAGCGGTGATATCACTTTCTATACTCGTAAGTAACTTTTACCTTTTCCCCTTTTTGTGCACAATTACAGCATACATTTATAGTAACATAGGCCGAATCACAAAAAAATGTTACCAGCGATTTAAAAAAAAAAAGATACTAAAGATTTGGCATCCCAGATAACAATATAACTCAGCAAAGGTGTGATCCAACAGCGGTAATCTGCTGAAAAACTGGTAAAGGAGAGGAAAAGGGAATGAAAATGAAGAAAAAAATAGTTTACATGCCACTGGAGCCATTATAAATGTACTCCCATTTTCAAATTGGAATAATGTTTTTAACTTGGTTGCCATCTTTGCAATAATAAATGTTTCGACTGCACACTTTCGTGTCTACCTTCAATCAAGTAATCTTAGTAACAGTTGCTGCAACTGGTCTTAAAGGGTAGAAACCATAGCAGAGCTTGATTGCCCTCCTTTAAATTCCATTTCTCCAGAATCATGAAAAAAAGTAGTTTAACAGACACTCTGTGCCTTTAAGTGTTCAATGCAAGCAAGCACAGAAACCATAGTAGTTCTGCTACTGTCTATGACCACACACACCATGACATGCCCTTACCAGCTCAGCCACAGTTAGAAATAAATATAATGACAGTAGCTTTGTTTAGAATACATATGGTATTTCCATATATATATAGTTGCTTTGATAGGATTTATTTTATACTGTTCCCAATGGTAGAAAAAATGGCAGGACATGTGCCTGTACAGGGATTTTGAGGCATATCAAATAATTTTGAAAATGGAACTTGAATTACCGGTAATCTTTTTGCCCTGCAATATGTTACAGTTCAGAGGAGTGGAGAATTCTAAATGTTTGACTGCATCCATGCGTCTACATTACTTTATACATCTGCTTGACACTGAAAAAGACATCGCAGGCTGGGCAAAAAGTGTCTGCTTCTTTCAGTTTCAACTTTCGATGCTGACAGTTGATAGATTGTGTATTCTAGTTCTCCTACCTTGCGTGCTAATTTACTAAAAAAAGAGTCAGATTCATTTACTATTTAAAATTCGTATAGTTCTGAGTTGTAAACAAGGAGCACACAAAAAGTAGAAATATAGTGTCTATTTACATTCACATCCATCCCAATGCATCAACCCCAGGTATCTGTGTCAAACTGACAACAGTCTGTGGACAACTATGTCAGAACTAAGGTAATAGCAATGGCAGCTATAGCTATAGCTTGCAGAAGTGAAGGGCTCAGCTCTTCCAAATGATATTGGGGTAACATTTTGCCATGTGTTTGTGGGGCTTGGTGAAGCTTCCCATGCTCTTTCACATGATAAATACAAACTATTACTTTTAGTAGATGTATAATTAGCACCTGTACACCTTTTTGGATCTGATGTATATATTCATTTGACTTCTGATTGCAGGACCAGGAGTTGTTGGGGATTTCCAGGCTGGCAATGTGTCTGTCAGCTCTGTGGATCTGAAGTGGCTCCCTCCAAAGGGCAATTACAGTTACTATCTCATTCAGGTCATAAGTGATGTGCCTATTATGTCAGAACAAACCATTGAACAGTCATTAACATTTTCAAATCTGACATCTGGAAGTCTGTACACAATATTGATCAGAGCTGTTGCTGGCCAAAGTGTTCAAGGAGATGCTTCAACGGTTACTATTATTACCAGTAAGTATGCAACATATGTTATCAAATAATGTGGAAACCATACATATACACTAATTCAATTATTCATTTAGGGAAAAGACTGCTAGTCGGTGAGACTGTTGTACTTTTCAAAGGATCTTAGTCCAAAATGTTTTAAGGCTGTATAGCTACTGATTTAAATGTGCAGCCCCTGATTCTTGTTCCTAAGTTAACCTTATCCCGATTCATGTTTGAATTTGTTGATTTGCTGTAAGTAAAATTGTCAGGGACAAACCAAAGGATGCAGTCTTCAGTTTCACTGTGAATATAACTATTGGAATATAAGTGATTTTAAATTAAACATATTATTCCATTCCAGTCAATGCTTTAGCTTGTGATTACATTCTGAAATTCACATAAAATAACATAAAATATCTGTTTACTATGCAGTACCTGAAAGAATAAATAATCTAACTACATTAAACATCACCACCACGTCTGTATCTCTGAGCTGGGAGAAACCAAATGAATATGTCGATTCATATTTGATCCAGATTTTGGAGGATTCAACCTTTAACATGTCTGTGACCACAACATTAAATACAATAGAAAATCTGACTCCTGGAAATTACTACACTTTCCTGGTGTCTGCTCAAAATAGCAACGGTGAACAAAGTGAAATTAGTACAATTTCCGCATATACAAGTAAGTTAACATAAGTTGTTTTGCATCTAATAAAAATTTGTTCTCCTTAGTAAAGTTTGGTGTTAACATGCCTAAAAGAGGAACATTGGGGGAGGTTAAAACATCTCCCAATCCTAACCGATCTGCTGCCCCCCACTCTGGTTTCACCTTTGGGCAATTTTTACTCACACAGGGCATCCATTTTCTGTGTCCCTCAGATTCCGGGTGACTTCCTGATGGGCGGCGCCATCTTGCATCTCATTAGGCACCGTGCGAGGTCTCTGATCTCGCAGCTGGGCAGCTCCCATGAATGAGATGCAATGGAGGCGGCCCAAAATCCCAAAAGACTTTACGGAGCTGCAAGATCGCCGTGGGACATTGACAAGCATGGCTAAGCCACACTTGTCAGTTAGGGATGGGGCCCTGAAACAGCCTGATGTCGCCACATCAGGTAGCGGCGACATTTGCATTTTAATGAAAAACTAACAGCAAACTTTGTTTTTATACAGTTCCTGAAATAGTGATGAATTTGACTACAGAGAATGTCAACACCACTTCAATATCTCTAAGGTGGGAGAAACCAGTTGGAAATGTCAGTTCTTATTTTATCCAGTCTCTTGAAGATCTAACTTTTAGCAGAACAGTGGCATCAACTTTTGAAACCATTGGAAACCTGACTCCTGGAAATTATTATACCTTCCTGATCTCTGCTCAAAATGGTGACAATGTAAAAGGACAAAATAGCATTATAGCTGTTTATACAAGTGAGTTATACTCAGTTAAAAGCATTTTTGTTTCATTTCTCATAACTTGTCTCTGTGTGACACTGTTAAATTGGTTGCTACCGTACATCCTTTTTGGATTTCGTTGATTTGCTGAATTAATTTGTGTTTAAATGAGAGACTAATAGCAAATTTCTTTTAAACACAGTTCCTGAAATAGTGATGAATTTGGCTACAGAGAATGTCAACACCACTTCATTATCTCTAAGATGGGAGAAACCAATTGGAAATGCCAGTTCTTATTTAATACAGATTATGGAAGATCCAACATTCAGTAGGCCAGTGCTTTCCACTTTTGACACCATTGGAAACCTGACTCCTGGAAATCATTATACCTTCCTGATTTCTGCGCAAAATGGGAACAATGCAAAAGGACAAGCTAGCAATATATCTGTGTATACAGGTGAGTTATGATTATTTGGGGACATTTTACCTCATTCCTTCACCCTACCTTTTATCTATATGTAGCCCCTTATCCTAAATTAATTGCAACGTCCAGTTTATAATTCTTTGATTTTTTTAAATTGTAAAGTGAGACTAATAGCAAATTTCTTTCAAACACAGTTCCTGAAATAGTGATGAATTTGACTACAGAAAATGTCAACACCACTTCAATATCTCTAAGATGGGAGAAACCAGTTGGAAATGCCAGTTCTTATTCTATCCTGATTCTGGAGGATCCAACTTTTTTCAGGATTGTGACTTCAACTTCTTATACCATAGGAAACCTGACTTCTGGAAATCTTTATAGTTTCTTGGTCTCTGCTCAAGTTGGAAACAAAGTACAGGGAAAAGCAAATATTATAGATGCATATACAAGTAAGTTGTGTTCTGTTTGCACATTACTCTACATGTACCACTGAGACTGAACCTAATGTTGACCAAAATGCAACTAGGTGTAAGATTTTTCATATGATGTACAGTTTTAGTGAACTTTTCAACTTACTGGAAAGATCTGTGTCTGGTTACAGACAAATCATTTTTATATGTAAATGCATAGTTCTTTTTGGAATGTAAGGTAATCACAAGTTAAAGGACTGAAAACCAAAATAAAAACAGGCATCAACCTTCTCCCCCACAGCAGCTCCCAGCAAGTCCTTCGCTTAAAACTTTCTGATTTTTGAGAATGACTGAGAATGCCCCCATAAATGTATTGGTCCATGCCTAATGCTCTCTATCAGTCATGGCCCAGTCACTCCGTGCCAGTCACAATTCCTGTGCACAGCCCCTCCATCTATTGCAATGGATGAGGAATGCCAGGCAATGTTTTGAGTCAATGTGATTGTTGGTGTCATCACACATGGTGGTTTCTGAGCAGTAGACAGGCCTAAAGCTGCAGCATTGTCTATGTTAGGAAGCAAGTACCTGTTTGTGTGGACTTACAGTCTATTTAAAAGTGGACCAACACCCAGGATTTTGACTATCCTGGGTCTTGGTCCACTTCGGTGGGGCACCCCCGATCGGGGTGCCCCGCTGTGTGAAACCCCCCCGAACCCCCCGAACTCACCTCTCTCCGCGCCGACGGACAAGCCGCGGACAAGCGGCTCCTCAAGCGGCTCCTCCGCCGCCGCCTCCCACGAGTCCCGCGAATCTTATAGATTCCCGGGCCGATCACCGGTGGGTGTTGGTCCACTTTAAGCATGTAGGAGTTACCTAATATCCTATACTAAGAAAAAAAAGGCAAGTGTATCTTAAGCGTGAATTAACCACGTGGTTTTAGATAACATAAACGATATTGTCATATGTAGTTTAAAAATAAGTTTAAACCCAATTTTTGTTTACTATGCAGTTCCTGAAGTGGTAACACATTTGACTACAGAGAATGCCAGCACCACATCTATATCTCTAAGATGGGAGAAACCAGTTGGAAATACCAATTCCTATTTTATTCAGATTCTGGGAGAGTCAACGTTTAATAAGACAGTAACTTCAACCTTTGATACAATAGAGAATTTGATTCCTGGAAATCATTACACCATGCTGGTCTCTGCTCAGAATGGGGACAATGTAAAAGGAGAAGCTATTAACATAACTACATACACAAGTGAGTTATGGCTATTGGATACATGAATAAATGTTTATTTCCTGACCCTATATTGGCTTCTAGTGCTACTTTTTTATGGCACTTTTTTTCTTCACAGTTCCTGAAAAAGTGATGGCTCTGACTACAGAGAATGTCAACACCACTTCAATATCTCTAAAATGGAATCCACCAGTTGGAAATGTCAGTTCTTATTTTATCCAGATTCTGGAGGTTCCAACATTCAGTAGCACAGTGCTTTCTACTTTTGATACCATAGGAAACCTGACTCCTGGAAATCAGTATACCTTCCTGATCTCTGCTCAAGTTGGAGACAATGTAAAAGGACAAGCTAGCAATATATCTGCATACACAAGTTAGTTGAAACCCAACCCTACAGTTAATACTTTGGAATACATTTTTTCATCCTATCTATATTGTATATTTATATTATTCTATAGTGTTTCTCCACATTTTGGGTCTCTTTGGTGCTCCATCCACCATCTTTTTCTTTCAAATGTTGAGGCAAGCGCCCCCAGTTGTAGAACAGCAGGACAGCTGTTTTTATATAAAGAGAGGCAAGGCCTCTCTTGTTTCTCCCCATGTGACTACATATACTAAGAGGGGGGGGGGTTCCTATCCCCCTTCCTTCCTGTGATGTATAACTCTCATGGGTTGAATCCTCAGGGGCTCCACCTCTGGGGTATAAAAACCTTGCCCTGGCCAAAAATGGCAGAAGAAGACAAAATGAAAAGAATTTGAAACCTGTGTATTATTTTCATGATGGTGGGGGTGTTGAGGGTTCTGCCACACAGTCTGCTATGGAGATTATGGGGGGGGATTCTGTCACAAAGTCTGCTATGAGGATGCTGTGGGTTGTTCTGCCACCCCCCACCCATAAAAAATGTAATATTTTACTTTTTTAAAATATATTAATTTTTTCATGTGTTGTTATTATTTTGAGAACTTTCCCGAGCCCATTTTGTGCAGGGCAATTTCCCTGGGGTTCCCCTTGGTTTGCAGCCCTCTCGGCCTTGCTACCCTGATTTTACAGCTGTGTCCCCATTGATTTCAACGGGTTTTGGATCAAGTTTGGTTTTCTGAACTGACCCGAACTTCTACGGGCTCCCTCATCACTTCTGTTAAACTGGAAGGGACAGGGCCCGCCCAGCGTAACCTCTGTGTCCTGGGTTACCAGCGCCTACGCCTGGGGCAAGAGTAAATTGATGGCTCATTAAAACATGTTTGCACACACATTTCTCCCTACAAAATATGGGAGACATGGATCATACGCAATTACACTTTTGGAGTAAATGTACGTGTGAGATCTGGCTCAATGCGCAAATTTACTCCAAAAAAATAGCTCACCAAAAATGTTCTGCTGAATTGGGAGTAAGTAGAAAATTTTACTCATGTAAACCATGGGCAAATGCCTTTACTAAAAAAAAAAGAAATAATTTCCTCTGGTGGCACTGATGATTCCATGTGTTGCAATTAAAAAGGTAAAAACACTGTCCGACTTTGATTTTGCCGACCTGTAAAACTGCATAAGTGTTTTTCAATAATTATCCTTGTAATGTAACTATATCCGCTGCAATTATGGTAGGAAGTGAAATGAACCAGTCTAATATACAACAGAATAAGTTGGTCAATATAAATCCTCTTAGCGTCAAGGGATCTTATTAGATATGAAAACACAAAAGAAATTGAGATTTTTTTGTGCTATTGCAACAATGGTAGAAGCACTCATAAAAAATAAACTGCTGTAAAACTGCACATGGACAAAATGAGGGTCATGCTGATTATTTATTGAAGTAAGTGTAAATCTAGTGCACATTTTTTAGGGAAATGCAACCTGCATTTTGGTGAGATTTTCTTACTTAAACACACAATAAAGTGCAATTAAAGTTTTTTGCTGTCATTTTATTCCACAAAATCCCCTGTACCTGCACCCTCAATAGAAAATGATGCACCTCACCTGTAAAAATATCCAATTGCAGGTATAGGTGATATTTTGGGGAAAAAATAGAACAATCAGATGCTGGTCTTCCCCTGGGGCACCCCGTGGTCGCTACAAAACTCACCTTTGCCATGTCTCCCATGGTGAGGTAAATAATGGCGGCCCCATTCCCAGCATCCCTGGTATATGGTGCTGATAATGAGAGCATACACTGTGTGACCGGGGAAAGCTCATTTTTATGGGTGATTGGTATGTCTCTGGTGAAAGGATCCAAATCCAGGATAGTGAATATTTTTGGGTTTTGTTCTGCTCTAAATATAGATAACTAATTACAGAATTATATTTCTCTCATAGAACCTTCCTATGTTACCAATCTGAAAGCCTCCAAAATAGACAACACTGTGATGAATATTAACTGGCAGGTTCCAGAAGGCTACAGAGATTACTATCAGGTTAATGTTTTGGGATATCCAAGTCAGGTGATCAATGTGACTACAGAATCAGCCAACATTACCAACCTGATCATGGGGAACCAGTACACTGTGATGGTCACTGCAGTAACAGGCGGGGGTCTGCAAGGAGACAGCAAAGAAATTGCCATATTGTGTAAGTATAAAAGTCAGCATTTGTAATATCCATGGAATCGTTCAAATTAAACCAGACCAGCAGCCTGGCACAGTTGGAAAAGAAAGGTAGCAGCCATTTTGAAGCTTCCTCTCCCAGCATCTCAGCCATGCTGCTGCCTGGATTCAACTGACATACCTGGCAATGCACAGTAACAGGAAGCCCAGCAGCATTTCCTGTTTGCAAGTGGCCTGCAAATGCATGAGCCACCTTCTTGTTTCTAAAATTTACTACAGCAGGAAATTTTTATGTGCAGCAATCTAAACTGCCCTGAGGAGGGGTGCATATGAGCACTGTTTGTTGTGATGGTCTGGTTTAAGTCATTTTTGACTGTTGGTCCGCTTTAAAGAGATATCAAATTGTAGTTATAAACCCAGTCATTTGAACTTTTCGAACTTACCAGTAAATGTTAACTTCCCAGAAAAGCAATTATAGAATTTTTTGTGTGTCAGTGATCGTACACAGTTCTCCCTATGATTACCTGTGTACATGTTATCCAACTGAATGTATTATGATAAGTATCAGCCCTTAATATTTTCTGAGTAGCAATAAACTTTTAGTGTATTCCACAGTAAAGAACAGAACTGATATAGTTTATTTGCCTATAAACTGTATTTTTTTTTTATACTTCAGTGTCCGACAATTTTACTGCAATCAGCATTTTTACCACCTCTGTATGGTTGAGCTGGGACCCATATATTGGAGAGAATTCATCATATATCATCTCTGTCTATGGAGAACCATCCAGTAATGTGACTGTATATACCACTAACGTGCAAATTACCAATCTGACAGCTGGGAATTTCTATAGAATCCAAATTTCTGCCTACAAATATAATGCCTTTCTATATGGTTACGGTGTTGGTGGAGTCACTTTTTATACCCGTAAGTAAATTCTGTTTATTCGTGATCATTTTTAGGGAATAAACATTTTTTTCAAGGCTTTAGATATACAGTAACATCCTACAGTAACATTTTATAACTGTACTAAGACATCCCAATAGAGATATATCTCCCTTATCCATAGAAGTCCTGTACTCCACTGTACCCAGAAGCCAGGGAACCCCAGCCCCTAATGCTAAAACCCTGGCATCATGGTTGGGAGGCCTCAGCAAGGATGTCTTGGGCCAGCCAGGGGCTGGTAAAATCCAGGGCTGATTTTTTGGCCCCAGTCTGCTACTGGTCCTGTGTCATGCTAGCCCTCCTGATTTACTTCTGGAATTTAAAGGTGTGCAAATAAGCAGATCTAAGCAAAGGTCTACTAAGTATGAAATATCGAGGAGCAGCCAAAAAAACAGTATAGTTAAGTATGAAGTTATTAATGGCAACCTTTGTTTTTTGAGAAACAATGGGACATCTGGCACTGGTTGCCAGACAGCATAAAACATTTGATTTATTGAAGAATCATTAAAATTGCAATGCATAGCATGGACAGCAGCATCCCACAAGCACTGAATAGCAGGTGACGTGCTTTGGGGAGTAATCCACCTTAGTCTTACCTGACTTTTGCTTCTGTCTTCCTGGTACTTGTAGTCCGCCTCTGCACACTGTGGAATGGCGGCGCTCACCCAGAGCTGTCAATCCAGGGATAGCAGTCTATGGAACATACAGAAGAGCTGGAGAGCATCAAGGCCGGCCCCGTCTGTCCTCGATCGCTAATAGGACCCTTGTTTTTTGTACTATCCAAGAGACCGTATTTTTAGCCCTATAAGGCCCCTAAGATGCACCTAGGATTTGGAGGAGAAAAAAAAGAAAAAAATATTCAGAACCAAATAATATGCTAATATCCCCCCCCCCCCAACAAAGAGCCTAGAAATAGGACATGACAGAATCCCCTCAGCCACCCAATACCATGAGTGTGCAAGAACTCCCCAGTCCCTTATAACAGGCAGTGTGGCAGACCCCCCCCCCCCCCAATCCCCAACCTCTGCAGTTAGATAAAAAAAGTCTTATCTGAGCCACGGACGGGATGAAGTTGCCACTGTCAGCACAGTCAGCGAGTGGCAATGCATCAGTGACATTGGAGTTCCGACCTGTGCAGCCAGCCATGCACCAATGAATCAATAACAGTGCACAGATCGGGGCCGTGCATCACAGCTGATCTGGAGCTAGTTCTCAGCATCAGTGCTGACAAAAGAGGAGCAGGTGAAAATTAAGTGGTGAGGCTGCAAGGGATCCAAACTGCATGAGGTAAGATAAGTAAAGACTTTTTACTTCACAATCCCCTTTTTTGTATAATATGCATGACATACATTCGAAAAATAGATTACGTATGGTACTACTGCAAATCTTTTAATGACAAAGACAGCTTTCTTAAAGTCAAACTAACTTTCTCCTCCCTTATCCCCCTTGGGGATTTATATGTAAATTAGCTTTCTGGGTTATAGCTAAGCTAAGCAGCGCAGCTTTATGAGTCATGTGCATGCTCGGTTGTGGTCAGAGACAACTATAGAACCACTGTGCTCATTCATGTTGAACGGCTGTTAGACCACTTTTTGCGTGATCCTGGAGAAAGGGAAAACGTATACCTGACACTGCAGGAAAAGGAGAAGAAACACATGGGACAGGCGTCAGGTAAACTACTTGAAGCCTTATTATTGCCATTGGGTGTATGGTCTTTTAAAAGTGGAACGAAACCCAGGATTTTCACTAACCCGGGTTTTGATCCTTGCCCCAGGGGGCATCTTGATTTGGGATGCCCCGCTATGTAAAACCTGCCGAATTGGCCATAAAAGCATAACTTTCCCCAGTCATATGGCACATGCGCAAGCTCTCGTCCAATCAGCGATGAATGCTTTGCATATTAATGCCCGTCTTATGACTCAGACAGAACCTCAGCCCATGTGATTAGCACATCATTTTCACAGGTGTTTATGAATGGTTGTCGTTCAAATAATTATTTCTGAATGCAATAATTTATAACATTGAACAAACTATTCTACTAACTTCTATTGTATTTGAAAAATTAAATCAACACTAAAGATTCATAATGGAGTGAAAATTTAAAATTATTAAAAAGAAATAAAAATAGATTATAGAACAGGACAAAAAGGTGGATGAACAAACAAACCTTGATCTAGACATGTATAGTCTGCATAACATTTGGAGGAATGTACAGTAAATATGTTATTACCTCATTACTTGGAACTAAAGAACTGAATGTATCTGCTTAAGGTTTAAATATATATTCTTATTCCAGGACCTAATATGGTGGCGAATTTCCAAGCTAATAATGTGTCCACAACATCTGTTGATTTGAGCTGGCTCCCTCCAGAGGGCAATTACAGTTACTATTCTATAGAGGTCATAGGTGATGTTTATAAGTTGAATTCAACAACTGAACAGTCACTGACTGTCTCTGGACTGACCCCTGGAAACCAGTATTCAATATTGATTAGAGCAGTTACTGGTCAGGATGTTCGTGGAGATGACTCAAAATTGATCGCTGTTACCAGTAAGTATAGAAGTCAGCATTCTCTTAAAGATTCCTTTTTCAAACCATGTTTATTAGAAACTACACTTATATTTATCTACTTGATTGTGCTGTTACAATGCAGTACTTGCCATGTGCCCGTACTGTGGAATAATGCTTGGGCAGTAAAGTTATACTGGGAACAGCATTAAACAGCTGTACTTAATGACATTCTGCAGGCAGGAGCTTAACAAATGTGATACTCACCTTTTATCGCCTGCAGGCGATCGCTGTTAGTCCAGTGCACAGACACTAATTGCCTGATCCAGTCCTGCACCACCAGCTTATCTTGTCCATTTAACATCCTATGGAGCCTCCCCTACATTACAGAGAATGGAGAGGCTTATTCCATAGTTACTGTGATCAGGGATGAGCGAACCGGTTCGGACGAACCGGAATTCGCTCCGAATTTCAGGGAAAATTCGATTCGGCACGAACCTGAATTTTTTTTGGTTCGTGCCGATCGAATTTTCCCTGAAATAAAAAAAAAAAAATGCCGGCATGGTGGGAGCGGGCAGGCCGGCTACGCTGTCAGCGGGTGGCGGAAGCCTGCCCGCTCCCACCATGCCGGCATTTGTTTAAAAAGCAAACACTTACCTGCATGGTCGGAGCGTGGAGGCCGGCGCTCTCTGATGACGCGCCCTCTGATGACGCGCCCTCTGATGACAGCTGAGAGCGGCGCCGGCCTCCACGCTCCGACCATGCAGGTAAGTGTTTGCTTTTTAAACAAATGCCGGCATGGTGGGAGCGGGCAGGCTGACCTGGGCAGAGAGTTTTTAAACTTGTGCTGCTGCCTCTCTCCCTTACACAGTGCAATGTAACACAAGGGGCAACGTCCCTATTTTTAAATTGTAAAAAGACAGCCAGTTCTTTGTTGTGTAACAAGAGCTGCACATTGCTACATTTACATGATATAGCAGCCACAAGCCTGACATAACACTGTAAATAACTTGCAACTGACTTGCCGCTGACCACGATGTGTTAGCCCACTATCGTGCAGGTGCAATGGAAAGATCAATCTGCATGCCGTATCTGGAGCTTGGCAATCTTGAATAAATCTGTTGTTTAATAATCTCGGATAAGCAGAAAGGGACAGGGTAGGGTGGTAACCTGTATAACCAGGATCCAGAATTTACTTGAATATGAATACATAAGTGCTAGGTGCGAATGCGCACACATACTAATACAATATAATCAATTATAGATTTTTTTCTATTTGGCAGACTTTTATGACAAGAGAATCTATGTTTTAAAATAAAATTATTTTTGTCCACCTACAGTACCAGAGGTTGTCAATAAGCTTTCTATACAGAATATTGCCGATACTTCTATATCTCTGGCCTGGGAGAAGCCAAATGGAAATGCCAGTTCATATTATATCCAGATTCAAGGGGATCCAACCTTCAATAGGACTATGATTACAACTTCGTATACCATTGAGGGCCTGGTGCCTGGGAACTATTACACCTTCCTTGTCTATGCTCAGAGCTTCAATGTTAGAGGAAACAGTTTAGTCAGATTTTCCAACACAAGTAAGTTGTTGTTGTTCAGATTCACATGAAAGTTAAAGAAAAAATATTTTTCATTTTAAATCTAAATTTTTCAAGGGCAAGTATTCAGATATAGATCCTGGGCCCCTTTTACCCAAATAATGTATTTTAGAGTGAAAAAGACACAGAAGGTAGAAAAGACTTAAAAAACTTAACTAAACTTAACTAAAACTTAAAGGGTACGTTTTCAATGGCATTTTTGTAAGTGTATATTTTTTGTGCCAAAAGGATGTCCTCAAGGTGCTGAGCATATCTAGTATTTTTTTCCTATATTAGAAAATGTGTGTTTTATAGAAACAGTTTTTTGCTACAGGCAATATGTTGCCATTGGTAATGTACATCATGTCTGTACACCAAGAAGAGAGTAGTGAGCCCTGTACACAGAGAACACTGTTGCAATGGCCACTGCTAAGCTTAGGGAGCTCACTCAACCTTACACATGCCCAATAGCAGTGTTCTGTGTGTACAGGACTCCCTTCTTTCCTCTTGGTGTACAGACTTGGGGTATGTTGCCAATGGTGACAGATTGCAGATAGTGAAAACTGCTTCCATAAAACACACATCTTCTAACGTAAGAAAAAAAAAAAAAAGCTCAGCACCTTGAGGACATCATGTTGGCACACAAAATATACACTTTTAAAAGTTGACTTTCCCTGTCTAAGTACAATCTGCATTTATTACTAATGCGCGGCATAAGGCAGCTGATTTGAAATTCAGGACGGCATATGCCATCTGGTAGCCCCATCCCCAGATCCCCTGTGGAGTGCGTGCTCCTGCACACTCGGCCTATCTGAATGGCTGAGCACGGGGAATGCACACAGCTACAGGGCGGTCAGCAAAGATGTGTTGCGGGACCAGCCAGGATCAGTTAAGATTACTGGCACCCCAGGGGGTTCACACTGCGGGGCATCCGCAGGAGTCCAGCCCAGCCGCAGGGGGTGATTGGTCCACTTTAACAAGAGGGTGAAACCCGGACAGACGCCATTTGCTTTAGCTCATGTGTCTGTGCTCCATACATTCAGGAAATGAAGAGCTGGTGCTTCCCCTTAGAGACACTGTGTGGGCAGGGGAACAAACTGGGGGCCGGTATAGGCGAGTTTGGCATGCAGATCACGCTATTTCTCTCACCTGACCTCCCACCCTTGTGTGTCACAAACCGTATTTCTCAACCTCCCCTGGGCGTTAAGGGTCAGCAGGCACACTTTGCATATTGATCTGGGGGTCCTCAGGCACACTCTGCATATTAATTGTGTAGGGGGGCCCACAGGGCACTCTGCACTAAATTGTGGGCGGGGCGCACTCTGCATATTCATTGTGGTAGGGGTTCCAAAGTTGCACATTGCATGTTGATTATTGTGAAGGGGGGGCAGAAGGAGCCATTTTATTTATAGGAACAGCAGTGATGCTTGGGACAGAAGTTCTGCAACAAGGGGAGCACTACTTTTCCACTCATAGTAGGAATTGACTTGAGCTTTGTTTCTTATTGGTATAGGTTACTGACAAATGTAGGGACTGGAGATATTAGGTGTGGTATAGGGTGGGAGCATGGGAAGGAGCATGGTTTATCCACTAAATGTATAAAGTGAGGGTGTGTGTAAGCTGATCAACATGCCAAGCCATATCATCCATCTCTAAATAGAAATATGTGTGTGCAAGCACTCAGGGTCGGATTATGAGAGGAGCGCAAGGGGCTCTAGCCACCACTTGCCCTGCAAAGGGGGCCTCCACCAACCTTTGGGTTATGGTCTAGTCCAGGAGGCTTTTCAGTCTTTGGTTTGACGGGCTGCAGGGCCAGCAACAAAGCTATCAACGGCAGTGGGAGCCCCCCGCATTTGGGCAGCCAATGCCACCACAAGGCAGGACGGAGAATCTAGAGCAGCAAAGCCGCCATCAGAAACGCTACAGTGTGGTTAGGTGCAGAGTAGTCAATCGATGGCCGCTCACTTTACATAAGCCTTCTGCTTAAGTTTTCTGCTGGACCACCTGGGTGACTACACTACCCCCTCATCTAGAATGGCAAAGCAGGCGTTCCAGAGCAGCACGCACCAGCACAAGGGACTCGATCTGACGTTCCAGTAAGTAGGTGGGGGCCAGACAACCATCAGTTAATTGGCTGGACTATTATTTTAAATGGAAAAAAAATACTGTATCTGGGGCCTCCACCACACTTAATCTGGCCCTGCAATCACTGCAAAAAGAACTTCTGTAGGCAAAAGAAATTAAACACAGATATGACACCACTGCATACAAACTTAAAAAGTTATGGCCACTAAAACACAAAGAGGGAAACAAAGGTACTGCTCCTAAAGGCTAAACACATGCCAGTCATTAAGCATTTTAGAAACCTGAGTTGTGCCCCAACTTTACATGACTCTGGATCTGCAAATAAACATTTTTTGCATTGCATCATTACAGTGTGGGAGTTAAACTGTACTAAAACGTCTTTTTATATGCTCCCCTTTAAACAAACATTTTTGAATATTAATGGTAGCCTTCTGATGGAATTAGAAGCCACTTGACTGCTTTAGTTGCACACAACCCTAATTTTCCTCCTCTCAATGTGAATGGATTTCAGTGAGAGCTTACCAATTAGTCACAGACATCAAACATAACACTGAATTGGTGCTAACCCTTTCTCAAACTAAAACCCTTTCTAAAACTAAAACTAAAATGAAACGTTTATGGATGTGTTTAACATTTTGCCCACGACTTTTCCCAGTCTATCCCAATGTTATTTATTACAGTATATGTTTGCCTTGCTTTTCTCATTTTAGAACCTGGAGTAGTGAAAAACCTGGTCTTAAGTAACCTTAACAGCTCTTCTATATTACTGAGCTGGGATAAACCAACTGGAAATGTCAGTTCTTATACCATCCAGATTATAGGAGATCCAACTTCCACAATAAATACATCTGCAACATACTGCACAGTCACTGGCCTCAACCCTGGAAATTACTATGCTTTTCAGGTCTCTGCTGTTCTAGGTACCTTACAGGGAGGCACCACACAGATATCAAGCTATACATGTAAGTTTCTGTAGGGAACTAAAATAATAACTTTTTGAAAGATCTAACCCTAGCCCTGTGATTTGTGTATTTGAACTAAAGCTATGTTTTTGCATAATGCAAGTGTTTTGTCTTGAGTGTGACCAGGAAATGAGAAGGTGTTAAGCAATGGCTTAGCTGGAGGCAAATTCCAGTTAAAGAGAGCCAACCACCTAATGGCTGGAAGACTCCAAAGGCCATCCAATTAATACCCCCTGGGGCATGACAATTTGGGATGCCCAACTGTGTGAGCCTCCGGGATTGCCCCACAAACCTTTCTGGTGCTCACATGCCATGTTTGCAAGCTGTGGCCACATACCTGGCATCTCATTGCTATGGCGCACTCCTGTAACCAACCATTCAGATAGGCTGGGATGGGAGCATGCCGTTAAACACAGGGACAGGAACACACCACAGACTGAAGGAAGGGTGGGGATGTGGCCACTCCCATTTGGTTATACCGACACTGACACTGTTACAAACAAGACTATATGCTGTATGCAAATATTAATGGCCTACAGCGCTGAATGAATAAGACCCCTGCATGTGCCATAGGACTTGCCGAAAAAGGTATGTTTTAGGGTGATCAGGGGGCTTTACACAGTAGGACTTTTCCCAAATTGGGATGCGCAAAAAAGTGGACCAAAACATGGGTTATGGCCCACTTTAAGGCATAGCATTGCATAGGTCACAGCAATGAGCACATGAGTCAGTGCGTAGTAAGTAATATAAAACAAATGTGACAATTATTACAATATATAAAATATAATATTACAGTGGCATTGGTGGTGATAAAACTTTGTAGTCATTACATATTCCCCTATATCATGATTCGAATGTTGCACAGAAAATTTACAGTGATATAAAATGTTGCATTATTTAAGAATTACAGGCAGGCCAGTTAAATCAGATCCATCAGGGTTTTTTAAAACGGACCAAAAGTCATATTTGAGTATTTTTCATTCCTAGGGGGCATGACAATCAGACATGCCTCCCAACCCCCTGCCTGAGCTGCACACTTACCAAGCTGCATTCCATTGCTGTATTCCTGTGTGGCACAGCAGCATACCCTTCTGTGCACGCTTCCTTTCATGCCAGGGCATATGGACAATGTGCCACATGTGAATACAGTAGTGGATCACAGCTTGGTGTGGGACTCAGGCAGGTGGTTGATTCAGACTGTGGGGGTTTCAAAATTCTGAGCAGAGTGCAGATCTAGAAATGATCTCTTAACATCCCCGTGCCTGGGGGGGCGTGGCCAAGATGGCGACCTGAGCGGACGTGCCTGACAGGGGCTCCTTCCTAGAATCCTGAATATCCATTGTCTTACCCTCATCTGCGAAGTCTGAGCGGCCGGAATCCCTCTTAAAGCTCTCCCCGACCCAGGGATCGAGCCTGGTGCAGAGCAGCGGCGGCGGAGGCAGCCATCAGGAGTGGCGGCGGGGCGCACGTGAGGCGCCGAGGCGGCTGAGCACGAGTAGCGGAGATCGGGCGGTTCTATCCTGACCTGGGCTGCGGCGGTGGTGAGGAGGCTGGCACCCGAGCACACTGCGGTGTGAAGCGAGGCGTCGGGCAGCGACCGGCGTGGACGGCAGACGGGAGGTGACCGGCGCCTGAAAGGAGGGCAGGCCGGCACTCCGGAGATGTGGACGGCAGCTGCGGCCTAGTCCTAACGGCGGGCGGCGGTGACTGTGCTGAGAGCGGGCACCCGGAGAGAGGTAACTGCGGCGGTGAGGGGCGGGCGGCCGCGGGCCCTGGACCCGGGTGGAGGAGCGGGGACTGGAGGCGCCGCAGCCGACATCACGGGGCCGCAGAGCGACTAAGAAAAGGCGCGAAATACTAATAGCCGCCATACTGAAGCGTGGGAGGGAGAGAGGACCCGGCCAGAACTAACAGGAATTCCAGGGCCGACCTGTGACCTGGGCAGATGCTAGGAGATGAAGGGAGCAGCTGAATAAATTTCTGCGCATCCATATCTGCTGCTAGTTGCGAGCTCTCCCTTTCTCTCTATCCTCCTCCCCCCATCCTGCTGGCCCCTGTTTGTCCGGATTGGAAATCATTCACAGCCGCGGAAAGTGCAGATAAGCCTCCCCATACAAGCCCTGGGAGCTAAAAGCAGCTATATATATGAGCCTGGCACCACATACTCCGGAGGGGCCAAAGAAACATAACTAGGTCTGCCCGAGGGCCAGAACCCTCATTTCTGTCTGCGGGGTTGGCTTTTTATCCGGACGCTTTGCTGATTGACGTGTCCTCCCCGCAGGTGAACCCCTGGGAACTCGGAGGGGCTGGTGGACCCCTGCCCTCAGATCCTACCCCGACGGGGCTGTCCTTGCCCGGGGGCCCTCCTACATATGAGAGGCAACAAGAAACGTAAAACCACCGTGGTCGCCTGTAGCACGCAAACCATGGAGACCCCGTGTGGAGCTGAGCTGGGAGCCTCCAACCCTGATACTGCAGCCATAATGGCAGCTATTGCATCATGCCAGAGTGCCCTCACAGCTAAATTTGACACCCTCCAGGAACAATTTAACTACTTCCGTCATGACCTGGATAAAATTCGTGACCGCGCTGGGGAGACGGAGAGGAGGATCGGAGAAGTAGAGGATCGACTATCCACCCATACAGGGGAGATCGCCACCCTGCGGAGACAGGTGTCCACTCTTATGGGGAGAGCCGAGGACGCTGAAAATAGAAACCGGAGGAATAACGTCCGGATTCTAGGGCTGCCCGAAAAAGCGGAGGGTACCTCTCCAGAGCAATTCATAGAAAATCTCATAAAAGAGACTCTGGCTCCGGTGAACCTGACCAAGTTTTTTACGGTGGAGAGAGCGCATAGGATCCCCATGAAACCCCTCCCGCCGGGGACTCCGCCAAGGCCTTTTATATTCAAAGTCCTCCATTATAGAGATAGAGACGCTATTCTGGCCGCGGCTAGGATGAAGGGGGTGGTAACCTTCAATAACGCCCGGTTGTCCTTTTTCCCGGATTTCACGTCAGAGGTCCAAAAACTGAGGCGCTCATTCAATGGCGTGAGGGAGAGGCTCAGGCGGAGAGGAATTAAATACGCCATGATGTTCCCAGCACGTCTGCGCGTGCAAGATGGAGAAACGACCAGATTTTTTACATCGGCTGAGGACGCTAATGCATGGTTGGACTCTCTTCCTGGAGCCTAACACCCTGGGCCCAGGGTGGAGACAGCACCCCTCCAAACTTAGCAATAATGGAGTTGAGGGTGGTGCCCGTGCCAGGGGACCCTTCCCTCTGCCGCGATCCTTTTGATGCTGGGGGGTCTGGCGTCCCAAAGCCACCTGGTAACAAAAGTCGCCTTGTTTAGCTCATTGGTTGATGGCTGCTGAAACTGCCGCAAACGGTTGTAAATTGTTGAGAAATGTTCTGGCTGCTCTAGTCGCATTATATCCTGTTATGACTGCTACAGGAGAGTCGCGGCTCTGGATTCCCACGGAGTGATGCGCCCCCCCCCCCCCCATTGAAACCCCCCCCCCCTTACCCTCCTATTGTTCCTGTTAACCCCCCTGTCCGGACTGCCCCCCCCCCCGCCCATACTTTTCCCCCCCTTCCTAGCCGCTCCTGCCGGTTGCTCCTAATTACCCTCAATTGCCCCCTGGGAACCCTTGGTGACTATGTCACCAACCTGTACATGGTCTGGGTAATGTTATATTATGGGCCCACAGGTAGTGGGTTTCTGCACCCCGGTGCAACTAGTTACACCGTTGTTGTTATGTATTGTTGGGGGGGAATGAAGCTCGCCAAAGTTGGGATATGGTGGAGCGGGGTGGGGGTGGTTGGGAATGGTATTTGTATGTATAGTTTAGAATTTAATTGTCTGTGTAAGATATGTTGTTATGTTGGTATGTATGGGATGAATGGTAAACGGACCCGAAAAGTAGGGCGACTGCGGAAAGAGGAGCGGAACATCTGCTGCAGTTTGCTAATTGATCACGAGCTCAGCATTCTGATTGTTGAGAATGGGTGATTGTAAGATTCTTTCCTGGAACGTCAGGGGGCTAAATGATAAAATCAAGCGGTCTACAGTTCTCCAATTTGTTAAGAAATATAGACCCAATGTGGCGATCCTCCAAGAGACCCATCTGATGGGACGGAGAGGACTCGCTCTTAGGAGACCCTGGGTCCAAGACTCCTATCACGCTCTCTTCTCGTCGTACTCTAGAGGGGTATCAGTACTGATCTCCAAGGGAACCCCATTCGTGCTGTATTCTGTGCAGACGGACCGGGAGGGTTGCTATGTAATCATCCACGCCAAGCTTCTGGATACAGATATAATTATAGTGGGTATCTATGTTCCCCCGCCTTTTAATATACATGTGTTGCATCGAATCATGGAGAAGATAGTGAACTATCCCCCGACCCCGATACTATGGGTGGGAGATTTTAACATGGTGCTGGACCCTGCATTAGATAGACTGGACAGGAGACCAGGCCCTAGGACACAGCTGGCGTCCTGGGCAGAAGCAATGGGCCTGCAGGAGCTATGGCGGTGGAAACACCCGACTGATAAGGCTTACTCCTGTCACTCGGCCACACATAGGTCCCTGTCCAGGATAGACCTTGCGTTTTCATCACCTGATCTGCTGGCGAGGGTGGCGTCCTGTGACTATCTCCCGAGGGGCATCTCAGACCATTCACCCATGCTGCTGGAAATTGGGATGCTACGGTCGCGGACGAGCCGGGTGGGATGGACCCTAAACCCCCTGTGGATAGAGACTCCTGAAGTTAGGGATAGTCTAGCATCGGCTGCAGAGGTCTTCTGGGAATGTAATGCGGATGAAACGACGGCGGAGGTGAGATGGGATGCCTTCAAGGCGGTTACGAGGGGATGCGCAATTAGTGCTATAGCGGCGGTCAGGAGGAAGAGGGGAAGGGAAAGGGCAGACCTCGAAAGTAAGCTTGCGAAAGCAGAAGAGGAATTTATCACTTCAGCGGACGATAGGGCCCACTCGAATTTATTGTCTCTTACTCGGGAGTATAACTTGTTACTATCCGACTCAACTAGGAAACTATTACTACATAAACAGGCGACGATATTTGATAAAGGGGACAAAAATGGCAAGACTCTGGCCTACCTGGCGAGGGCTGAGAACAAATCCAACAGTATCGCTGGGATAGTGGGAGCAGGGGAGACGGTAACAGAGGGAGAGAAAATTGCACAGCAGTTCCTCAGATACTACTCGGCCTTGTACTCCTCCAGAATTAGTTACGGGATGGAGGAGCTGGAGAGCTATCTTGATCAGATTGAATTCCCTGCACTGGCTCCGGCTGATCGGGATGCTCTTGACTCTCCCATCACTATTGATGAAGTCAGGAATGCAATGAGGGCGCTTCCCAGCAGGAAGGCACCGGGGCCCGATGGACTACCGGCCGAGTGGTATAAGCAGGGAGTGGACAGGATCGCCCCTAGACTCTGGGAGGTTTTGAAACAGGCAACAGATATTGGAGGTCTCCCGGCTTCCTTCCATGAAGCGCATGTGGTTCTTATCCATAAGGAAGGGAAACCCGCCGATATTTGTGCATCATATAGGCCCATTTCCCTCCTGAATCAAGATGCCAAAATATTGGCTAAAATCCTGGCTACAAGACTAAATGGGGTCATCTTACAACTGATCGGGCCTGACCAATCAGGCTTTATGCCGGGACGCACAACGGGGATAAACCTGCGTAGACTGATATCCAACCTGCAGATAGTTCATGACAACTGTGGCAGCCGGGCGATAGCCTCATTGGACAATGAGAAGGCCTTTGACTCGATAGAGTGGGTCTACCTCTGGGCAGTGCTTGCCAGATTTGGACTCCCCGCAGGTTTTATATCTTATATCAGGCTGCTTTACGATCGCCCAACGGCTAGAGTACGGGTTAACGGTTGCTATTCTGACCCTTTTGTATTGCAGAGGGGAACTAGGCAGGGATGCCCACTCTCACCTTTGCTCTTCGCGTTGGCCATTGAGCCGTTAGCAATCTTGATCAGAAGCTCGACTGCCATTGTGGGTTGGAGGCTGGGGGAGATAGAGGAGAAGATCTCACTTTACGCGGATGATACTCTACTATACCTGGCGGATAGCTATGAGTCCCTGGAAGCCGCCCTAGATACCATCGGGGTGTTTGGGAGATTTTCCGGCCTGAAGGTTAACTGGGACAAGTCCAGCCTGATGCAGGTGGATGGGACTGACCCTCGGGATGTCTCCCCAAGGTCTCAATTAAAGAGAGTCCGACAATTTAAGTACCTGGGGATTGTGGTCAGTGGGCGGGCCGACGAGTTTGTCTCCCTTAATATCTCTCCAGTAGTGGCGAAATTAAAGCAAAGAGTCACCCAGTGGGCTAACCTTCCGCTATCGGTCATGGGCAGAATCAATATATTTAAAATGATCTTCCTCCCTAAATTCCTGTACATATACCAGGCCTCCCCGGTGATGCTTTCTATCTCCCACTTTAAAGCACTGGAGTCGATCATCTTTGGCTTTATATGGGGTCACTCCCCCCCAAGGCTAAATCGACAAATAATGAAGATGCAGACAGATGCCGGGGGACTGGCGGTGCCACACATGCAAATATACTTCTATGCAACGCAGCTTTTGTTTGTCCACTGGTGGCTATGTCAACCGAAGGACAACCCTGTGGTGTGCTTAGAGGTGGCGCTGCTGGGCTCCCCGGAAAGGTTGACCTCCTTGGTATACAGGGGTACGAGAGGGATCAGAGAGGCAACCACGTGTATGAGGGCGGCGAGTAACATCTGGGAGAGGGCTGTTAAGCTGGGGATGAGGGCCGGGGAGATTCCGACGTGGTCCCCATATACCCCCCTATGGAATAATCCCAGGTTGCCAGAAATGGGTGCCATGCAAGACCCGCAGTTCTGGGCGAGGAAACGCGTTCAGCAGATTGGGCAACTATATAGAGGGGGGGTGCTGATGCCCTTCGATCAACTTAGAGCGGAGTTTCAATTGTCCAATCGAGACTTTTTTCGATATCTACAGCTCAGACACGCATTGCACGCCCAATTCCATAGGGAGGGCCCAAGGATCTCAGAGTCCAAGGTGGAATATATACTCAGAGATGGGAACCTCAAAAAGCCTGTTTCCGCGTTGTATAAATGTCTGTTGGGGGAGCTGGAATCCCCTAGGGGCAAGATTGAGGCTAAATGGCAGGACTTGGACCCAAGTCTAGATCGGGACGACTGGGAGGAGATAATGGAGAACCTGCATATATCGGTGGTAGAGGCTAGGGACAGGTTCATACAAACTAAATGGATCCATCAGGCTTACATCACCCCGGTTCGTCTGCACAGAATGGGCTTAACAGATACCGATGTATGTCCTAGATGTGGGAAGAGCAGTGGTTCATGGATACACATGATCTGGTCATGTGAGGTCCTGATGGCCTTCTGGGAGGGGGTAATGGACCTGATTAGCAGGGTGGTGGGTTTTCGAATGCAGAGGTCGGTCTCGATGTGTCTTCTTGGGGTGGTGGAGTCGCTCTCGGAACTGAGTGCTCTGAAGGCGCTGGTCCGGTTGCTGCTCTTCTATGCCAGGAAGTGCATCCTGATGAATTGGAGGCATCCGGCTAGACCATCTGTACAATTCTGGAAAAGACTAGTTAACCAGAAACTTACCTTGTATAAATTGACATATGCCGCAAGAGGAGTGCCTGATAAGTTCGAAAAGGTCTGGGATCCATGGCTGCAAAGCCAAGAATCAGCATTCGACGCTGAGTGACACCGGGAGGGGGGCCTGGCGAGGAATATATAGGATCAAGAATGCCATCTACCCGATACTTGGAGAGATGGGAGCGGGTACTGGAACCCGATCAACGGCTAAAGCAGGGGAATTCTGTGTGGGTACGCCCTGACCAATAATTAAGGTGCATCAGCTCCCAGGTCCGTTATTGCACTGTGATCGCAGCAAGGCTTAATAGAGGTCCGGTATGAAAGTTGTGTGAATGATTGTTAGTGTTGTCACCTGTATGCCAGTTATGAAGTTGGGTGCCTGCGGCACCTTAAAGATTTACAAATGACTTGTCTTGTTATGTCATGTTTGGTTGTTTATTGCAAAATAAAAACTTTAAAAAAAAAAAAACATCCCCGTGCCTACCAAAGAGAGTAGCTGAGGCCAGAGCTTTGCACAGAGTGGTAAAAATGTTATTACTTTAGAGTGTAAGCATGTCAATTAGGGATGAGCGAACCGGTTCGGACGAACCGGAATTCGCTCCGAATTTCAGGGAAAATTCGATTCGGCACGGACCCGAATTTTTTTTGGTTCGTGCCGATCGAATTTTCCCTGAAATAAAAAAAAAAAATGCCGGCATAGTGGGAGCGGGCAGGCCGGATGCGCTGTCAGCGGGCCGGCCTGCCCGCTCCCACCATGCCAGCATTTTTTTTTTCATGAGCGATTCGTCAAAGTTCGATTCGGGCGAACCCGAACTTCTTGGGGAAATTCGGCGAATCGCCCGAATCGAACTTTCAAGAAGTTCGCTCATCTCTAATGTCAATGGGAAAATGTGAATGTGAATGTTCTCAGTTATCCAGGTCATGGTATATCTGTTGTAATACATCAAGGCAACTGAACTTGCTGTGTTATTTTCTTTAGGATGTTTCACTAGTTATCCGACTGGCTTTCTCAATTTAGAGTGACTTGTACAGAAATCTAGGATATATGGTAATATATGGTAACTTCAACCTACATCTGAAGGAGACATGGCATTTCTTTGACAGTCAAGTTCACATTTTAAATAAAGAAGTGGACTGGTTTAAGTCAGAAGCCAAGTGTGTTATGTGACACCTCTCGCCTAGGACTTACAATGCCATTTTAACACCAAAGGCAGTGACTAACATATAGTAACTCCCTACTTTTTATGGTAGACAGAGGATGTAGATTGGAGTTACCATCTATTGCTGCCAGTTTCCTGTACACATCATTCTGAATTGAGCCAGTCAAATGATGAGGGAAGTGGAGGAAGATTCAGACAAGCAAAATCAGGTGCCTGCTGTATTTTTCAGGTTCGATTAAGTTGTAATGATATAGTGTACTATAAGAATTGCTGGACACACCGCCAGTCAGTTAAGCGTAATACATAAAAGGGTCCACAAATCTGCTAATAAGCTCAGCTTCTAACTAAATATATGCAAATCTGTAAATATTTTGTTATCTATCCGAATTTTATAGTAGATCAGTTTATTTACACTGTTAAATATAACGTGATTTTTCTGTCCACATATAGTACCAGAGGTTGTAAATAATCTGATTATACAGACTATTTATGATACTTCCATATCTCTGGCCTGGGAGAAGCCAAATGGAAATGTCAGTTCATATTTCATCCAAATTATGGGGGATCCAACATTCAACAGGACTATGAACACAGCTTCTTTTACCATTGATGGTCTGGTTCCTGGAAATTATTACACCTTTCTGGTCTATGCCCAGAGCTATGATGTTAGAGGAAACAGTTCAGTTATATCTTCATACACAAGTAAGTGATTTCTCAAGAGTCACAAACAATATTTGAGCTGCACAACCCTCCACTGGTCTAGATGTGCAATGCTGGTAGGGCAAACGTAGCTGAAATCGAACTATGTGCCATATATGTTGTGAGCTCCAGCAAAACTGCTGCACCAAAATTGTAGATAAAAAATAAGTTCCATTAATAAGTTTATATAAAAGACATACCAAATACCCTCTACTATGCACACCACAAGGCTGCAGCAAAATCCTCTCCAATAATAAAACAATTGCACAGTGCCACTAATGTAAATAAATAATTAAACAATGGATAATAATTCATATACATCCTGCTCCTAATTTAATTAAAATATATAAAAAATATATTCACTTACTTACTAAAAGTAATACCACAAACTATTTGATTGTAAAGTACATGGCTAGGCACAATACAATAAATACAAATTCAATAAATACTAATGTGAAGCTAAATACCTTCCCCTACTTTAAACAACAAATGATACAGTGCCCAGGTCCAAATAATAATATATAAAAGTAAAGGAATTAATAATGAAATATATAACTGAATCTTGAGAATGGAGACGGAGTGAGCAATCAGACAGGGGTTCCCCTTTATGCCAGAGCCCATGCATTACTGTGTTGATGGTGTACGGTTTATACTACTTGTTGGAAAGACACCAGACAGATGTCCAGTAGGATGGGACCACACTTGTCAAACTCCACCCAGCCCCCCAACAAGGACCCGGCAACAATCACCAAAGCGAGGCCAGACAGAAATACCACAACCAGCTGAGCTCATACCATGTGCAACACAATGTGTGTCACATTCAGTCACAGTTCTGTCCCAGCCATGGCCCACTTGCACTACGGCAGTCACCACGGGCGTGTAGCCATTCAGCAACCATGCTGGATAATGCCCTCAAAAAAGGTCATTCATCCGGGATAGACAGCCCCTCCTATTCCCACCCAATAATCTTAACGCAGTAACAATACAATAAATATCTGTATCAGTAAAGTGTACAGAGTATAAAAGAGCTTAGCTAAGACATATACCTACATAACAGACTTTTAAACTAAAAACCACTGTAAAAGTTTATTGTAAAATATTGAGAAGAAAGGTTTATCTAACTGAAAAGCCAGCATCACAGAACCAGATGCCTCTGTCCAGGGAACTCCATAATCTGTGGTTCCTTATGGTGTTTAAAAAGGAAGTGAGGTTAGGGTATGGTCATGAACAGCAAAGGAGCAGAACTGGTTTCCCTCTTCTGCTTACACATATAACTCTTTCCCATCGATAGATTAACCCAAAGCCAAAGACACTGTACAGTCTATGCCAAGTCTATTTATTATAGTTAACCCATGCCTTGCTTTTTCTCTTTTTAGAACCTGGAGTAGTGAAGAATCTACTTGTAACTGACATCAACACCTCTTCTATATCTTTGAGCTGGGATAAGCCAGTTGGAAATGCCAGTTACTTTTCCATCCAGATTGTAGGAGATCCAGCTTTCACAATAAATACATCTACAATTCCCTACCTAGTAACTGGCCTAATACCTGGAAATTACTACACTTTCCAGGTCTCTGCGTTTGTAGGGACCCTACAGGGAGACACTTCTCGAATATCAAACTATACATGTAAGTCTATGGTCTAAATAAATAAGTCTTTTAAGTCTAGAATCAAGATACGAAATGGAAGTGCAGTACTTTAGATCAGAAAACAAAATCTTGTTAAAAATTGTATAATAATTGTTGAATTTGTGTGCATCTTAGGAGTATTACTGGCTATTGGGAATGATGTATCACTGTATACATGTATTATTTTAAATAAAAAATTATCCCTTGCCATAATTTAGAATAGACTTGCAAAAGAAATGTATAGTGCGAGTATTGCTTTCAAGTGTGTCTCAGTCCCTTTTTCTAAAGTCAGCCTGGAAAGGACAAGCTTTCATGTGGTACCACATACAATATTTGAATATATGTAAATACCTTATGTATTCTAAGTGAAGCAGCTTTCTTTGATTCAATGTCTGGGCATGGCTGAGCTGGGACAGGTATGTCATGAAGCAGCCCTATACGTCTTGAGCAAGCACTGTCAAGCAGCTGATGGACCACTGCACCTTGCTCTGCTTGCTCATGCTGAGAACACAAAGGGACAGAGTGGCTGTTATATCACTTTTTGCTTGGTCCTGAAGGAATGAAATTTAAATAAAGGCAAACCTTGGTGCCCTGATACCAGCTGCTATCCTGCGCTGCAGTATACTCACCTCATTGGCGATCCCACGGCACAACCACAGGCACGGCTGTATTTCCGGATGGCTGGCCCAAGCATGCCCCAGAGCTAGAGGGGAGCTGGGATGCAGCACACTCCATTCAGAATTTTTTAATGGAATCTGAGCCGCTGATTGGCTGAGCACATGTGCCATTGGAACGAAAGAGTATTTTAGGTGGATACATACAGTGCATCTCAAATCAGAATGCCCCAAACAGGGGGATCAAAACCGAAGACAATGTGTGTTCAAGTACTTCATACAGGACTGAAATAAAGTGCAGGGCTTTTTTTGCACTTTATTGTTTAGTGAGTTTCGAAATTTCTCAATACTACAGAGGTATTCTAAAATAGATAGACTCTTAAAATGATATTGGATTGTCCCCATAATTACATTTATTGGGGGATCATTTCATCAAAAGGGTGCTTAAAGCATTCTGTGCATTTTAGGCGGCATGTGTTTTTGTTTCCTCGACACACTGCTATGTCCCCAAACTGTTGCCCATTTTTCAGTATTCATTGATTTAGAGACTATATGACAAATACCATGAATATGCCTGTTGTCAAAAAGTCTTTATGTTAAATATACGGTATTATCTAAGAAGAACTGGGAAAGCAACGTCTAAAATATGAATGGCGAATCTTTTCAGAACATTGCTCAACACAAACTCTATATTAGTGTGGCAGTAATCCAGGAATCTTATTTAATAATTCATGAATCCTTCTGTTTCTTTTAGTACCTGGAAAAGTAAAAAACCTAAACATCGGATATATAAGCACCACTTCTATATCTTTGACCTGGGAGAAACCAGATGGAAATGCAAGTTCTTATTTCATCCAGATTCTGGAAGATACAACTTTCAGCAGGACTGTGTCTACAGAATCTACTACAATTCAAAACCTGATACCTGGAAATTATTACACCTTTTTGATATTTGCACGTGTTGGTGATAATGTCCAAGGAGAATACAATGTTGCAACTGCATACACAAGTTAGTTGTTATTTACTGCTATTAATAAGATAAAGATCACTAAACACTGACAGAGTGCTGATGCACATTCAGAAAAGTCAACCCGGACACTAATATAATTGTAGTATATTAAAATATACAAAAAGCAGGCAGACTTTTTTCTAACAGTTTGGTCTCAGGTTAGACCCCTGCTAATGCTAAACATGTTTACATGTCTGTACCTTTGACTTTCCCAATATCTTCACTGAGTGTGGGTTGAAAGGACTACACTTCATAAAATAATACTTTCTTTTATTTTATTACTTTTAAACTTTCCTTTCCCTAATTTGATATTTACCTCCGTGATTTTAAAGGGTAAGTCCACTTCTAATTTTTTGCATGTATTTATTTTTGTGTGCTAAAATGATGTTAAGTTGGAAAATGTGTTTTCAATATCTGCAATCTGTTGTTATTAGCAAATGCACATCAAGTCTGGGTACAGAACACAGCTGTTGGGCATGTATAAGGTTGTGTAAGCTCCCTCACCTCAGCAGCTGTATTCTGTGTGTACAGGGATCACTTCTCTTGTCTTGCTGTACAGTCTTGGTGGATGTTGTCAATAGCAACAGATTGCAGGTAGTGAAAACTGCTTCCATAAAACATAAATGCTCTAACATGTTCTCAGCACCTTGAGGACATCCTTTTGACACAAATATATATACATATATATAAAATGCCATTGAAAGTGAACTTACCCTTTAAGTATAATGCCCTTGTCAAGGCACACATTTACTCCATCACACCTTATCCCCCTTTGAAAACTGTGTAAATTAAGCCAATTCAAAGCTTCTAATAATTTCTAATTATAAGTAATACCTTAGACAGGCATCAGGTGAGCTGCTTGCTGCCTTATTGCGTTAAGAAGAACAGTCCCCTTAAAGCAGAACAAAACATACTGGGGCTGGCCCTCTAATTGAAAAGATTCACTTTACAGCCCACATGAACCTCATTCACTCCCTGTTCTCAGGTCTGTCCCCTGCTATCGCCAATGAAATTCTGCCCATAGTAATATATGGGCACTTCCACTTTGTGTTTGCAGACTTTTCTGCAGCATCTCCAGTGATTCCGCTTCATATGAGTGGAAAGTGCTAATGTAAACACATCCCAGACGCTAAACATCAGTGATTGCGGGGCACCTGTTCTGAATGCGCCAGCGCCCCGTGATTGTATGGTGTGATACCAACCTTATACTTTGTGGGCCACTGACCTTGAGCAAATATGCAAGTAAAAACATTACAAGCTGCAAGCTTGTTGAGGAGAAAACATTCACC
This sequence comes from Gastrophryne carolinensis, assembly GCA_027917425.1. NCBI lineage: Eukaryota > Metazoa > Chordata > Amphibia > Anura > Microhylidae > Gastrophryne > Gastrophryne carolinensis. The sequence goes on along the minus strand of CM051237.1, from coordinate 197,770,372 downwards.
AGGTTCTGCAGATAAGTTGCCAGGCACATTTTTAGGAATGTTCATCAGCAGCATGCTTATATATTCCCTTATAAGATTTCACTAAAGGCTTATATTGAAAAGCTGTTGTCACCCTTAATACTTAATATTTTCTTCTTGTTTTTAGAACCTGAAAAAGTACAGAACCTTGCAACAGAAAACATCACAACCACTTCTGTAGCACTGAAATGGCTTCCACCTACTGGAAATGTTAGTTCTTATCTGGTCCAAGTCCTTGATTTAAGTTTTAATGTACCTGGGAATGCAAGCTCACTTGAAATAGCAACTCTGACCCCTGGAAACTATTATAGCTTCATGGTCTATGCTGTAGGAGGCGACAATGCAAAAGGAGGCAGCTCACAAATTAGCAACTATACAAGTAAGTGCCTGTGAAAATACTGTATGTTACTCTAGGCCTACAAGGGCCACTAGCTTGGCGCACCAAGCTTAGCGGCTGGTATTCACATGATTTAGAGGCCGAACAGTCAGCATTTACCAGCACTTAAGCCCTTTGGCCCAATCTGGTTGTAAAAAGAATAGATCCCCCAAAGGATGCTGTTATTTCCTTACATCATTAGAAAAATTAGATTTTAGAGTAAATACTGTTAATGTCAAAGTTAACATTTTCCATTTGTAATGCTTATTCATCATTTTCCTCAGGACCAGAAAAAGTACAAACACTTACTGTAGAAAACATCACAACAACTTCTTTAGTTTTGAGTTGGCTTCCACCCATTGGAAATGTCAGTTCCTACTTGATCAAGATCCAGGAAAATTCATCTTTTAGCACAGTTGTGACTTCAAGATCTCTAGAAATAAAATATCTGACACCTGGAACTTCTTACACCTTCATGGTTTATGCTCTTACAGGAGGCAGTAGTGTTCAAGGGGACAGCGCACAAACTGTTAACTATACAAGTAAGGGTCTTCAAAAGCCAATATCTCTACAATTTCATGCTCACTGCTACATGGCATCAATGTGGATGATACACAGGGTGCTTCGTTCCTAAATGTAGAGCTGGGTGATGACTATAAAATAGATCTTATTTTACAAGCTGGGCACTCCAGATACAGCAGCTTCTAGACATGTTAGCTCATAAGACAGCATCTAGAGCTTGAAAAAGGCTCTTTCTATATCCCCAGTGCTGTAAACATCGAGGACCAGGGAAGAAATAAACAACTTGACTAAGTTGATTGTGTAATAATTGCCAGGGTCCATGTATTTAGTCCTGCTCTTCTGTTCCTTCTAAGAGGTCTTCTCCAATTGCTTGATTCTTTTTTGTAAGGCCTTGAACCACTGGTAGCTCCACCGGTAGGGCCCAGCATAGGATCATCCAATCCACCATCTGGCCAGTATTACCCTGGGTAAATCATTCACTAAGTATTGCAGATTAGTAGCCAGACAATCAGCATTTTTCAGGGGTCACCAACAACAGATGAATTTGTCTCATTATAGGTTATAGGTTAGGTTATGTCATAGGTTATAGTATAGGTGTTTTAATTAAAAAAGGTCTTGAGGTTGCCACCTCAAATATTGATTTTATTATTTTTTTCCATGTTTTTTTTAAGAACCTGAAAAAGTACAGAATATTGCAGCAGAAAATATTACAACTGCTTCTGTTGCATTAAAATGGCTTCCTCCCATCGGAAAAGTTAGTTCTTATTTGGTCCAAACCCTGAATTTAACTGTCAATGTACCTGGCAATGCAACATCTCTAGAAATAGCAACTCTGACCCCTGGAAACTATTATACCTTCATGATCTTTGCTGTAGGAGATGGCAATGTAAAAGGGGACAGCTCACAAATTAGCAACTATACAAGTAAGTGTCTGTAAAAGTACTGCATGTTGTTTTAGATGATTTTTACTAGAGCTATAGGGTCTACACTTATTCTATTCTGCTGTTGCATAATTCACCAGAGCAACCCTTTTGTTTACATAAAAAAACATTTTGTCATAAAAAATATTCGGAACAATGTACTTCTCCTTCCCCAACAAAGTCATATTTGAGTTTGGTGAAGTATATTGTGTAGGTATGCACAACCGTAAATCTATAGCCACCATTATAGAGGTGCTGGCAGTATGGGGAAAAGGGTGTGATCCAACCGAGAAACAAAGATAGTTGGGGGCCCTAGATATACCCCCCTTATTTCCCCTATGGCCGCCGCACACTAAACTATAAGAACACAAATATTTATAAAAGTGTATAATTTTATTGAATAGGGGCTTTAAAAAGGCTACACACATAGAAAGACATATTAAAAAACATATATAGACTTAACAAACACTGAAGGGGGACTCTTAAAGAGGCTTGTGTCACTATCAATAAATAACATTAGATTAATAAAATGCACAGTGAATGTAGATGTAAACGGCAGACTGGACCTGAGTAGTAGAAAATAAAGTGCTTCAGTGTTTGTTAAGTCTATATATGTTTTTTAATATGTCTTTCTATGTGTGTAGCCTTTTTAAAGCCCCTATTCAATAAAATTATACACTTTTATAAATATTTGTGTTCTTATAGTTTAGTGTGCGGCGGCCATAGGGGAAATAAGGGGGGTATATCTAGGGCCCCCAACTATCTATATTTGAGTTTGGTTACGCCACTATGATTCCTAGGGGGAATTCCTTAGCATAGCCCATAGGGTGCTGTTATTTCCAAACTTAAATAATATCCTTACCTTAAAGGAATGGATGGACCTCACCTGTAAAAATGCCACATCACAGGTACAAGTCATTTTTTGGGAAAATGGTACACAAAAACGATTGCTCTTTTTTGTGTCTAAAGGCTAAAAAGCTCACTGAGATACAGGTTGCAATCCACATCACAATGCACACTGCAAGTCACACTGGCTCCACCAAATATTTAGCATGACCCCCAAAGCCTGGACCTATGGTCCAGTTTAATGTTGTCATATATATAGCTTATTTATTTTTCTTTTCCGCATGTCTCCTCTCTTTTTTCTCAATATCTGTTTCACCTTTAGTCTATTTTTCTTTTCCTTGTCTTCTCTTTCTTCCTTTCTTTTAACCTTGTCACCTCTTTTTTTCTGATTTCACCATCCCTCCATTTTTATCTCTATTCACCTTCTCTGCATCTTCTTGTCTCTTTCATTTCCTCTTTCTCTTTCTTGTTTTTTCCAAATGTTATTCTAGTGTTTTCTCATTCTTTCTTTTACTGCACTTCTTCCTCCTTTTTACAGGTTTAATCTTTTCTTTCAATCTCCATAATTATTTTCTTTTATTTATTCATTCTTGTTGCCTTTCACTGTATCTTTCCTCCTTTCCACATTGCCTCTTTTCCTTCCCATTTTAACTTTCAGACATCTTTCTTTTCCCCACATTCCCTTCTTCTCCCTCCTTCTATTTCACTTTTTACCTTCATTCCATCTTCTCTTGTCATCATCACTACCTCTCTTTTCCACATTACCTTGTCTCTTTCTCTGATTGTTTCTCTACTCCTTCATTCCCTTCCCTCTTCCAAACTCTATTACTTGCAAGGCAACATTTGATCTCAACATTTGACTGGATATGATAAATAATTTCCTTGCAGGGACATTCACCATTTTCTCTGCTTTCAAGTCCCCTCATGCTGATTGTGATGGGCTAAATCTTTCAGTCAGCCTCGTTATGTATGGATAAGTTATTGCTATGATGCTGCGTCAGTTTAAAAGTCTCTTTAAAGTGGACCAAATCCTGGGATTTAGACTGTGCTGAGTTTTGGTCCTCACCCCCGGGCATCACGATTTGGGATGAACTGCTATGTGAAACCCCCCAGGTTGCACATAAAATTCACCTTTTCCAGGTCCTACAGCTGCCAATCAGAGCACTCAGCTTCAGTCGTGCGTTCCAGCTAAGAATTGGCTAAGGGCCGAATGGCGCTGAAGACGGCTAAATAGAGCTGAGTGCACAGAGGGCCGCATGCCACCAAGCCTCTAGCAGGGGGCGTGCCCAGCCCCGCTATTCACAAATGGCTCAACGCGCATCGTAGTGTGGCCCGCACTTGTGCCATTGGATTGGGGATCAGGTAGGTTTTACTGGGAATTTGGGTGGTTTACCAAATCGGTATAGCTTGGGGAGAGGGAATCTGGCTGCCCTGGAGTCTTATAGAGTCTTATAGATTCCAGGGCTGTCCCTGATGGGTTTTAATCCACTTAAAAGAGAGGGAAAGTGAAGCCATTGAGCAAAGGAAAGCTTTTCTGAATAGAAATGATTTCGGGTTTCCCATCGCAGGTTATAAGCTTAGTATTAGGCACAGTTATATGAAAGGCGTCAAACAATCACATGAGCCACCCACCAGTCCTGAGATTGTTACACACAGTGAAAATATGTATTTAAAAGCAGAATAGAACTGACTATAGTGTAGCTATATAAATATAAAATACAAAATATTCTGTGTAAAGTATTGTTTGCCATCATTTTGGGAGTGCTGCCTTGCAAAATAGAATTTTAATTTATCAGCCATCCTGTCTCTGCCTTTTTTTTGTTTATCTTACCCATACAGAGCCCCAACAATATTGTTAGCTGTTTTGATCATTACTAAGACCATAGACCAAAGCGTTCCTATTTAATGCTTATTCATTGTTTCTTTCAGGACCAGAAAAGGTGCAGTCGCTTACTGCAGAAAGCATTACCACCACTTCTTTAGTTCTGACTTGGCTTCCACCCACTGGAAATGCTAGCTCCTATTTGATCAAGATCCAGGAAAATTCATCTTTTAGTACTATTGTGACAACCACCTCTCTAGAAATAAACTATCTGATACCTGGAACCTCTTACACCTTCATGGTTTATGCTCTTACAGGCGGCAATAGTGTTCAAGGAGACAGTGTACGATCCATTAACTATATAAGTAAGTGTCTCCAAAAGAAAACATGCCTGCAATGTCATACTTGCTACTATGTGGCAACATGTGAATGATACACAGGATGATCAGTGCTAATGCAGGGCTGGGTGATGCCATAACATTTAGCGAATATTACAATAGTAAAAATATGCATTTACTTTTGCTTGCCAGACAGCTTATCAATAAGTTCTGAAATCTACAAGTGTGGTGGAAAGTGCACCGCAATATAATTATGGGTAGGTGCCAGCCATGAGGGAAACACAAAACATGAAATATACAAATGAGAGATCCTAGACTGATCTCACCAACCCTTACTAAAGAGGCCGCACACTAAGTATAGATAAAAAAGTCCAATAAATTTAATAGATAGAGATCAGTCTAGGATATCTCATTTGTATATTTCATATCAATAAGTTCTGCACACAACATTTATTCATATCTCTCCAAAATGAAATAATCACCCCACCCCAACCCTAAATCCCCCACTAAGCAGCATGACATCAATTAAAAAAAATCATACATCATTCTCCTCACCAACCAGCAACATCAACACTCTCAGACTTTTGACCAGGCCAGCATCTCACCATCCCCCACTGTGCCATGGCTCAGGACACAGGAAAAGCACTCCAGATACATCAAGGTCAGGCTCAAGGCCTAAAGAGACACTATGAGCATTACGCGTTAGGGCAGTACTAAATAACTTACTGTAAGGGCTTTTATTCCCTAGTGCTCATACGTGCCAGTGGACAACAGGCTCTAACAGGCTCTAACTTGTTTAGTTCTGCCCTGGCTTTTATTGCTTAATGCTCTGGGGCTGTACATAGAATGGTCCCAGTGTACAGCCCCAGAGTTTAGATCATGCTTTATGTGACCACCAAAGCCCATACTTTATACAGTATCTAGAGCTAGCGGGAGCATCCCTCCCTCTGGTCTTCTGGCCAGGCATTAGGACCTTGAGTAAAGCATTCACCAAATATTGCAGATTAGTAGGCGGGTAGGCAATAAGCATTTTAGTTTTATTCACTAATAGCAGACATCTTTGTCCCACTGTATATTTACTTTAATTAAAATATCTATTGTCACCTTACATTCTTTTTAATGTTTTTCTTTTTTTTTTGTTTTTTTAGGACCTGAAAAAGTACAGAACCTTGCAGCAGAAAACATCACAACCACTTCTGTAGCATTAAAATGGCTTCCTCCCAATGGAAATGTTAACTCTTATTTAGTCCAAATCCTGAATTTAACTTTCAGTGTACCTAGCAGTGCAACCACACTAGAAATCTCAAACCTGACAGCTGGAAACTATTACAACTTCATGGTCTATGCTGTAGGAGACGGCAATGTAAAAGGGGACAGCTTACAAATTAGCAACTATACAAGTAAGTGTCTCTGGAAGTACTGCATGTTTCACAGTTTTAGATACATACTAAATATATTGGGGGGGGGGGGGGGGGGGGTGGCGATCAGGGCCATTGGGGCACCTTTATACCAGCTATTATGTTTTCTGAAGATGAGTCAGGGCCACTGTTATCAGTGCAGGTCATACAGGCACTGCCTGCTGCTAAGAAAGAGGAACAGCATGGTACAGACCTGTATGGAACAGTAGCAGTGCCATGGGATGGGTGAGAAGAGAGCAGAATTTTTTTCTTTCCACACTGAGCGCTACCTTACTTAAATGCAGACTTAAATGAAATCTAATAATAAACTTCAATAAGACTTGTGTAATGAATACATTCAATCTTGCCTTTTTTCCCTGGCCAGATCCATTTGAAAGCAAATTCAGATCAAGCTATTTTGTGCCCCTGACTAGAAGCTTAGTGCATCAGGCATGCTGTAGGGCTGGTATTTCCATGGCTTTAAGGTCAAATGACCGGACTCCCGCCATGGTGGCATACCAGCCCATATGGCCTTCATCACAGGTTCACTGGCCCTGGAGGAACACTGGGTCCATGCCAATGCACATCCCCTTACCTTGTGTGGTGTGGATAAATGGGCCAGAGATATATTCAAGCCACCTGCTGTATGACCGACAGGTGGCTTGCTGACCCTCTACCATTGGAACTGTTTACAAATAGTAAAATGAAGACTATTCCCCCTTTAATAATAAAATCTAAGGCTGTCGGCCTGTTTTCCTGCTTGAAGACCTCTGCAGTGGACTAGCTAGCAGTGCAATTGTCTGTGGCATCCCCGGACCTAGCCTCTGGCAACTGCTGTTCAGGGCGACATAGGCTCCCCCTCCTTCACCTCATATGTCCTACAAGATGTATGATGCTACTTTTGGGGGGAAATACAGTACTTCTATACCACAGAGGCATGGCTTTTAGTGATCCCTAGCATTACAGCCAGTTATGAATACCAGCCCCCTAAGCTGCCCAGCCAGAGTCATGAGGATACAAATCCCTATGCCTGATAATTTTTTTTTTAATTAAAAGTATGTACTTCCCACTCACCGGTCTGGATTAGACTATTTTGAAACCTGCAAATGCCCTTATGTGGTCAGCCACAGTGCTATACATTTAGCAATCCTTACCTTGACGTTGATAACTTGTTTCACCAAGCTTAGAAGCACAGACACCATTGAAAAGCATTATAGATTTCAAGTTCTGTGCCATTATTTACTGTGTACTACACCTGTACCAATGTGCCCTTGTGCAGCCATTGTAAGCAAGTTAGCTTGCGTACCTGCAAATAAATGATCTAAATAAGTTTACAATGGATAGGTATAATGATTTCATTGTTAAGTTTACAGTAATATGTTATTTTTATTTTGTCCTTCACACATTGTTACTAGTTGCTGGCAGTCATTTGTACAAACATATACAGGTTTTTCACCAGTATACTTTATTTAAAAAAAATACTTCTGTACTTTTTTGGCACTTGAAAAGTTAGAAAAATTGCTGATTCAGCAGAAATCACGATAAATGTTATGCACAGAACTGGCACTTCTGACAGGTGAAGGATTGCGATGATAATTGTCACACACAACAGTGGCAATGAATGGAGGAGGCAGAGCTTTACAGCTAAAACAAAGGCCATTACAGTGAAGGAGGAGCACTAAAAAATGGCAAAAGATACTCTTCATGGGGGGATCAATTCAATTCTGGGGATGCTAGTTAAAAATGTGGGTTTTGGTCCGCTTTAAATTGAACAGAGGGTGGCGGGCAATAACGATGCTGCCTTTTCTTTGTTTGTTAAATCACACACTGAGTGCCGCTGAGGCAAAAAAATGGCGCTGAATGGTATTAAACGAGGCTAGAGCTTGATCAATCAGGTTTAGACATTTCAGAAAACAAATTATCTACAAAACACAGATACCTGCATCATAATTACTGCACATTTGTAACTATTTTGTTACTGATATTTTCTGTTTTGTTGCTTAGAGCCCGAAATAGTCAAGAAGCTGCTCACACAAAATATCACAACTACGTCTATCTCCTTGAGCTGGGAGAAACCGGATGGCTATGCCAGTTCTTATGTCATCCGGGTTGATGGAAGCCCCACATCTGTTAAAACTGTAAATACAACTTTTGTTACAATTGAAGGCTTAATACCTGGTAATACTTACAACTTCTCGGTCAGCGCTGTGGTTGGTGAACCAGCCGTGTCAGGAAATGGTTTATCGACATTGGCTCGCACAAGTAAGTCAAATTAGAAATAAATAGTTGACAGCAAATTTAGTTTTTCTTGAAAAAAAAGACTTTTATTGTTCAGTCAGCACCAGTTCAGATTGCGGAGTTTCCATTTAACACCTATTAGTCCAGACTCCCACAAAATGCATGCCACCTCCGCCAAAAATGCTAAAATAATAATGATAAAATGATTTACCCGGAGTTCCAGGGATTTAGTTTGAATAGATTGGGATGGGTTAGATGTCCTAAATGTCACCTTTTGTCTGTGTTCTCTCCTTTTGTATTCAGCTACAGCAATTAGTAATTGGCGTTTTGTTTTTGCATTTCCCCAGTATCAGCTCATGGTTTTTTTTTTTACACACCATAATATAATATATTTAATGCATGCTAAACGTTGCTGCTAACCAAACCTTCCTACCACAAGAGCCACGTTCAGCACTGAAAGATGACCCCAAGCCATATATAATGTGAGGCGACAATAGAAACTATGGGAGTTATGCTAAATATTTGGTGAAGCCAGTGTGACTTGCGGTGTGGATTGTGCTGTGGATTGCAACTAGAGCTTTTTAGCATTAACGCACAAAAATGTGCAAAGTGTCCTACATTTTACACCTCCATTTTTTTTCCAGTAATGTATGGATATATTTTTAAAGTTTGGAAATAGCACCTTATGGGCTATGCTAAAGATTTCATCATTTTTTTCTACATAGCCCATAGGGTTCAGTTGTTTCTATACTTAAAAACAAATATCCTTACCTCATTGGGAAAATGATGTGCCTGAAAAAATGCCCCATCAGTTTTTTGCCCTATTTTAAACACTAAAAAGCTCATCAGGATGCAGGTTGCAATCCACACCACAATGCACAGCAAATATTTAGCATGACCCCCATTATAACTATTATAAAATAGAAAATACCTGCACACAACTCCAAATATAAATACAATTAAATTCTTGAAAGCTTTAAGGCCCTCACAAAGTGACTGATCTGTAAAATGGTCAGGCTGAGAAGCATGCAAAGCACTGGCAATGTCCAGCCCTGGATGCCATGTAGCCCCCTAGCCTCCACAATTGTTCTCTTCTGGTAGACAGCCAGTGGGCCACACATCTGGACTCCACCAGCCACATGTGGCTCCCTAGCTACAGGTTGTGGGATCACTGTTGTACTGTGTGTGTTGCAGTATTAAGCTGCTGATGAGCAGGAAATGTTAAATGGAAAATTACGTTTCAATGATATATTTGAAAGTGTTTAGTATTACTCTGTGTGCCAAAAGGATGTCCTCACGGTGCTTAGCTAATTTATCAATAATTTTAGCAAATGTGTGTTTTATGTAAGCAGTTTCCATTACCAGCAATCTGTTGCTATTAGCAACCGTACACCTAAGGGTTAATGCAATGCCGAAATTTTTGATAAACAGTCTTTACTCACAAAAAAGTGATTACAAAATACTTCTGGTGCTGAATCAAGCCTTTAGTCTGTACACTGAGATCTACCTGAAGGGAGAAGCAAGCCTTGTGCACATATAAAACTGCTCTTATTGCTGCTGCTGAGTTGAAGGAGCTCACTCAGATTTCTGCACACCCAGAAGCAGTGTCCTGTGTGTACAGATCTCACTTCTCTCTTCTTGGTGTACAGACTTGGTGTACAGTTGGCAATAGCAACATTTTGCAGGTAGTGAAAACTGGTTAAAAAAAAAACCTAATTGCTAACACCAGAAAAAAAAAGATAATGTCAGCACCTTGAGAACATTCTTTTGGCATGCATTATTTACACTTTCAAAATGCCATAGAAGGTGGAATTTTCCTTTAATGATCATGCAACCATTCAGATTCTTTTAGTGCCGAAGTGACACATAGGGCTTCCACGAAGAGTCTCCATCGGATCCTGTACTTTGCTTCTATTTTAATCTGACCCAATGTTTTGCCCATCTACTTCAGTTCCCTGTCAAATGTTCTTCTCCCCGTTTCTCCTCTGGATGCTTGTCTTGTTGGTTTTTCTTAGAGAGTGACCTATCCACTTTTGCTGTTTTATTTCCAATTCAATTGGTCACGCAAGCATTAATAGGAATAAAATGGCCACTCCTATCACCAGACTCCAAGGACCAGTGCACAGTAGTGTAGCATCAAGATCATTGTTGTCCCCACTCTAAGTGCCAGTATTGACCCTACAACGAAAGGGTGATTCTTTTATTGTAATATTTTTCACATATTTATCCTATAAAACCATTGACTGTATCGCAAAAAATACTGCAATCATTTCTTATTTTGTTCTCTATTCTATGTTGTAGATGCCGGCAGTTTCATTGTTTCACTATCTGTTCAAGCAAACAAGCCAAATTTTGAAGATGATCTAACCTCCATGGTATGAACTCCTAACATTTATTGATTTTTTTATTTACAATTTCTTTAACACGCATTAAATGGACTTTTCTTGCTATTACATTTCTTGCAGATCAACGACCTGATTCAAAACAAATTTCCGAATCAGAATGTAACAGTTGTCTTGAGAAAACGCAGTTAAACGTTAGTGGATTCTGGTATACATTGCTGCTATTTCCTATAGAGCTCTCAGACGCTCTCAAGAAAGGACAACAAAAGTCCTTTTTACCTCATTTTCTACCAGTAACATTTTTGCACACGTTAAATGTGACATTGTGAACAAGATGTTTACGTTTTTATTGCTCCAAGGTCAAGATTATGGTGCTAATTTACAACGACCTACGCTTGTTTAAACTTTATTATGTGTTGGTCGCACAAGCGGACACTTACAGAATTTCGAGGAAATTAGTGAAAACTGGTGGAATTACAGATTTGCTCTGACAGTTCATGCCACTTTCTGCTGTCGACAAACTGTAATATTTACTAGATAAATAATTCATGGCACAGGCTAATACTGCATGTGGTTAAAGGTCAGGGATCAGGACGATAGCAGGAGCATCCATGGGGATGTAGAAGGACTTGATGTGTTATTTTAAATAAAAAAACAATAAAAAATCATTTTTTAAGATACCTTCACAAATGTGATTTCTTTGAACTCTGCCTGCTATTTGACATTTACACCATAAAAATAAAATAAGGTAAAAAATTGAATCATATTGCTACCTGCAACCAGAGCTTTTTAGCGATAAAATGTCGAACATTTTACCCCCCAAAAAATCACCTGTACATGTGATAGCACATTTTTACAGTTTAGTTTCGGAAAAGTTGTCCTTGATTTGTATGCTCTGTATTAACAAAATTAGGCTACTTATCCAGTGTCCTCCAGTCTGAAGCTGTCCCTGTCCCTTCCAGTGTGAGCCATAGCTATCATGTGTAGGGTATAAATGGTGAGTATAGAGTTTATTTGTTTTTAGCCTGGACAGTCACTTCAAATAAAGTAAGAATGTAAGTTATGTAACATTTAAAAATAGAAAGCACCCAACGTTTTTTTATTATGTTCATGATTACATAATTAATAAATCATTTATCCTGCTCTTGTTAAAGCACTAGGGGACCATTGGTAGAAAGAGGCAGAGCACAAAACCCACATATTGTTGTAACTGTTCTTTCCACCAGTTGACTTCTGTGTTATGTGGCACTTTGGCTAAATGCCAAAGAACACTCAGGACTGTTGGTTTAAAGCTCAACATCAGACAACATTTTATTTTAGTTTTAAAGTGATTCCGATTCCCGATTCCCTCACCCTACTGTGTGAAACCCCCAAATCCCCAGTAAATCCTACCTGATCCCCGATCCAATGGCACATGCATGGGCTGTGGCCGCACTATGCTGTACCTTTTGTATTGTCATTTGTGAATGGGTGCTGCTGTCGGCCTATGAGCCATTCCACCATTCCCTGCAGTATGGGGTAGAAGCCATAGAAGATCCTCAAAATGTGCCCTCTTTTTAAATTTCCTCCCTCCAACGCCATGTAAAAAACTGGTCTAACAGCCACACTCTCCCTTGGTGCAGAAGAAGCTTATTTACTTAGAATACATAAGCATTAGAGACTATAAGATGCTTAGAAATGGCACTGGTCCCATAGGAAATACGTTGGAAGGATGCTATTGTGTGCTGGAAAGAGAATTTAATTAGTATACCATGCAAAACAACTCTCACTGTGTAGATACTTGTAGTACTTGTAGATACAGTGTGATAAGCTATTAAACCGGACCTTCAGTGTGATTTAATGAAAAGCCCAAACTCTTAAAAAACGGTTCCCCAGCATCTAAAATTAATATATTTTTTACGTTTTTAGTCACTAACTTATTATTCTTTCCCCCACTGGGCTGCAACTCTGTTCAGGAATTTAGGATACGGGCGCTGCCATCTTGACTCAGAAGCATCACACTTACTGAGGAGAGGAGAGTGGGATAAGGTACAGGGGGGTGGGTTATAGCTGTACTTTGCTCAGACAGAGCAGAGCTGGGGTCAGGTAACGATCAGCAGTCCAAGAATGCAGAGCAGCACAGTCAGGAGGCACTTCCTGTTTGCAGGCTGCCTGATAAGATGGCGGCTTCCATGTTGGATGTTTAAAGGCTCATAACATGCAGTAGATGCAGGTAGGATGATTTTTAATGTGGACAATCTCTATGTACAGGGTGTGGGAAACATATAAGATAGACTCTTATTCAGAGTGAAGGTCCGCTTTAAGCATCTCCTTGAATAAATAAAATGGCAAGAGGAGTTTGAAATCTTTCTGTGGCAATGCAGATATCTAAATGACAGTGAATGCTTCTTTGTTTGTGCTATTATGTTGTAAACAATAAAGGAGTCCTAGATTCACCCCTAAGCAACCATCGCCATATATAAGGCCGCACTCTGAGGGTAAAATTCACAATAATATTTTATTGAATAATTTCTTAAACTTAGTAGCACAATACGCAACACATCACAATACAATACACAATTATTTAAAAAACATATAAACACACAGCGGGGGATACACCTAAAATATGTTACTGTATTAATTAAGCCATGGTTGTGGCTATTTTAAATATTGTAAATATTTGTTTATTATGGGCGTATATATATGAGTGTTCAATAAAATTGAATTAACCTGAATATACTGCTGGCCGGAATATTTAAATTAACAGCGTGACCAAGCAAGTGCAATTATAAAAGAGAACCATAATTAACTCACTGTTAATGTAAGCAACTATTTTCATAAAGTGCTATGTGCATAAATACAAACTGTGACATACAATTAATATGAGACAAATCAATTCATAAGGTGCTATGTGCATAAATGCCCACTATGGCATACAATTGTATACCGTGACAAACCAACAAACAGGGAACACTTCTAATTACCCAACCACACAAATAAAAAACAGTGCTGTGCAAAACCATGTATACCAATGAGCGCCAGTAGCCAGTATTTGGTGTTTGAATGAAGGTACGCCCAAAGCAGATGTAAACAAAATATAAACTTACATTACCTAGTCACTAGGGGGTCCCCCGTAGCAGCCGCCATCTATTATGTTGTAATACACAGTCTTTCACATCTGTGGCAAGTATGATTACTGCACACTGACCATGTGAAAAGTGCATATATGGTATATGCTCTGATAGAACAAACAAAATCCCATATATGCCTGCACCACCTTAAAACAATTAAAAAAAATGTTTTTTCCTGAATTCCAACTCTTCTCTACTGTTACTGTATGTTAGTTTGGATTTCTCATCAAATATGCTCATTCATACTCAAGACCTCCTAGACTTCTGGAGAGAAAACTGCATACTTTCTGACGTTTACCAGTAAGGCTGAACCTGTGGTGATTACTATACAAAAGGGATCCTAGTGAGATATATTAAATCCTGAGTGCAGCTCCCATTGGGCAGTGTAATTACCGTCACTTTTCATACCTTGAGAGCCACACCTTGGGCGCCACATCTTGGGAGCCACATTCAGCACCAGGATACGGTCACAAGCCACATTCAACATGAAGAGATCGTAGGAGCCATATACAAGTGCATTGCAAAAAATTAGAATATCATCAAAGATTTGTATATTTTTAGTTATTCAGTTGAAAAACTGAAGATCATATATTATATTGAGGCAATACAAACACTTTTTCAAGTGTTTTTATGTTAATATCTCAGAAATTTTGAATATTATATAAGACCAACTGTAAAAAAAAATATTTAACACTGTTACCTTCCTGGGGCAAGAGTGTGGCATGCCGCGGAGCGGGCTGACAGATTATTGGAAGGGGCTGGCATAAACCCAGCATTCATGGTGCATATTGGCACAAATGACATACGAAGAAGTAGGTGGAAGGTCCTTAAAAAAAAGGACCTCAACTGTAGTATACCAGTACCAAAAGCCACACCAGAGAGGAAAACGGGAGATTAGGGGGGTAAACAAGTGGCTCAAAAATTGGAGTAAAAAGGGGGTATTTGGGTTCTTAGAGAACTGGGCCAACTTCACAGTGGGCTACAGATTCTTTGGCAGGGATGGCTTGCACCTCAATGGGGAAAGTGAATCTGTTTTGGGGGAGAGGATGGCTAAAAGGTTGGAGGAGTGTTTAAACTAAGCACGGGAGGGGGTAAAAGCAGTTACAAAAGGGAAGTTGGGAAAGAAAGTTACACTGGGTGTAGACATGAAACTGGGGGGTGGAGAGGGGGAGATCATCTAGCAGGAATAAGGGCAGCATACAAAATTATCATTAAGCATTTGAAATGCATGTATAGAATGATAAAATAATGCTAGAAGCTTGACTAATAAAATGGATGAACTAGAACTGATAATAACAGAAGGACCATATGACATAGTGGGGGTAATAGAGACCTGGCTGGATGAAAGCTATGACTGGGCAGTAAATTTACAGGGATACTGTGTGTTTAGGAGGGTCCATAAAAAATGCAAAGGGGGTGGAGTCTGCTTAATTCTATAATCCTCTCTACATCCTGCTCTGCGGGAGGATATATGTGAGGGAAATGACCATGTGGAGTCTGTATGGGTAGAAATACATGGAGGGAGAAACAAAAATAAAATACTCATGGGGGTTTACTACAAGCCTCCAGATATATCCTTCAGATATATTGGACCGAATACTAACCAATGTACCAGGCAAAGTAACAAAGGTACAGGTTGGGAGGCACCTTGGAAACAGTGATCATAATAATATTAGCAGTCACTAGGGAGCCTTATCAAGCAGCCACAAAAATGTGGAACTTAAAGCAAAGTTTGACCAGCTTAGAGATGCCCTAAACGGCATTGACTGGGAAAGTGTCCTTAAAAACAAAAGCATGAACAGTAAATGGGATACTTTCAAAGAAATCCTTAATTTTCATTGTGATAGATAAATACCTTACAGGAAAAAAAACTGTTAGAAACACGTGTAAACTGATGTGGCTAAACAAAAAGGTTATGGGGGCAATAAACAACAAAAAGGCGTAAACTATAAAGAAGGAAATAAACAATGTAAACTACAGATAAGGGCAGCAAAGCTGTAGACAGAAAAACTGATCGCCAAAGAGAGTAAAACTAACCCCAAATTACTCTTTAGCCACATAAACAGTAAAATATATAAACCTGGGGGTGCGGGTCCCCTGAAAAGCAAGGAGAGGTCACCTATAGAGGGGAATATGGAGAAAACAAATTTACTAAACAACTTATTCGCTTCTATATTCACAAAAGGATGTGACATGTCGAGTGAAATGCAGGGCAATAACCCAAACCCTCCATTAAATGTCACTGGTCTAACCGAAGAAGAAGAAGTCCAGCGCCATCTCGAGCAGATAAAAACTGATAAATCCCCGGGACCAAATGACATACACCCTCGGGTTTTAGGGGAGTTATGTACAGTAATAGACAAGCCATTATTTCTGATATTTGTGGATTCAATAATCACAGGGGCTGTTCTGAGGGATTGGCGCTTGGCAAATGTGGTGCCAGTGTTTAAAAAGGGATCTAGGGGGGAACTTGGGAACTAAAGACCGGTAAGTTTAACATCTGTGTATTATCCTGGAGCATGTGTATTATCCTGGAGCATCAGCTTTTAGGAGGAGGTAAGTTCAAGATTGCATCAGGGGGAGTCATTGGATATCATATATCTTGACTTTTCTAAAGCATTTGATACTGTGACATATAAAAGGCTGGTACAAAAGATGAGAATGCTTGGACTGGGGAAAACGTGTGCAGATGGGTGGGAAATTGGCTTAATGATCGGAAGCAGAGGGTGGTTATCAATGGTACACACTCAGATTGGGTCACCATTACTAGCAGAGTACCACAAAGGTCAGTTCTGTGACAAATTCTCTCCAATATATATATTAATGACATTGGGTATAGATTAAACAGTAAAGTCTCAATCTTTGCAGATGATACTAAGCTACTTAAAGTAATTAAAACAAAAGAGGACAGCAGGCAGCTACAAACATATTTAGATAAATTGGAAGCATGGGCAGTTAAATAGCAAATGAAGTTTAACAAAATTAAATGTAAGGTTATGCACATGGGAAGGAGAAATCTGTGTCATGATTACATACTAAATAAAGAAACACTTGGTAAAACAACAATGGAAAAGGACCTAGGGGTTTTAGTTAACAATAAGATTAACTGTAGTAATCAATGCCAGGCAGCTGCTGCCAAAGCAAAGAGGATCAGGGGGTGCATCAGGAGGGGCATAGGTGCTCATGACCAGAGCATCATTTTACCCCTGTACAAGTCATTGGTCAGACCCCATATAGAGTACTGTATACAGTTCTGGGCACCTGTGCTTAAGAAGCACATATCAGAACTAGAGCACATTCAAAAGAGGGCAAGTAAGTTAATGAAAAGAGTGCAGGGACTAGAGTACCCTGAAAGATTGTCCAAGTTAGGTTTATTTAGTTTAGAAAAAAGACACCAGAGGGGTGATCTAATAACTATGTATAAATATATACAAAGATCTGTCCCACAATCTATTTATACCCCGGAGTGTAACCATAACCCGGGGGCATCCACTAAGGGTAGAGGAAAGGTGCTTTCTCCACCGACATAGGAGGGGATTCTTCTCTGTAAGAGCAGTGAGACTATGGAACTCGCTGCCAGAGAAGGTAGAAATGATGGATACAGTAAAAACTTCCAAAAGTGGCCTTGATGCCTTCCTGGCATGTAATAACATTTCCGGCTATGGCTACTAGACCACTGGAAGGAGATAAACAGGCTGAATTGGATGGACTAAAGTCTTTATTCAGCCTTATGTACTATGTTACTATGTTACTTTGTTAATGTTGATAGTTATGGCTTACAGCCAAGGAAAACCCAAAATTCAATATCTCAAAAATTTAGAATATTATATAAGACCAACTGTAAAAAAAATATTTAACGCAGAAATATTGATGAAACACGTACAGTAAATTCACTCAATACTTGGTTGGGGCTCCTTTTACATGAATGACTGCGTCAATGCGGCGTGGTATGGAGGCGATCAGCCCGTGGCACGGCAGAGGTGTTATGGAATGGATGCTTTGATAGCAGCCTTCAGCTAATCTGCATTGTTGGGTCTAGTCTCTCTGTGCCTAAGGTCAGGTGAGTTTGCTGGACAATCAAGCACTGTGATACTGTGGTTATTAAGATCTTGGTGCTTTTGGCAGTGTGGACATGTGCCAAGTCCTGTTGGAAAATAAAAAGTCCATCTCCAAAAAGCTTGTCGGCAGAGGGAAGCATTAAGTGCTCTAGAATTTCCTGGTAGATGACTGTGCTGAATTTGGTCTTGATAAAACACAGTGGACCAACACCAGCAGATGACATGGCTCCCCAAGTCTTAAAGGAGCCACAGCACTCAACCCTGCACAAAGCCTATAATCTGTCTCTAAATCTAGTTAAAACAAACAGGCTTACCTGAGGTTGCCCTATAACCTCGAGTGCAGACCATGGGATGAAGGGTCGAAGAACTCTTAGTACAGCCTGGACCCCACACCCCATGTGCCTGCACAAAATCAAAAGAAATAAAGGAGGAGTGGCAGCCACTCAGACCATTTTATAACTAACCTGGGAGGTGCACGTTAGCAGGGCAATTAGGATACACAAGTCTTAAAAGAGCCACGGCACTCAACCCTGTCAGCTTGCATACCAACCTAAAATCTGTCTCTAAATCTGATTAAAAACAGAGGACTCAGTCACACACATCTGCAGAAATATGCTAAAGCTGCACCACTAGCGCTAAGGTGCCTCTGTGGGGTGCAGTCCTAACTCTAATCTCTGAGAGCCCATTTGGGACATACAGTGCAATAGATAAATTGGGGGCATGGCTCCCCAAACCATCACTGATTGTGGAAACTTAACACTAGACCTCAAGCAACATGGATTGTGTGCCTCTCCACTCTTCCTCCAGACTCTAGGACCTTGATTCCCAAATGAAATGTTAAATCTACTTTTCAGGAAACCACTGTAAGTAGCCCCAGATAGCCATGCAGTGAAGTACTTGAAAGCATCAAACCAAATAGTTCAATGTGAAACCTGGCACTGCATGTTTCCTGACAGTCTTTTAAAATCTGGGTTGTACTTTGTGACAGCCATACACATGCAGTCACCCAGGTGTTCATCTGTCAAATGAGTTCTATATTTAGATTTCAGCATTTTCATTACTGAAAAAACAGATTTACAAAGGTAGGTTGATCAGGCCTTCAATTTTTGGGATGTGGATTTTAGCAGAGGGTACTTGGTCTGCTCAACTAAACTCCAAAGGTTCTCTTCTTGAGCTCCAGATTTGAGCTGAAGATCATTTTTCATTATTATAATCTCATTGTCAAACTTCAACTTTAAAAGCACTTGAAATTCCTGATGAAATTTCTAAAAGATCAGAGGTTATAAATGGACTGGACATGAATAAAGCGATGGTTTGAATAGCATGGAACTCTGCAAAACATTTCTCAAACATCTTCCCTTTGCTCAGCCACCTTACTTCAGTGTACAACTGAAAGGGTTGGTACTGACTTCCAAGTTCTTCAAGAAAAGATATGTATAAAAAGAAGGAAGTAATTGGATATTGGATGTATACACGAAATATGTACAAAATAGCTAAAAGATTTTAATGTAAAATGTGCATATTTTTCAGTGCTTTGCAAATAAATGAAAGGTTTTTAAAACATACAAGTAGCGAGGTCATATTGAAAAGTATATGATATACTAATATATAATCTTGGGGAGTACCTAGTCCTAAACAGATAGGATTATTTCAATATAGGCCCGTATATGGACCAGCAGGAGTTTTTTTTATTGGAATGGGCATAACAATAGAGGTGATAATAAGGTATTGTCACTTATTAGACTTATTAGGGGCAACCAAGGAAGTGAAGCCTCAGAGGGGATTTCTTCAAGAAAAGAAGTCTGTGCTGCAGGGGCCTAGCTTGAATAGAATTGAAAATCTTCACAACTTTCATAACTTGTTGAAAGTCAACAACCTTGTTACACAAAGACTTTTGATAAAAAATTCCTGCACATGGATACAAACCCAACTCTAGAGCCGAACATTGCAGGTGCACCATCAGTGGTGATTGAACAAGCTTTTGAAGAGGTATGCTGTGCACTTTTACAAACGTCTTGAAAGCATAGTACACATTTTTCTCCTCTAGTTTTCTCCTCTAATGACAGCATTGCTAACAAATCTTATCTCGCACTCTCATTTGTACATAAATGGGGCTCCTGGTGTCCTCTTGTGCCATTCCTGCCCCTCACACCAGTCACTGTACCTATGCACAGCCCCTTCCATTCATTGCAATAGATGGGGCAAGCCAGGCAGTAATTTGGCATCCCCCCTCTCCATTGCATTGAATGGATGGTGCTGTGCACAGGCACAGTGTGCCAGGGAGTGAACACTCCTGCCACATCAAGCTCCTTGGCACAGAGCTAAAAAACAATTCCAAATACAAAATAGCCATGTATCATACTTTTATACATTGCTGTGGTGCCCTGTGAGTGCTGCTGCCACGACTGGATGCTCACATGCTTGCCCCACAGATCGCCCACTGCACCGACCCTTCCTCCATTCCCACTGAGCATGAACGCTCCTCCAATCAGCAAAACCTAGGTCCCAGGCCCCCCTGCTTCAGCAGTGCAGTGGAACCTTATGCTGCCTAGTGCTGTCCCTGCCCGGTGGGGCATACAATTTGCACGCACGCCGCCATGTCATCTCTGGTGTGTCGGCAGTACCTCCAGCAACTCGTAAGCTGCTCCGACCCTGTGTACAACACTACAGGGGCAGGCAAGCCATGGGTTGGGAAACGCTGACCTGGATGAATGAACCTTCACAGACAATAATGTGCAATTTAGAATTTATTAAACCAGCTTTCTGGTGGTTAAAATTAAAACCTCAAAATATAATAATGAAACACCATGGGCCTGATTTATTGAAATTGTGACAATTTGTCCTTTTAAATACCACTACAGTAGTCGTAGTAGTCGCACTGTTGGCACACTGCCCTCGATTCACTAAGAGTTGAAAAAAATTCAGTTCATGAGAAAAAATCCTGAGAATGTCACTATTACTAAATTACTGCATAACAAGAAAGTCAATTTTTTTACTACAGTGTAAAATGTAGTAGAAAGTTCAATACTTTTCTCAGGAGTAAAACATTGCCATTGACTTTTTATTGTATTTCTGGTGGCCTTTTTCTTATTAATTTAATTTTTTACTACCATGAGAATTTTTAGTGAATCAAAGCTATTGTGTGGTGTAGAGTGGCTTAGTGTGGAGTATTGCGGCTAACTAGTAACAATGATACAGCCTCTACTTAGGGTTCCCCCATTGTGAGCCTTTGTGCTCCGAAATAGCCCATCCATATTTATTGAATGTTTTGGAAATGCTCAAACTGGTGCAACTCAAAACACACGTCTGATGAAAAAGGCTGTTTAATAGTAAAAAGAAACGATTTAAGCAGAAAAACAATAATGTTTGCTACCGATGTGACAGGCTTACAGTAACAG
This sequence comes from Gastrophryne carolinensis, assembly GCA_027917425.1. Classification (NCBI taxonomy): domain Eukaryota; kingdom Metazoa; phylum Chordata; class Amphibia; order Anura; family Microhylidae; genus Gastrophryne; species Gastrophryne carolinensis. The sequence continues at coordinate 197,748,987 of CM051237.1, read as the reverse complement.
GTGTAAAACAATAACAGAGAAGTTAAAGCGAACCTTCACTCTGAATAAGAGTCTATCTTATATGTTTCCCACACCCCCCACAAAAATCATCCTACCTGCATCTACTGCATGTTATGAGCCTTTAAACATCCAAGATGGCGGCTTATGGAAGCCGCCATCTTATCAGGCAGCCTGCAAACAGGAAGTGCCTCCTGACTGTGCTGCTCTGCATTCTGGGACTGCTGACCTTTATCTGACCCCAGCTATGCTCTGTCTGAGCAAAGCACAGCTATAACCCGCCCCCTGTACCTTATCCCACTCTCCTCTCCTCAGTAAGTGTGATGCTTCTGAGTCAAGATGCCGGCGCCCGTATCCTAAATTCCTGAACAGAGTTGCAGCCCAGTGGGGGAAAGAATGATAAGTTAGTGACTAAAAACTTAAAATATATTAATTTTAGATGCTGGGGAACCATTTATTAAGAGTTTGGGCTTTTCATTAAATCACGCTGAAGGTCCAGTTTAAAAAAAATAGGCATAAACCTAATTTCACCTATTTTGTGCTTTTCTTATGTAACAAAAGATATGGACAAAATTTTATTTAAAACAATCAACAAAAACTGTTAAAATAGCATGCAGAGTAATTTGTCCACTATGGGAGTAGCAAGGTGTGTTCTAGAAAAAGCAGGTGCACTGGCGGTGCTGCGCTGCTGTGTGCTGATGGATTAGATGACTGTTTACACTGTGCTGATGGGAAACAATTTTGATAAATGCAGTTTTCACACACAAATCCGGGCACCACATGACACAAACATTAGCTAACTGGCATAGTGCTTTTATAAATTCCGCCACAAAAATCTGAATGTGTTCTAGTTGTGACTTCTTCCTTTTTTTAAATGCAAAGTTTAGCAACACTTCACACTTAAAGTGATATTTTAGGCAAGTGTTAGCCCATTGTGTCGAACTACGTTTGTCATTGTCCTAAAATGGCAGAGATATCAAAAGTTACAGTTTCACCTTAAGATGTCTCTTTTGAAGCAACTGGGCATGGCCCTTGGATCTGTGATACTGCATAATAATCAACATAATAATCTGCATAATGGGAGGAGTCTCTAAGAGCCTGAGATACCCTGGCTATGCTTCGTCTCACTCTCTACCTATTGCTAGGTGATATTGAAGCCTAGACCAACACCCCCAGATGCGCATGCTCACACTCCCAAAATCACATGAGCATGAGCGAGCCCTGCAGTCACACATACGCACAGCTGCAGCTGCGCACTCCTAGGTGCACGCACATGTGCACACTCCCAAGTGCACATGCATACACCCGCAGATGCACGCACTCCCAAATGTACATGCGCACACCTCCAGTTGCACATGCGCACACTCCCTAAAGCACATTGATGCACTCCCAGATGTGTATGTGTGTGATTCCAAATGCGCATGCCTGTGTCCACAGTTGCGCTACTTCCAAACACACATGTGTGGACACGCAAGTGCGTGCTCCCAGATGGGCATGTATGCACTCCCAAGTGCACATGCACACACCAGCAGTTATGCATGTGCACTCCTCCACACATGTGTACACTCCCAAACACAGATGGGGCAGATAGAGGTACTCCCACCTGTGCACTCCAGCAGATGTGCCTGCATCGGTCCGTGGCTCAAATGGTACCGGGGCCTGAGGTGGGATCCCCCCCATGTCCCGCGGTCCCGCTCCTTTAAGAGATGTCCCAGCTGCCCCCGCTGTGGAGTGGTGTGCCCGGGGCCAGGGTAATAACGCGCTGTGCGGCAGCATCAGCAGAACTGGAGGAGGTGTTTGTAGAGGCTGAGGGAGGCCCAATCACAGCTGGGCCAATGATGGAGGAGGGGGCGGGGCACAATTGCGGTGTGCCCGTGCTCTGCCGAAGACAGGGAAGATAACGTAAAAATAAAAAAGTGAGCTCCCACCAGCCGTCTGAGACTTTTGTTTAATCATCTCTGGCTGGCCGGGAGCAGATTGACCTCCACCTGCCCCCCCCCCCTCCGGGAGGAGAGAGGGCTTGCCGAGTGAGGCTGTTCTCGCGCCCCCCCCCGCTCTGCGATCATCAGTGTCCTGGAGGTGTCAGGCAGGACAGGAGAGAAAAGGCAAGTCCCACCCATGATGTATTAGTTGTGGCCAGTCTGCCTCATTCTCTTCTATTCTGTGTTTCCTTTCCATTCTCTGTCTTTTTCTCCCTCTCTCACTTTATCACTGTCCTTTTTTTCTCACTTCCCCCCCCCCCATCTCTGTCTCTCTTTCTCCCTGCTTTAATTTTTTGTCCTCTCTTGCTTCTTTTATTTGTCCCTTCCTTCCCTTTTTCTCTTCCTCTATCTTTCTCCCTGTGTCCTACTATTTTTCTTTTTTTTTTCCCTTCTTCCCTGCCTCTCTTTCTCTCTCTCTCCACCACACTTTATTCTATCTCTTTCTCAACTTTCCTTCTCTTTTTCTCTTGTTCTCTTTCCTTCATCCTTTCCCTCACTCCCATTCCTTCTGCATTTCCTCTTTTTTCTTCTCCCACTCCTTCCTTCCATCCTCTCTTTTTCTCACCTTTTCTTTCTTCCTTAAACTCTTCCCTTTCTGCCTTTCACTCTCTTTCTCCCTCACTCCCATACTGCCTTCTTCCTTCCTTTTGCTCTTTCACTCCCCCTTCCTCTTTCTTATTCTCTGTCCTTGCTCTTTTCTCTCTCCCTTTCTTCAGTTCTCACTTCCTTCTCCCCCTCCTTCCCTTCCCTCTCTGTTTCTCTTACTCCATTCCTCCTCTCCTCTTTCCATCCTGTCTTCTTCCTGTCTCTTTACTCTCTCTCTTTTTTATTTATTTCTCCCTCCCCCTCTCCCTCCCCCTCTTTTTTCCTTTCTTCTTCCCTTTCTCTTTTCTTTCACTCACTATTGCTATACATTCTCTCTCTCTTATTTTTTCATTACCTCCACTTCTATTTTTCCTCCCTTCCTTCTTTTTATTTTCCCTTCTCTCTATTTCTCACCTTTTTTTCTCTCCTTTTTTTTCTTTACTCTTCTTCCCAACCTCCTAACTTTCTCCTTTTTTTCTCTTACTTTCTTTTCTCTGTTCCCCACCCTATGTTCCCTCTCTTTTTTTCTTCCTCCATTTTCTCCTTGCACCGCCCCCAGCCCCCCAGCCCCGCCCCCAGTCAGCCCCCACCCCCCCAGGCCGCGGTAAAATGACCAAATCCTGAACCGGTCCATGGTGAAAAGAAGGTTGGGGAGCACTGCTTTAGAGTATAAATATATGCATTCGTTCTATCTTAAATTTTGCTGCCGCATTTTAGCATTCACACCTAGCGCAACCCAGCGTTCTCCTCATTACAGGCAAATAGTGGCGCTTTCATTGGTTAGAATGCTGTCATAGATCCTCCACTGTGACTGTTCTGTTTTTGGTTTTGCTTTGTGCATCTCCGGTTTGCCTCTGCAGTGACAGCATGGCCCCCAAACGCAAGCAAACCTGCAGGCCCAGCAGCATTCGAGCGGGTCTGAGGCAGATTCGGACACCACCAAAAAGTCCCACCAGCATGTGGACCCTCGGGCCAATGGCCAGATTATTAAGGTAAGTGTATTTCAGGTTTTTGATGCACCTGTTTTTTTCTTGTGGGTGAGTCTATATTGACTGTTCCTCCAATATAAGTTTTGGTCATTGTTATTTCCACATGTAATTGACACGTGTCATGTGCAGGAATAGGATTATGCCCGACCCTCGGCCCGGAAGGGTATAATTGTGGAGGAGATTAGGGCCACCATGTCCCCGTGCATTGATGTGAAGTCAGGCCAAAGTTATTAGCTCTATACACTACTTGTTGGTAGAGCCATGTTGTTGGTCAAATGTGTGAATTAACAGTTGTTTAACAGATGATCTTTGTTAGTGTTATTTTCTAATAAAGTTTTTGTATTTATTTTTCCACCAGCTTGTATATGGGAGCATCACAGACTCTGTCAATATGTGCTCGAGTCACACGCTATGCTGCTAGACCTGCGTCAGAAGATGCTTGGTGGGGGTGTGCAGCCCTTTTTTGTTTAATTTTGACCATGTTGGCCTTTTTGCTTTTTAAAAATATTATAAAACATTTCATATCAATAACAAATTTGACTTATGTGTTCTTATGTGACTTACCCTTATGGTCTTGTGTGTTTGGTCAAACAAAATGCAATGTTTTACAAGCCCCATTTAACATATACACCTTAACCTGTATTGCTTGTAAAAAAACTAAAATGTATTGGCTGAACTCTGCCCACAAAGGTGAAATAGTTTAACTTACAACATTACCATGCCCCATCATGCCCATATGTAGTTGGGCCATCATGGTTGTCAACCTCCATGAATTGGCAGCCTGGAGGAACAAGTGGTATTGTTGTGGTTATTGTGTGCTGGTGGGTTTTGGCCAGGCCCTGCTCCCAATGCCCCTGGTTTTGCTGTTGCACCTGCTGTTTGAGTACCTGCAGCAATTCAGCCATTTCTATCCAACTCTCTTGGATTTCTGTTATTATAGCCACATGTCTTTTCCTGTGCATGTGCCACCAGCTGTTGTAACTCATTCTGTTCCTGTGCTGTGCTGTCTGTGGGGCCAAAGGATTTCTTTCCCCTTGAATTTGATGGAATTGGCATTCAATGTCTTCCACTCATTGGGCCATCCAGCATTTGTGTACCCAAGCAGTGGTGTTCATACAATAGGGGCAGTGCAGGCACGTGCCTGTTTGTGCAGGGGTTTGTGTGGGTCAGCTGATGATGATGCTCCTTACAGGAATGCCAAACATTTATAATATATATGGACAGCACATGTAGAGGTAGTTGTTTTAGTGGCTAAAAGTATGATTAATCAGTTGTGTATATCTTAACATTGTGTCCTATGTTGTTTTTATAGCAGGATGTATGTGGAAGTCCACACAACACTGCCTTGACTTAATATTTTGCCTTACCACCATTGTTTGTGGTGAAATTAAAATGAAATGAAGATTTCAGCAGCCATGTTAGCAGCAAATGTGATCAGCAAATTTTGGAATAGACAATGATGAGTCAACATACAGACAGGCTCTGGTTGGCTTGATGAACACTGCTGGCTAATAACCATAGTAAACGAAACCAAGGGTTAGCCAAATACATAGCAAAATAAAAAAAGGAATAGTTGGCAGCTTCCACAAAAATACAAGCATTGACTACTCCACTTACAGACAGACTCCTGTTGCCTTGAGTAGCAGCTTGGTGTGGATGTGTGGACTTGGTGACTAATGCTTGCTCCAAGATTGACTTCCAGCTGTTGGCTGTTGTCAGGTTGTGAATCTAGCTCTTCATGGTCCTCTGATCCTGCATCTGGAGCTGTGCCAGACAACAAAGCTAAATATTGAGCAGGAACATTTAAACAGGAATGTGAAATTTGTAAAATAACCAATGAAACAGTTACCTTCCACCAAGGCTGTAGTGTCATCCCATAACAGCCCATAACAGGGACATAACGGTATCTTGTGTTTCAACATGGTCTCATATTCACGGTACCTATTCTTCAGTCTTCATGTTTGCCACACTCAATGAGCAGATCAGACTCCATTTTTTGATGAGGGCCCTGTGTAACGTGTTGACTTTTTTTCATTGCTGCAGTGGTCCTGATGTGCTGCTGCTGCTGCTGAGGAGGCGAAGGAAAATGAGGAAGCACCAGTGGTGTGACTGCAGGCTGAGTGTTTAATATATGGTTGGCTGTGGCGAATTTGAGAAACCAGCAAACCCGCAGCTGCTTCAGGCCGATTCATGCCCTTTTGAAACTGCATCACCAAATCCGCCACAAAATTGAGCCCACCACTGACCGCATTTACGCAGTACCTGGAATAGTGCACTTCCTTAAATATCCTTGCAAGTGGAACATTTCAGGCCACTGATGCTCTATTAAGCGGCATTAGCCAGCTGACCATGTGCCACATATTTCATGAGGTGGTGCTGGCCATCTGTGACCTCATCCCTAACTACATCAGGTTTCCATCCAATGAGGAAGAGGTCCAAAACATAAAGCTGGCATTCTATCGTGTACAGGAATGCCAAATGTGCTTGGGTTCTTTGATGGGACCCATATTCCCTTTCGCCCCCCTTGAGCACAAGAGCTGCACTACCGCAACCAGATAAGCATCCATTCCATTTATGTGATGTGTGTGCTGTGAGGTCTGGCTTCCTGGGATGTTGTTATGCCCCTTGAGTGGCTACTAGGTAAGTACTAGGCCACATTGTAAGTGTTCTAAACAGCATAGTTGCTGAAGTAGAGGTGAGGGGAAGGTGAAGGGGAAATGTAGCAAACCAGGTAGGTGCATGCATTTGTGTTGCATTACCACATGTGTTTGTATTTAGTTGATAAAGGATATGGGAATAAGATGTGGCTCATGACTCCCGTGCAGAACTCACATACCAAAGCTGAAGTGCACTACAATGCAGCTCACCACAAGACCAGATGCAATGTTGAAAGAACCATCGGCCTGCTGAAAGCACGCTTCCTATGTTTGGTCTAGCCAGGAGGGGAGATGCTGTACAGTCCAAGGTAATCCTTGCTTGCTGTGTGCTACACAATATCTGCACACTCCATCAAATGAAAGAGCCAGAGGAAACGCTACTGGGGCCTGAAGTTCCAGACATGCCTGCAGACAGTGCAGAAGACACACAGACTGGCTTTGCCTAGCGGGCACAAATACTTTTTTGAAATTCCTTTTTTCAGGTAAGTTAAACAAAGTGGCCTTGGACTACAGCAGTAGCAACAGCAAGAGGATATGTGTACCCAGAAAAAGCAGACCTAAAATGATGCCAAAATACTATAGTTTAAAGACATACTTGCCACAAACAAAAGGTAGATAACAGGCAGCCATAGCTATAAAACCCCTAGAGAGTTAGTGAAGCCATAGACAGGTAAAATGAACCAGAGCGAAAGTGAAAAATGACATATTCTTTTTCTTTAACTTCTAGGCACCAGAAAGTGGATGAAGCACATTTAATTTTATTATTGTGATTTATCTGTTAATAAAAGAATACATCTAAACAGTGTGTGTGATCTGTATGGCATATTATAGTATTAGAGAACGCTGCTATAAAATGGCTAGAAGCAAGAAGCAGCATTGAACGGCAGAGACAGGATTTAACACATGGGGCTCGATTCAATAAAGGTAGAAATAAATTCGTGTCACTCGAAAAACCGTATCGCATGTGTAAATTTTTAACTTTTTCGAGTGATTCAAAAAAGGGGTTGAATTAAATACGTGCACTCGAAAATGCAATCGTAAAATTTTCGAATCACTCGTAAAATTTTCAAAATGCTCGTAAATAGGCTGTCGCAAGCGAAAATTGTTGGAAAATGTACTCAAATTTTTTCTCTATTGTTTAGTATTGTTTTCTGACTGCTGCATGGTGTTGTAAGGCTTTTTAATGGGTAAATGTAAATGCATAATTTTTTTCAACTTTGTTCAAGTTGCCTGTGTAGCTGTGTGTACATGGCTAACATTGTGGATACATGTAATAAAGAGGCAAGCTATGCTGTAGTGGAAGTACTAATTAAACAGTAATATTTGTAACATTGTGGATACATGTAATACAGAGGCAAAGTATGCTGTAGTGGAAGTACTAATTAAACAGTAATATTTGTAAGAGGCATGTATGTAGTTTTTTGGGGGGGGTTGGTTGGATTGCCAGGGACCTGTATTAAAAATGTTTCCTTTAATTCAGAAATGTGGCCATTGTTTTCTATACAAAGCTTGCTCACATAGCACCACATGTCCCTGGGTGCAGGGAGCAGCTCTTTGCTAGCTTTAACCTCATGGGACGCCATTCTTATGCTTACACTATAACATGGACCAAAACCCAGCATTTTGACTATTCTGTGTTTTGGTGCCCCGCAGTGTAAAAACCCAAAGGTCCTCTACCAGTTAATGGTGCCAAATATGGATGCAGCAGGCTAAAGAGGTCTTCCAAAGCTGCACGATTTAGCCTAGTAAGCTGGAAAAGTTCTTGATCTGGCAGCTGATCCACATCCAAATGTGTCCAAAAATACTTGGGAATGGGTAGTCTGCGCCTTCTCTGCGCCACATCATCTGCAATATGTTCAAAGTCAATGGCCTCGATTCACAATTCATTTAAAAAAACTCTCATGGTAGTAAAAAATTTAATTCATGAGAAAAAAGCCTGAGAATTGTTACCGAATTACCAGATAGGAATACACTGAAAGTCAATGAAACTTTTTACTACCAGTAAAAAGGGGTAAAAGGTTCAATATTTTTTTTCAGGAGTAAAAAGGTGCCATTGGCTTTCATTGTCTTCCTAATTAGTGATTCACAACAGTGGAATTCTCAGGCTTTTTTCTTATGAATTGAATTTTTTACTACTATTAGAGTTACCTACCATTGCAAAGAAAGTAGAAGGGCTCCATTGTGAGAAAGAGCAAAATGAGTTTTCTCCTGCTGAAAGCTGCATCAAAAAACTAGTGTGAAACATATCATGTGTATGGCTCATCAAGTCCACCTGAATCAGTAGTAACATTTTCGAATTGTAAAATGCAGTAGTAAATTTTTCGATCCACTAATTTATTTCGCACTTTTACAATCGCACTCGAATTTAATTCAAGTGACTCGTGTTTTACAATGGTTCCAGGTTGCTGAATCACTCTATACTATCGCAAAATCGCAACTTTTTAAGCACAAAACACACAAAAAATCCATTTTCGACCTTTGTTGAATCGAGCCCATGGAGTCCACTTCATGAGAGCCCAGCATTCATGACTTTTATCAAAGTCAGACATATAAACGCAGCGCTGATTAGCAAAAAAAATAAATAACTGGCAATAGCGTCGTTGGCCCTTCTGCTGTGTTACGCTGCAGACACTGTCAGCACCACTCCTTAGCAGCACAATTGGCGCTCAGTGGCATTAACAATAAATTACCCTCTAACTCATAAGGACTGTAATACGGGTACCCATAAATTGTCCCCCAAACCCCCTCAAGCACACTTCATGAATGGACGTGAAGTACTGTTATCTTTACCTGTAATCAATAAATCGTGAGAAAGAATATCACTGCCAATCAGTCTTTTGAACCCCTTGAAGTGTGCTTTCCCAACTCAATGAACACAACTAGGGATGAGCGAATCGATCCGGACGAACCCGGATTCGATCCGAATTTCAGGAAAAATTCGATTCGGATCGAATCCGAATTTCCCCGCGATTCGATCGCTCGAAGTTTTCCTTTAACATCCATTCATTTACATTACAGGCATTCTAAGATGGCGGACGGGACATGTCCAGACATCAACCCCGCGCCAGTGCAAGCTGGGACAGTCACATGCAGCCTATCAGCAGCCAGCAAGCCCGGTGACGTCACAGCGGTATTTAAGGCCGGCCATCTTGCTTTCCAGCATCATTTCTCTATTGCATTCGTGAGAGACAGAACGCTGTGTAGCTGAGGGAGAGACAGACAGTTAGACAGGCAGGGACAGACAGGGACAGGCTGGAGACAGGCAGGAGACAGACAGGAGACAGACAGAAAGTAAGCGAAAAACAGGGAAAGGAAGGGAAAATCGGAGGCTGTCAGTTTTTTTTTTTTTTTTCATCCAGCCTGCTTTGTTAGCGTTTTCAGGCTGCTTACACTAACTAACAGTGCATATATACTGAACTGATCTTAAGTCTGCTGTGAGGCATCCCATTCTGTGACTACACCAGCCTCTATTTAATAGCATAATAACCATTTGCACTTATTCTCATAGAAATTAGGCCTGATAAAGACACTTTTGCTGTGCATGCTCTCTGGTTTTTGTGGCATCCCATTCTGTGACAACACCAGCCTCTATTTAATAGCATAATAACCATTTGCACTTATTCTCATAGAAATTAGGCCTGATAAAGACACTTTTGCTGTGCATGCTCTCTGGTTTTTGTGGCATCCCATTCTGTGACAACACCAGCCTCTATTTAATAGCATAATAACCATTTGCACTTATTCTCATAGAAATCAGGCCTGATAAAGACACTTTTGCTGTGCATGCTCTCTGGTTTTTGTGGCATCCCATTCTGTGACAACACCAGCCTCTATTTAATAGCATAATAACCATTTGCACTTATTCTCATAGAAATTAGGCCTGATAAAGACACTTTTGCTGTGCATGCTCTCTGGTTTTTGTGGCATCCCATTCTGTGACAACACCAGCCTCTATTTAATAGCATAATAACCATTTGCACTTATTCTCATAGAAATCAGGCCTGATAAAGACACTTTTGCTGTGCATGCTCTCTGGTTTTTGTGGCATCCCATTCTGTGACAACACCAGCCTCTATTTAATAGCATAATAACCATTTGCACTTATTCGCATAGAAATTAGGCCTGATAAAGACACTTTTGCTGTGCATGCTCTCTGGTTTTTGTGGCATCCCATTCTGTGACAACACCAGCCTCTATTTAATAGCATAATAACCATTTGCACTTATTCTCATAGAAATCAGGCCTGATAAAGACACTTTTGCTGTGCATGCTCTCTGGTTTTTGTGGCATCCCATTCTGTGACAACACCAGCCTCTATTTAATAGCATAATAACCATTTGCACTTATTCTCATAGAAATCAGGCCTGATAAAGACACTTTTGCTGTGCATGCTCTCTGGTTTTTGTGGCATCCCATTCTGTGACAACACCAGCCTCTATTTAATAGCATAATAACCATTTGCACTTATTCTCATAGAAATTAGGCCTGATAAAGACACTTTTGCTGTGCATGCTCTCTGGTTTTTGTGGCATCCCATTCTGTGACAACACCAGCCTCTATTTAATAGCATAATAACCATTTGCACTTATTCTCATAGAATTCCCATTCTCATAGAATTCCCATTCTGTGACTACACCAGCCTCTATTTAATAGCATAATAACCATTTGCACTTATTCTCATAGAAATCAGGCCTGATAAAGACACTTTTGCTGTGCATGCTCTCTGGTTTTTGTGGCATCCCATTCTGTGACAACACCAGCCTCTATTTAATAGCATAATAACCATTTGCACTTATTCTCATAGAAATCAGGCCTGATAAAGACACTTTTGCTGTGCATGCTCTCTGGTTTTTGTGGCATCCCATTCTGTGACAACACCAGCCTCTATTTAATAGCATAATAACCATTTGCACTTATTCTCATAGAAATTAGGCCTGATAAAGACACTTTTGCTGTGCATGCTCTCTGGTTTTTGTGGCATCCCATTCTGTGACAACACCAGCCTCTATTTAATAGCATAATAACCATTTGCACTTATTCTCATAGAAATCAGGCCTGATAAAGACACTTTTGCTGTGCATGCTCTCTGGTTTTTGTGGCATCCCATTCTGTGACAACACCAGCCTCTATTTAATAGCATAATAACCATTTGCACTTATTCTCATAGAAATCAGGCCTGATAAAGACACTTTTGCTGTGCATGCTCTCTGGTTTTTGTGGCATCCCATTCTGTGACTACACCAGCCTCTATTTAATAGCATAATAACCATTTGCACTTATTCTCATAGAAATCAGGCCTGATAAAGACACTTTTGCTGTGCATGCTCTCTGGTTTTTGTGGCATCCCATTCTGTGACTACACCAGCCTCTATTTAATAGCATAATAACCATTTGCACTTATTCTCATAGAAATCAGGCCTGATAAAGACACTTTTGCTGTGCATGCTCTCTGGTTTTTGTGGCATCCCATTCTGTGACAACACCAGCCTCTTTTTAATAGCATAATAACCATTTGCACTTATTCTCATAGAAATCAGGCCTGATAAAGACACTTTTGCTGTGCATGCTCTCTGGTTTTTGTGGCATCCCATTCTGTGACAACACCAGCCTCTATTAAATAGCATAATAACCATTTGCACTTATTCTCATAGAAATTAGGCCTGATAAAGACACTTTTGCTGTGCATGCTCTCTGGTTTTTGTGGCATCCCATTCTGTGACAACACCAGCCTCTATTTAATAGCATAATAACCATTTGCACTTATTCTCATAGAAATCAGGCCTGATAAAGACACTTTTGCTGTGCATGCTCTCTGGTTTTTGTGGCATCCCATTCTGTGACAACACCAGCCTCTATTTAATAGCATAATAACCATTTGCACTTATTCTCATAGAAATCAGGCCTGATAAAGACACTTTTGCTGTGCATGCTCTCTGGTTTTTGTGGCATCCCATTCTGTGACAACACCAGCCTCTATTTAATAGCATAATAACCATTTGCACTTATTCTCATAGAAATTAGGCCTGATAAAGACACTTTTGCTGTGCATGCTCTCTGGTTTTTGTGGCATCCCATTCTGTGACAACACCAGCCTCTATTTAATAGCATAATAACCATTTGCACTTATTCTCATAGAAATCAGGCCTGAAAAAGACACTTTTGCTGTGCATGCTCTCTGGTTTTTGTGGCATCCCATTCTGTGACAACACCAGCCTCTATTTAATAGCATAATAACCATTTGCACTTATTCTCATAGAAATCAGGCCTGATAAAGACACTTTTGCTGTGCATGCTCTCTGGTTTTTGTGGCATCCCATTCTGTGACAACAACAGCCTCTATTTAATAGCATAATAACCATTTGCACTTATTCTCATAGAAATCAGGCCTGATAAAGACACTTTTGCTGGGCATAGTACTACTGGATCTTTTTTGGGGGCATCCCATTCTGTGACTAAAGCAGCCTCTGTTTAAGACCATATAAGCATTTGCTCTTATCATATTTGAAATTAGCCTGATAAAGACACTTTTGCTGGGCATAGCACTACTTGTCCCTGCCAGGGCATCCCATTCTGTGACTAAAGCAGCCTCTGTTTAAGACCATATAACCATTTGCTCTTATTATATTTGAAATTAGCCTGATAAAGACACTTTTGCTGGGCATAGTACTACTGGATCTTTTTTGGGGGCATCCCATTCTGTGACTAAAGCAGCCTCTGTTTAAGACCATATAACCATTTGCTCTTATTATATTTGAAATTAGCCTGATAAAGACACTTTTGCTGGGCATAGTACTACTGGATCTTTTTTGGGGGCATCCCATTCTGTGACTAAAGCAGCCTCTGTTTAAGACCATATAACCATTTGCTCTTATTATATTTATATTATAAGACACTTTTGCTGGGCATAGGCTTACTGCTGCCTGCCAGGTGCACTTCTGTTGAGGCATCCCATTCTGTAACATAGCATACCCCTCTTTATTTACACTAAGCAGCTCTCTTATTTACACTAAGCAGGCCTGTTGGAGGCTGAGTGTTACTGCTCACTTTTGGTGTGCATTATATTCTGTTTCATATAGACCCACCGCTGCCCGGGGGATCTTAAAATATCACCTACTACCACGCCAGTTAGACTATTTCGGGCAGACAAGTGCCTGGAAGTGAAAAGAGGAGTGGCAGAGGCCAAGATTCCGCAGGCAGAGCTCGCATCAGACTGGGGGCCAGTAGCAGCAGGAGTCACGCTGAGAGACCTAATCTGCCAGTATCTGCTAGCGGTCGGGTCTCCACCAGTAACGCATCTGCCGTGGTAGATTGGTTGACGCGCTCATCAACAACATCATCACAACTTACGTCTGAGACCCCCAGTCTAGGGTCGGTAGGTTCCTCTGACACAACCCTGAGTTGGCATGCCCCGAGAGCAGTCCCTGTCCTCCCATTGCCTCTGTCCTACGCCGTTCCCTCCCCCAGCGACGTATCCTATGCTTTGGGTTCAGCTCCACTCTTTAGTGAGGAGGACCATCAGATAGAGGACAGTCAGCAGCTACTGCCCAGCCAAGAAATGGAGGTGGCTTCTCTAGCTAGGCAGACAAATAGTGATGTGGACAGTGTCGTGGGTGCTGCGAGCGTTCCAGCTCCTGCGCCAGACACTGTTGACGAATCCACGAACATCAGTGACGTACAGCCACAACTCGGTGATGATGATGATGATGACGATGAAGCCGATCGCACTTGGGAGCCGGGTGATGAAGGGGCTTCATCGTCATCATCAGGAGAAGAGGGGCGCAGGTTGCCCCGGAGTCAGCAGCTGAGGCAGCAAGGTGGTAGCAGTCAGCATGGGGGCACAATTCCAAAGGCTGGAGCCGGCCGGGGCCGGGGCCGGGGTAGAGCACCTGCTGTGCGGCAGTCTACCTTATCGGGAGGTAGTGGAGCAGGGGTTCCTGGAGTTGGCAACAGCAGCAGTGAATCAGTGAGGCCAGGGGGTGGGAAAAGTAGCTACTCGGCAGTGTGGCAGTTTTTCCTGAGGCATCCGCAGGAGGGTAACATGGCCACATGCAAGATATGTAGGCAAAAGGTGAAGCGTGGCCAGGGTCCAAATGTTGGCACCACGGCCCTGCGTCAACATATGATGCGTCACCATAAAACGACCTGGGAGAACCGAGGCTCCCAAGGGGTGGTCCAGTCTGCTTCCTCACCAAGTGAGCTCCCAATTTCTGCCAGCCAAGGCTCCAGCACCTCAGCCGAAGGCAGCTGTGCGTCATACCCATCCTCTGTCGCTCCTGCTCCTCCTCCTCCTCCTCCAAGTCATGCATCCCGCCAGCAATCCATCAGCGAAGCCATGTCCAAGAGACAGCAGTATGCGCCCACTCATCCTACGGCGCAGAAGCTGAATGTGCTCCTGTCCAAGTTGCTGGTGCTGCAGTCGCTCCCTTTTCAGGTGGTGGAATCTGCACCTTTCAGAGAACTGATGGCTTGTGCCGAGCCGAGGTGGAGAGTCCCAAGCCGTCATTTCTTTGCCAAGAAGGCAGTACCAGCGCTGCACACTTTTGTTGAACAGAAGGTGGGCCAGTCCTTGAGCCTGTCGGTGTGTAGCAAAATACATGGCAGCGCCGACATCTGGAGCTGTAACTACGGTCAGGGGCAGTACATGTCGTTTACGGCCCACTGGGTGAATGTGGTCCCTTTGCAGCAGCAACTTGGACAGGTCACGCCGCTTCGGCCTCCGCGCTCTCTGCCCATTGGGCCTGTGACACCGTGCGACTCGGCCTCCTCATCCTCCGCCATCTCCTCACCCTCCACTGTAGGCTCAAGTCTCAGTGCCCCTCCAGTCTACCATGTGTGCAGGGCACGGAGGTGTCACGCAGTGCTTCACATGGTTTGTCTTGGCGAACGGAGTCACACAGGGGAGGAACTGCTTAAATGTATTCATCAGGAAATCCAAACATGGCTTACTCCGAGAAAACTTAAAATGGGAATCATGGTTACCGACAATGGGAAGAACATTTTGTCTGCGCTGCGCCAAGGAAGCCTGACCCATGCCCCCTGCATGGCTCACGTCTTCAATCTGGTTGTCAAGCGGTTTCTGAAGTGTTCCCCCCATCTGCAGGACATCCTAACAACTTCAAGGAAACTTTGCATGCACTTCAGCCACTCCTACACCGCCAAACACACCCTTCTTGAGCTACAGCGTCAGAATGGTATCCCCCAACATAGTCTGATTTGCGATGTTTCCACCCGTTGGAATTCCACCCTTCACATGTTGGACCGATTATATGAACAGAGAAAAGCCATCACGGATTTCCTGATGATCCAAGCAGATAGGGGGACTCCCCTGTGTAACTTCAATGTCAACCAGTGGCAGCTCATACGTGACACCTGCCGTTTGCTCAGGCCCTTTGAGGAAGCCACTTTATTTGTCAGTCGGCAGGATTACGGGATGAACGACGTGATTCCACTGCTTCATGTACTACAGCACATGTTGGAAACCATGGCTGGTCAGGGCACTGGAGACATGGCGTTTACATCTTACGGCCACATGAACCCCGTTGGAGCTGAACTGGAGGAGGAGGAGGAAGAGGAGGAGGAGGAGTTGCCCAGCGAAACACAGTTTAGGCTTGGCGAAATGGCTGGTTTATCTAGTCAGCGGACAGGAGAGGAGGAGCAGGAGCAGCCAGAGGAGCTAGAGGTTTTTGAGGAAGGCGAGACAGAGGACCCGGGCACACCGTGGCAGTATGCAGTGGAGATGGAGACAGGTAGTCCATCCGAGTCACTTGCGCAAATGGCACGAAGCATGCTCACGTGCTTGCGTAGTGACCCCAGAATTGTTTCCATCTGTCGGCAGGATGACTTCTGGCTGTCCACCTTATTGGACCCTCGCTTCCGGCACAAAATGGGGGCATTTTTTAAACCCACCGAGAGGGAGGACAAACTCAACTACTACAAAGACATTCTACGTAGGCAGTTGGCCGATGCCTATCAGCGCCATGGTCCATACTCTCGCAGGTCTGACTCGAGGGGACCTCTGCGCTCACCTTCCACTGCCATGGCCGCTGGGGGGGTTGGCAGGAGCAGCAGCAGCAGCTCCATCAGCAGCAGCAGCCTCAGTCTTCAGTCGCTAATGAGTAGCTTTCTACACCCGCATAGTGAGGCTACTCATGAGCAGCAGGAAGACCTGGAGCAGGACCTCAACCAGCAGGTCATGTCATACTTTGACATGACCATGCCAACACACCTTGAGGATCCGCTGGACTTCTGGGCAGCCAAACTTGATTTGTGGCCGCAACTAGCAGAGTTTGCCCTGGAAAAGCTGTCCTGCCCGGCAAGTAGCGTGCCATCTGAGCGGGTGTTTAGTGCGGCGGGGGCCATAGTTACGGCGAGGAGAACTCGTCTGTCAACTAAAAATGTGGAGAGACTCACCTTTGTCAAAATGAATCAGGGATGGATCAGCCAGGATTTCCACCCACCAATGCCTGATGCATGCGACTAGATTCAGCATGGTGCCACGTTTTACACTTTCCAAATGGTGCAAAACATATTTATGTCTTTAGGCCATTTTTTGGGCTCCTGCTGCTGCTGCTGCCAACTTCTGCCAACTCCAGGGTGTGATTCATCCAATTTTTGGGCTCCTGAAGCCAACTCCAGTGTATATTTGGGCTCCTGCTGCTGCTGCCAACTTCTGCCAACTCCAGGGTGTGATTCATCCAATTTTTGGGCTCCTGAAGCCAACTCCAGTGTATATTTGGGCTCCTGCTGCTGCTGCTGCCAACTCCAGGGTGTGATTCATCCAATTTTTGGGCTCCTGAAGCCAACTCCAGTGTATATTTGGGCTCCTGCTGCTGCTGCTGCCAACTCCAGGGTGTGATTCATCCAATTTTTGGGCTCCTGAGGCCAACCCCAGGGTCTCTTTAATGTAATATTTGGGCTCCTGCTGCTGCTGCTGCTGTCAACTCCTGCCAACTCCAGGGTGTGATTCATCCAATTTTTGGGCTCCTGCTGCTGCCAACTCCAGTGTCTCTTTAAAGCAATGTTTGGGCTCCTTCTGCCCCTCATAGTGATGCCACTTCAACTCTCTGCAATTGTGCCGCTCTGCGATTCTATTAGCGATGCCTCTGATCTGCATGTGATATTTATTCAAAGTATTATTTAACTAACCCAGCACGCATCCTGTGCGTGTTACAGCAAGGCAGAATGGTTTACAACCCTATTGAGGCTCTAGGAGGCTCAGAAATAGCTGTTTTTAATAGCGATTCGTCGCGAATTTATTCGGGTCGAAACGATTTTTGTCGGAAAATTCGGCGAATCAGTCGAATCGAATTTTTCAAAAGTTCGCTCATCTCTAAACACAACCAATTCCTTTAAAATCTCGCAACACCTGATGCTGCTAGAAACATTTCCATGGTGTGTGGGTAACAGCTACCTGAGGCAAGCTGGCAGTGTTACAAGTGTCTATTTTTTATGATTACTAATTTAATATCTGTGTGTATATTCACATATTTTATGTGATCTAAATCATTTTGCTAATTTTACAATATAGCTCTGCAGTTTTTGTAATCACTTAGGATTTTCTTGTTGATCTGCAGTGGTCCTCATGAAACAGCCTGCAGGTTATAGTCGGCCAGATAGGTAAGAAGTCACATTGCTATGCAAATTGGTGCATTCTATTTTAGAAAAATGTGGGAGTGTTTAACTAGCTTTGGTCATGTTTGTAACATATAGATGGCAAGCAGTAAGCAGAAACAAATATAATAGTAGAAATATACTGATTCACATTAACATCAGTGGGAGGAGGATGGGCATTCTCATCATTGTGCTATATTCGATATGTTTTCTTTGGACAACAGTTGTACCTGGTAAGAGAAAATATATTATTTTAAGACATGTCTTGTTAATTTTTTTTATATAGAGAAAGCAAGAAAAGGCGTTCCTTAGTTGCCAATCTAACAAATATTATTGGACATCTAGAAACTTAGAGGATGATTTACTAAATATTCCTCCTTTTTTTTTCTTTTATTCTTTTTTTTATTTGTTTGCTGGATGTGTTGGGTATTTCATGATTATCATGTGGATGTATTTTAAGGAGGTGTGTAAAAAGCTTGAGTCCTAAACTGGTAATACTGTAGTTTCTGCCGGAGTGCCTAATACTGTTGTTGTAAGCAATATAAAGCAGAACATATGTGTGCTGTTTTTTTAGCACATAGTTTAAAGTGTACCTACAGTCAAGAATGCCCGGTGATCTGTTTAAAGCCCCTACACCAAGACATGGCAATTTGGGATGCTCCTTCACTTAAGTGAGTAGAAGAGGTAAAAACTCATGCTTCCACAATCCTGTTGATGGTACACCACTCTGCTGCAGCCAATACGGTTCACTAAGCAGATGTGCACACACTGTGCTCATGCCCGCCTAGCAAACTGCATTGGTTGCTGACAGTCACGTGGAACGCAACAGCAGTGTATCTCTGCCTTATTTAAGACTTTATGCAGTCATTTGACTGGAGGTCCACTTCAGGGACATTTTCTAATCATGTGTGGGTAGCTGTTCTTAAAGGGGAACTAAAGTTACAAAAAGTATGCCTGCCCTCCAATAGGTGAGCAAAGCGAGGCTGCACAGATCCACACCCCAGCTGTGTGCACCAGCATTAGTTGCCGGACCGATGGGCACATGCAGGGGGAGGGCGACTGAGGGCCAGGAGAGGAGGAAGGGCAGGCACAATTCTGGTTACTTTATTGTCTCTTAAATATAAATAAAAAAGATGTCGTCCACCTCATGATTTTCTAATTAAAAAGAGAAAGAGCGAAAATAAAAAACACACTTTGCAGCCAAGAGATTTTAAATAAAGATAATTATTTGCCTATCAAAAAACATTTTGCAACAAAAAGTATACTGGAAAACTGATATATTTTTACATTAAAACAAACAAAGCAAATCTCAAAATGCTGGGCTAATACAAAATATACATTTTCCAAAAAATAGCGACAATCAACCATGAGCAATAGAAGACATTTTGACACATTTTCCCCTGGATATATGATTTCAAGTGAAACAAAACCCACCAGTGGCCCCTGCTGCGTGAAACCCCCCAGGGCGCCAATAACCTTTCCCCGGTCCAACGGCGCATGTGCAGGCTCTTGTCCAATAATAGCTGTCTGCCGTGACTATGTGATTTCGAAAATGGCTCTCATCCTCTGTGGCGTTGCACGCTCTCAGCTCAGATAGGCACTACCAGGAATGCGGAGATATGGCAGTGCTTGCTCCCCATTGAAGTCAGTTAGAGCTGTTTGTAGAAGGATGAAAACATGGCAGATGGCTCTGATTGGCTGCACATCCGCACATGCACCATACCTACCACTGAAGTGGTATTGGCTTGTTGGCTTGCATAGAAAATGAAAAGTGGAACCCATGATCTAGAGAACTAAAGATCGGGCCAAACATGGCAAGATTTTCTGTATGTTGTAAAGCTTCATTAGCAGGGGCGTAACTCCAGGGGGTGCAGATACATTGACCACATTGGGGTCTATAAAGGTCAGGTGTTTCATTCACCCTATTTATCAGATTTGCACTCGCATAATGTACAGTAAGCTAACACAGCTTTTCTCTGCAGTTAGTCTAGTTCTATTCAGTTCAGTTAAAATGACAATAAACACATTGTAGCACTGTAATGCTCTTTAAACTGCGGCATGTCGCAGAACATCTCAGGCCTTTGTTGCCAATCTGCCAAGATGAATGAGTGATTGCCCTTGGGTGATCTGAATCCCTAACCAGCTTATCCCAAGTTTAAAAAAAATGAAGACACGGTCTCATCTTTTTTCTTCAATCCAGTGCAGGGCAACGACTTCCCTGGCAGTTCTTCTGTCCCACACCAGGTCCCCGGTGTTCTTGGGGGCCACCTATGCCATCTTTTTGGAGTGGTATGGGACATCTGGACTGAAGTCAGTGCCGCCACATGGATCAAGGGGAGGCGTAGGGCCCCCCTCCCACTACCCAGCAAGGTCTGATGTGATGTGAAAGAAGACAGGTGACCGGTGAGTATTTAAATGAGAGTTTTATTGTGTTGTGTCTTTTTTATACACTTGATGTAAAGTGGTAAGGGTTCCAAGGGGTCCCCTGTATCTTTTCAGAACCTGCCGGACTTGTTGAATGACATGCCTGTAACCTGACGCATTACCCACACCATTTGAGGCATTGGGGGTTCAGAAGTTGCAAAGGGTTCTGGCAGGGATGCAAACGACACCCCTGTAAGAGCCCTGAGCCCATACTAAAGTACATAAGGGCTTATAAATCGCAGGGCGGCCCGACATGGCCTCTGAGCCCAGGGTTACTAGCCCTTATGCCTGTTGCATAGGCTGGTTTACTACTAACATTTACTACTAAAATATAAAAAAATGACAAGCACCTCTGTCAGTTTCATTGATTAAAAGAATGCCGCCTAGAGCGCCATTCCTTTTATTAATGAAAACTAGTACAACTCACTGACAGTGATTGATTCAACTGTCATGCGAGTTGTAAAATCCGTGTGAATTCTTACAATGAATTCTTGCATCAATCCGCAAATCTCGAAAGGGGCTTTGAATCAGGCGAGCTGCTAAAACATCTCACTGGGAGTTGCATCAAAAGCCCCAGCAAGATTTTTAGCAATGTCTCTGAATCAACCCCATAGAATAGGAAGTCGACTCTCATTGGACAAGAGCCCATGCATGCGCCATAGGAACGAGGAATAGGTGAGTTGGCCTGGGCAGGGGTTTTACAAAGCAGGGCAACGCAATTCCAGATGCCTCCGGGGAATGGAACAAAACCTGGGAAAGGCAAATTCATTTTGCTTAATTGTCCTATTTTTAGGAGCAATGTGCCAAAAACATGCCAGAAAGTGAAACTCTCTAATGAGGGTTACAGCACAGTGCACGGGTTAAAGCAGACATGCAATCTGAAAAAAGTCTATACTCACCTAAACAGTGGCCAGAGACTCCAGCCATGAGCTGAAAGAAGAAGAGTAACCTGTGCTGCCCTCGGTCATGATGAACTTGCTGATTAGAGCAAGTTCCAAGACCTGCTAGGCTGAGCAGGGGTCAGTCTGGATATTGCAGCTTATGGCTGCATTTCTGAAAGAGCAGTTAGCAGAAGAGGGAGGCCTCTGCTTTAAAAGGACTAGATACTTGTAGACTTTTTTCCTGACAATAGATGCACATTTACTGCAATACTCAAAAGCTATTGTAGGTGTATGGGCTCCATATGTTTCTTCCTGTCTGGCTGTAATCAAATGTGGCATCTTTAAACTAAAAATACAGTATACTTGCAAAATGAATAAATGCTATCTCTAGAAATCATGACAGTGCAAATCGTTAAGTGCATTTATTAGGCCCATTTTTTAGATTCTTTGTACCTGCCGACTGAACATAGCAGCAGCTGAGAATTTGACATCTCTAATTTGATTTGTCAATGTCTAGATTCTTTTGAAAATATTCAAGGTAAAAATAAGTCGTTTGTAAAGCGATATCTGGTTGTTGTGTGAACATTAAAAAGTTATGTCTTATGCAGTTGCATTCCATGGCTCTTTCCTGTTTAAAAGTGGCTACCTGCCAGCTCCTATCACTCATTCATCTTGGCAGAGTGGCAACAAAGGTCTGAAATGTCCTGCACAGTTTAAAGCACATTACAACGATGCAATGTGTTTTTTGTCATTTTAGCTGAACTGGATAGAACTAAACTGAAACTGCAGAGAAACGTTGTGTTAACTTCTTGTACATTATAACATGTGAGTGCAAATCTGATAAAAAAAGGTGGAGGGGCTACAATGAATGGGGGACCTGACCTTTAAAGGCCCCAATGTGATCACTTTATCATCACCCCCTGGAGTTTCGCCCCTGCTAATGAAGCTTTACCATGCACAATACAAAATTAAATCTTGCCGTGTTGGAGGGACGATCTTTAGTACTCTAGATCACGGGTTCCTAAGTACCATTTCCCATTTTATAGCACAAAACACTTGCCGGGGTCTAAATTAAGGGCACTGCTCTCAATATCAGAAAATATATCACAAATTCAGTTGCACAAATTAAAAACACAAAAGACACTACACATTTAAAACATGATCCCGCGGTACTCCCTAGGCACTGGATAATATGAAGTCCACACTGGGTCTATGCTCCCTCTTTATGAAATATGTAATTAATAATTAATAACCCAAAATACATAAAGTGCTGAGTGTAATCAGCGTGCCATCCGCCATGTGCCAGTAAGCATCTAAACAAAGTGCATGTGCTAACAAAACATACATAATAAACATGATACATTATACAACATAGTGAGCTAAATAATTCATCGTGATATGCAGGCTGCTATAGTATCCATAGCATACAATTCATCCTACCACTAAAAAGTGCCTGTGCTATTGCTATTGAATACCTAAGAAACAAACAATGAATAAGCAATTGCAATATTTAGGTGCACCTGGGAAAGAGAGACAAGGAATGCATATAATAGTAAGAATTAATTAAAGAGGATACCGCCCTTGTGGAAATCCAATTATGATGCTGGGGTACGGTCGGGTGAACAGCCCCAAGTGTTCCGCTGCCCAGTGCAGCTTCTCCAGGGGTGCTGTGTAGCAGTGGGTGCCCACCTTTTAAAGTGTCAGTGGAGGAAGTTGAGCCTCAGTCCCAGCTGGAAGCCGCACCCTGCTCCAGCTCAGCTGTTGTCAAGTGTGTGTGATCAGGGCTGCCATGTGCAGCCCCTCCATGATGACCCGGCCAGCGTCATCGTCTAATGAGGAGGGGCGCTCTCCTGGCAGCGCCGATCAGAACACATGGAGCTGCAATCAGCCGCCGCTCTGCCTAATGCAGCTGGCCGGGACTCTCCACTGACACACGCAGGGAGGGGACCCACCAATCTCATTATACAATACATGGCAACCTTACAGTACTAATAAAAACAAATCAGATATCTACCATAGACATTTGGTAATTGTAATATATTACAGTGGTGTAGATATTTCCAGTTTTGAGACCCCTGGAAATTTATTCAGGATGCATAACTGTACAATCCCTGCTGCGCAAAGCCACCATGATCCCTACCAAACACATTATCCTAAGGGGTCATGTTGCCAGGCGCAAACAGGGGAGTCTTGTGAGAAAGGTTAATACTTAAGGCCATGGATCTCACTCCCGACACACATAAGACTAATGTTGGAAAAGGTAAGCATCGGCATCAAAGGTCCCTACAAAACATCTCCATTAATCCAACTACACTACTTTCCTGGGTGAAAAATAAATCTCCCCAAACTTTTTGGAACCGAGAAGGATTATTAAATAACATCTATGTCCGCTATGGACTTCTGCGGTGAAATGTAAGTCCACCTTCCGCTCCTTAAATGTAAGGTTAGGTCTACCATCAATTTCTTATACAGAGGGCCGATTAACCATAGATTTATTGGCTAGAGCATGAGGCACATTCAGCTTCTTGAAGTAAAGGTAAGTATCCAGACTCCCTCGGGTCCCCAAAAAAAATGGGGAGGTGAGGATGAGAGGTTGACCCCTACAGGTCAATAGTAAATGATGATACTCCTCCTCGCTTGGCAACCTGTTGTCCATATCTTCTGATCTGCACTCCCACCGGGCATCGGGAGATTTTTCACAAACAGCTGATTTTTTCTGCGTGCCAAGGCATGGGGAGGGCAACAAGGACCCCCCCAGGGACTGTCGCCACACTCGCCATCCCCTTATAGAGCTGACCCTTCCCACTAGAAGGTGCTTAGAGAAGAGAGGGGTATAAAACAACACATAGTGAAAAATCTACCATAAGTGAAAGATAAATATTAAGTACCCAAGTGCCCAACCTGGGTAAGATGTGAAAATCGAAAACATTATGTACATACACAAGATTTATACAACAGCAAAATATGTGATTAGCAAGTTAATCAACGCTGGAATCAACACTGGCAGCCCGTTAGTGCTATTGTGTTAAGACCCCCGTGGAGGGGGAGGAATAGGTGCTAAAGCATCAGCTCTATATGGTTGAGCGGTGGCAGGGATCTAAGTCTACCCCAGCCTAATGGATGGTTATTCATGACAGGAATGGTGTGAAGTTGACGTCTTAATTAAAGAGGACCAACAGTCAAAAATGAATTAAATCAGACCAACACAACAAACAGTGTTCATATGCGTCCCTCTTGGGGCTATTTAGATTGCTGCACATAAAAAAATAATTTACCTTTTTCTAACGCCTACTGGGATAAATTTTTTAAAAAAGATGGCCGCTCATGGGCTTGCATGCCATCTGCAAACAGGAAGTCGTGCTGGGCTTCCTGTTACTGTGCATTTCAGTTATGTCAGTTGAGAGAGGAAGCTCCAAAATGGCCGCTACTTTTCTTTTCCAACTGTGCTTGGCTGTTGGTCCGGTTTAAGGCCCTTTGGTGCCTCTGCATCCAGATTAAAGATCCATCTTAGCTCCTCCCTCAGTAGCTTCCCCTTAAGATTTCCTCCCCGGGTACCCATATTGACTTTTTGTAGCCCTATCACTCTCAGGTCTCTTGGAGCCCCTCCATGCTTCAGCAAGAAATGTTGCGCCACCAGGGTTAACTTTTTGCCTGCTTCTTTGTCCTGCGCCGCTAACTGAATATTAGATAGGTGCACTTGAATATGTATCCTCAGTGTATTTTTTGTCTCCCCTACATAAGTTGTTTTACAAGGACATTGTAATGCATAGACTTCAGAGGTCGAACCGCAGTTTATCAAAGACTTCAATTGAAATCTGTTCCCTGTTTGTAGGTTCTGCACCTCTTTGGTCTTTTAAACAAATGGGCAGATGGTGCATTGTCCCCAGAGGGCACATACCTGCACATCCTTAGGTGGCAACCATGATTGCTGCGGGTTCTCGAAGTGACTGTGACATAGTATATCTCTTAGATTCCAGGTTCGCCTAGCCCCCATTTTTGGACTCCCCATTATCCATGGGCTTATTTCAGTATCGCTCCTTAGAATCTCCCAATGGCGATACAAGATCGACTGTAGGTCTGCCCATCGTTTGTTGTAATTCGTAATGTATCTAATCTCCCTGCTCTCCGGACATATCCAATTATTCAGGAGATTGGCCCTGTCCGTCTGTTTTACTCTATCCGGTGCTGTCTTGATTACACTTCATGGGTAACCCTGCACCATCATCTTAGCTTCTTTTTCAAATTCAGGCTGTTCAGTGCAATTACATCTAACCCAAAGGGATTGACCTACCGGTATTCTGTTCTTTAGGTGTGCTTGATTAAAACTCTGATAGTGTAACAAACTGTTGCAAGATGTACTTTTTCAGTGTAGGGTCGTCACCAAGATACGATCTTCCAATACCTTAAGGGTCAGATCCAAGAAGTTGACCTGGGAAGGAGAGTGCTCATGTGTTAATCTGATATGGAGGTCATTCGAGTTGAGCTCCGCAAAAAAAATTGGTTACATTCAGCTGCGGAGCCCTCCCAAAACATCAAAATATCATCTATGAAACGGTACCAGGACACAATGTTGCCCTGGTACCGGCTCATAGACTCCCCGAACACTACCTCCCTCTCCCAACACCCCACGAACAGGTTGGCTACAGATGGTGTGCATCGGGCCCCCATTCCCACCACCATTTTCTGTCTGTAGTGGTGTCCGTCAAAGAGGAAGTGATTATGTTCTAAGACAAAATTAAACAATTTCATGATAAATCCTTAGTTGGTTGCACACACCTTGGATTCCATATTCAAAAAGTATCCTACAGAATCTGCACAACAAGACATACAAATAAGACAACCATAAAACACATTAAAAAACCAACCCTGCTATATGTTCTGTATTAAAATAAAATCCACTCATATATATCATCCTCATAAATGACCCGTATGGTATATACACCTGGCCTGCTAAACACTATCAGCTTATTAAACCTATATCATACAACAATAATAATGTGTATCTAAAAGAACCCCTATCACTCATATACAAAATCAATTATCATCAAAATATAAACAGAACAAAAAGTGTCAAAAAACTTTACACCTTGGTGAGAAACAAATTGTAAATGTACATTGTGCAGAACTAGTGATAATATAAGGACCCAAATATTCAACTACACCTTATTATGACAAATTAATCTATATATATATATATATATATACAAGAACAGTGACATGTATGCTAATTAAAGCACACTAACACACTTTTTGTGTGCCGGCACAAAGGGTTATTTTAGATACACATTATTATTGTTGTATGATATAGGTTTAATAAGCTGATAGTGTTTAGCAGGCCAGGTGTATATACCATACGGGTCATTTATGAGGATGATATATATGAGTGGATTTTATTGTAATACAGAACATATAGCAGGGTTGTTTTTTTAATGTGTTTTATGGTTGTCTTATTTGTATGTCTTGTTGTGCTTTTCTTAAATAAAATACTGTACATATTATCATTGGTGGTGCTCCTTTAGTCTGTGAGCCCTGGGAAAGTTGTTACACCCCAGGCTCCATATTTTGTTGGCATTGATGGTTTAGTGTTAAGCACGCCTTAACTCAGTATTATATTAGTGGTGCACCAGGTTTTTTACATATCCTACAGAATCTATTGTATGCTTGAGGGTGATATTAGAGTACTAGGCTTTTACGTCACATGTAACTAACAGACAGCCCCACGGGACCGTTACCATATCCAGCTTTTTTAGCAGGTCCATTGAGTCCTTTAGGTAGGAAGCTAGGCTCGTGACATGAAGTGGTAGTGATCGACTATTAAATACTATTAAATATATTTCACATTTTATAAGCAAGCTAATACCACCTGAGTGTTAGGTATGGGTTGTTCTTCAAATAAAACCATGTTAAATACATACAAAACAGGCATATAACATTGGGGTCAATTCAAAGAAACATGTTACAGCTTTGATTTTGGTGCCGATCATCCTATTTTTCCCGAACGCTCGTGCACTCGTATGAACTTGCAAGTGATTCTATAAGCTAATCCGTTTCTATCCTAAAATGTACGTCCGTTCGTATGGCAGTTAGCAATCAGACCTATGTCAGTTTCCATCCTGAATTTTCCGTTTCATTTCTCAGGTTGCAACATTGGTTTTGGTTTTGCCCTTTTTCCTTTTTTGTCTGGACGTAAATCCTTCTGATCTTGCGCCTGCGCACTACAAACTTACCTCATTAAAGTGCATTCTAAATATTTGGGTTTTTTTTTTTCTTTATTTCATTCATTTTGTAGTAACCAACCATTAATGAATGCATTTGCATAAGTAAATCTTACTTTGTTTAATTTTTAGTTAACTTGCATTTTTTACTTGTGGATTTAATTTTAAAAGTTTGGCTTCAAATGGTACAACTTTTAATTTTTTGTGTGGTTACCCACACCCTCTACATACAGATTGCTCTCAAAAATTAAAAAACACCCAGCAACTTCTGCATGTTATGAGCCTAGAAACAGCCAAGATGGCGGGTCAGGTAATATCGGGCAGCCTGCAAACAGAAAGGGCCTTGTGACTGTGTTGCTCTGCATTCTTTGATTTCTGACCTTTCCGTGCCCCCAGCTCTGCTGTGTCTGTGCAAAATACAGCAGTAACCCACATCCTGCACTTTATCCCGCTCTCCTCTCCTCAGTAAGTGTGATGCATCTGACCAAAGATGAGCTAAAATAATTAAACAAAGCAAAGGTAAACAACTACACCAATAAATTCAAATTAAAAATATGATTCTAGTACATCAATTCCAAAATAAATAACAAAGGACATAAGTTTATTTAAATAACGCAAATATATGGATGTGTTGCAAAATAAAGGTTTACATGCAAAGGACTAATTAAGGTCCACATTAAAATGCTTTTATAAGGCATACATGAAATGTATTGATTCAGGTATGCATTGCCATACAATTTATGGCCTCGGCCATGCTGATACATGCAGTTCATTGGAGCTCAAGACGCGCAGACTCCTCCACATAGCCAAAAAACCTGTTCAAGAACAGTAATCCGACTGCTAAAAGGTGTCGGAAGTGGCTTTCTTTTAAAACGGATTTAGAGGTTGGAAAACAGCTCTCTGAATCACACGGAAACACATCCGATTATCCTAAGTTTTAGGTTTTGATCCTACAATTTAGGTTTTGATCCTACAATTTAGGTTTTGATCCTACAATTTAGGTTTTGATCCTACAATTTAGGAACAAATTTCCGATGATCGTAAGAGCATATACGAAATCGGACGAAGGCTCGTGCGAGTCGGAAATGGCCAAAAAAACAGGAAAAAATGACTAACACCCACCCAAACTTCCGATTCCAGATCCGATATCAATTAACTTTTGCCTTTTGAATCGAGGGGGATTGTGTATAATATAGAAAATACACACAAAATGAGTTTTCAGTGTTTTTGGAACAGTTTTGTACTTACCAAGCAAATCAGACTTGGGTAACATATAGGTAGCAGAAGATCAGGTTGGGGTACAGATCAGTCCTCAACCTTGCGAATTTCCCCCTGATCTTGAACACCACCAGTGGTTGGAAACCCCTGCTATAGACCTTTAGTGCCACTGAAGCTGCAACCTGGGCATTTATCTTTTTCTACTTCTTTGCCTTTTATGCCCCCCCAATGCATGTGTATAGTCAGTTTTTGTTTGAAGTCAAAGTGGACCTTCAGTCTAAAAATTAAAAGCACTGCTTTTGTTGCTCCCCTCCCCTCGACCCTGGTTTGGCATATGAAATGAAAAAAATATATATTTTTTCTCCCTGCCAATAGACTTTTCCCTGTTGCTGGGCCCTATAGATAGAGAAAAGTTAGAGACGTTTCCTGCTCATTTTCTGGGCCAATATCTGCTTATGAAGTTAAAGCAGACCAACACCCAATTTTTATAAAATTGGTGATGGTTGCCAGTGTCCTGAGTGCAGCGGGGCACCCTTAATGCCGGTGCCCCCTGAAAACCCAGTTTGTCATACTCTGACCTTACTCCCTTAGCGAAACCATTCTCCATGATTGGCTGCCAGGATTCACATGGTTTAATGTCCTATTGGCAGCTGGAAGAGGACTCCAGACCAAATGACCTGTGGCAGCCTGGCTTCACCAGGTGAGCACATGCTGGCAAGCATCCTAGACAGTAGTCTTGAGGGTCCTCTTTAGGACCCCGGGAGGACTCCATCTTGGGATTTGCAGACTCCTTGATGTGCCCCAGAATAGTTGCATAGGATGACTTGTGAGATGAGACTCTGAGGCGAGAATTCAAAAGACAGGGGAAGAGCCACCAGGGGGGAAACATGGGAACCACAAAGGAGCAAGGACATGTTCTGTGCAGCATGGGCAGAGATGATGAGTGAAGCATCATACAACCACACTGGAAGAGCAGGCCCGCATCCACTAAACATGGAGGTGAGTGGCTGACACGCTAGGGGTTTAGGGACAACAATAGGGGGGGGGGGGGAACTACCTTGCATTCACCCAATTGCTGGGGGGGGGGGAGCTGATCCTGGTGGTTTCTCCCCCAACCCCTTGCCCGGCATGACCATGAGTAGGGATGAGCGAATCGATCCGGACGAACTCGGATTCGTTCCGAATTTCATGAAAACTTTGATTCTGAACGAATCCGAATTTCCCGGCGATTCAATCGATCGAAGTTTTCCTTAAAACTCAATGACAGGCATTCTAAGATGGTGGACAGACATGTTCAGACATGTCCTCAGGGGCAAGAGACGATGGGACAGTCACATGCAGCCTATCAGCAGCCAGGAAGCCCGGTGACGTGACCATGCTATGTAAAGTAGCGGCCATATTCCTTTTGCGCAGTTCAGACTTGCATCGCAGAGAAAACGGAGCTAGCTGCAGGGAGGGACAGACAGTTAGTCATAGTTAGGTGAGAGTTAGCGATAGCTAGAGACAGTTACAGATAGGTAAAGAGAGAGACAGGTAGTTAGGGAGATTTAGAGTGGTAGACAGAGCTAGGGAAAGATAGATTTAAAACCGGAACATTCCAGCAGCATACAAGTCACAGTGACAGGGTGCTTAGTGCTATGATTCAGATTTCATAATAACTGGGTTACTGTTAATATATTTGGTTTGGTTTAAATACAGCTGCACACTGTGCATGCCATGCACATGCTATTTAACCCTTTCTGCTATTTAGCCCTGAAAGCTATTTTAACCCTATCCGTTAAACAAAAGCATTTCTCATAATTGGATTAGTGTTAATATTTTCTGTTCAGCTTAAAATACACCAGGCCACATGGGCATCCCAAGGCACATGCTATTTAACCCTATCTGTTAAACAAAAGCATTTCTCATAATTGGATTAGTGTTAATATTTTCTGTTCAGCTTACAATACACCAGGCCACATGGGCATCCCAAGGCACATGATATTTAAACCTATCTGTTAAACAAAAGCATTTCTCATAATTGGATTAGTGTTAATATTTTCTGTTCAGCTTAAAATACACCAGGCCACATGGGCATCCCAAGGCACATGCTATTTTAACCCTATCTGTTATACAACATAAGCATCAGCTTTATTTAGCTACTTCAGTTTGCACTTGTTTTTGACTGCTTTCAATAAACCAGGCCGCAGGGTACCCCAAAGCTGCACCTTGCACCCCATCTGTTATACAACATAAGCGTTGATCAGCATCAGCTGCTTTATTAAGCTACTTCAGTTTGCACTTCCTTTTTGACTGCTTTCAATAAACCTGGCCGCAGGGCACCCCAAAGCTGCACCTTGCACCCTATTTGTTATACAACATAAGCATTGATCAGCATCAGCTTTATTAAGCTAGTTCAGTTTGCACTTGCTTTTTGACTGCTTTCAATAAACCAGGCCGCAGGGCACCCCAAAGCTGCACCTTGCACCCTATCTGTTATACAACATAAGCGTTGATCAGCATCAGCTTTATTCAGCTACTTCAGTTTGCACTTGCTTTTTGACTGTTTTCAATAAACCAGGCCGCAGGGCACCCCAAAGCTGCACCTTGCACCCTATCTGTTATACAACATAAGCTGCTTTCAATAAACCAGGCCGCAGGGCACCCCAAAGCTGCACCTTGCACCCTATCTGTTATACAACATAAGCGTTGAACAACATAAGCGTTGATCAGCATCAGCTGCTTTATTAAGCTACTTCAGTTTGCACTTGTTTTTGACTGCTTTCAATAAACCAGGCCACAGGGCACCCCAAAGCTGCACCTTGCACCCTATCTGTTATACAACATAAGCGTTGATCAGCATCAGCTTTATTAAGCTACTTCAGTTTGCACTTGCTTTTTGACTGCTTTCAATATACCAGGCTGCAGGGCACCCCAAAGCTGCACCTTGCACCCTATCCGTTATACAACATAAGCGTTGTTCAGCATCAGCTGCTTTATTAAGCTACTTCAGTTTGCACTTCCTTTTTGACTGCTTTCAATAAACCAGGCCGCAGGGCACCCCAAAGCTGCACCTTGTACCCTATCTGTTATACAACATAAGCGTTGTTCAGCATCAGCTTCATTAAGCTACTTCAGTTTGTACTTGTTTTTGACGGCTTTCAATAAACCAGGCCGCAGGGCACCCCAAAGCTGCACCTTGCACCCTATCTGTTATACAACATAAGCGTTGATCAGCATCAGCTTTATTAAGCTCCTTAAGTTTGCACTTGTTTTTGACTGCTTTCAATAAACCAGGCCACAGGGCACCCCAAAGCTGCACCTTGCACCCTATCTGTTATACAACATAAGCGTTGATCAGCATCAGCTTTATTAAGCTACTTCAGTTTGCACTTGCTTTTTGACTGCTTTCAATATACCAGGCTGCAGGGCACCCCAAAGCTGCACCTTGCACCCTATCCGTTATACAACATAAGCGTTGTTCAGCATCAGCTGCTTTATTAAGCTACTTCAGTTTGCACTTCCTTTTTGACTGCTTTCAATAAACCAGGCCGCAGGGCACCCCAAAGCTGCACCTTGTACCCTATCTGTTATACAACATAAGCGTTGTTCAGCATCAGCTTCATTAAGCTACTTCAGTTTGTACTTGTTTTTGACGGCTTTCAATAAACCAGGCCGCAGGGCACCCCAAAGCTGCACCTTGCACCCTATCTGTTATACAACATAAGCGTTGATCAGCATCAGCTTTATTAAGCTCCTTAAGTTTGCACTTGTTTTTGACTGCTTTCAATAAACCAGGCCGCAGGGCACCCCAAAGCTGCACCTTGCACCCTATCTGTTATACAACATAAGCGTTGATCAGCATCAGCTGCTTTATTAAGCTACTTCAGTTTGCACTTGCTTTTTGACTGCTTTCAATAAACCAGGCCGCAGGGCACCCCAAAGCTGCACCTTGTACCCTATCTGTTATACAACATAAGCGTTGTTCAGCTTGCAGTTCAGACTTGCATCGCAGAGAAAACGGAGCTAGCTGCAGGGAGGCACAGACAGTTAGTCATAGTTAGGTGAGAGTTAGCGATAGCTAGAGACAGTTACAGATAGGTAAAGAGAGAGACAGAAAGTTAGGGAGATTTAGAGTGGTAGACAGAGCTAGGGAAAGATAGATTTAAAACCGGAACATTCCAGCAGCATACAAGTCACAGTGACAGGGTGCTTAGTGCTATGATTCAGATTTCATAATAACTGGGTTACTGTTAATATATTTGGTTTGGTTTAAATACAGCTGCACACTGTGCATGCCATGCACATGCTATTTAACCCTTTCTGCTATTTAGCCCTGAAAGCTATTTTAACCCTATCCGTTAAA
Source organism: Gastrophryne carolinensis (assembly GCA_027917425.1). NCBI lineage: Eukaryota > Metazoa > Chordata > Amphibia > Anura > Microhylidae > Gastrophryne > Gastrophryne carolinensis. Next base: position 197,716,084 of record CM051237.1, on the reverse strand, counting down.
CAAAAGCATTTCTCATAATTGGATTAGTGTTAATATTTTCTGTTCAGCTTAAAATACAGCAGGCCACATGGGCATCCCAAGGCACATGCTATTTAACCCTATCTGTTAAACAAAAGCATTTCTCATAATTGGATTAGTGTTAATATTTTCTGTTCAGCTTAAAATACACCAGGCCGCATGGGCATCCCAAGGCACATGATATTTAAACCTATCTGTTAAACAAAAGCATTTCTCATAATTGGATTAGTGTTAATATTTTCTATTCAGCTTACAATACACCAGGCCACATGGGCATCCCAAGGCACATGCTGTTTAACCCTATCTGTTAAACAAAAACATTTCTCATAATTGGATTAGTGTTAATATTTTCTGTTCAGCTTAAAATACACCAGGCCACATGGGCATCCCAAGGCACATGCTATTTTAACCCTATCTGTTATACAACATAAGCGTTGATCAGCATCAGCTTTATTAAGCTACTTCAGTTTGCACTTGTTTTTGACTGCTTTCAATAAACCAGGCCGCAGGGTACCCCAAAGCTGCACCTTGCACCCCATCTGTTATACAACATAAGCGTTGATCAGCATCAGCTGCTTTATTAAGCTACTTCAGTTTGCACTTCCTTTTTGACTGCTTTCAATAAACCTGGCCGCAGGGCACCCCAAAGCTGCACCTTGCACCCTATTTGTTATACAACATAAGCATTGATCAGCATCAGCTTTATTAAGCTAGTTCAGTTTGCACTTGCTTTTTGACTGCTTTCAATAAACCAGGCCGCAGGGCACCCCAAAGCTGCATCTTGCACCCTATCTGTTATACAACATAAGCGTTGATCAGCATCAGCTTTATTAAGCTACTTCAGTTTGCACTTGCTTTTTGACTGTTTTCAATAAACCAGGCCGCAGGGCACCCCAAAGCTGCACCTTGCACCCTATCTGTTATACAACATAAGCTGCTTTCAATAAACCAGGCCGCAGGGCACCCCAAAGCTGCACCTTGCACCCTATCTGTTATACAACATAAGCGTTGAACAACATAAGCGTTGATCAGCATCAGCTGCTTTATTAAGCTACTTCAGTTTGCACTTGTTTTTGACTGCTTTCAATAAACCAGGCCACAGGGCACCCCAAAGCTGCACCTTGCACCCTATCTGTTATACAACATAAGCGTTGATCAGCATCAGCTTTATTAAGCTACTTCAGTTTGCACTTGTTTTTGACTGCTTTCAATAAACCAGGCCGCAGGGCACCCCAAAGCTGCACCTTGCACCCTATCTGTTATACAACATAAGCGTTGATCAGCATCAGCTGCTTTATTAAGCTACTTCAGTTTGCACTTGCTTTTTGACTGCTTTCAATAAACCTGGCCGCAGGGCACCCCAAAGCTGCACCTTGCACCCTATTTGTTATACAACATAAGAGTTGTTCAGCATCAGCTTTATTAAGCTACTTCAGTTTGCACTTGCTTTTTGACTGCTTTCAATATACCAGGCTGCAGGGCACCCCAAAGCTGCACCTTGCACCCTATCCGTTATACAACATAAGCGTTGTTCAGCATCAGCTGCTTTATTAAGCTACTTCAGTTTGCACTTCCTTTTTGACTGCTTTCAATAAACCAGGCCGCAGGGCACCCCAAAGCTGCACCTTGTACCCTATCTGTTATACAACATAAGCGTTGTTCAGCATCAGCTTCATTAAGCTACTTCAGTTTGTACTTGTTTTTGACGGCTTTCAATAAACCAGGCCGCAGGGCACCCCAAAGCTGCACCTTGTACCCTATCTGTTATACAACATAAGCGTTGATCAGCATCAGCTTTATTAAGCTCCTTAAGTTTGCACTTGTTTTTGACTGCTTTTAATAAACCAGGCCGCAGGGCACCCCAAAGCTGCACCTTGCACCCTATCTGTTATACAACATAAGCGTTGATCAGCATCAGCTGCTTTATTAAGCTACTTCAGTTTGCACTTGCTTTTTTACTGCTTTCAATAAACCAGGCCGCAGGGCACCCCAAAGCTGCACCTTGCACCCTATCTGTTATACAACATAAGCGTTGTTCAGCTTCAGCTTTATTAAGCTACTTCAGTTTGCGCTTGTTTTTGACTGCTTTCAATAAACCAAGCCGCAGGGCACCCCAAAACTGCACCTTCCACCCTATCTGTTATACAACATAAGCGTTGATCAGCATCAGCTGCTTTATTAAGCTACTTCAGTTTGCACTTGTTTTTGACTGCTTTCAATAAACCAGGCCGCAGGGCACCCCGAAGCTGCACCTTGCACCCTATCTGTTATACAACATAAGCGTTAGTCAGCATCAGCTGCTTTATTAAGCTACTTCAGTTTGCACTTGTTTTTGACTGCTTTCAATAAACCAGGCCGCAGGGCACCCCAAAGCTGCATCTTGCACCCTATCTGTTATACAACATAAGCGTTGATCAGCATCAGCTTTATTAAGCTACTTTAGTTTGCACTTGCTTTTTGACTGCTTTCAATAAACTAGGCCGCAGGGCACCCCAAAGCTGCACCTTGCACCCTATCTATTATACAACATAAGCGTTGATCATCATCAGCTTCTTTATTAAGCTACTTCAGTTTGAATTTGTTTTTGCCTGCTTTCAATAAACCAGGCCGCAGGGCACCCCAAAGCTGCACCTTGCACCCTATCTGTTATACAACATAAGCATTGTTCAGCATCAGCTTTATTAAGCTACTTCAGTTTGCACTTGTTTTTGACTGCTTTCAATAAACCAGGCCGCAGGGCACCCCAAAGCTGCATCTTGCACCCTATCTGTTATACAACATAAGCGTTGATCAGCATCAGCTTTATTAAGCTACTTTAGTTTGCACTTGCTTTTTGACTGCTTTCAATAAACTAGGCCGCAGGGCACCCCAAAGCTTCACCTTGCACCCTATCTATTATACAACATAAGCGTTGATCATCATCAGCTTCTTTATTAAGCTACTTCAGTTTGAATTTGTTTTTGCCTGCTTTCAATAAACCAGGCCGCAGGGCACCCCAAAGCTGCACCTTGCACCCTATCTGTTATACAACATAAGCATTGTTCAGCATCAGCTTTATTAAGCTACTTCAGTTTGCACTTGTTTTTGACTGCTTTCAATAAACCAAGCCGCAGGGCACCCCAAAGCTGCACCTTGCACCCTATCTGTTATACAACATAAGCGTTGATCAGCATCAGCTGCTTTATTAAGCTACTTCAGTTTGCACTTGTTTTTGACTGCTTTCAATAAACCAGGCCGCAGGGCACCCCGAAGCTGCACCTTGCACCCTATCTGTTATACAACATAAGCGTTAGTCAGCATCAGCTGTTTTATTAAGCTACTTCAGTTTGCACTTGTTTTTGACTGCTTTCAATAAACCAGGCCGCAGGGCACCCCAAAGCTGCATCTTGCACCCTATCTGTTATACAACATTAACGTTGATCAGCATCAGCTTTATTAAGCTACTTTAGTTTGCACTTGCTTTTTGACTGCTTTCAATAAACCAGGCCGCAGGGCACCCCAAAGCTGCACCTTGCACCCTATCTATTATACAACATAAGCGTTGATCATCATCAGCTTCTTTATTAAGCTACTTCAGTTTGAATTTGTTTTTGCCTGCTTTCAATAAACCAGACCGCAGGGCACCCCAAAGCTGCACCTTGCACCCTATCTGTTATACAACATAAGCATTGTTCAGCATCAGCTTTATTAAGCTACTTCAGTTTGCACTTGTTTTTGACTGCTTTCAATAAACCAGGCTGCAGGGCACCCCAAAGCTGCACCTTGCACCCTATCTGTTATACAACATAAGAGTTGTTCAGCATCAGCTTTATTAAGCTACTTCAGTTTGCACTTGCTTTTTGACTGCTTTCAATAAACCAGGCCGCAGGGCACCCCAAAGCTGCACCTTACACCCTATCTGTTATACAACATAAGCGTTGTTCAGCATCAGCTTTATTAAGCTACTTCAGTTTGCACTTGTTTTGACTGCTTTCAATAAACCAGGCCGCAGGGCACCCCAAAGCTGCACCTTGCACCCTATCTGTTATACAACATAAACGTTGATCAGCATCAGCTTTATTAAGCTACTTCAGTTTGCACTTGTTTTTGACTGCTTTCAATAAACCAGGCACAGGGCACCCCAAAGCTGCACCTTGCACCCTATCTGTTATACAACATAAGCATTGATCAGCATCATCTTTATTAAGCTACTTCAGTTTGCACTTGTTTTTGACTGCTTTCAATAAACCAGGCCGCAGAGCACCCCAAAGCTGCACCTTGCACCCTATCTGTTATACAACATAAGCGTTGATCAGCATCAGCTGCTTTATTAAGCTACTTCAGTTTGCACTTGTTTTTGACTGCTTTCAATAAACCAGGCCGCAGGGCACCCCAAAGCTGCACCTTGCACCCTATCTGTTATACAACATAAGCGTTGATCAGCATCAGCTTTATTAAGCTACTTCAGTTTGCACTTGCTTTTTGACTGCTTTCAATAAACCAGGCCGCAGGGCACCTCAAAGCTGCACCTCGCACCCTATCTGTTATACAACATAAACGTTGATCAGCATCAGCTGCTTCATTAAGCTACTTCAGTTTGCACTTCCTTTTTGACAGCTTTCAATACACCAGGCCGCAGGGCACCCCAAAGCTGCACCTTGCACCCTATCTGTTATACAACATAAGCGTTGATCAGCATCAGCTTTATTAAGCTACTTCAGTTTGCACTTGTTTTTGACTGCTTTCAATAAACCAGGCCGCAGGGCACTCCGAAGCTGCACCTTGCACCCTATCTGTTATACAACATAAGCGTTAGTCAGCATCAGCTGCTTTATTAAGCTACTTCAGTTTGCACTTGTTTTTGACTGCTTTCAATAAAGCAGGCCGCAGGGCACCCCAAAGCTGCATCTTGCACCCTATCTGTTATACAACATAAGCGTTGATCAGCATCAGCTTTATTAAGCTACTTTAGTTTGCACTTGCTTTTTGACTGCTTTCAATAAACCAGGCCGCAGGGCACCCCAAAGCTGCACCTTGCACCCTATCTATTATACAACATAGGCGTTGATCATCATCAGCTTCTTTATTAAGCTACTTCAGTTTGCACTTGTTTTTGACTGCTTTCAATAAACCAGGCCGCAGGGCACCCCAAAGCTGCACCTTGCACCCTATCTGTTATACAACTTAAGCGTTGATCAGCATCAGCTGTTTTATTAAGCTACTTCAGTTTGCACTTGCTTTTTGACTGCTTTCAATAAACCAGGCCCCAGGGCACCCCAAAGCTGCACCTTGCACCCTATCTGTTTATACTAAATAAGCAAATACATAAAAATGTCAGGCAGACAGGTGCCAGGATGTTCAAAGAGGAGTGGCAGAGGCCAAGATTCTGCAGGCAGAGGTCGCAGCAGACTAGGGGTGAGTGGCAGCAGGAGTCACGGTGAGAGACCTGATCTGCCAGTATCTGCTAGCGGTCGTGTCTCCACCAGTAACGCATCTGCCGTGGTAGATTGGTTAACGCGCTCATCAACATCATCACAAGTTACGTCTGAGACCCCCAGTCTAGGGTTGGTAGGTTCCTCTGACACAACCCTGAGTTGGCATGCCCCGAGAGCAGTCCCTGTCCTCCCATTGCCTCTGTCCTACGCCGTTCCCTCCCCCAGCGACATATCCTATGCTTTGGGTTCAGCTCCACTCTTTGGTGAGAAGGACGATCAGATAGGGGACAGTCAGCAGCTACTGCCCAGCCATGAAATGGAGGTGGCTTCTTTAGCTCGGCAGACAAATAGTGATGTGGACAGTGTCGTGGGTGTTGCGAGCTTTCCTGCTCCTTCGTCCAGACACTGAGGAAACCGAGAACATTAGTGACGTACAGCCACTGCCACTCGGTGATGATGATGAAACCGATCGCACTTGGGAGCCGGGTGATGAAGGGGCTTCATCGTCATCATCAGGAGAAGAGGGGCGCAGGTTGGCCCGGAGTCAGCAGCTCAGGCAGCAAGGTGTTAGCAGCATGGTTGGCAGTCAGCATGGGGGCACAATTGTAAAGCCTGAAGCCAAACGGGGCCGGGGTAGAGCACCTGCTGCACGGCAGGCTACCTTATCGGGAGGTAGTGGAGCAGGGGTTCCTGGAGTTGGCGACAGTAGCAGTGAATCAGTGAGGCCTGTTGGTGGGAAAAGTAGCTACTCGGCAGTGTGGCAGTTTTTCCTGAAGCATCCGCAGGAGGGTAACATGGCCACATGCAAGATATGTAGGCAGAAGGTGAAGCGTGGCCAGGGTCCAAACGTTGGCACCACGGCCCTGCGTCAACATATGATGCGTCACCATCAAGCGACCTGGGAGAACCGAGGCTTCCAAGGGGTGGTCCAGTCTGCTTCCTCACCAAGTGGCACTACGCTCCCAATTTCTGCCAGTCAAGGCTCCAGCACCTCAGCCGAAGGCAGCTGTGCGTCATACCCATCCTCTGTCGCCCCCTGCTCCTCCTCCAAGTCATGCATCCCGCCAGCATTCCATCAACGAAGCCATGTCCAAGAGACAGCAGTATGCGCCCACTCATCCTACGGCGCAGAAGCTGAATGTGCTCATGTCCAAGTTGCTGGTGCTACAGTCGCTCCCTTTTCAGGTGGTGGACTCTGCACCTTTCAGAGAACTGATGGCTTGTGCCAAGCCGAGGTGGAGAGTCCCAAGCCGTCATTTCTTTGCCAAGAAGGCAGTACCAGCGCTGCACACTTTTGTTGAACAGAAGGTGGGCCAGTCCTTGAGCCTGTCGGTGTGTAGCAAAGTGCATGGCAGCGCCGACGTCTGGAGCTGTAACTACGGTCAGGGACAGTACATGTCGTTTACGGCCCACAGGGTGAATGTGGTCCCTTTGCAGCAGCAGCAGCAGCAACTTGGACAGGTCACGCCGCTTCTGCCTCCACGCTCCCTGCCCGTTGGGCCTGTGACACCGTGCGACTTGGCCTCCTCCCTCATCCTCCGCCATCTCCTCACCCTCCACTGTAGGCTCTAGTATCAGTGCCCCTAAAGTCTACCATGTGTGCAGGGCACAGAGGTGTCACACAGTGCTTCACATGGTTTGTCTTGGCGAACGGAGTCACACAGGGGAGGAACTGCTTAAATTTATTCATCAGGAAATCCAAACATGGCTTACTCCAAGAAAACTTAAAATGGGAATCATGGTTACCGACAATGGGAAGAACATTTTGTCTGCGCTGCGCCAAGGAAGACTGACCCATGCCCCCTGCATGGCTCACGTCTTCAATCTGGTTGTCAAGCGGTTTCTGAAGTGTTCCCCCCATATGCAAGACATCCTTACAACTTCAAGGAAACTTTGCATGCACTTCAGCCACTCATACCCGGCCAAACACACCCTTCTTGAGCTACAGCGTCAGAACCGTATCCCCCAACATAGTCTGATTTGCGATGTTTCCACTCGTTGGAATTCCACCCTTCACATGTTGGACCGATTATATGAACAGAGAAAAGCCATCACGGATTTCCTGATGATCGAGGCGGAGATGGAGACAGGTAGTCCCTCTGAGTCACTTGCGCAAATGGCAGGAAGTATGCTCACGTGCTTGTGTAGTGACCCCAGAATTGTTTCCATTTGTCGCCGGGATGACTTCTGGCTGTCCACCTTATTGGACCCTCGCTTCCGGCACAAAATGGGGGCATTTTTTAAACCCACCGAGAGGGAGGATAAACTGAACTACTACAAAGACATTCTACATAGTCAGTTGGCCGATGCCTATCTGCGCCATGGTCCATACTCTCGCAGGTCTGACTCGGGGGGACCTCTGCGCTCACCTTCCACTGCCATGGCTGCTGGGGGGGTTGGTAGGAGCAGCAGCAGGCAGCAGCAGCTCCATCAGCAGCGGCCTCAGTCTTCAGTCGCTAATGAGTAGCTTTCTACATCCGCATTGTGAGGCTGCTCATGAGCAGCAGGAAGACCTGGAGCAGGACCTCAACCAGCAGGTCATGTCATACCTTGACATAAATAAATTCCGCCCATTGTTCTTGGGCATCAGAAACATAACACCTTAAGTATTGTTCCAAAGTTTGATTAGTTCTTTCCGTCTGCCCATTAGTCTGGGGATGGTAGGCAGAAGAAAGAGAGATCTGTATTCCCAACCGCGAACAGAAGTGTATCCAAAAACGGGAAGTAAATTGAACACCCCGATCAAAGACTTTATTGGACGGAATACCATGAATACGAAAAATATGCGAAGTAAACAGCCACGAAAGCTCAGGTGCAGAAGGAAGTTTGGCCAAAGGAACGAAATGTGCCATCTTACTGAAACGATCTACGACCACCCAAATTACAGTATTACCATGTTTGAAAGGCAAATCTACAATAAAATCCATAGAAATATGGGTCCATGGCTCAGCAGGAATTTCAAGAGGAACCAAACTGCCACTAGGAGCCTTGTGAACTCCTTTACTTCGAGCACAAATAGCACAAGCGTCGATAAAGGCAGTGATATCGCGTCTCATGGTAGGCCACCATACATGACGACGGGCAAGCATAAACGTCTTACGGTTACCCAAATGACCAGCAGTTTTGGCATCGTGAAATTCGCGAATTACATCCGAACGCAGGTGCGGCGGAACAAACTGGCACCCCAAGGGTACATCACTAGGAGATTCATCTTGAAACGGCGCCAAGGTATTGGAGAGATCAGGAAGTAACGCCCCGACCACACAACCTGTGGGTAAAATTGGTTCACCAGAATCACCCCGATCCTTACATTCACCGAACATGCGAGATAGAGCATCAGCTTTAGTATTTTTTACACCCGGCTTGAAGGTAATAATAAAATTGAAGCGCAAGAAGAATAATGCCCAACGTGCCTGACGAGAGTTCAGCCTCTTGGCAGAACCTATGTATTCAAGATTTTTATGATCGGTATACACAGTTATAGGATGTAATGAACCCTCCAACCAGTGTCGCCATTCATCAAATGCCAGTTTAATAGCTAATAGTTCCCTATTGCCAACATCATAATTTTGTTCCGCGGTACTGAATTTACGCGAAAAATAAGCGCATGGATGGAGACGCTCAGGATTACCAGAATATTGTGACAAAACTGCACCCACTCCCAGCTCAGAAGCATCTACTTCTATAACGAAGGCTTTATGAATATCTGGATGAATTAACACAGGTGCCGAAGTAAAGGCCCGTTTCAAGGTTAGAAAGGCCTCACAGGCAGAGGGGGACCAGTTAGCAGTAAAAGCCCCCTTGCGGGTAAGGTTGGTAAGGGGTGCAACAACATGGGAAAAGCCTTTTATGAAACGCCGATAAAAATTTGCAAAACCTAGAAAACGTTGCAATTCCTTTAAAGTTTTGGGTTGGACCCAATCCTGAACTGCTGAAACCTTCCCCGCGTCCATCTCCAAACCCTGGTTGGTAATAACATACCCTAGGAAGGGAACTGTAGTGACTTCAAACACACACTTAGACAGTTTAGCAAATAAGTTGTTCTCTCTTAATTTTTGGAGCACCAACTTAACATGGTGTCTGTGCTCCGGTAAAGAATTAGAAAAAATGAGAATATCATCCAAGTAGATGACTACAAATCTACCGAGATATTCCCTGAATATATCATTAACAAAATCTTGGAAAACGGCTGGCGCATTACAAAGACCGAAGGGCATGACCAGGTACTCATAGTGCCCATCCTTCACATTAAATGCAGTTTTCCACTCGTCCCCCTGTCGGATGCAAATCAGATTGTAAGCCCCTCTCAAATCCAATTTGGAGAAAATTCGAGCTCCTGTGACTTGATTGAACAGATCCCCAATCAAGGGTAAGGGGTATCGTTTTTTTACTGTGATCTTATTCAAGGCTCGATAATCTATGCACGGTCTCAAGCCACCATCTTTTTTCTCTACAAAAAAGAACCCGGCCCCAGCAGGCGAGGTAGAGGGACGGATAAATCCTTTCCTAAGATTTTCGGTAATATACTCCCTCATTGCTTGCTCCTCGGGCAGGGTAAGGTTATAGATCTTTCCCCTCGGGGGAATAGTGCCAGGCAGCAAGTCAATGGGGCAGTCACAGGACCGATGTGGAGGAAGAGTATCAGCAGAGCGTTCAGAGAATACATCGATCCAATCAGCGTATGGCTGAGGTAATTCCTGTGGTAAGACTTGAACGCTTCTGAGGCCTGTATTAAAACAGTGACCTTTACAGTGGTCACTCCACTTGACCAACTCCCCAGCCCGCCAATCTAACACCGGGTTATGGAGTTGCAACCAGGGGTATCCCAAAACCACCGGAGTTTCCGGACAATCAAAAATAAAGAATTCTAAGAATTCAGAGTGAGAAGAGCCGACAATTAGTCTGAGAGGTGGGGTCTTGGTATTTATAGGACCTCCCTGGATTGCCTTCCCATTGATAGCTAAAACTTGTAGGGATCTTTCAAGAGGAACTACAGGGATCCCTAAGGTGGAGATCATGCTCCTGTCCAAAAAGTTTCCAGCCGCACCACTGTCAATGAATGCGGAAACTGTCTGCTTAGAGGACCCCCAAAACAAATCAATAGGTACAAGCATCTTATTCTGGCGAGAGTTACAAACTGACTCACCCAGATCAGTACTCTCTACCTGGTCTGGGTGCGGAAGTTTTCCGCCGGTTTCCCCTTGTTGGGACAGGACCCTGCAAAATGACCAGAATTCCCGCAATACAGGCATAGCCCCTCGGATCGCCTACGCTGCTTCTCCTCTTGGGATAAGCGGGTTCTCCCTAATTGCATAGGTTCTTCCTGGGAAGATGATGAGGTATTTTCTCCATGGGGAACCGGGGATCTATGACTCTGGACTGGTCTAAAGGACGTGGGAGCCCCGACTCTCCCTGGCCCTTTCTCTAAGACGTCGGTCTATTTTAATGGAGACCTGCATTAATTGATCTAGGTCCGCTGGCGGGGGAAAATTGACTAAGGCATCCTTGGTGCTATCCGACAATCCCACCCTGAACTGACTACACAAAGCTGGATCATTCCACCTAGCTTCGATAGCCCAGCGGCGGAATTCAGCACAGTAGTCTTCATCCGAATTCCGTCCTTGTTTTAAGGCCCGAAGCCTATTCTCTGCGGTAGACTCTATAAAGTTGATTCAAAGAAACATGTAACAGCTTGGATTTTGCTCACGATCATCCTATTTTTTACGTCCGCTCGTGCGTTCGTATGAACTTGCGAGTGATTCAATAAGCAAATACGTTTCTATCCTAAAAGATACGTCCGTTCGTATGATATCTCCCGAACTTGCCTCAGTCAGTTGGCAATCGTAAAAATCACGTTCATGTGCTCACCTGTTGCGGCGGCAGCCTGTTTTGTCGGCGGCTTCCATCGTCCAGCTCTTCCAATTACTTGCGTTTGCCTCTGGTTTTCATTGGTTTTGGGCCTCTTAGATTCGTGCGTTCGTATGTTTATAAGATCTTGCGCATGCGCACCCTCAACCAGAAACTTACATAAACACCGTAGCGGCTGCATCCAACTTCATTTCTCGGTCCCTTAAACTTACCTAAACCCCGTAGCGCCTGCATCCAACTTCATTTCTCGGTCCCTTAAACTTACCTAAACCCCGTAGCGCCTGCATCCAACTTCATTTCTCGGTCCCTTAAACTTACCTAAACCCCGTAGCGCCTGCATCCAACTTCATTTCTCGGTCCCTCAAACTTACCTAAACCCCTTAGCGCCTGCATCCAACTTCATTTCTCGGTCCCTCAAACTTACCTAAACCCCTTAGCGCCTGCATCCAACTTCATTTCTCGGTCCCTCAAACTTACCTAAACCCCTTAGCGCCTGCATCCAACTTCATTTCTCGGTCCCTCAAACTTACCTAAACCCCTTAGCGCCTGCATCCAACTTCATTTCTCGGTCCCTTAAACTTACCTAAACCCCGTAGCGCCTGCATCCAACTTCATTTCTCGGTCCCTTAAACTTACCTAAACCCCTTAGCGCCTGCATCCAACTTCATTTCTCGGTCCCTTAAACTTACCTAAACCCCGTAGCGCCTGCATCCAACTTCATTTCTCGGTCCCTTAAACTTACCTAAACCCCTTAGCGCCTGCATCCAACTTCATTTCTCGGTCCCTCAAACTTACCTAAACCCCTTAGCGCCTGCATCCAACTTCATTTCTCGGTCCCTCAAACTTACCTAAACCCCTTAGCGCCTGCATCCAACTTCATTTCTCGGTCCCTCAAACTTACCTAAACCCCTTAGCGCCTGCATCCAACTTCATTTCTCGGTCCCTTAAACTTACCTAAACCCCTTAGCGCCTGCATCCAACTTCATTTCTCGGTCCCTCAAACTTACCTAAACCCCTTAGCGCCTGCATCCAACTTCATTTCTCGGTCCCTTAAACTTACCTAAACCCCTTAGCGCCTGCATCCAACTTCATTTCTCGGTCCCTCAAACTTACCTAAACCCCTTAGCGCCTGCATCCAACTTCATTTCTCGGTCCCTCAAACTTACCTAAACCCCTTAGCGCCTGCATCCAACTTCATTTCTCGGTCCCTCAAACTTACCTAAACCCCTTAGCGCCTGCATCCAACTTCATTTCTCGGTCCCTCAAACTTACCTAAACCCCTTAGCGCCTGCATCCAACTTCATTTCTCGGTCCCTTAAACTTACCTAAACCCCGTAGCGCCTGCATCCAACTTCATTTCTCGGTCCCTCAAACTTACCTAAACCCCTTAGCGCCTGCATCCAACTTCATTTCTCGGTCCCTTAAACTTACCTAAACCCCTTAGCGCCTGCATCCAACTTCATTTCTCGGTCCCTCAAACTTACCTAAACCCCTTAGCGCCTGCATCCAACTTCATTTCTCGGTCCATAAAACGTCACCAAACCACATAATGTACATCTGTCTTTATTTTTTTTAGTGTGTATGTAATTTGGTGTGTAGTTGTTTTTTGTTGCGCATATTAGAAAAGACACATTTCTGAAGGCTTAAAATATTTTTTTATTTTAAGAGTAATTTGGTAAAATGTCCTATATTTTTTTAAAATTTTAAAAATTTGGAGTTACTTTTTAAAATAAATTTTTATCCTTAAATAGTTATATGTGAAAAATTTTTTTTTTTTTTTTTTGGTCTTTTTTATAAGTAAAATTATTTGTATAACATTTAAAACATCTAAAATTTGGCTAAAAAACAGTAAAATGTATCAAACAATTTTAACAAAGTAGCCAGGACCAAGGGCACTATTCATCCTCCTCTTCGTCATCTGTTGGCCCCAACGTCGCCTGTATGGCCAGCAGCTCGGCCACCAACTCCTGGATCCTTTTTTTTTTCTCTGCCTTGGTTTTTGGCATAATCCCTGTAAGCAATAGAGAAAAAAACCTAAATAGGAGTACCAGACCGGTTGGTATGCTGTAAATAGATTTGTGGTTAATCCAATACATGTAAATGCATGACATATGTCATTCTTCCAAGGGCTAAAGTTAATGCATTTCCAACAGGTAAGTATTTAAACTCCTTAAACCGGACCTTCAACATTATTGAATGACAACCAAGACCTATTTCTAAATGATTATGCACCAGATCAAAGTACAGTTTTGACGTTTATGGCTTGCAGCGCCGCCATCTGAACTCTGAAGCCTAACAATTAATGAGGAGTGGAGAGTTGGATAAAGTACAGGGGAGTACGTTACAGTGGTGCGTTGACAATCCAGAGCATAGCTGGGTTGAGGGAAAGGTCATCAATCCCACAATGCATGCCAGGACCTTACTTTTTACAATCTGTATCCCATGCTGCCTGTAAATATTGCGCCTTCCTTAGAGTAATGCTTAAGGCCACTAGCCAATGCCATAGGTCTATGTGGAGTGTATCTGGCCACTTATGGCTTTACCTATGTATTTGGTTGGTGCTCCTCCTGTTTGCAGACATGTTTGTGTGACATTATGGCCATGCCCAAATATCCCTGGGCACAGGCAATATTAATGACTGGACTAGGCTGGCCTTTGGACTGGGTGTCCTTGTTTGGTTGTGCCACTCACTTCCAGGTGTAGATGTGCTCGATGTTTTTTTTAATGTTATCCATTTGTTACCACAGATGTATGTGGACTGATTTCTGTTAACCACTCTAATTTTTCATTTGCTAAGTAAAACAAAAATTTAACTTCCAATACTTGTGGCGTTTTTAGTGGGAAGACTTTTGTAACAGCTTGGCCTAAACCAGATAATTTTGGTTGGAAGAGGTGTAACAATGCACAGCGAAAGCTAAGGAAACTACATGAAATACATTAGGCAACAATTAAGGTCGAAATGTTTTACTTAGAGGTAATGCCACATTAGGGCAAAACAACATATGTTTCCAAAAGGATAACACAGACATCCAGAATGGTGAGACAGGGAAAAAAGTTAACTAAAATGCTGGCTGATCAGGTTGGCTCGAACAGATTGGCCAGACTCACTGGGGGGCCCCTCAAAAATCTCGGCTTCATCCTCGACGGCTGAAGAGGGCAGGCTGTCCACATAACGTGGGACACGTTCCATGATGGCAAAATTGTGCAAAACAGCACATGCCATTATAATGTCGATCACTTTCTTGGGATCATATTGCAGGGCCCCCCCAGTATGGTCAAGGCAACGAAAACGTGTCTTCAGCAGACCAAAGGCCCTCTCCACAACAGCCCGGGTCTTGCGATGCGCACGGTTATACGCTTCCTGAGAGGCATCCTGGGGCCGCAGCACAGGCGTCATGAGCCAGGGTAGAAGTGGGTACCCGGAATCACCTTAAACAGAGAATTAAATGTAATCAAAATTAAAAAGGCAACACAACCAACACCAAAAAATTCACAGATATCATAATGATGTAAGGTAAAGTGTTCCCCAAAAAAAACAGGGCACATTAGGGCCCCCAAAAATTGCACTAATGTATAACCTAAATAAAAATGGCACTTCTATATACCAATTAATTAACAAACATCTGCACGGCCAAGGGTATTTGTATTTTACATATATTTGTAGTTTTCAGACATGTTACAATTAGGATGCTGCTGAGGGCCTATCCACATTTCTCTGGAAACTACAATGTATGCAGTTTAAGTCCACTTTGACATTTAACGACCAATAGTCCAAAAGGAGCCAAATGTCAAAGATCCCTAGCCACATTTCACTGGAAACTACAATGTATGCAGTTTAAGTCCACTTTGACATTTAACGACCAATAGTCCAAAAGGAGCCAAATGTCAAAGATCCCTAGCCACATTTCACTGGAAACTACAATGTATGCAGTTTAAGTCCACTTTGACATTTAACGACCAATAGTCCAAAAGGAGCCAAATGTCAAAGATCCCTAGCCACATTTCACTGGAAACTACAATGTATGCAGTTTAAGTCCACTTTGACATTTAACGACCAATAGTACAAAAGGAGCCAAATGTCAAAGATCCCTAGCCACATTTCACTGGAAACTACAATGTATGCAGTTTAAGTCCACTTTGACATTTAACGACCAATAGTCCAAAAGGAGCCAAATGTCAAAGATCCCTAGCCACATTTCACTGGAAACTACAATGTATGCAGTTTAAGTCCACTTTGACATTTAACGACCAATAGTCCAAAAGGAGCCAAATGTCAAAGATCCCTAGCCACATTTCACTGGAAACTACAATGTATGCAGTTTAAGTCCACTTTGACATTTAACGACCAATAGTACAAAAGGAGCCAAATGTCAAAGATCCCTAGCCACATTTCACTGGAAACTACAATGTATGCAGTTTAAGTCCACTTTGACATTTAACGACCAATAGTACAAAAGGAGCCAAATGTCAAAGATCCTTGGGTATAAACTCCAAACCAATATATTTAGGCACAAGGAACTTACAGACATCCTAACTAAAGGGAAAACATTCTGAAGGCCAAAGCGAGACAAGGATTTTTTGGGTAAGTTCCTAATATATGAGCCAAGAAAAAGGCAGTTGGACGCTTCTGTCAAGTTTTCCAAAACAAACATATCAACAAATACAAGATTAATGCCACATTTAATAACACACAAATAGGACACACTTACCAAGCAGCCATGCCCCCGAAAATTCACCTGCCTCAAATCTCCGAAACAACCCAGATCGCCGGAGGATATAGGAGTCGTGGGACGATCCGGGGTAGCCGGCAAGGACACTCATAAACCGCATATCCGGACCAACCACGGCCTGGACATTAAGTGAGTGTCCCATTTTACGATTCCTTAAGGCAAAAACATACAAAAAGGGTAATTGATATTTGACCCAAAATAATAAATTAACCACAAAACATGTCTGCACTCTATTGGGAAATACTAATGAAAAGCCGAGATAAAGCAGCTACACAAATGAGGGATAAACAAATATGCTGCCGCAAAGGAAAACAGGTGACATGACACGTTGGGCAACATAATAACCAATCTCAATACCTATATATATACTCGTCGGCTGCCCTAGGTACGAGTGCCACATGTGTGCAGTCAATTGCACCAATAACGTTGGGCATGTCGGCCACATTATAAAACCCAAGCTTAATGGCGTTTCTGGCTGCCATATCATCAGGAAAATAAATATATTTTTGAGTTATGGCAGCCATGCCTTCCAAAAATTTAGATAGTGCGCGGCTCAGCGTAGGCTGTGACATCCCCACGGAGAGGGCACCCAGCCTCTGGAACGAGCCGTTCGCCAAAAATTGCAGGCAGCCAAGCATCTTGGTCATACCTGAAATTGCATGCCCCTTCCTTGTGGTGCGGGCTAACCATGGCCGCAGCTCACTATATAATTTATGGAGGGAAGCGCGATTAAGCCTGGTCAGCTCGAACAGCTCAACATCATTCATGCTATCGATGTTCATGCGACGACGCAGGGGCAATCTGCTCTCAGACATCTCGATCAACTCAATGCCAAAAAGCATAAGCCCTTGATGTGCCACAAACTCGCTCCGCTCCATCCTACTCCCGAGGCCAAATAGCTGCCGGCAAACATTTCGTAAAGCAGCTCTTTAATGGGCTTCAAAACAATTAGCAATCACCTCTCTGAATTGGGCGCAAGCCCATGTGAAGGACGTAAAAAATAGGATCGGACGCAAATAATACGATTTGGACGGGAAAAACACACGAACTAACGCAAATAATACGATTTGGACGGGAAAAACACACGAACTAACGCAAATTATACGATTCTCGTACGAAATGCGTATGTTCATATACGTCTATGCGCGAACGATCGTACGAATACGAAATGGCCAAAAAAACCAGAAAAAATGACAAACACCCACCCAAACTTACGATTCTCGATACGAAATCACTTAACTTTTGCTCTTTGAATCGAGGGGTATATCTGGATCAGCGTATAAAATGCCCATAGCATTGAAGAAGGCAGTCACTGATTGTAGAGCAATATCATGGGACGGTAAACTAAAGGCCCAGGACAGTGGGTCTCCTTGAAGCAAGGAAATGACTAGGCCTACTCGTTGGACCTCTGTGCCAGAGGAGATAGGTCTTAACTTAAAATATAGTTCGCAGGCATTCTTGAAATTGGAAAATTTTGCTCGTTCTCCAAAAAATTTCTCAGGCAGTGGAATCTTAGTTTCGGAGATATGAGGTGGTACAGAGGAAGTCGGCGCTTGACGAGATTCCTGAGTGGCCACTCTTTGAGCGAGTTGGTTGATCGCTGTGGCCATAGCTTGCACCTGCTGTACCAGGTCATCCATTTTTTGGCCTGTGATAATGTCACGCTTGGGGTAACTCCAGCCCTCTTAATAAGCTCACAACCCCCGATCTCCACAGCCAGCTTCACCTGTAGGAGCCCCCGCTTGCCGGGACGCAAGATACGCCTACCCGGGATCGGTTGCCCCCAGGACTTAATGGCTCAAAGGATGTAAGCTTATATGTGGGAGGACTGGAGAACCAATAGCAAGAGCATGAGTGACGGAAGTCCAGAGACAGGCAATAGGTCGATAACGGGAAGGCAGAGATCGTAGCGGCACCAGGGGTCAGGCAAGACGTAGTCGGGGTTCAGGCAGAGGTCAGCAACTGGGGATCAGGATCTAGAAGCGTCAGTTCAGGCAAAGGTCGGCAACAAGGATTCAGGATCGAGAGGCGTCAATGCAGGCAGAGGTCGGCAACAAGGATTCAGGATCGAGAGTGGTCGTACAATCAAATCGGCAACAGGCTAGACTTCACAGGAGTAGGTAACACAGGGTTCTGAGCGCTACCACAGGCAATTCACAACTGAGAGGGAATTGCCTTTATAGGGACAGGTCTGAGGGAAGCAGTGTACTGATTGGAGCACATAGGATTCCAAGGGTAATTGGCTGGCAACAAGGGAGGAGGTAAGGCCAAGATATCAATGGGGGCTGATTGGCCTGCAGAGCAGAAGAGGGCGAAGCCCTCAATCCCCTAGGATTCATTAACCCTTTAATTGATCCTCCGGTGGGTGCGCGCAGCACAGCGCCGCCGGGGGGCATAACAGACACGTGCTCGCGGCCGCGCGCGAGCACATCTACTGGAGGAGGAAGCGGGGGGCGTGGCTGAGCTGGGCGCCGCTCGAGCCGACGCTGCTCGAGCCGACGCCGCCCGGCGCGGCTGCCGCACAGTGACAGCTGCAGCTGGCCGCCTGGAGACGTCGCTGGAACGGGGATCAGGTAAGCGGTTCCTGACACTATGTTTGGGCTGCTGCTGCTGCTGCTTGGAACTCCAGGGTGTGATTCATCCAATTTTTGGGCTCCTGAAGCAAACTCCAGTGTCTCTTTAAAGTAATGTTTGGGCTCCTGCTGCTGCTTGCAACTCCAGGGTGTGATTCATCCAGCTTTTGGGCTCCTGCTGCTAACTCCATTGTCTCTTTCAGCCAATGTTTGGGCTCCTGCTGCTGCTGCTTGCAACTCCAGGGTGTGATTCATCCAATTTTTGGGCTCCTGCTGCCAACTCCAGTTTCTCTTTCAGCCAATGTTTGGGCTCCTGCTGCTGCTGCTTGCAACTCCAGGGTGTGATTCATCCAATTTTTGGGCTCCTGCTGCTAACTCCAGTGTCTCTTTCAAGCTATGTTTGGGCTGCTGCTGCTGCTTGCAACTCCAGGGTGTGATTCATCCAATTTTTGGGCTCCTGAAGCAAACTCCAGTGTCTCTTTAAAGTAATGTTTGGGCTCCTGCTGCTGCTTGCAACTCCAGGGTGTGATTCATCCAACTTTTGGGCTCCTGCTGCTAACTCCATTGTCTCTTTCAGCCAATGTTTGGGCTCCTGCTGCTGCTGCTTGCAACTCCAGGGTGTGATTCATCCAATTTTTGGGCTCCTGCTGCCAACTCCAGTTTCTCTTTCAGCCAATGTTTGGGCTCCTGCTGCTGCTGCTTGCAACTCCAGGGTGTGATTCATCCAATTTTTGGGCTCCTGCTGCCAACTCCAGTTTCTCTTTCAGCCAATGTTTGGGCTCCTGCTGCTGCTGCTTGCAACTCCAGGGTGTGATTCATCCAATTTTTGGGCTCCTGCTGCCAACTACAGTTTCTCTTTCAGCCAATGTTTGGGCTCCTGCTGCTGCTGCTTGCAACTCCAGGGTGTGATTCATCCAATTTTTGGGCTCCTGCTGCCAACTCCAGTGTCTCTTTCAAGCTATGTTTGGGCTGCTGCTGCTGCTGCTTGCAACTCCAGGGTGTGATTCATCCAATTTTTGGGCTCCTGCTGCTAACTCCAGTGTCTCTTTCAAGCTATGTTTGGGCTGCTGCTGCTGCTTGCAACTCCAGGGTGTGATTCATCCAATTTTTGGGCTCCTGAAGCCAACTCCAGTGTCTCTTTAAAGTAATATCTGGGCTCCTGCTGCTTCTTGCAACTCCAGGGTGTGATTCATCCAATTTTTGGGCTCCTGAAGCCAACTCCAGTGTCTCTTTAAAGTAATGTTTGGGCTCCTGCTGCTGCTTGCAACTCCAGGGTGTGATTCATCCAGTTTTTGGGCTCCTGCTGCCAACTCCAGTGTCTCTTTCAGCCAATGTTTGGGTTCCTGCTGCTGCTGCTTGCAACTCCAGGGTGTGATTCATCCAATTTTTGGGCTCCTGCTGCCAACTCCAGTGTCTCTTTCAACCAATGTTTGGGCTCCTGCTGCTGCTGCTGCTTGCAACTCCAGGGTGTGATTCATCCAATTTTTGGCCTCCTGCTGCCAAATCCAGTGTCTCTTTCAGCCAATGTTTGGGCTCCTGCTGCTGCTGCTTGCAACTCCAGGGTGTGATTAATCCAATTTTTGGGCTCCTGCTGCCAACTCCAGTGTCTCTTTCAGCCAATGTTTGGGCTCTTCCTGCTGCTGCTGCTTGCAACTCCAGGGTGTGATTCATCCAATTTTTGGGCTCCTGCTGCCAACTCCAGTGTCTCTTTAAAGTAATGTTTGGACTCCTGCTGCTGCTTTCAACTCCAGGGTGTGATTCATCCAATTTTTGGGCTCCTGCTGCCAACTCCAGTGTCTCTTTCAAGCTATGTTTGGGCTCCTGCTGCTGCTGCTTGCGACTCCAGGGTATGATTCATCCAATTTTTGAGCTCCTACTGCCAACTCCAGCGTCTCTTTCAAGCTATGTTTGGGCTGCTGCTGCTTGCAACTCGAGGGTGTGATTCATCCAATTTTTGGGCTCCTGCTGCCAACTCCAGTGTCTCTTTCAAGCTATGTTTGGGCTCCTGCTGCTGCTGCTGCTTGCACCTCCAGGGTGTCATTCAGCCAATTTCTGGGCTCCTGCTGCTCCTGCTGCCAGCTCCAGGATGTCTTACAGCCAATGTCTGGGCTCCTGCTGCTGCCAGCTCCAGGGTGTGTTTTTCAGGCAATATAGGGGCCCCTCATAGTAATGCCACCTCAACTCTCTGCAATTGTGCCGCTCTGCGATTCTAATAGCGATGCCTCTGATCTGCATGTCCTAATTATTTACAGTATTATTTCACTGACCCAGCACGCATCCTACGCGTGTTACAACAAGGCAGAATGGTTTACAACCCTATTGAGGCTCTTGGAAGCTCAGAAATAGCTGTTTTTAATAGCGATTCATCGCGAATAAATTCGGGTCGAAGCGATTTTTGTCGGAAAATTCGTCGAATCAGTCCAATCGAAATTTTCAAAAGCTCGCTCATTTCTAACCATGAGCACTGATGCGCCAGTCAGTCTTTGAGTGAGGAAAAGCGGGGTGGCATGTGACCCCTGTGAACAGAGTAGTAATTGGCCTGCAGTATTGCCTGGTATTAAAGTGACATTGTTGTGTAGTTTAAGCGCACTTTCACTGAAAATAAATCTCTAGCCACAGTCTTTTTGTAGCACTTCATGCCCCCCCCTCCCCCCCCCCCCACACACACACACACAGCATCAGGGCAGAAAGGAATATTCTGGCTAAAATAATTATTTAGTATAGGTCTGGTAAAATACACTTTTCACCATCTCCTTGATTCTTAAAATTGCCTTAAAAAATCTCATGGAAATTAAACTTTCTTTCTTTATTTTATAAAAAGGCATTAGATAAAAAAGTTCTAAGTCAGTAAAGGAAGGAAGTTAAGGAATGATTTGCATCTAAAACCTTAAAAGGAGTAATAAGCAATTTATTTAGTTTGCCTTAGGAAATCTTCAGTAAAATCTTAATTTCAAGGATGTTTTTTAATGCCCAACATCAGGTATAAATGATCTGAAGCAAAACGGGAGCATTTATTCATAGAAATAAGTCTAGCTTTGTAAGAGATTACAAAATAAGTATAAATGGCAAAAACATAAACAAATGTATATGTTTTATTTAATTAGTGTTGAAATTTAGGTGGTGTGCCCCATGTGTTTTGTTTTAAGTGATCAAACCTTTGGTATCATTATAGGATGCTCTGAATATCCACCTCTCTGCTGTGAAGGGCGCAATGACTCATGTTTCAGAGGCTGCTATTGTGACTACTATTGTCTCACAGCACGCGACTGCTGTAACGATTACATTGGAACCTGCACCATGTTAGGTAGCTATAGCCTCCACAAAAATCATATGACCATATCTATGCTTTCTGAATGCGTTCAACTTTGTTCCCACAACTGCAATGTAGAAACGTAACACAAACCTGTCTAACCATATCAAGTGCTTTGCAGTTGCACACATATTTATGTTCAGCAAGTTTGACCATTACAACCATATAATCAATATAATTGTGTGATACATGTTATGCTAATATTTACATCCAGAGGTGACCAAACCAGTTTTCATTTTGACAGGTGCAATTGAATATCCTAAAAAGATCACCAAAAACATTTTTTTTTAATACATGTAAATGATAATGTTTCATAAGTTGTGCATCTAGTTGTGTGAAACAAAAAGTGCACTGGAAAGCACAAATGTAAAAGTAGGTGCATATAATGTATTCAAAACCTAGTGTTAAGTACTTGAATGCCTAAATATATATAATGTAGCTATGTGTTCAAAGTACATTTTGCATTAGTGTATTACACATATGTGCATATTTTGTATCTTTACCTTTGCATTATGCCTAAGCATTTGTATTCATGCCTTGTTTCACCAAAAATCTGATTTGTTTGACTTGTTTAAAGGGTCTCACAAATGGATCCCTGTGATCAATCCATAAGTGCTGACATCAAAACAAACATCACCAACAATTACCTACATGACATTACTTACCCCCTGCTCTCTCCACAGGAGGGCTACACATTTACCTTAAAGATCTTCTTAAAGTGATCCAACGCTCATTTTAACCAAATAGGTGTTGGTCGCTCAGCATTTTAGTGTTTAGAAGTTAGCCTCTCTTGTTTTACATCGGCATCCACATACATAATGCCAAGTAACATATTTTTCTCCCTATAAGACGCAAGAAGCAGGAAAGTAAGAAAAAATTTTTTGTGCCACAAAAGTTGTGCTAAAACGCCGTCCCCCCAAGGACCAAATAATAGGCAATATGCAGAATCCCCCAATTATCATAGACAGTGTGGCATTCCCCCCCACCCATTCCCCATAGGCAGTAAGGCATTGTCCTTATCTCATTTGCATAGGCAGTGTGTCATTCCACCCTCCCATAGGCAGTGTGACATTACACCCCATCACATTATCATAGGGAGTGTGGCATTCCCCCATCCAATTTCTCATAGGCAGTGTGTCATTACCCCCATCCCATTTTCATTTCCAAAGGCAGTGTGGCATTCCATAGACAGCAGAAAACACACAGAGCTCTCTAATGTTGGTGACTTAGACTTCTATTTAGATAGTCCCACAGTACATGCACCTCCACCATGTAGTCGGGCCACCACCAAACGTTCTAAACTCTTACCAGATGGCAAACAACAGTCAGCATGAAGTGTCCCCAAAGGGTCTCAGATGTCTCCTGGCTCAATACAGATCGTACACAATTCCACTTCAGAATCACAGTTGTAGCCAAGCTAATACACTCAGGTATTAAGTTGAAAACTGGCCCCAAGGGCAAATAGCCATGCAAAAGCAAACAAATATATAGTGCAGGACGTTCATCAAGATTTAAAAGCACCTTTTAATAAGAGATATACTCACAAACAACAAATTAAAATCCCATATATCAGATTTAAAAGATCAGCCCACAGTTATCACCGCCGGGGTTCCTTCCTGTATAATGCGTCAACAAAGATCAGACGTACCTTTCGTCACCGCAGCGACTTAAACTTGGATACTAGATAACGGAAAATGCCGGTCCTTTAAACCAGAAAATTGTGTGACGTATATGTAACATGATGCACGCGTCATTCGATAACAAGGAAGCATTACCCCCATGCGATTTCTTTAGGCAGTGTGACATTACCCCCTATTCCATTCCCATAGGCCGTGTGGCATTCCCCTCTCTCATTCCCTATAGGTATTGTGGCATTAACCCCCATCCCATTCCCGTAGGCAGTGTGGCATACCTCACATGTCCTGGCACTCCCTCACTGCTGACCGCCTCCCTGCAGCTGCCTCCCTATTGCCGCCGCTGGCTTTGCCAGGAGTACAAACACACACAAATACCCTGTTCCCTGTAGTGGGTGAGCGTGGCCTGCACCAGACATCCACTGAGTTTTTGTTCGTTTCAGCATTTATCAAGCGAACTGTTGCATGTTTGGCCAGCAATACCTGTGTTTTCCGGATTTACATCAACAGCAGTTTGGCTCGGCGAATGCTGGCGAACACCTTTTCTGTTCATCAGCTTTTAGAGGCGAATCCCAGCGGAATCAATGTTAATTTTGGCGAGATCTTTTAGCATCTTTCAGTCTTTTTTGCACAAGTACGTCAGTTAGTTAAGTAGTATAGGAAAAACAACAATTTAAACTGTTTTCACACCCAGGACACTCCTGAGACATCACACATACATTTTAAGACCCATATCATGCAGAAGCATTTATGAAAGTGTATTTTAAGCAAGCTTACTATTATTTTAATAACCATTTTGCCCACGGCAGTTTGCCACCTTTCGTCAGACTAATTAGAGGGCAGTATGCCGAAAACCACCAATTCGCATGGCCATGAGGTGAAACCGGCATGGGAAGGCAAAAGTACTTTCATACTTTCATAAATTACTGCCATTTTGTACTTTCCTATTCTACATGGCTAAGTAGATACACCTCCTTAGCTCACCTTTAGATCACATGCGCTCAAGGGCCACCAATAGGCCAGGTTTTCTGGTCTTGCAGATCTCCACACAGGTGAAGTCGTAAGTGCTCAGACAGAGCTGTAGAACTAATTACTTCACCTGCGCATCAATGTGGAGATCTGCAAAACCTGGCCTGTTGGTGGCTTTTGAGGAGGAGGGTTGAACCACACTGCTTTAGATTGTCAATGGGATGATCAGACCACATTAGTTATATGAACATATCAATCTACAAATTCATTAAGTAAATGAGTGAATGAAAGAGCATACATCTCATGTAGGTATGGGTGACTTGCATTTAGACAGGGAAGATTTGTCAGCTAATTGAAATTGTTCTAAGATCGCTCATGCTGTGCGTTTCTTGCCCTAATTGCAGTCGATTTCCGTTTACACATGCCGACGGTAACATGGGAACATTTTATGTTAGACAAAATAATACAATGCTCAACCGACAAAAGAATTACCATTGATCATTTGATTGCAGTGGGCAATTCCCTAGATCACTTATCATCTGATTGTGTTTAATTTTGTAATTTTTCTGTGCAAATTGTTCTGTGGAAATGGGTTTTAGGAATGCATCACAATTTCACACATTTGGCTAGATAGGACCTGACTTTTTTCAGTTACTACTGTTGCTCTTACTTTTGGTGGCATTCCTATGCAAATTGGAATTTAGTGGCTTTAACTGCTTTCCAAAGACCACACCTTACAGATACTTGAGGCTTTTTTATATTGGTAATGTAGATCTGAAATATTCAAGGAAATTCGGCTGAACTGAAGTGTATTCCAACAAAATGATTAAGGACCATCGAGACACCATAAACTGTTCTAACATCCAACACATGCCTTCTCACAAATCAGAAACCTGGTCACTGCTCCTGCAAAAAGTACAGTGATCAAGGTAGCAACCTTCCAAATGAAGCAGAGTAATTCTTACTCCATCACAGAGTTACATAACGTTACATAGAAATTTGATTTGAAAACTTAACTTGACTCAAGTTCAGCCTTGCAAGTACATTTTGGATCGTGGAAAGGCCAACCCCTCTCAATCAGGGGTTTCCACATTTTATGTTCAAGGACCACATTTTTTCTTCTCTCTAGCACTTGGGTAGTGTGTATGGGTTGCCAGCATCTAAAGCCCGTGTTAAAAAACAAATCAACAATATAAAGTATTTGAAATGCACATCGTTTTTAACATCTTTTGGAGCAGTGTTGTTTTCATGAAGCAAATTAGGCTTAGGCCATCTTCTAGTGATTTTTTTAAAATACTTTTACAAACTAATTAGATCAACTACTGCTAAGTTTCAGACACTGATTTGGAAGCCTGTTAAGTTATCTTTCATCCAGGTCATTTGTATCCATAAGTTAATTAAAACATTAAGCCAGTCATCTCAACTACAGTAAGTATTATGATTATAATGGAAATCATGGTATTAAGATCATCACTCCGTGGGACAAAAACACTGGTGTATATACTTTTCACCACAGGTGGTCTTAATTCTTCACTCTTTGTGCAGTGTTTCTACCACCAGTAACACAAAATAACGTACCAGAAATTTTTAGGAATATAGCTTTTGATGTGGCTTCTCTTTGATCTCCACTTAATTATTCTTATTTCAAAGAATCATTCTCCAAGTTAGATACTTTTGCTTACCAAATAGATGAACAGACTCTCTTTATATCATGCAGAACTGAGAGATAGGCTGGGCATCATAATATACCCTCTGCTATCAGCTTAGAACTAATAAGCTGCTCAACACCGGAGGACACACTGTTACCTGTTCCCTCAGCCGCAGGTTTCAGCAGTGTTTGTAAGTGATCGCTGTCACATTCTACCAAAGCTCCACCCAACGCGTTTCATCACCTATGACTTATTCATGGACTACCCGGAGCTATCATTGGCTCACTCAAATAGCTTTCACAGACCAAAACAAATGCTTTGTCTTTACACATTTGAAAACTCACCTAGTTCAACATATTTTAAACCATAGGAAATTAGAACTTTTTGACACATGTCCACATTTAGTACCAGAGGTGAGCAAACCAGTTATTATATTTTCACATGTACTGACTGCAATATTCCACATATTCCTCCAGAATTGTTATGTTTCATACATGTAAAAGATGAAGTGTAGTATTTATAAATTAGTCATATGAAATTGTGTAAAAAAGTGTAGAAAATGGATCCACAGCATGGGGGTAATGCACTATTTCACAAATGTTAAGACATGTCATGCGATTGGGATTGTAGTGATTATACACTGGAGTGCTGATCATGCGTATACTGTATAAAATATGCTCTTTTTACATATATGTATCCCAAGTATGCAAGTATACTGTGGGTGAGTTAAAGGGTTTCCAAGGTAAAAAATAATCATTACTTAACTTATTGCCTGTGGGCCAGAATACCTCTCATTCTTGTGCTGTCGACAACTATGCAGAAAGAATGCTCCTGAGGTCCCCCAGCTCACTTTTAAGCAATGGACAAACAGCATGCAATAAGGCAGCAAGAAACTCACCTGACCTGAAGCCTGCACCCTAGTTCCTGCAGTGTGCTGTATATGCAGGACAAGTTTGCCTATTCTTTCCATTCTATGCCTTCATGACCACGTGTAGGGCCTGTATAGGTAGTAACAGTGAAACAAAATAAAGCCATAAAAAGATGTAAGCCCCATTTGTAAGACCCATACAGTGACATTGCGATGGAGTTAAAATAAAGTAAGTGAAGAACACAACACAGAAGTATATTACTCCTGCACCACCCTGATAGCAATCAAGTGTAGTGTGCCAATGAAAGGTTAACAAACAATAGACAAATACAAACCTCTATATACAATGTGGCCACAGCAACCACAAAAATGGAAACCCCAGGCACCAATGCCCCAACAGATCACAAAGTCATCTCACATTAAACCATGTATTTATAATAATAATATATAATTTATAAATACATGAATTTAATGTGAGATGACTTTGTGATATGTTAGGCCATTGGTGCCTGGGGTTTCCTGTATTGTGGTTGCTGGGGCCACATTGTATACAGAGTTAGAGTAAATGGCCACAAGAGGGAATGTTGGGTAACAAATGAAATTAGTTCATAAATAGGCCAAATTACAAACAGAGACAATGAAAAAGTGATGAGTGTAAGCTATTATGATTGGGTTATTAGTTTAGAGGGAGAGACAGATGTGTTACTCTGAGACAGAGGTAGACATGCACGGGGAGGCCGATTCATTAACAGCGCCAGGTAGCGACAGATGAGCGACTGTAGCGTGATTTTTTCAGCGCCAGCCAGTATTCGCTGTGCTTGGCCGGCGTTAGCTTGATGACAGCGACTCAGTCGGTGTGCGGTAATGTTGAATACGGGCTGGGGTGTCGCTGTTTCACAGGTCCAGCGTTGTATGTGAGCGCCTGACAACGAATGGCCAGAGCGAACGGCTAGCTTCATATTCATCAACAAATCACGCTCCGAATGTGCTGTCGCTGTCCATTCCTTGTTTAAACCCCAGAGCGCTGGCGGCGATGTGTATTAACTAGTTTTTAACCCCTAAACAACCATATTTTTTGAATGTAACATTATACATGTTTTTAGAATCATTTTGTAATATGAATACATTAATCTCAGACCTGTTAGATCAATTCTGCACAAATTTTTTTTTAATTTTTTTTTTACTTAAAAATAAATCCTAACATTGCAGAAGTGGTCTCCGATTTTTTGACATTAAAAAAAAAAAAAAAAATTAATACCAATAAATTATGAATAATTATAGATTGCTCCATTGAAATGCATTGGACATCGCCAGGGAGTGACAGCTCATACCTGGCACTGTGAGGGAATTTGCAGCGGCGCTGTTCGGTCCAGGCGGCTTCATGATGAATGCCGCGCTAGCCGTCGCTCTCGCCGGCGCTAGCCTCATTTTGCTTGATAAATGCGTCATTGTGACCGCCGCCGGGCGTACTTGAGTCGGTAGTCGCCGTTAGCTGCCGCTACCTGGCGCTCGTCAGACACTACCTGGCGCTATCGCTTGATGAATAAGGGCAAAAGACTGTGAAATTGAGGCAGACGTGTGACAGAGACTCTGAGACAGAGGCAAACATGCAAAAAGATTATGAAATTGTGGCAGACATGTGACAGAGACTCTGAGAGAGAGGCAGATATGTGACAGAGACTCTGAGAGAGAGGCAGATATGTGACAGAGACTCTGAGAGAGAGGCAGACATGTGACAGAGACTCTGAGAGAGAGGCAGACGTGTGACGTCTCTGAGAGAGAGGCAGATATGTGACAGAGACTCTGAGAGAGAGGCAGATATGTGACAGAGACTCTGAGAGAGAGGCAGATATGAGACAGAGACTCTGAGAGAGAGGCAGACATGTGACAGAGACTCTGAGAGCGAGGCAGATATGTGACAGAGACTCTGAGAGAGAGGCAGATATGTGACAGAGACTCTGAGAGAGAGGCAGACATGTGACAGAGACTCTGAGAGAGAGGCAGATATGTGACAGAGACTCTGAGAGAGAGGCAGATATGTGACAGAGACTCTGAGAGAGAGGCAGATATGTGACAGAGACTCTGAGAGAGAGGCAGATATGTGACAGAGACTCTGAGAGAGAGGCAGACATGTGACAGAGACTCTGAGAGAGAGGCAGATATGTGACAGAGACTCTGAGAGAGAGGCAGATATGTGACAGAGACTCTGAGAGAGAGGCAGACATGTGACAGAGACTCTGAGAGAGAGGCAGATATGTGACAGAGACTCTGAGAGAGAGGCAGACATGTGACAGAGACTCAGAGAGAGAGGCAGACATGTGACAGAGACTCTGAGAGAGAGGCAGACATGTGACAGAGACTCAGAGAGAGAGGCAGATATGTGACAGAGACTCTGAGAGAGAGGCAGATATGAGACAGAGACTCTGAGAGAGAGGCAGACATGTGACAGAGACTCAGAGAGAGAGGCAGATATGAGACAGAGACTCTGAGAGAGAGGCAGATATGTGACAGAGACTCTGAGAGAGAGGCAGACATGTGACAGAGACTCAGAGAGAGAGGCAGATATGTGACAGAGACTCTGAGAGAGAGGCAGACATGTGACAGAGACTCAGAGAGAGAGGCAGATATGTGACAGAGACTCTGAGAGAGAGGCAGATATGAGACAGAGACTCTGAGAGAGAGGCAGACATGTGACAGAGACTCTGAGAGCGAGGCAGATATGTGACAGAGACTCTGAGAGAGAGGCAGATATGTGACAGAGACTCTGAGAGAGAGGCAGACATGTGACAGAGACTCTGAGAGAGAGGCAGATATGTGACAGAGACTCTGAGAGAGAGGCAGATATGTGACAGAGACTCTGAGAGAGAGGCAGATATGTGACAGAGACTCTGAGAGAGAGGCAGATATGTGACAGAGACTCTGAGAGAGAGGCAGACATGTGACAGAGACTCTGAGAGAGAGGCAGATATGTGACAGAGACTCTGAGAGAGAGGCAGATATGTGACAGAGACTCTGAGAGAGAGGCAGACATGTGACAGAGACTCTGAGAGAGAGGCAGATATGTGACAGAGACTCTGAGAGAGAGGCAGACATGTGACAGAGACTCAGAGAGAGAGGCAGACATGTGACAGAGACTCTGAGAGCGATGCAGATATGTGACAGAGACTCTGAGAGAGAGGCAGATATGGGACAGAGACTCTGAGAGCGATGCAGGTATGTGACAGAGACTCTGAGAGAGAGGCAGATATGTGACAGAGACTCTGAGAGCGAGGCAGATATGTGACAGAGACTCTGAGAGAGAGGCAGATATGTGACAGAGACTCTGAGAGAGAGGCAGACATGTGACAGAGACTCTGAGAGAGAGGCAGATATGTGACAGAGACTCTGAGAGAGAGGCAGACATGTGACAGAGACTCTGAGAGAGAGGCAGACATGTGACAGAGACTCAGAGAGAGAGGCAGATATGTGACAGAGACTCTGAGAGAGAGGCAGACATGTGACAGAGACTCAGAGAGAGAGGCAGACGTGTGATGTCTCTGAGAGAGAGGCAGACGTGTGACAGAGACTCTGAGAGAGAGGCAGATATGTGACAGAGACTCAGAGAGAGAGAGGCAGACGTGTGATGTCTCTGAGAGAGAGGCAGACATGTGACAGAGACTCTGAGAGAGAGGCAGACGTGTGACAGAGACTCTGAGAGAAAGGCAGATATGTGACAGAGACTCTGAGAGAGAGGCAGACGTGTGACAGAGACTCTGAGAGAGAGGCAGACGTGTGACAGAGACTCTGAGAGAGAGGCAGATATGTGACAGAGACTCTGAGAGAGAGGCAGACGTGTGACAGAGACTCTGAGAGTGAGAGGCAGACGTGTGACAGAGACTCTGAGAGTGAGAGGCAGACATATGACAGAGACTCTGAGAGAGAGGCAGACGTTTGACGTCTCTGAGAGAGAGGCAGACGTGTGACAGAGACTCTGAGAGAGAGGCAGATATGTGACAGAGACTCAGAGAGAGAGGCAGATATGTGACAGTGACTCTGAGAGACAGGCAGATATGTGACAGAGACTCTGAGAGAGAGGCAGACGTGTGACGTCTCTGAGAGAGAGGCAGACGTGTGACAGAGACTCTGAGAGAGAGGCAGATATGTGACAGAGACTCTGAGAGCGATGCAGATATGTGACAGAGACTCTGAGAGAGAGGCAGATATGTGACAGAGACTCTGAGAGAGAGGCAGACATGTGACAGAGACTCAGAGAGAGAGGCAGACGTGTGATGTCTCTAAGAGAGAGGCAGACGTGTGACAGAGACTCTGAGAGAGAGGCAGATATGTGACAGAGACTCTGAGAGAGAGGCAGATATGTGACAGAGACTCTGAGAGAGAGGCAGACGTGTGACAGAGACTCTGAGAGAAAGGCAGATATGTGACAGAGACTCTGCGAGAGAGGCAGATATGTGACAGAGACTCTGAGAGAGAGGCAGACGTGTGACAGAGACTCTGAGAGAGAGGCAGACGTGTGACAGAGACTCTGAGAGAGAGGCAGACGTGTGACAGAGACTCTGAGAGAGAGGCAGATATGTGACAGAGACTCTGAGAGAGAGGCAGACATGTGACAGAGACTCTGCGAGAGAGGCAGATATGTGACAGAGACTCTGCGAGAGAGGCATACGTGTGACAGAGACTCTGAGAGAAAGGCAGATATGTGACAGAGTCTCTGAGAGAGAGGCAGACGTGTGACAGAGACTCTGAGAGTGAGAGGCAGACATGTGACAGAGACCCTGAGAGAGAGGCAGACATGTGACAGAGACTCTGAGAGTGAGAGGCAGACATGTGACAGAGACCCTGAGAGAGAGGCAGACATGTGACAGAGACCCTGAGAGAGAGGCAGACGTGTGACAGAGACTCTGAGAGAGAAGCAGACGTGTGACAGAGACTCTGAGAGTGAGAGGCAGACATGTGACAGAGACTCTGAGAGAGAGGCAGATATGTGACAGAGACTCTGAGAGTGAGAGGCAGACATGTGACAGAGACTCTGAGAGAGAGGCAGACATGTGACAGAGACTCTGAGAGCGATGCAGATATGTGACAGAGACTCTGAGAGAGAGGCAGATATGTGACAGAGACTCTGAGAGAGAGGCAGATATGTGACAGAGACTCTGAGAGCGATGCAGATATGTGACAGAGACTCTGAGAGAGAGGCAGATATGTGACAGAGACTCTGAGAGAGAGGCAGATATGTGACAGAGACTCTGAGAGAGAGGCAGACATGTGACAGAGACTCTGAGAGAGAGGCAGATATGGGACAGAGACTCTGAGAGCGAGGCAGATATGTGACAGAGACTCTGAGAGAGAGGCAGATATGTGACAGAGACTCTGAGAGAGAGGCAGACATGTGACAGAGACTCTGAGAGAGAGGCAGATATGTGACAGAGACTCAGAGAGAGAGGCAGACATGTGACAGAGACTCTGAGAGCGATGCAGATATGTGACAGAGACTCTGAGAGAGAGGCAGATATGTGACAGAGACTCTGAGAGAGAGGCAGACATGTGACAGAGACTCAGAGAGAGAGGCAGACGTGTGATGTCTCTGAGAGAGAGGCAGACGTGTGACAGAGACTCTGAGAGAGAGGCAGATATGTGACAGAGACTCAGAGAGAGAGAGGCAGACGTGTGATGTCTCTGAGAGAGAGGCAGACATGTGACAGAGACTCTGAGAGAGAGGCAGACGTGTGACAGAGACTCTGAGAGAAAGGCAGATATGTGACAGAGACTCTGAGAGAGAGGCAGACGTGTGACAGAGACTCTGAGAGAGAGGCAGACGTGTGACAGAGACTCTGAGAGAAAGGCAGATATGTGACAGAGTCTCTGAGAGAGAGGCAGACGTGTGACAGAGACTCTGAGAGTGAGAGGCAGACGTGTGACAGAGACTCTGAGAGTGAGAGGCAGACATGTGACAGAGACTCTGAGAGAGAGGCAGACGTTTGACGTCTCTGAGAGAGAGGCATACGTGTGACAGAGACTCTGAGAGAGAGGCAGATATGTGACAGAGACTCAGAGAGAGAGGCAGATATGTGACAGTGACTCTGAGAGAGAGGCAGATATGTGACAGAGACTCTGAGAGAGAGGCAGACGTGTGACGTCTCTGAGAGAGAGGCAGACGTGTGACAGAGACTCTGAGAGAGAGGCAGATATGTGACAGAGACTCTGAGAGCGATGCAGATATGTGACAGAGACTCTGAGAGAGAGGCAGACATGTGACAGAGACTCTGAGAGCGATGCAGATATGTGACAGAGACTCTGAGAGAGAGGCAGATATGTGACAGAGACTCTGAGAGAGAGGCAGACATGTGACAGAGACTCAGAGAGAGAGGCAGACGTGTGATGTCTCTAAGAGAGAGGCAGACGTGTGACAGAGACTCTGAGAGAGAGGCAGATATGTGACAGAGACTCTGAGAGAGAGGCAGATATGTGACAGAGACTCTGAGAGAGAGGCAGACGTGTGACAGAGACTCTGAGAGAAAGGCAGATATGTGACAGAGACTCTGAGAGAGAGGCAGATATGTGACAGAGACTCTGAGAGAGAGGCAGACGTGTGACAGAGACTCTGAGAGAGAGGCAGACGTGTGACAGAGACTCTGAGAGAGAGGCAGACGTGTGACAGAGACTCTGAGAGAGAGGCAGATATGTGACAGAGACTCTGAGAGAGAGGCAGACATGTGACAGAGACTCTGCGAGAGAGGCAGATATGTGACAGAGACTCTGCGAGAGAGGCATACGTGTGACAGAGACTCTGAGAGAAAGGCAGATATGTGACAGAGTCTCTGAGAGAGAGGCAGACGTGTGACAGAGACTCTGAGAGTGAGAGGCAGACATGTGACAGAGACCCTGAGAGAGAGGCAGACATGTGACAGAGTCTCTGAGAGAGAGGCAGACATGTGACAGAGACCCTGAGAGAGAGGCAGACATGTGACAGAGACCCTGAGAGAGAGGCAGACGTGTGACAGAGACTCTGAGAGAGAAGCAGACGTGTGACAGAGACTCTGAGAGTGAGAGGCAGACATGTGACAGAGACTCTGAGAGAGAGGCAGATATGTGACAGAGACTCTGAGAGTGAGAGGCAGACATGTGACAGAGACTCTGAGAGAGAGGCAGATATGTGACAGAGACTCTGAGAGAGAGGCAGATATGAGACAGAGACTCTGAGAGAGAGGCAGACATGTGACAGAGACTCTGAGAGAGAGGCAGATATGTGACAGTGACTCTGAGAGAGAGGCAGATATGTGACAGAGACACTGAGAGAGAGGCAGATATGTGACAGAGACTCTGAGAGAGAGGCAGATATGTGACAGAGACTCTGAGAGAGAGGCAGATATGTGACAGAGACTCTGAGAGAGAGGCAGATATGTGACAGAGACTCTGAGAGAGAGGCAGATATGTGACAGAGACTCTGAGAGAGAGGCAGATATGTGACAGAGACTCTGAGAGAGAGGCAGATATGTGACAGAGACTCTGAGAGAGAGGCAGACATGTGACAGAGACTCTGAGAAAGAGGCAGACATGTGACAGAGACTCTGAGAAAGAGGCAGACGTGTGACAGAGACTCTGAGAAAGAGGCAGACGTGTGACAGAGACTCTGAGAGAGAGGCAGATATGTGACAGAGACTCTGAGAGAGAGGCAGACATGTGACAGAGACTCTGAGAGAGAGGCAGATATGTGACAGAGACTCTGAGAGAGAGGCAGGTATGTGACAGAGACTCTGAGAGCGAGGCAGATATGTGACAGAGACTCTGAGAGAGAGGCAGGTATGTGACAGAGACTCCGAGAGAGATGCAGACATGTGACAGAGACTCTGAGAGAGAGGCAGACATGTGACAGAGACTCTGAGAGCGAGGCAGATATGTGACAGAGACTCTGAGAGAGAGGCAGATATGTGAAAAGACACTGATCGAGGGACAGACGTGCAAAAAGACTCTGAGAGAGAGGCAGACGTGTGACGTCTCTGAGAGAGAGGCAGACGTGTGACAGAGACTCTGAGAGAGAGGCAGATATGTGACAGAGACTCTGAGAGCGATGCAGATATGTGACAGAGACTCTGAGAGAGAGGCAGATATGTGACAGAGACTCTGAGAGAGAGGCAGACATGTGACAGAGACTCAGAGAGAGAGGCAGACGTGTGATGTCTCTAAGAGAGAGGCAGACGTGTTACAGAGACTCTGAGAGAGAGGCAGATATGTGACAGAGACTCTGAGAGAGAGGCAGATATGTGACAGAGACTCTGAGAGAGAGGCAGACGTGTGACAGAGACTCTGAGAGAAAGGCAGATATGTGACAGAGACTCTGAGAGAGAGGCAGATATGTGACAGAGACTCTGAGAGAGAGGCAGACGTGTGACAGAGACTCTGAGAGAGAGGCAGACGTGTGACAGAGACTCTGAGAGAGAGGCAGACGTGTGACAGAGACTCTGAGAGAGAGGCAGACGTGTGACAGAGACTCTGAGAGAGAGGCAGATATGTGACAGAGACTCTGAGAGAGAGGCAGATATGTGACAGAGACTCTGAGAGAGAGGCAGACATGTGACAGAGACTCTGCGAGAGAGGCAGATATGTGACAGAGACTCTGCGAGAGAGGCATACGTGTGACAGAGACTCTGAGAGAAAGGCAGATATTTGACAGAGTCTCTGAGAGAGAGGCAGACGTGTGACAGAGACTCTGAGAGTGAGAGGCAGACATGTGACAGAGACCCTGAGAGAGAGGCAGACATGTGACAGAGTCTCTGAGAGAGAGGCAGACATGTGACAGAGACCCTGAGAGAGAGGCAGACATGTGACAGAGACCCTGAGAGAGAGGCAGACGTGTGACAGAGACTCTGAGAGAGAAGCAGACGTGTGACAGAGACTCTGAGAGTGAGAGGCAGACATGTGACAGAGACTCTGAGAGAGAGGCAGATATGTGACAGAGACTCTGAGAGTGAGAGGCAGACATGTGACAGAGACTCTGAGAGAGAGGCAGACATGTGACAGAGACTCTGAGAGCGATGCAGATATGTGACAGAGACTCTGAGAGAGAGGCAGATATGGGACAGAGACTCTGAGAGCGATGCAGGTATGTGACAGAGACTCTGAGAGAGAGGCAGATATGTGACAGAGACTCTGAGAGCGAGGCAGATATGTGACAGAGACTCTGAGAGAGAGGCAGATATGTGACAGAGACTCTGAGAGAGAGGCAGACATGTGACAGAGTCTCTGAGAGAGAGGCAGATATGTGACAGAGACTCTGAGAGAGAGGCAGACATGTGACAGAGACTCAGAGAGAGAGGCAGACATGTGACAGAGACTCTGAGAGCGATGCAGATATGTGACAGAGACTCTGAGAGAGAGGCAGATATGTGACAGAGACTCTGAGAGAGAGGCAGACATGTGACAGAGACTCAGAGAGAGAGGCAGACGTGTGATGTCTCTGAGAGAGAGGCAGACGTGTGACAGAGACTCTGAGAGAGAGGCAGATATGTGACAGAGACTCAGAGAGAGAGAGGCAGACGTGTGATGTCTCTGAGAGAGAGGCAGACATGTGACAGAGACTCTGAGAGAGAGGCAGACGTGTGACAGAGACTCTGAGAGAAAGGCAGATATGTGACAGAGACTCTGAGAGAGAGGCAGACGTGTGACAGAGACTCTGAGAGAGAGGCAGACGTGTGACAGAGACTCTGAGAGAAAGGCAGATATGTGACAGAGTCTCTGAGAGAGAGGCAGATATGTGACAGAGACTCTGAGAGAGAGGCAGATATGTGACAGAGACTCTGAGAGAGAGGCAGACGTGTGACAGAGACCCTGAGAGAGAGGCAGACGTGTGACAGAGACTCTGAGAGTGAGAGGCAGACGTGTGACAGAGACTCTGAGAGTGAGAGGCAGACATGTGACAGAGACTCTGAGAGAGAGGCAGACGTTTGACGTCTCTGAGAGAGAGGCAGACGTGTGACAGAGACTCTGAGAGAGAGGCAGATATGTGACAGAGACTCAGAGAGAGAGGCAGATATGTGACAGTGACTCTGAGAGAGAGGCAGATATGTGACAGAGACTCTGAGAGAGAGGCAGATATGTGACAGAGACTCTGAGAGAGAGGCAGATATGTGACAGAGACTCTGAGAGCGATGCAGATATGTGACAGAGACTCTGAGAGAGAGGCAGATATGTGACAGAGACTCTGAGAGAGAGGCAGACATGTGACAGAGACTCAGAGAGAGAGGCAGACGTGTGATGTCTCTAAGAGAGAGGCAGACGTGTGACAGAGACTCTGAGAGAGAGGCAGATATGTGACAGAGACTCTGAGAGAGAGGCAGATATGTGACAGAGACTCTGAGAGAGAGGCAGACGTGTGACAGAGACTCTGAGAGAAAGGCAGATATGTGACAGAGACTCTGAGAGAGAGGCAGATATGTGACAGAGACTCTGAGAGAGAGGCAGACGTGTGACAGAGACTCTGAGAGAGAGGCAGACGTGTGACAGAGACTCTGAGAGAGAGGCAGACGTGTGACAGAGACTCTGAGAGAGAGGCAGATATGTGACAGAGACTCTGAGAGAGAGGCAGACATGTGACAGAGACTCAGAGAGAGAGGCAGACGTGTGATGTCTCTAAGAGAGAGGCAGACGTGTGACAGAGACTCTGAGAGAGAGGCAGATATGTGACAGAGACTCTGAGAGAGAGGCAGATATGTGACAGAGACTCTGAGAGAGAGGCAGACGTGTGACAGAGACTCTGAGAGAGAGGCAGACGTGTGACAGAGACTCTGAGAGAGAGGCAGACGTGTGACAGAGACTCTGAGAGAGAGGCAGATATGTGACAGAGACTCTGAGAGAGAGGCAGACATGTGACAGAGACTCTGCGAGAGAGGCAGATATGTGACAGAGACTCTGCGAGAGAGGCATACGTGTGACAGAGACTCTGAGAGAAAGGCAGATATGTGACAGAGTCTCTGAGAGAGAGGCAGACGTGTGACAGAGACTCTGAGAGTGAGAGGCAGACATGTGACAGAGACCCTGAGAGAGAGGCAGACATGTGACAGAGTCTCTGAGAGAGAGGCAGACATGTGACAGAGACCCTGAGAGAGAGGCAGACATGTGACAGAGACCCTGAGAGAGAGGCAGACGTGTGACAGAGACTCTGAGAGAGAAGCAGACGTGTGACAGAGACTCTGAGAGTGAGAGGCAGACATGTGACAGAGACTCTGAGAGAGAGGCAGATATGTGACAGAGACTCTGAGAGTGAGAGGCAGACATGTGACAGAGACTCTGAGAGAGAGGCAGATATGTGACAGAGACTCTGAGAGAGAGGCAGATATGAGATAGAGACTCTGAGAGAGAGGCAGACATGTGACAGAGACTCTGAGAGAGAGGCAGATATGTGACAGTGACTCTGAGAGAGAGGCAGATATGTGACAGAGACACTGAGAGAGAGGCAGATATGTGACAGAGACTCTGAGAGAGAGGCAGATATGTGACAGAGACTCTGAGAGAGAGGCAGATATGTGACAGAGACTCTGAGAGAGAGGCAGACGTGTGATGTCTCTGAGAGAGAGGCAGACGTGTGACAGAGACTCTGAGAGAGAGGCAGATATGTGACAGAGACTCAGAGAGAGAGAGGCAGACGTGTGATGTCTCTGAGAGAGAGGCAGACATGTGACAGAGACTCTGAGAGAGAGGCAGACGTGTGACAGAGACTCTGAGAGAAAGGCAGATATGTGACAGAGACTCTGAGAGAGAGGCAGACGTGTGACAGAGACTCTGAGAGAGAGGCAGACGTGTGACAGAGACTCTGAGAGAAAGGCAGATATGTGACAGAGTCTCTGAGAGAGAGGCAGACGTGTGACAGAGACTCTGAGAGTGAGAGGCAGACGTGTGACAGAGACTCTGAGAGTGAGAGGCAGACATGTGACAGAGACTCTGAGAGAGAGGCAGACGTTTGACGTCTCTGAGAGAGAGGCATACGTGTGACAGAGACTCTGAGAGCGAGGCAGATATGTGACAGAGACTCAGAGAGAGAGGCAGATATGTGACAGTGACTCTGAGAGAGAGGCAGATATGTGACAGAGACTCTGAGAGAGAGGCAGACGTGTGACGTCTCTGAGAGAGAGGCAGACGTGTGACAGAGACTCTGAGAGAGAGGCAGATATGTGACAGAGACTCTGAGAGCGATGCAGATATGTGACAGAGACTCT
Organism: Gastrophryne carolinensis; assembly: GCA_027917425.1. Lineage (NCBI taxonomy): Eukaryota > Metazoa > Chordata > Amphibia > Anura > Microhylidae > Gastrophryne > Gastrophryne carolinensis. The sequence goes on along the minus strand of CM051237.1, from coordinate 197,676,845 downwards.
GAGAGAGAGGCAGATATGTGACAGAGACTCTGAGAGAGAGGCAGACATGTGACAGAGACTCAGAGAGAGAGGCAGACGTGTGATGTCTCTAAGAGAGAGGCAGACGTGTGACAGAGACTCTGAGAGAGAGGCAGATATGTGACAGAGACTCTGAGAGAGAGGCAGATATGTGACAGAGACTCTGAGAGAGAGGCAGACGTGTGACAGAGACTCTGAGAGAAAGGCAGATATGTGACAGAGACTCTGAGAGAGAGGCAGATATGTGACAGAGACTCTGAGAGAGAGGCAGATATGTGACAGAGACTCTGAGAGAGAGGCAGATATGTGACAGAGACTCTGAGAGAGAGGCAGACGTGTGACAGAGACTCTGAGAGAGAGGCAGACGTGTGACAGAGACTCTGAGAGAGAGGCAGACGTGTGACAGAGACTCTGAGAGAGAGGCAGACGTGTGACAGAGACTCTGAGAGAGAGGCAGACGTGTGACAGAGACTCTGAGAGAGAGGCAGATATGTGACAGAGACTCTGAGAGAGAGGCAGACATGTGACAGAGACTCTGCGAGAGAGGCAGATATGTGACAGAGACTCTGCGAGAGAGGCATACGTGTGACAGAGACTCTGAGAGAAAGGCAGATATGTGACAGAGTCTCTGAGAGAGAGGCAGACGTGTGACAGAGACTCTGAGAGTGAGAGGCAGACATGTGACAGAGACCCTGAGAGAGAGGCAGACATGTGACAGAGTCTCTGAGAGAGAGGCAGACATGTGACAGAGACCCTGAGAGAGAGGCAGACATGTGACAGAGACCCTGAGAGAGAGGCAGACGTGTGACAGAGACTCTGAGAGAGAAGCAGACGTGTGACAGAGACTCTGAGAGTGAGAGGCAGACATGTGACAGAGACTCTGAGAGAGAGGCAGATATGTGACAGAGACTCTGAGAGTGAGAGGCAGACATGTGACAGAGACTCTGAGAGAGAGGCAGATATGTGACAGAGACTCTGAGAGAGAGGCAGATATGAGACAGAGACTCTGAGAGAGAGGCAGACATGTGACAGAGACTCTGAGAGAGAGGCAGATATGTGACAGTGACTCTGAGAGAGAGAGGCAGATATGTGACAGAGACACTGAGAGAGAGGCAGATATGTGACAGAGACTCTGAGAGAGAGGCAGATATGTGACAGAGACTCTGAGAGAGAGGCAGATATGTGACAGAGACTCTGAGAGAGAGGCAGATATGTGACAGAGACTCTGAGAGAGAGGCAGATATGTGACAGAGACTCTGAGAGAGAGGCAGATATGTGACAGAGACTCTGAGAGAGAGGCAGATATGTGACAGAGACTCTGAGAGAGAGGCAGACATGTGACAGAGACTCTGAGAAAGAGGCAGACGTGTGACAGAGACTCTGAGAGAGAGGCAGATATGTGACAGAGACTCTGAGAGAGAGGCAGACATGTGACAGAGACTCTGAGAGAGAGGCAGATATGTGACAGAGACTCTGAGAGAGAGGCAGGTATGTGACAGAGACTCTGAGAGCGAGGCAGATATGTGACAGAGACTCTGAGAGAGAGGCAGATATGTGACAGAGACTCTGAGAGCGAGGCAGATATGTGACAGAGACTCTGAGAGAGAGGCAGATATGTGACAGAGACTCTGAGAGAGAGGCAGATATGTGACAGAGACTCTGAGAGAGAGGCAGACGTGTGACAGAGACTCTGAGAGAGAGGCAGACATGTGACAGAGACTCCGAGAGAGATGCAGACATGTGACAGAGACTCTGAGAGAGAGGCAGACATGTGACAGAGACTCTGAGAGCGAGGCAGATATGTGACAGAGACTCTGAGAGAGAGGCAGATATGTGAAAAGACACTGATCGAGGGACAGACGTGCAAAAAGACTCTGAGAGAGAGGCAGACGTGTGACGTCTCTGAGAGAGAGGCAGACGTGTGACAGAGACTCTGAGAGAGAGGCAGATATGTGACAGAGACTCTGAGAGCGATGCAGATATGTGACAGAGACTCTGAGAGAGAGGCAGATATGTGACAGAGACTCTGAGAGAGAGGCAGACATGTGACAGAGACTCAGAGAGAGAGGCAGACGTGTGATGTCTCTAAGAGAGAGGCAGACGTGTGACAGAGACTCTGAGAGAGAGGCAGATATGTGACAGAGACTCTGAGAGAGAGGCAGATATGTGACAGAGACTCTGAGAGAGAGGCAGACGTGTGACAGAGACTCTGAGAGAAAGGCAGATATGTGACAGAGACTCTGAGAGAGAGGCAGATATGTGACAGAGACTCTGAGAGAGAGGCAGACGTGTGACAGAGACTCTGAGAGAGAGGCAGACGTGTGACAGAGACTCTGAGAGAGAGGCAGACGTGTGACAGAGACTCTGAGAGAGAGGCAGATATGTGACAGAGACTCTGAGAGAGAGGCAGACATGTGACAGAGATTCTGCGAGAGAGGCAGATATGTGACAGAGACTCTGCGAGAGAGGCATACGTGTGACAGAGACTCTGAGAGAAAGGCAGATATGTGACAGAGTCTCTGAGAGAGAGGCAGACGTGTGACAGAGACTCTGAGAGTGAGAGGCAGACATGTGACAGAGACCCTGAGAGAGAGGCAGACATGTGACAGAGTCTCTGAGAGAGAGGCAGACATGTGACAGAGACCCTGAGAGAGAGGCAGACATGTGACAGAGACCCTGAGAGAGAGGCAGACGTGTGACAGAGACTCTGAGAGAGAAGCAGACGTGTGACAGAGACTCTGAGAGTGAGAGGCAGACATGTGACAGAAACTCTGAGAGAGAGGCAGATATGTGACAGAGACTCTGAGAGTGAGAGGCAGACATGTGACAGAGACTCTGAGAGAGAGGCAGACATGTGACAGAGACTCTGAGAGCGATGCAGATATGTGACAGAGACTCTGAGAGAGAGGCAGATATGGGACAGAGACTCTGAGAGCGATGCAGGTATGTGACAGAGACTCTGAGAGAGAGGCAGATATGTGACAGAGACTCTGAGAGCGAGGCAGATATGTGACAGAGACTCTGAGAGAGAGGCAGATATGTGACAGAGACTCTGAGAGAGAGGCAGACATGTGACAGAGACTCTGAGAGAGAGGCAGATATGTGACAGAGACTCTGAGAGAGAGGCAGATATGTGACAGAGACTCTGAGAGTGAGAGGCAGACATGTGACAGAGACTCTGAGAGAGAGGCAGACATGTGACAGAGACTCTGAGAGCGATGCAGATATGTGACAGAGACTCTGAGAGAGAGGCAGATATGGGACAGAGACTCTGAGAGCGATGCAGGTATGTGACAGAGACTCTGAGAGAGAGGCAGATATGTGACAGAGACTCTGAGAGCGAGGCAGATATGTGACAGAGACTCTGAGAGAGAGGCAGATATGTGACAGAGACTCTGAGAGAGAGGCAGACATGTTACAGAGACTCTGAGAGAGAGGCAGATATGTGACAGAGACTCTGAGAGAGAGGCAGACATGTGACAGAGACTCAGAGAGAGAGGCAGACATGTGACAGAGACTCTGAGAGCGATGCAGATATGTGACAGAGACTCTGAGAGAGAGGCAGATATGTGACAGAGACTCTGAGAGAGAGGCAGACATGTGACAGAGACTCAGAGAGAGAGGCAGACGTGTGATGTCTCTGAGAGAGAGGCAGACGTGTGACAGAGACTCTGAGAGAGAGGCAGATATGTGACAGAGACTCAGAGAGAGAGAGGCAGACGTGTGATGTCTCTGAGAGAGAGGCAGACATGTGACAGAGACTCTGAGAGAGAGGCAGACGTGTGACAGAGACTCTGAGAGAAAGGCAGATATGTGACAGAGTCTCTGAGAGAGAGGCAGACGTGTGACAGAGACTCTGAGAGTGAGAGGCAGACGTGTGACAGAGACTCTGAAAGTGAGAGGCAGACATGTGACAGAGACTCTGAGAGAGAGGCAGACGTTTGACGTCTCTGAGAGAGAGGCAGACGTGTGACAGAGACTCTGAGAGAGAGGCAGATATGTGACAGAGACTCAGAGAGAGAGGCAGATATGTGACAGTGACTCTGAGAGAGAGGCAGATATGTGACAGAGACTCTGAGAGAGAGGCAGACGTGTGACGTCTCTGAGAGAGAGGCAGACGTGTGACAGAGACTCTGAGAGAGAGGCAGATATGTGACAGAGACTCTGAGAGCGATGCAGATATGTGACAGAGACTCTGAGAGAGAGGCAGATATGTGACAGAGACTCTGAGAGAGAGGCAGACATGTGACAGAGACTCAGAGAGAGAGGCAGACGTGTGATGTCTCTAAGAGAGAGGCAGACGTGTGACAGAGACTCTGAGAGAGAGGCAGATATGTGACAGAGACTCTGAGAGAGAGGCAGATATGTGACAGAGACTCTGAGAGAGAGGCAGACGTGTGACAGAGACTCTGAGAGAAAGGCAGATATGTGACAGAGACTCTGAGAGAGAGGCAGATATGTGACAGAGACTCTGAGAGAGAGGCAGACGTGTGACAGAGACTCTGAGAGAGAGGCAGACGTGTGACAGAGACTCTGAGAGAGAGGCAGACGTGTGACAGAGACTCTGAGAGAGAGGCAGATATGTGACAGAGACTCTGAGAGAGAGGCAGATATGTGACAGAGACTCTGCGAGAGAGGCAGATATGTGACAGAGACTCTGAGAGAGAGGCAGATATGTGACAGAGACTCTGAGAGAAAGGCAGATATGTGACAGAGTCTCTGAGAGAGAGGCAGACGTGTGACAGAGACTCTGAGAGTGAGAGGCAGACATGTGACAGAGACCCTGAGAGAGAGGCAGACATGTGACAGAGTCTCTGAGAGAGAGGCAGACATGTGACAGAGACCCTGAGAGAGAGGCAGACATGTGACAGAGACCCTGAGAGAGAGGCAGACGTGTGACAGAGACTCTGAGAGAGAAGCAGACGTGTGACAGAGACTCTGAGAGTGAGAGGCAGACATGTGACAGAGACTCTGAGAGAGAGGCAGATATGTGACAGAGACTCTGAGAGTGAGAGGCAGACATGTGACAGAGACTCTGAGAGAGAGGCAGATATGTGACAGAGACTCTGAGAGAGAGGCAGATATGAGACAGAGACTCTGAGAGAGAGGCAGACATGTGACAGAGACTCTGAGAGAGAGGCAGATATGTGACAGTGACTCTGAGAGAGAGGCAGATATGTGACAGAGACACTGAGAGAGAGGCAGATATGTGACAGAGACTCTGAGAGAGAGGCAGATATGTGACAGAGACTCTGAGAGAGAGGCAGATATGTGACAGAGACTCTGAGAGAGAGGCAGATATGTGACAGAGACTCTGAGAGAGAGGCAGATATGTGACAGAGACTCTGAGAGAGAGGCAGATATGTGACAGAGACTCTGAGAGAGAGGCAGATATGTGACAGAGACTCTGAGAGAGAGGCAGACATGTGACAGAGACTCTGAGAAAGAGGCAGACGTGTGACAGAGACTCTGAGAAAGAGGCAGACGTGTGACAGAGACTCTGAGAGAGAGGCAGATATGTGACAGAGACTCTGAGAGAGAGGCAGACATGTGACAGAGACTCTGAGAGAGAGGCAGATATGTGACAGAGACTCTGAGAGAGAGGCAGGTATGTGACAGAGACTCTGAGAGCGAGGCAGATATGTGACAGAGACTCTGAGAGAGAGGCAGGTATGTGACAGAGACTCCGAGAGAGATGCAGACATGTGACAGAGACTCTGAGAGAGAGGCAGACATGTGACAGAGACTCTGAGAGCGAGGCAGATATGTGACAGAGACTCTGAGAGAGAGGCAGATATGTGAAAAGACACTGATCGAGGGACAGACGTGCAAAAAGACTCTGAGAGAGAGACAGAAGTGCCGAAAACACAATAATCCAAAGATTGGTGGAGGCCCCCTTTGCAGGGAAAGTGTCAAGAGCCAAAGCCACCACAAGGCAGTAGGGAGAGTCTAGAGCAGCAAAGCCGCCATCAGCAACGCTACAGGGATGGATAGGTGCAGAGCTATCAATCGGCGGTCACTCCCTGCACAGAGGCCACCAAGCACAGCCGCTGGCAGCTCAATGCAGGGGAACTGTTTTTTCCTGGACCATCTGGGCAACTACACTACCCCCCATCCAGAATCACAAAGCATGAGTTCCCAAGGAGCACATACCTGCATAAGGGTGGCACAAGGACTCAATCTGAAGTTCCAGTAAGTAGGTGGTTGCCAGACAACCACAAATCAGTTAATTGGCTGTACCTGGGGCCTCCACCAAATTTTGTGCCCAGGGGCCTCCACCACACTTAATCCGGCCCTGTCTGCGACTATAGGAACATGTGATAGAAGCTGTATATAAACTGTACTAAATGTAATGCTGGATATGAACTTGTGAAGAGTTAAATAAAGAAGTGCTCCCTCACCACCTGAGTGTCCTGCATTAGTGTAAACCGCAGTGAGTACCACCGCACCCCTCTCTAGAGCTAAAGAATCCTCAGCTCTTCTAACCTGCCATCCCCCTGCTGGAATGGGCCTGTATCACACACTCCAAATGTGGTCGCATAGCTGTCCCTGTTTGTTTGTGCTCCCACCTAGCAAGCCGCTAGCTGGGCTCCCCCACTTTGGAAGCACATGGCCATGGAAAAAACGATAAGGAAGGAACATTTTGTGAGCTGCTACAGCATATACAGCACATTTTAGGAAACGGAGAATAGGTTTTACATAAGCACCTTGGTGACTTATTATAGTAATTGTCTGGACTCTCCCTTTAAAATGGAACAAAACCCACCTGGCCTGGGCCTGGAGTCTAAAAAACAGCAAGACTGCTCTGATTGCTGTTAATGGCGTGCGGGAGCACCCGCACCCGCGCATTCTCAGGCTGTGGGCACAAGAGCAGTGCAACAGTGGATGTGGCGGCTCTCGCTCCCCATTTACACTAATCAGAGCTGCACTTCAGCAGGCAGATCTGATTGGACGAGAGTCTGTGCATGCTCTATTGGACCGGGAAGAGATGAGTCTGCACATGCCAATCTGGGGGGTTTCACACAGCGGGTTTCCTAAATCGAGATGTCCCGGGGGTGCATAATAAAGCCCAGCAAAGTAAAAATCCTGTGTTTTGTTCGGCTATAAATCTGCATTTACAGTATTACAGTATATGGTGCGAGTGTACTGAATGTGTAATGCCTAAACGTGTGTATTTCTTATTTTTAGTTTTATGTTGCAGTGTTCATATGCATCTGTGACTAAACTTTTACCAATATTTCAATGATCTAGACATTTGTGGGAAACTGGAATTCCAGGCGTTCTTCTTCTGAATAGATGGGAATAGAAAAATAAACAAGATGACAAGTCATCATATGTCACCCCGAAGGGCAACACATTTTGAGTGTGTTGCCCACGTGGCAATACTTAGCAAAACCCCTGAAGCAGCTGTTGCACCTAGGGCTGTGGCAGTAAGTTGGGTGGGTTAGCCTGGCAGTCCTTGCGTTTTGAGAACTGGCTGCACAGAGTCTTAGAACAGTTGCAGACACTACTCTATTCTCTCCTAGAATAGTGAAAAGGTGTCTATTATAGTCATCAAGGACAGAATTAGAGGCGGTACTGTGCTACACAGTGGAACGCAGCACTTGGCAGCACCATGTGAAGGAAATTATAAGTTTGACCAAAATCTACTGAAAATTCATATCTGAACTTATCTAGTTTTAATTCAATTGAAACATATAGTTTAGCTCACCTCCATGCAAATGCCAGTCAGTGCCTATATATAGTTAGCATTCATCTTACAGACCAGCAAGGAGAATCAGTTGTCCCTATCAATCAATGTATGATGTAATGTGTGCATTCGGTTGTGATAGGCATTTCTCCATATATGGTGTATGCTATATGTATAGGCTGATATGAGATACTGATGTACGTAGTTTAAGACTCATCCAGTGATTGGCTCCAACACAGTATGTCTGTATATGGCTTTTCTGTAACGCTATATAATAAAGGGGAGTGGCAAAACCACAGACACGTGCCCACAACATCATGGCGTGCGTAAGTAAGCATTTGTGTGTGTCTCTCTCTGTCTTTAAATAATGTTAATTTCCCCGACATTAATTGGTGGCGAATGCAGCTGTCAGGCCATTTGCACAGGTGATAATGGCGGTTCTGGGGTTTTTCATGTTTGCCTATGAATTCCGGATAAGTCTGTTTTTGCAGACAGGGCAGATATGAAATCTCTGGTTCTGGAACTTATTGCCTCTGTATATTCATGCTGCTAGATCACTGCTGCCTATTTTAAGATTATGTAATATGCATTGTGAAGGAACAACAGGTGTTTGAGACTGATGCTAAGTGTGATATCGTGTATGATGCATGCTGTAATGATACTGATTTTGATACTGACTATGAAGCATGTTTGTCTGTCACTCGATGATCAAAGGAATATGCGCTTGTGTTCAGGGAACGTGTGCATGTATACGTGATCAGGGAATCACGAGAGTTGCTTTAATGCAGAAGTTTTGAACAGATTTCTAAATTGTCAATAAGGACAAAAGTTGGGTACTAATAGCAGAGTTTGCCAGGGGCACTCCGCTTTTATCCGAGAAATCTGACAGTGACAGTTTGGGGTTAGATGTATGGAAAATCGGTCGACCGTCCCCAATTCTGTGTAAAAGATCATATTAGGTTTATAGAGCTGCCTGTAAAGTTGGGATTTTCCCAAAAGAAAGCATCAGTTTAGGCTGTGTGAGGAACAATACATATGCATATAAGAGGACATAGATGACATACACACACAAAAAAAAATATAGTAAAATTAAAGAAAACCCCAAGAAATATGAATTAAACAATGAATCAGAAATCCTTTTAAAAGAGCTACGGAGTATTGTATTTTAAAACTCTGCTTGCCTTCTCAAGATCAGCTGTCATGTAACATGAGATCTGGTGAGCTATTTTTAAATTTCAGTGAAACGCCAGCTCAGAAGCTGGTCAAGTGTAAGCTGGTCTCTCTGAAGGCACGCGGCAGACAAAGTTTGAAATATAGATTTGTTGAAAATGAATTCTGTCATGCAGTTTTTCAGCGAATTCAATGAAGAAGTTGGTAAGCCTTCTTATCATTTTTCTTTATTATAGAATGTTTATGGAAGTTATTTAAATTTAAGGTGACACAATTATTAGAATCTGTCTTGAAAAGCTCTGCAGGATTTCAATTCTTGCTGCAGTAATTCTGCATGTCACTGCTAAAGCTTAGCCATGAAAAGTTTAGCAGTTGAATGAAACAAAAAGTAACAATGAACGTTTTTTTTTAAGAAACATAAGTAGCTAGCTACTGTAAAAAAATGGGGTCTTGTACAAGAATAAAGTTAAATTAGTTAATTAGTTTTATATGCCAGCATTGCATTAAATTAAATTGCATTAAATTAAATTGCATTAAATTAAACTGCATTAAAGTAAGTTAAATTAAAAATTGAATTGAAATAAAGTAAAGGTAAAGTAGAAACATTATTTTAAGGTATTAAGTTTTGATCAAATATTGTATACAATATGTAATATGATATGTGAATAATGCTATCTGGAAGATAATTTCCATAGAACAAAGTAAGGATCCGACCTTGTTCTCCTGGAAATTGTGTAAATGTGTAATGTTTAATTTATTTGATATTTATGTATTATGTTTTTATGTTTTAACAGCAGATGTGAAGATAATTAATTATGCTATGAGACACTTGAGGTTTAACTGGCATTCCTTGAAACTTTTGTTAAACTGGACCAATAGCTTGGCATAGTTGGAGAAATGTGGCCATTTTGGAGTTTTCCTCTGCCAACTGACATAACTGAAAATGCACAGTAACATGACTTATTTTCTGTTTGTAGGTGGTCTGCAAGTACATGAGCAGACATTTTTGTTTTTAAAATTTTACCACGGTTAGAAAAGGGTAAATTAATCTTTATGTGCAGCAATCTGCTCTGGGAAGAGATTTATATGAGAATTGTTTGCTGTATTAATCTGGTTTAAGTCATTTTTGACTGATGGTCCGCTTTAAGATAAGTATTTGGTAACTGGTTTGCTGTTATGCTAGTCTGGAGGTTAGAAGCCTAAAGAAATACCTTCATGATATTGGTTTCAAAGCTTAGGAATGTTTGAAGCAGCTGTTTGTTCGCGACGTCGTCATGCTCTAATTTTGAGTAAAGTTTTTTTTATGAAATAAATTAAGTTTATTTGATAAGAATTCATTTGATAAGAATACTATGGTATGGTATTACTTGTATAAGAATGTCTTTGGACAAATAAGTAATAACTTTGGAAGGCGTAATTAATACAAATTATTAGAGCCTTATTTGCTGTCTTAGGATGCATGTCAGTAGTTGCCAAGGACAGTGAAGGACAAATGCTACATGTCACTTTACTCAATAAGTGTCTTATGCGTTCAAATGATTCTTATACAAGTCTAAATACTTATTTGTGTAAAAAAAAAATGCTTTAAGATATATTTTTGTAACAACGGTCAATTACCTTTTTTTTTGGAAAAAGAAAGATTTACTAGTATTAAAGCCCAGTTAAGGTTAAATTATTATAATAAGAGTTTGCCTTATTAGATATAAGGTTCTCTATTTATTTTTAAATCTTGTTAAAAGTCATCATTATTTAAAGCAATTAACAGTCAGTTCAAAAACTTTTCCGTATGGTTTTAAAAAGGTTTTTCTAGGAATACTCTAAATTGCTTATTATGAATGAATGAGGAATATACCTAAGAAGCTTTAACATACAGTTACATAATTTTGAGTACTCCAGCATGTTTTAAAGTGATCATTACTTGGAGAAGTTTTGTGAAATACAAGTTCACCTTATGGTGTTACACCTAGTGAAAGTTTTAAAAATAGAATGAGCTAGAAGTATTTTTGACCTTTCTGAATCACTAATGTTGAACAGAGCTAAATGAAGTTGAATTTGTTCCACAGAGTTCAAACAAAGAGGGGAAATATGTATAATGGTTACATTCTTTGGTATTAAAGGTGTTTGAACTCATGAAACAATTTAATAAGTATAACATTATATGTGATAAAATATTTGTGTTTAGGTGAAGTACACAGATACGCCCCCTTTACCTCTCTTCTGCGTTTTCAGAAGTACATATTTAATTTGTTTTTTAATTAAAGAATAGCAATTTATCACCATGAAGGATCATACATAATGAGGTTTTTGTGATAGTGGATGATAAAGGTGAAACATTTTGCTTTTAGCATAAATGGCTGAAGTAAGAACACATCACTGAAATGTATGAATTGGCTTTAGGTGGAAGGCAAAATGTCTGCACTGATGATAGATTAGCTTATGAGAAAGGCTATAGATGGAATATTTTTATGATGTTGTGGTATAACTGGAACAAATTAATGAGAGTTATGGTGACAGCCATGAATCCTGATCATGAATTCCTATGAGGCCCTCAAACATGCTGGTACTTCTGGAAAAGGTTCATACCCAATACAAATCTCACCTGAGAGACTCAGTGCCACTTGCTGCCAAGATGAGACTGCGAAAGGAGTAAGTCTTGAGCTCAAGCATTGGTAGTACTTAGGTTGGAGGAAATGTGGGTAATGATAAGTGTCAAAGCGTAAGTCTGCTTCAGGAAGGAGCGCTGCTGGACTTATTGCCTCAAGGAGACATAGGACATAGCCCAGTATGTGTCACTGTCCAACTTATTCAGCCCAGTACAGTGCATTACATTGTTTCAGATATAAGCAATATTGATATTTAATTTAGTTTATATGAAGACCTGTTGTGCAGGTAAGATAGTATAAGTATTTACTCAGTGCATATTTAGGCCTAACCATCCATTTCAGAGATTGCAGAACTACATCCAACTATCTGAAGCGTGACTCTATTAGTATGTCCTGGTGAACAAGGTGTTAATGGAATCATATTGGATTCTTTAAAATTCTATTAAGAAAAATCTATGAAATGATTAAATTGTTTATGCCCATTTGTCACTTTTATATTTAAGTTAAGATGAAAAGATCTTTTAAGATAAGTATGTAGCAGATGAATAAGACCACTGGAAAGAAAATATTCAAAGGCTTGTTATAGTGAAATTTGCATGGTTTACAGTTTTCTTATTGGATGTGTTTGCCATTGCAGAAATCTCTGGATAGAGTCATGAGATACTAAGTGCAGATGAGTTAATAATTGCATCAGTCAGATGTTAAGGAAAGAGAAAAGAGTCTGAATACCAATCAAAGAGACAGAAGTTGGCTTCAGCTGCAAAAGAGCATCGTTGTTTACTTTGCCTTATTGTTAATTGTGCTGCTGTTATGAATTTGTACTTTGTACATAAGTGATTGGTTATTTGGAAAATCTTCAAGAAATTGTATATTTCTCTTTTTATCTGAAGATATTCATGATGCAAAATGTTTGTAAACATTTTTAAGACACTTGTGAATAGAATAATGGCATCTATGTGTATTTTCCACATGGAGGGAAACGCTGCAGGTGTGCATGGTGATTAAGGCTAAAGGTCTAGTCCAAGTATTGATGCTAACCAGAAAGAGTTAGATTTCTTCTGAATAGTACCAGTACTGCATGCCTTTGCGGAATGACTATTGTCTCCTTACCTCAAGTTCTTAGGAATTTGGGCTAACGAAATGTACGCCAAGGCCTGTGAAGTATTTCACTCCCGTCAAAGCAAGATACTTGGTCCTGCTCTGACTTTCTTAAAAGTGAATTAAAGATGTATTAACTGTAGTGGTTAGAATTAATATTTGCTGTTTACATATGACAAAATAAGATCATATTAGTAAAGTAACTTATGGGCAGTGGATAATTTAAAAATTTTAGTTTATACTTTGGGAAAAAAGACATTTGGTCTTACAAGTAGGTAGTACTAGATGAAAATATTCATTGGAAGACTTTTTGATTATAATATGACTGAACTAATTGATTATTGGGATTTTAGATTATTAGATTTGGTCAAAAATTATAAAAAGGAGGAATATGTGAAGGAAATTATAAGTTTGACCAAAATCTACTGAAAATTCATATCTGAACTTATCTTGTTTTAATTCAATTGAAACATATAGTTTAGCTCAGCTCCATGCAAATGCCAGTCAGTGCCTATATATAGTTAGCATTCGTCTTACAGACCAGCAAGGAGAGATGAACAGTTGTCCCTATCAATCAATGTATGATGTAATGTGTGCATTCGGTTGTGATAGGCATTTCTCCATATATGGTGTATGCTATATGTATAGGCTGATATGAGATACGGCCGTCTCTTGACGTGCGGGAGGCGGCGGCGGAGGAGCAGCTTGTCTGTTGATGTCAGATCGCTTGTCCGTCCGCGCTGATTGGACGACGCAGCCACGTGGGAGCGGGGAGAGGTGAGTTTTCCGGGTGATCAGAGGGGTTTCACACAGCGGGGCACCCCGATCGGGGGTGCCCCACCGAAGTGGACCAAGACCCAGGATAGTCAAAATCCTGGGTGTTGGTCCACTTTAAGACTCATCCAGACACCACTTTATATAGATAAATGAGAGGTGTATATGTTATATAGATTGGGCTCAGCAGCACCTTATATTTCCATCTGTATATATATCTGTTCCCCTCCAGTTTCCCATGTTTTTGTCTCCCCCTCCCTCAATTCATTGAATGTGTTCATGTTTTTAAATTGATTTTAATTGGCCTGTCATTGTATGTATATATTTGTAATAATAAAGTTGTAGATTTTTCCTTAAATTAATGTAGGTTGGTATTTTTTTGGGGTGTTGTGGGATCCCCGATTGTTTGTGATATAATAAAGGGGAGTGGCAAAACCACAGACACGTGCCCACAACATCATGGCGTGCGTAAGTAAGCATTTGTGTGTGTCTCTCTCTGTCTTTAAATAATGTTTATTTCCCCGACAACCATATACAGTCAAAAGCCTTGGAGTGATGGCACCTTCTAGAAGGAGCACCACCCAGAAAAATAGAAAAATAAACAAGATGATAAGTCATCATATGTCACCCCAAAGGGCAACACATTTTGAGTGTGTAGCCACCACGTATTAAGAGTTGTTTAGTGTATACAGTATCATGGTATTATAAATGTAGCAACAAAAAGGAATGATGGATAGCCATGGCACCAATAAGGAAAGAGCAACAATAAAAATGTTCTATAGCGGGTTAGCCATGGCAGGTGGTGATGGGTATGGTGTATTACAGACCATCGTGTCCCTTTCCCACCTGCTCATCTATCCAGTCCCAGATGCATGGAGGAGACCCACCCCCTTAATGGGTCCAGCTGTCAAGTGCCCACTGCACCGCCTTTCTATCAATAGGGTTGATTCAGAGCCTTCTATAATAGTTTTCATTTTTGTGTGTAAGAGCGTTCGTTACACATATTTCTCATTGCTTGTAGGTGCGTTTGCATGATTCAAAGCCTCCATCAGGAGCCTTTTGTTTTGTCCTCCATTGAAAGCGATGTGCACGCGGCTTTCGCGACTTCGAGACAAAGATACGAATGACCCGTTTTTAAAGCGTTTTTCAACGTACCTTGCTATGTAATGTTTCAGTGTCCAGTGAGGTCCAACTAAATCCCATCGGAAAAGAACATTTATTTCCCCTAATTTAGCCCATAAATTTCGTTTTTTGTACACTTGCACTTTCACTTACACTACATCCAGAATGCATACGTATACGCTGACTTGTACGCATACGCAAGCCTCTCTTTTTTAGTGTTTGCCATTCTTCATTTCCTGGCCCTGGTATTTTATTACTTACGTATTGCTGTGCCAAGTCTCTTCTGCACCAAAGTGCTTAGCATGCCATGCCATGTTCTTCTTTTCATCTTCCTAATGCTTACCTTTACCACTTTCTTCTCTCCAGTGAAGCTCATTCTCCTTTATAGTTGTATATTTGAGATGCCCACATGGATATAATATGATATATAATATACAATATGATTGTAAATTATATTAAATTAAAGACACCACAATTTTATTTGATTCTTAAGTTTGTATTTTTATGTTTAATGATTCTTTTATTTGTTTTATTTCTTGTTTTTTTATTTGAAAGTTGTAAAATGTTTTTTTATAAAAACATGAAAAAATACAAAAAATATTTTGAAAACTATATACAATGTTGGGGGTGGGGTGGGTAAAATAAGGTGGCAGGCTCCCCATGGCTGTGGCCAGCCCATCAATCTCCCCTACCAGCCTATGCACAGCAGCTGAGAGCTCCTGCAGGCGCTGCTGTGCTTCTTCTCTTTGGACTGTAAAAGATACAAATTCAACAATTAGTGTCTAGCCTCTGCTTTCTGCAAACCTGTTAAAGAAGGCATGTTAGTAAATAGTCACTTGTCTTAAAACCTACTAGGCTGGTGGGAGATTCGAGGTTGGGGAGCCACCCTTCTCACTGGGACCTGCCACAACTCTTAGTCCGAGTCTGTAGAAGAAAACAAAAACAATTGTTAGTGAATGTGTTAGAGGTATTAATTGGCTTGTGTTGTGTGTGGGACATCACCCACCTTCTTCATCTTCTTGCTGGGGCATCGCAACCTCTGCGTTCCCTCGCTGTTCACTGGTGTGGCCCTCTTGGTGACCTAGAGTCAAATATCACCAAAAACAACATTATTACACAGATGTGTGAGTGTTCAATCTGTTTCTCCTGTGTGTGTTGCTCATACCTGACTCATCATGACCACTCTCTTGGGATGCCTTGTCCGACATCTGGGCCTCCTTCTCTGCAGGTTTGTGAAGGTGAGATTGCCAAGAGGATGAGGACATTTGCACCTGTCAGCCACCACCTACACATCCACCAGTTCTTGCCAGCACTGGCCAGCCTCGTCGCCTCTGGGTGGGCTGCACTCTTTCGTGGAACTCTGACACTAGAAAAAAATTGCATTGTTTTAAACACATGCCTGCCTAATGTGATTGTAGTAGTGAATGTTTAGGCATGAATTGTCACTTACTTGGGAATAGTTTTCTGAAAAACTCCCTCACCCGGGGTTTTTACCTTCTTTTCAGGTTCGACCAATGCTGAATGATCTGTGTGTAAGTGTAGGTGGTGTCGGTCTCCTCCTTCATCAAAGCTACTATGTTAAGCTCCAACGTCCTCTTGGCATATATGTTGGGCAGGAAGTCCTATCGGTATGTCATCATCATCTAAAATGTAGAACAAATACATATTATATAAAACATAATATACATATTAGAAATAAGCCTAGCAGGTTGTTACCAGGTCATCCTTTTTTAACAGATCTTATTGGGCAGTGTTCTTAACACCTGGGCTGACCCCCCGGTATCTGGCTGCCACACCCAGCTATGCATCAAGAGATCCACCTTGTCCCACACAGTCCCTGCGTGGTGCCCATGTGCACATTAGCTTTCGCCTGTGTTATTTTGCAAATGGCTGTGTTCTTTCCACCCTGGCCCCCGTATTACTACCCCCAATCAGCATGACTGCCTAGACACTTGCGACCCTGATTACGTACGTGTATGATGGTATTTTGCTGGTCGCAAGTGAACAGCGGAGGTGCCATTTTTCATAGTGGTCTCTGCGTCATCTGACACTGCCAAGCAGATCCCAAAAGTTGGCATACGTCAGAACTTCGGTGTGTAGGCATACATATTAGGGAATTATAAACTGTGAAAGACACACTGACGTGTGGAGAAGGCAACACTCCACTACTTCAGTTATCATTGTGCATGCAATCGCTAGCCACACGTGACCGATGCAATCTAAAGTCAGATAAACACATGCCCAGAACGCTGCAATGTTGCAGACGCTCATATACTGCGCAAGATAGTCCTTGGATGGCTCCTTTACACTTTCACGTACACTACGAAAACACATTTCACTATTTTCATTAAGAAATAGAGCCTGTGAGTGGAGTATGAAAAAAGTTCAAGTTTTATTGGCCTCTCTCGAAGACCAAATCACGGCTAATCAAGGCCAATGGACCAAAAATACTAAAAAAATACACATACTTTTTCATATGTAAATGCACTTATAAAAGGCTGTGAATCAACCTTAATATCGAATGTGATAGGAGGTGCCAAAGAGTCCACTCTAGGGGTGGAAACTTGCAATTCCCTGGTCTCTCTATCTAAACAAAACAAATCCCCTGTAGCACCACCATGTTCACAAGTCTGCGTTCAATCAGGTATGCCAATGAAAGCGCTGACAACCATCATATCCAGGCTGTGGCAGTTGGCAGCATCCTAAGATAGAACACCCACCACTATCAAGTGAAATGGAGCTCTCTGGCAAACTTTCCTTTGTAGAAAGCAGTGTGTAGAAGTATTGTTATTGCTCAAGCCAACGTTTTAGTTTTAGTTTTAACTGAGTTGTTAATGTACCATGAAAACAATACTGATTGTGTAGGTACATGAAGAAATATTCTTGAAATGAAAGGCAGTATAGTTTAATATACATGAAGTAGAATCTTATAAACTGAAGAATATATTGAGATAATAAGTAGTTCTTAAAGAGGAACAACACCATGAAATGCCACTCTCCTGAGTGCTGTTCCTCTCAGGTGGGGAATCCTGATTCGGGATGTCCTGCTTTGTGTTTCTCTACAGTGTGGACCACTCAGCCAGTCCGTGGGCTTGGATTTACACAGCTCTATTCGGTTCTGCTAGCCACACAGCACTTGAAGCCAAGCAACCACATCCCTGCTCACCTATAGCTGTGGGCGTGCCCACTCTGGCAATTCAGAAAGGTCTGAGACAGGTACGCCCTACAGCTAGAAGTAAGCAGGGACGCGGCCGTGGCACTGAGATGCAGCAAAAACTCCAGGAAAAGGTGAGTGGAATCGCACAGCGGGATGCCCCAAGCAGTAGGTCCCCTACTTCCTCTTTAAGAGGAGGATTCAACAGTGTCACATGCAAGTATGCTTTACACATATTGGCCTGTAAAGTGCATACTGGGTATAATCTAGGCCAATTTGTCTGATTAATATATATATATTTGTAGCTGAGTAAAATGCATAAAACAGAATGAATTTATTTCTTGAAATGAAGATTATTTTGCTGACTTGCAATTCTTCTCCCTTGTATTATGATAATGTATAGTTTGGATTTCTCACCAAATGTGCTTGTGGGTGGTCAAAATACATACTAGATTTTGGGTTGTATTGTGGTTGACACAAGTCTCTTTCTTAGACTTTGTCCAATAAATGTCACCGATGTCTTGTGTTTAGCTCTACCCACATTTACTTTTTCAAGCAGAATAGTGAACCTGGCACTTAAAACAGTTGCTTTGAAAAGTATGCCAGATTTAATTCAGTTTACCATGCAATGTATTTATTGTGATCTACATTACTAGGCTTTACGCTGACACACACTTGGAACCCAGTTCAGCTTCTATATAATTTGCTCTAAAGGAAAAATAAAGGGATACTAAAGATCGCTAATGGCCGGGAAGAACCATTTCCCAGATCAATATTATAATTGCTACCAGTGGAGCACCCAAGGGGGTGGTCCAGGGGCATGAACCCCCCCCCCCCCCAACCTATTAGAGCATAGTGCTGCTGTGACTGTCTTTTGTGGCACTTGAGCATTAGAGGATGCTTAGCAGCAATGAGCAGTGTAGGCAAAGAGGAGAGGGAACATAAGAGCTGAAAGTTCAAGGAGCTCAGGTCACATCTCAGGAGGAAGGTACAAGGAGTGGGTGCCTGGCCACAAAGAGTTCTGCAGAAGAATGGGCACCCAGATAGAAATGCATCAATATTCTTATAGCTGTTGTGTGATTACATGTTTACCACTGACATCTGGGAAATGCAGAATCAGCCCACCTACTGGAGACCCCCAGTTTAAATTCCTGAGTGCTCTACTAAGGGCTTCAGACTTCTGGAAATCACCAAAATTCATGCTGAAGAAATCTACTGTATTCAGATAAAAGTACTTTACTGGTGACTGCTTCCTTTCCAAGCTTAAAAAAAAGTTTGGCAAGCTTTAGTGCAATTAACCTGCTGGCAAAGCAAAGAAGAAAGGGGAAATATTTTTAGCAACAGAATACTTTAAATTGAACGACTCATGGGAAACTGCTTAAGATTCATGATAAAACTCACTCTGAAAGTTGTATCTCTTACGCTATCTCTGCACCCTGGCATCCTGCTGTTACTTCATACCTCCCTTTTACATTGTAACAATCCAGCCCAGCTCAGCACCATTCCCCTAGCTCATCAACCCCAGCATGTGCTGACAAATGCTGCCTCTGCATAACAACTATAGAATTTATGTAATACATAATTTAGAGCTGTACAAAAATAGAACAGGTTTGAAGAGGCCTAGATTGAAAGGCAACATTTACAATTCAGCCCAAACTTAAAAAACAATTTAGATGGTTTAGTGCAACACTGAGACAAAAATAAAATCTTAAAATGTAATATGAAAAATGTTTTATTAGCAAGTAAATAAATAAAAAGTCAATAAGCAATTTGAGTAAAAATCATAGTCCTATTACAATGCTATGTGCACTTTATAACATTGTGTTTTTGCATAGTTTGACAATAATTTAATATTTAGATAGAAATAAAACAGCTTCAAATCAGTAACTATACAAATCAGTAACTATAAAAGGCTAATACAAGAATATACTTGTCAGCTTATTATAAAATTCTGGTAAACCACTAGTTACATATAAATATATTCAAGTTTTTTGCATTTCTCCTTTAGTTGCATAGTGCTGCAATTCATTTAATTCTCTTGCTGTATACTCTCACAAAGTTACACTTTATTAAAGTTCAGTAATGGGCCCTCATTTTAACCCTTTTATCTAAGACAACTGTTTCTGTTTCTGATTTTACTAGCGGGAATGCTTTTCTAGTATACAATGCATTAAAATATGATCACTGGACTGCAGTGGGCAGAACTGCAGTCCAGCGATCATAATAACCTCAGAGACGTGGAGGGACAGACATTGCAAACATTTGGCATGAGAGCATGGAGAGTGCAACTCTTTTTTTTACTTATCAACCATAATCACCAAGTATTCAGAAGGGAAATGCAGCATTTTATTCTTTCAGGGCAGGATTTTTATGCAATAAAACAGAAAAGTTGCAAATTATGATTATAAGACATTTAGTTACATAAAACATGTATATATAGTAAATTATATTATTAATAGACTGTTTGTTCTTTGAATATATTTATACATCATAGAAAACAAGACTTTCAATCACTGTTTTCTTCAACCTCCTCTGCTTCAAGTACAACTTCAGGTCTTTTTATCTTGATCTAGAAAAAGGGGAGAATTTAAGCAAAGCTTTAGATTCAGAACGAGTTTGGAAACCTTTTGTAGAACAATCTTTACTACCAAAACACAGGAACATGAAGATTTCATAAAAAAACAACCCAGGTGCAACCTCCGCTCTGCCTCTGACATTTCTTGTCCTTGGTCACCCTCTCGCACTCCCGCTTTCAAGACTTATTCTGTGCCTCTCCACTTCTCTGGAATGCCCTCCCCCGCTCAATTCATCACTCTCCAATGCTCCAAGCCTTTTCAGACAAGCATATCATTTGGCTTAATCATCGCTTATAACCTTCACAGGGCACATGCCACCAAACTCAAACTTTACCACTTGTGACCCCTCCACTTGGTTTCTATTGCTATCTTTTAGACCAGGGGTGTCAAACTCATTTTTACCAAGGGCTGCATTAGCATTATGGTTGCCTTCAAAGAGTCGATTATTAATAAACCTAAAACAAAATAGATGCACGACCATTTAAATGTATGGTTATGGATCCACAGAAATATTTCAGTCAGACACAAAGTAGTTTTGCCCAGGAGAGATGCAGGTGCATAATGATTTTCCCCAGGACAACCACTGACTTTGGCTGAATTAATTTGCCCAGGACAGCCCAACAATTATTTTTTTCCCGCCCCCACATGGCAATACTTAGCAAAACCCCTGAAGCAGCTGTTGCACCTAGGGCTGTGGCAGTAAGTTGAGTGGGTTAGCCTGGTAGTCCTTGCGTTTTGAAAACTGGCTGCACAGAGTCTTAGAACAGTTGCAGACACTACTCTATTCTCCCCCAGAATAGTGAAAAGGTGTCTATTATAGTCATCAAGGACAGAATTAGAGGCGGTACTGTGTTACACAGTGGAACGCAGCACTTGGCAGCACCATACATAGTCAAAAGCCTTGGAGTGATGGCACCTTCTAGAAGGAGCACCACCCAGCCACCACCATCTGGCACTCCGTCAGAGGGCCACACAAAAAGACTTGGAGGGCCACATCCAGCTCCCGGCCCTGAGTTTGATATATGTGTATGTGACAAGTGTAAGCGCACAAGGGCAGAGCTCTTTTCCAATTTCTGAACTATGTAGCATTTAGTTCATATTGGTCCCTGTTTTACCTTGTACAGCACTACGGAATTAAATGGCGCTATATAAACAATAATAGTAATAAACAATGGGTTTACAAGCAAAAATATAGTACCTGTTGTAATTTGTAGGCATTAATAATATAAATAGATACTCGTCATGATTTCCCTTTTTAGCACATGTCCAGTGCATTAACCCTTTCAGAGCCAAGCACGTAGATTCTACGTGCTCGCTTCTACTCCACTTAAGTGCCAAGCACGTAGAATCTACGTGCCTGACTTTCCCCCCTGCTAGTTAAAAAAATAAAAAATACTCACCTGACCCCTCGTTGGATCTGGTCGGGTCTCCTCTTTAATTTGGTGCCATTCGATCCCCGTGGGGGCTCGGATGGCTCCAGGAGAGCCCCCGGAATAGTGCCTCCACCCCCCCCCCCCCCCGCTTTGGCAGCAGCAGCTGCTAACTGTAAAAAATAAAAAAATTTAAAATTACATTTACTTACCTGCGGTCGCTAGCCACAGGTGACTTGCTATTAACCCCCAGCACCCCCATTACCTGCCTCCCCAAAGCCCAGGGGGGGCAGAAGAGCCCGTGGCCACGGGCTATGCTGGCTTGTAGCCTGCAGGGCCAGGGGCCACCAAAGCTGGCCCCTGTGCCCTGTCTCTACAAGCCCTGCATAGCTGGTCCAGCTGGTTACTTTGGATAAGAGGGACCCATGTCATTTTTTTTGGGATTTTTAAGGGTTTTTAAACCATGGCCACCCCTGTAACTCAGAGCTCTTTGTGTGAGCTGGGAGTGCTGCAGGACAGTGTTGGTCCTGCGACCACATATAGAGCATAGTCACGGAGAAATAGAAAAGAAAGAGGTGGCAAATTAGTGACCTTCAACAGCATCTCCAATCCACAGCAGGAAATGGAGGAGAGACACCTGGGACAAGCTTCAGGTCAGCTCATTGCTGCCCTATTATTATTGCCTGGACTGTCCCTTGGGCACTTCACCTGTAGAATTGCTAACTGAAGGCGCAGGGGAATTCGATTTTTAAAAAGAAGGATACATTTTTTTCACCATATTAGGCTCCATTCATCGCCATGCGAGTTGTATCTCACTCTGTGATGGCCTTCACACGCTGCACACAGCAATTGCGGGAAGCTCGGCCAAAAGCGCTAGCGCTCTGCAATCACCATAGTGTGGAACCAGCCTTACTGTACCCCTATTTAACTACCTTTACCCGCCAGTTCTATTTACCCTTCCCACTTTTCCCCACAGTATGGGGCTTTATAAATAAATAATAATAATAAACGAGTATAATATGATTATATAAAAAGTACCTTTACTGTACTGTCAACTCTCTCAAGATGTGGTTTCCAAGAAACCAGATGTGGTGATGTTAGATCTGGGGTTAATGTTGAAAATTCCTTTTGTGCCCCAAACCTTTCAAAAGCTATAGGTATAAAATATAGAAAAGTTAGTTAATGCTCACATAAAGGCATGCTTTTATTATAAAGAAATATATACATATAGTTATCTATATATGGGGATTGTTCATCTGCTTTTGATTTTTTATGGAGAGTTACTAGGGACAATGTGATCTTTTTTTACACAGCTCACAATGAAGTGAAATAAAAAATATTTTTGCTTCCATATAAAAAATCATAATCACCTGCACATATCAAGAGGCAGTTATATGGGCAAAATACAAAATTATTTTTCATGGTCAAGATTTTTTGTTTAGAAGTTTTTGAATAACAACAGGATAACACATTAATCATGAGCCTATCCATTTTTATTTCCCATAGGCTGCTGTTGTTTTATAACTTCTAACATTAAAAAATCTACCTCTAAGAGAAAAATGTGCACCCCACCTGTAGAATTACCACATGGCATGTTCAGGGTATTTTAATTTTCAAATAAAAGATAATTATTACATTTCTTTTTTGTAATGAGTGAGAAGAACCTAGACTGCATCTCCAAAAATCAGCTTCTCAAGAAAAATAAAAAAATCAATGGATAACCCCCTCTCTATCTATTTACTATCTATAGAAGAGTTGAGTGTCTTGCCCCTTTTCCTCCCCTGGAATTTCTGAGCTAGCAATAGGAGGTTTAAAATACTTTAAGTGCAGTAATAGCATATGGACAGCAGAGGGCATGGTAAACTAAGATATAGAATTATGGATATGGTTTATGAGACAGAATGGTTCATGCTAGACGAGGGGTGTGAGAATGGTTGGTTTTAGATGATCTGCCCCAAGAATTATTAGGCTTTTGCAGTCTAGGGTGAGGGTTTAAAAGGAACCCCTCTGCTTACAGGAAATTGGAAAAGTAGGCGCCTGAGGAGGAGAGGATCGTTGTCTTAAGGGAGAGATTGCCAAGCTGGTAATATTGATAAACGCATATTCAAACCTGACCATTGTGAAGTCCTGTTACTTATGTTGTTGTTTTTCCTGGTACTGCTGCTCCTGATTTTCTCAATAATAAATCTTGGACACCCTAATTTCATTCACTTGAATCTCATCACAAACCCAAGTAAGAACATAGACTGAATAATTATTTAAGCCTGCAAACTCCATTGGGCATCTCAAAAGTAAGCTGTGCAGGTTGCGGTATCCACCAGCCTGGTGGCGCCCCACAATACCATATTGTATATCTATGATCTCTCTCTCTCTCTCTCTATCTCTCATTTAAATAAATGAAGTGCTTACTTGAAAAGAGAGTAGATTTCCAGCTAAATCTTTTCTCATACAGCCTAAAGCAAGAAAAGAAAAAGAAAGAATATAAATAAATGTTAATTGCAAGATACAAAAACACTCCTGCTGTATTTAATTTAACGATATAACAATTCTACAGACATTTATGCCCTTTGTGACATGGTGGATATCTAAACGATACAATGAACATGAGTCTGTCTGCAAAACCATCCATCTCATGCTGGGCTTGCAAATCCATGCACAACTCTCACTGTTTTGGTCCCTTTGTAATATTTAGTGCTTGAAATTTAGAAGGCTTGAACTATTATAACATGTGTCACAGCAAAGGTTGACTTCCTGGGACTTCATAAGTAAGTTGCACAAATGTTTTCCATCATTTTGTTGTTTATAAATGGTTAATTTTAAATCGATACATCACACCAGAACATCATATGTAAGAATGAAGTAGTGTCAGGGTGCAATTACCTTGTCTGGTTACCTGTACCAGACCTCAATACAACCATCTTATATCTAGTAAGTAATGCACGTCACACAAAAAGATTTTTAGTGCAAAAAGTTTCTCAAATACTTTGATTATTAACACTAAAGGAACTTTAGCCCTGCTAAAGAAAAATAGCTTCTGCCACGTAGAAAAGGACCAAATTCAGAAAAATCTGTATCTTGGTATCCAGCCATAACAAAATAACATTTTGGCAGACTTCCTTCAGCTATGAATCCTTCCAGTGTGTACAGCATATACGTATTAATACAGGCAGAAACAAAAGGAGAATGCTGTCTTCATCTTTTGGTTACAAGTGAAAATGACAATTATACAACAATTATACCGGCTGGATAGATATTATTGGATCATCAATAGAAGGCAAGTTCAATGTGAATAGCAAAATTCAAATAAAGGAAATCAATCTTTGTTCCATAGTGAATCCATCAGCCAGTGTAATGAACATGTATAGACATGTCAGAAAGCAGATAACCAATCCTGAAGTGGCATTACATTCATATATGCAGCAAGCAGAGGTCAGTTGACAATTGACTTCAGGCGATCCCACCATCCCATTTCGATTGGTGATGAAGAAGTCAAAATTGTTACCAGCTCAAAATTTTTTGGTACCGTGATCACGCAGGACTTGAAGTGGAGCATGCAAGCTACCGTCATCTTAAAGAAGGCCCAACAGAGGCTATACTTCTTGAGACAACTGGTTAGATACGGTATGTCTAAAAGGATCCTAAAAACCTTTTACAATGCTGCCATAGGGTCGCTTCTGACCTCCTCCTTCACTGTCTGTTACAGCGGGGCTACAGCCAAAGACAAAAATAGGCTGGAGAGGATTACCAGGACTGCCGAGCGGATTATAGGATGCCCCTTACCATCTCTAGAGGGACAATTCAAGAGCAGAATTTGCACAAAGGCCAAAAAAATAGCTATGGACCCAATACACCCAGGACATTCTTTCTTCAGACTCTTACCCTCTGGCTGCAGGTACCTGGCTCTTTCAACTAGAACCTCCAGGCCCAAAAATAGCTTTTTTCCTTTGGCACTGAACAACCTGCACTGAATAACCTGCACTGAACTTTTACCAGTCACTACTATGTCTCTGTGTTACTACTTTGTATTATATGTATTATAGGTATTATATGTTTATTGTTTATAGCTCTGGATGTCAATATACAGATTTTTCTGAATTTGGTCCTTTTTTACTTGGTGGAAGCTATTTTTTTTAGCAGTACAGATATCCTTCTCTATTGGTCCTTTAGTGTTAATAATCAAAGTGTGATATTTGAAGCCCATACACCAAGGATGCACAACCTGCAGTCCGCTTGCCACATGTAGTCCTCACTGCCTTCAGTTGCGGCCCCCAGTAACTCTCTTCCTGTCTTACCCAGCTTTGTTCACCTCTTCACACCACACCTCTAGTCACCTCACTTCTTCCGCATCTGTTCACCCCACCTCATCTTGTCTCACCTTTGCATATACATAAAGGCATGTTTAGTGCTTTAAGCTTAAAGCTTGCCTCCAGTAAATGATTTTGCATTTTTCTACCTGAATTGTATTGCTGCCCCTTAAATAGGAACAATAAGACAATGCAGCCCTTATACCAAAAATGTTGTGAACCCCCTAGCATGCACTGTATAGCTGTTTTTTATGTAAATAGACTTGAGAAACTTTTTGGCACTAACTTGCATTATATACTTGATATAACATGGTTGTTTTTTCCCCTTACCTATTGTAGCCCATCTCACCCACCTCATAATGTTGTGACGTTGAGGTGATTCTGTGGCAAGTCTGTAAATAACTTTGATCAATGGTTATCGATCAATGGTTATAGAAGTGTGGTCCATGTAAAAGATGGATGTTGGATGAAAGTAAATGTAGCACCCTTTCAGTAAAAAGGCATGGAGAGCAGTAATCAGAAAGAAGAGTGCCATAACAATGTACATTAGATGGTAGACCACAAGTAAAATAAAAAACAAGGAACTGGATAAGATCTTCTAGCCTCCCTTGGTAAGGTCAACAGGGAGGTGGTTAATGAACATGGATAACTTGTGACTTTCTTGTGATTGGTCTAGAGGAAATAAAGGTAAAAGTAATGACAATGATAGAAGAAAGCAAAGGTTAGATAAGTGGGGACTTGACCCCTAATCAGACAGAGGAGACTGTTAGATCCATGCCAGCCATCTTGAGGAGCTGTGGAAAAGGCAGACCGTGGTTGTAACCTGTATCTGCTGTAACTGAAATGGAAGTCCTCCACTTGTGGATTACCAATAAAGTGGACCTTAATTTACTTTTAAAGAAGTCTCAGCTCCAACACTCTATGATGCCAGTGGTCTCCAGAACTGTACGTAGCTGGGTTTCTCCTTTTGTTGCACACTATTTCATGCTTAGCTGCACACATTCAGATACCCTGGATACAAATAACCTGCTCCTTTATCCCTGCACATTTAACTCTGGTGCGCGAGTGTAACATAGATAATATCTTTGCATATCCACACATAATAAGCATTTCTTGTACTGATGCCACCATTTTAGGTTGCACATCCACGTTATTTCAGTATTTTTGAAGTAAATTAATTATAGATGTAAATGTTATGCTTTCTTTTCATACCATTCTTTTTTAATTTCCTTGTACTAGTAAGATTATTACTCACAGATCTGTATCATCATAGATATCTCTTTTTCTCTTTCGATAGTAGTATACTCCTAAGACTATGCCCACGACCAGCAGAAGGAAGAAGGCCAGCGTCCCAAATAATATTCCAAAGAAGGCATTAAGTTTCATGGAGAGATTCTCACAGCGATCACCAGAAGTGACATAAATGGAGAATGACTGACATCTGTATTACAAACGCACAACGTAAATAAAGTAGAACAGGCAAGCATAGGTGTAATTTGAATATAAGAAGTACATCATGTACATATATCATACTTAATAACTTACATATTAAACCGTTCTAACCATATATCCGATCATTACTACATCACTGAGTGATGACAATCACAGCAGCTTCTGTTGTCACCCAACTCTCACCCATCCCCAGACTAATGCCATACATGATTACTAGTCCCTTCCCTGGATGTCAGTGATAACATATGCGCCAGGCTTGCTTGACATGACTCTGTACTGATCAGCACAAATGTATATGGAATTACTTTGTTTCACCATAACATTCACCAAAATAACTGTATCCTATGGAGAGGGTTATTTTCAATGTTTGGATTCCTGTAGGCTGCTGTTATTTTGTAACTTAAATAAGTAATTAATTTAAAATTAATAATTAAATAAATATCTATGCATTAGTTTGGAGATGCACACCTATTTAGATACATATGCATGCTGGTAAAGTTCATCAATGTAGTTGCAGGTGCAATTTTCATTGGGCTATTCCCACTACACCCACCAAAGCATCTACGTAAACCATATAATAAAAATGCTCAAAAGTGTATTCATTGAATAGAAATTCACAGCAAATGATTTACAATATGATATGACAGAACATATATTAGGAGCATTACCACTCTTTTATGTCTTAAAGCAGACCAACACCCGTCCATGCTCCCAATGTATCTATCGCATTGTATGTCTGAAGTGGGGCTCTCATAGTAAAGATTTAGGACTGCACCTACACAGAGGCACCTTGGCGTTTGGTGGTGCGGCTTAACATACTTGTGCAGATGTGTGCCAACTGAGTCCTCTGTTTTTAACCAGGTTTAGAGACAGATTATATAGGATTGGTTGTGAGCCAACAGGGTTGAGTGCTGTGGCCCTTTTAAGAATTGTATACAGCCAATGTGTATAAGACAGTCTGGGGGGCACCCAAAATGCTGCCTCCCCCCCTGCACAGAATTCAGAACACCCCCCCTTTATCCTTGATCCTCATCAGGAATCCAGCACCGCGATTGGCCAACCAACGCTCCCGTGGGTAGTGTGCAACGCATTGCCCCGGATGCCGGAATGCCCTGCCCATATGAGAACCAGCGGACAATGCTGTGCTGTGCGCAGCGCTGTATTTCTGGCAGAGGATCGGGACTAATGTAAGGTTTACCGATGTTCTGGGGGGTTATGTGTGTGGGAGGGGGGCTTGTCGGTTCGCTTATATTTTCAATTTTTACCAATCACATAGCATATCTGTCTGAGATTATTCTGCACCAAATACCTTCATTGCAATGCATTTAAAACATAATATCAATGATAACTTTTAGTTATTAGGATAGCTAGAGGCAAGATACAGTGATCAAGGCAGTGCAATTTCCTCAAGGCTTAAGCAGACAGGCAGGCTGATTCATTACTAACGCCAGGTACCGGCAGATGAGAATCTGTAGCTCGTGGTCGCTATGATCGGCTGTGATCGCTATTACAGAGCGCCTCAGTCGCTGTAGTAACCTGGCCGGCATTTGATGAATGTTATGTATGTTGGGTGCTGTAACACCAATACAGAGCTGCAGGGAGAGAACGGCAGCGACTGCTCAATGCGACCGACTCTCAGCGTCTCACACCATATTCATAAAAAAATCACAAATGGACAGGGTAGTAAGTTTTATATACATTGTAGTGAAGATGCTGATCTCAGACAATTGCATTACTTTGTTACAGGTGTTTAAAAATTGAACATTAAAGACATGAAGACTTGAAATAGGAGTGATCAGATCATTTGCTGTGAATTTGTAACAAATAAATCAACTATGAGCATTTTTCACATCTCTATTGAATGGTGTTTTTAAGGGTTAAAGGAACACTAGCTCAAAAATGCATATATATGCTGGATGGTGGGAGGAGGGGTTACTTATACCTGTGGAATCAAGAAATATCCATCCAGGTCTTTTTTTCTCTTTTTTTATTTTAATGGAAGGAAGAGGAAATCAGGGGTGACAGACTCTGTAACCCTGGATTTTTTCCTACCAGGAGAGAATAAAGCACAAGCTTGGTGGGAGTTTTATTCCTTTCAGTTGTATAAGTGACCCCTCTCTGTTTATTTGGATTTTTAATATTACACAATTTACCGCTAGCTCTCCTTTAATAAACACAACATATCTAGCCTTTTAAACGTAATTTGAGCATCACCTGCAGAGCGTGCCCAGCACAAGTACATGGTGTTTTGATTTTATATAGAACAAAACTTTAAAAAAAAAAAAAAAATCTCTGACTGCACATGGGGGGGGGGGGGGGGTTATCATTTGGAGGAGCAGTGAGAACTTTCTTACACAATACATTTAAAGTAGACCAAAACCCCACGGCTTATGCCTCAAGGCGGGACCGCCGATGGGGCCCATGCGTCCTGGACCCCCCGGCTGCCACAGTGACTGTCTTGGGAGGGAGTCCTTGGCCCCTAAGTTAGGCTATGCACTGAGGACACCCCACGCGCTTCCCCTATGTATGGGCGTGCCGGGGGCGGGGGGGGGGGGGCTTGGCTCAGCATGATGCAATACATATGGCACCCCCCTACGTGTCTAAAAGGACATAAGGCACATCCCCACGGCGGTTACCTTAGCCTCACTATATATGAGGACTAATGTTAACTTGCTCCCTAGAGAATCTGACGTTCGCCATTGGGAGTACGAGATGCAAACACAGTGTACCGTTAATACATAACATGTTTTGCAGGGGTAGCTTGTCGGTGGCGGCGAAAAGCGGGGGGTCTGACGATGCCTCAGCTGCGCCTGGAGGCATGGGTGATGCGGGAACCCAGATTGATTCTATGTTTGTATGGCCTTTTCTTTTACACCTGTACTGTTTTTATGTCTTTATATCTGAAAATCTTAATAAACAAGACCCACATTAAATACATTTGACCAAAGCCCCTAACGATACTCTCTGGGTGTACAATTAGAAATGGATATTTTTGCTTATCAAATCATCCCAGAGCAAAAAAAATGTTTTTTGCTGTCCCTCGCTGTAGGATTGCAGGCGATTATCATTGACACACACAACAGTGGCAATGAATGGAGGAGGCGGAGCTTTACAGCTAAAACAGGCGCCATTATCTGTGAATAGAGTAAAGGGGAAGCAGTAAAAATAGGCAAATGTTACTATTCGCGGGGGGGGGGGGGAATTCAGGGGATGCTAGTTAAAAATGTGGGTTTTGGTCCGCTTTAAATCAAAATAGCTTTCCTCTATTTAAAGAGGAACAACACCTGGGATTTTCTATTTCCTGGGTGTTATTCCCCTCATCCTGATTTGGAATGTCCTTCTGTGTGTATCCCCAATAGACTGTCATTTATAGCTTCCTAAGCTGACCTGACATTAGATATGACTTCATTTTGGCTAGGATTTGTTAATGGAGCGTGCGCCTCTGGCAGCACCATCACTCCTACCCTTCTGCACCAGCCATCCACAAATGCCTGAGTATATTAGTATTTTACATTCACGGTGCAATAGTTCATGCTTTCCAAAAACCATGGGGCCTTAGTTAAGAAGTGCGCCATTTAGCATACGGCCCATTATTGAGTGTCGGCATCTTTTTCTATTTTGGCGCTGTTATTTGTACAGAATGGCTCTGTGACAAGTCTCAGCGCCCAATGTTAACTGATTAGCTTTGATTGGCCTGTATCAGCTCCTGTTGCACCTTTATGCTGATTATGCAGCTCCACTCTGCACCCCCATCTTTTATTAATATTTGGCATTCTGAAAAGATTGGCGCTGTATGTAACAGGCACTGTTCAGCATTTCTTCATTACAGTCACAAAATATAACTGTTAGGGACAAAGGGGACAAACTTCACAGTACGTTTAGCTGAAGTTTAGTTGCTGAGCTCCAAATTACACATTGGTAAGAAAAAGAAAAATAATTTTACAAGAAATAATAGGATCTAAATTTACAGCGCCACTATAAAACAGCGCAGCAAAAACAAAAGCGCCGGTCATGGCCAACTATATAGCCTGATAAAACAGACATAGGTTGTTGGACGCATCAGCATCCTTGTTTGTTAAATCGCACACTGAGTGGCACTGAGGCTAAAATATTGGCAGCTGCTGACACTTGATAAATCAGGAACTGGTACTATGGCATGCCACGTGCTGGTATCGAGTGCTCAATTTTATATACCCAGGTGCATGATTTAAATACATTTTCCAGTATTTTAATACATCTCTTCTTTTTACTATTAATTTAAAACAATGTATGCCATTGGTTTGACTGGTTTAGTACACGATTCCAGATCAGGCAGAAAGTACATGTCAATTTTTACAAAGTGTGTTATTGCTGATAAAGCATTAGGTATTTTAAAGTTCCTGTCGCGCTCCATCTACTTACATGCAAATGGCATTGTCTCCTGTCAGATTACAGATGCCATTATTCATACAGTATGAATTACACTTTGAAATACATTGAAGAGTATCAGGATTAAAGTTGTAGCCAGAGACACAAATGAAATTATTTTTTAGCTCATCAGTAGTCACTACGAAAACAAAAAGGATCCAGGTCAGAAATTACTATCACAGTCACTGTTTGTTATTCTGCACTTTTAGTTTTATACTGTTTGAATCATTTACTAGTAACTTACACTTATAGCCATCCATAACATTTTCAATTGTAATCTCTGCTGCACGTTTTCTTCTAGATTTTCTGTTGTTCATGATGAAATCTACTAGATTGTCATTTAAGAAATCAATTATTGTGAGGTTGGCTCTATATGTAAACTGAGCCGTGAAATTTGATGTAGTTTCAGTTAATCTAAAAATGGAGAAGACCAATGAAAACATCAAATTATTATAAACATTGGCTTTCAAATTGTAAATATACTCAATAGTGAACCAAAAAATTACAATGTAAGTCTTTTAAAGTATTTTACTCTGACTGGAGGTCCTCTCATTCCACAGTAAGGGGTTGTCCACATTCAGTATTGTCCTATTGTGTATCACTACCCTGCAGGCTGAGATCCAGCACTCCACACTGAACTGTTATTGGTTGCTTGCTGCTCGTGTGACCGGGAACATCCAATCAAGTGTACATGTGCAACCACCAGCCAGTGAACTATAAGTATAGGGCTTCGGGGCAGTTATGTACAGTACAGCATCCAAAATGGGAAAGCACCCATGGTGTTGGAGTGAAGGGACCTCAAGGTTCTCTTGAAGCTGCTGACCCCAGAAGGTGCTTGTTAGTCTTCCAATGTCCTGCTGGTATATTCTGAACAAGCTGATGAGGAAAATGACTTGGAATGTTCTGAATTCAGTATGAATTCCCTATAAAGAAGTCCTTAACAAATCCAAAACTTTATGTTTTGTCTTCATTTCTCTAAGCCTAGGTAATAAAATCTGTATCTTGACTGTACACTTCCTTAAATTTCAATGCGATGTATGTACAGGACCATAAGAAACAATCCAGATACATTTGGTCAAGTTAAAGTGGTTTAGCTAACAGGTAATACATGGTACACTGTAGAAAGTGGTAGCAAGCTTCTACATGGCCTGTACTGCCTGTAACAGTAAAGAGAAACAACACCCGGAAATTCCACTCTTCTGGGTGTTGTTCCTCTAGGGGATTCTGATTTAGGAGGATTCACTATGGTTTCACCATAAAAACTCACCTCCCTGGCATTCCCACAGTGCAGACAAAAGCTGCAAAAACCTGAACGCAGTCGGCTCACTTTCTAGCTGTGGCTTTGCTTGCACTGCCCATTCAGTAAGGCCTGGTGTGGGTATGAGCACAGGTAGAGGTGAGCAGGGATGTGGCTGCAGTCCTCAACCATGGCGAGGGTTCTGGGAGCAGGGGAATCGAATGGGTAATCAGGGGGATTTTGCACAGTGAGGCATCACAATTCAGGATGCCCCAAGGAGCATGGACTCAGACAGCCATGATCAAAGTCCAGAAAGTCCAGGCACTGGCGATAATAAGGCAGCAAGCAGCTCATCTAAAGCCTGTGCCATGTGCCTCTCCTTCATTTCCTGCATACTGTAGCAGTAGTCCAAACTGGCCGTTCCGCTGCCTTAGTGCTCACGGCGTGAGTAAGCATGGTACACACTACCAATATGGCTTCCTAGACCTGTTCACACTGGCATCACGAAGGGCAATAGGCAGATGTACGACCACATTTGTGCATGGTCGTGGAGGAATGGAAAGAAAAGGAGGGGCAAACAAGACCGGATACAGCTTCTACAGCAAACTGCAAGAAAATGAGAAGAGGCACATGGAACAGGTTTCAGGTGAGCTCCCTGCTGCCTTATTATTTCCATTGCCTGGACTGTCCCTTTAATACAAATACTAGCATTATATTGCACTATTGTACTAAAAAGAGCACTATCGCAAAATGTGTACTATTAAAAATCCATATAAACACGTTGGCTAATAACACCCAAACTGAATAAAACTCCGCTTGTGGCATGGTATGAATAAAATCCAGGGGTGACAGGTTTAGTCTATCAGAGGTGACAGAGCCTGTCACTCCGGATGTCCTTCCATTAAAAAACAAGCCTGGTTGGATATTTCTTGATGCTGGGTGTATAAGTGACCCCTCCTCCCGCCATCCAGTGTTTTTATATGGATTTTTATAATTGGGCCATTTTTCGCGATAGTGCTCCTTTAAGGATATCTTCATGGTAGTTACCCAAAATACATTGGATGCACTTACTTTTTTATTGAACTGGTAGCTTTATTGAACTGAGATGTCACATTAATTGGAGCTTTGTCAAGCACCTCCTTAATCTGCAATATACCAAAAAGAAAACACAGGCTTTGCAATGGAGGTACAGATTTATTTTTTGTGGAAAACAGTATTGAGATGGTTATAGATTTTACAAATTTGGAACAAAGTTTCTAACTCACAGGGAAAATTACAATATTACAATTACTATTACTATTATTACTGAACAAACATTATCTTAATATAATATAACACATTTATATACTCTTTATTATGTCTTGTTTGCACATTTTATGTGGAGGTCTTTTGGTACATCTAGCAGACATTGCTATTACCACAAAGTATATAGATTAAGCTGATTATAGATATATTAGTCTGGTTAGGTCCACTCAGCATCCGTCCAATAATTTTTAATTGTTTTTAATCACCTTCAGGACATGCCTTTGTACAGATGATTTGTCAAAATAAAGTAAATATTGTTTATTTTATTCACTGTAGTGCGGCTTTTTCTTCATAAGGAGCAAGCGGGCTGACTGGCAGCCTGCACAGTTTTGTTATATTGTTGTGCGCCGCCCACGCAGGTAGTTTTTGCTCCTTATCAGCCGGCATCCAGTCGTCAAATATTGTGAGCTGTGCGGGAATATATTATTGTTTTTGTTACAATTACTATTACTATATTATTATTATTATTATATTTACATATTTTGTTTTGTGAGTTTTATAGTCTCTTTTTCAGGGGGTTACTGTGAAAAACTAAAATACAGCTTAAACTCACCTTACCCTTGAGCAATCTGACAAAAGGGCTGCTCCTTCGGCTGTACTCTCTCCCTCGCACAGCTCCAGCAAGCTTCCTAGTTGATGAGTGAAGGGAATTTGAATTGACTGGAATTAATGAAGGTTCAGGAGGAGCAAGAGGCCAGAAACTCCTGCTGTTATCTAAATTAGCATCTAAATTATCTAAATTAGCACCTAAGTTGTTTTTATGATTTTTTTTTCACTTTTTCACATGTGCTTTCTTATTGATACATAGGGCTTAGAGCATCATCATATACTATAATAGTATATATTGGACCCTATAAGAAAATCAGGTAACGATACCGATGGGAAGGATTGTGCAGTGATGAACAAGGACCCATACATGTGGCTTTCAGTAGAATCTGTAATTAAGAATTTGTAGGACTAAAAATTGCACATATAGTTAGCAATTCTGAAAAGTAGATATACTGTATACGGTGAATGCTATTTCGTTTTTGCACCATAGCCTTTATGAATTGAATCATTTTTCAAACATGGATTTAAATAAGTATTCAAAGAGAACCCTCATAAGATAGGACTGACCTGTATTTAAATACACTATATGACTTACAGCAAAGGGGCCCTTTTTCATTAACACTAACCCGGGGCAGATGTCTGATGAAGGAGCTTTGACTACTCAAACTGCATTTGTATCATCCTTGCTTCTTTCATTAAAAGGATACTTCTAGTGATATTGTACTATATGTAATAAAATACGCAAGCATTACCTTATCATATCCTAGTTCCTGTGTGACTTGTTCTTGTGAACGAAGTAATACATACACAGACCTTTCCGTTGTATCTGTAAAAGTGAAATCATGAATTTACACAAAGCATAGTCTTATTTACAAGTTTGCTACAAGACCAAAATATCAAAATAAACCTATTTGGGATGCCCTACCTGAACCCCCCCCCCCCCCCCCAAACAGAATACTCACAGTTAAAGAATCTCTAGCAGTCATATTTGGTGAGAAACGCCATGCTCTGTGCTGCAAACTTGGCAGACTTGAGATGCCCCCCCCCCCCAGGAAACCTACCCACAAGACCAAATGTCTGTTCTGACTTTTACATTTTTATTTTGTGAAAGCTGGGCTCAAGACGCGTACAGAATGAATACATGCAAAAATATTCCAATGAGCCCTCAGTTAACATGTACCACAATCAGGACAAGATCAAGTGTGATGGAGGCCCCTAGGTAAAAAGTCTAGTGGGGGCCCCTATAAGCAACTGTACCTTTTTATAACAAGTGATGGAGGTTGCGGGATCCCTGGATGGCTTCCCTTTATTCTGGCCCTGGTCACAACCTATGCTTTCACCCTGCTGCTACAACACTGATACAGGTTCATGCTGCATTCAATTTACTTCATAAAAGCAAAAAGCTGTAATACAGCTACAGGTAGAGTAACATATATAGATGTTAGCATTGGCATATTAGAAATGTGCAGTAGTGGTGAAAGAGATGAAGCAAAAAAAACAAAACAATATTCTACAGTGTAGACTGTGTAAATGTTGTGCCACAGTCAAACTTCCAGTCACAAAGGTGGTATAAAGTCCCTTTACTTACTCTGCTTTTCTATCAGATGTATGTTTCACCATCAACCCCACAAACATGCCATCACTACCCGTATGTTATTATTACCCCATAATATGCCACTTTTTAGGCTACCTTCACCCCCATAGGCTACCTTCACCCCCTAATTTATGATTGTCCCTATAATATGCTACGTCTGTGCAGAGGTAAACACTTCTCCTTAATATACCACTTAAACTCCCTACTAATTCTGCCACTGACTCCACCGTGTGCCTGTTTATAGGCCACATATAGCTTGCCATGAAACTACAGCCACCTTTAGATATCACACATTTCACTGTTGCCCCTATATCCCAACCTCTGGCTGCTTAATTTGCCCCTTATATTAACATCTACTGTATGCCCAATCCCCTCCCACCTATCCTCTGGTCGGGTGATAGCGGGTCCTTTGTCGTAAGATTACCAAATGCTTGTTACCCTTTACCTCTGCTTGTATGGTACAGCCAACATAGAACAGAAATCAGGGGCACAGCCTGTCATGACAGCATAGATTCAAGCCTGGACTAACACAAGGCTCTGGCATGCACTTATCTTAACAGCATGTTCATCTGACACTAGAGTTCTGTTTCAGCCTTACAAGCTAGGTTACTATGTGGATTTCAAGGAGTGCTTTGGAGATCAGAACTTGCTAATGGTGCAATAGGTGGTGCAGTGGGTAACAGTAATATATAGTATATTGTTGTTATATCAGGCATAGTGAAGAATGCTAACCACTGGCATAACAAACAGCAACACTACAGAGCTGTGCAACTTTTAGCCCCTGCAGTTTAATATTAGATACAATTAGATAGAATATAACATTGATTATACTACAATTTTTTAAGTCATACCTCTAAAGCAAATTTTGATGCTTAAAAAACACAAATTATGCAGATAACCAGTGTCAGTTGCAGACTTACTTGGTTTTAACAGTGGCTCATAGCTGTCCACGAATTCCGTACATCTAGAATTAGTGTATTGTGGGGGGCACAGACAAGTGGGGGTGCAGGATGACAGGTCCGTTATGCATGTTCCACCATTGCTACAATGATTGGGGTCACATTCCGTGCAACAGTGTGTGCCATTCCCTGCAAATACATTAAAACAATCAATGCATCTTTAGATACCACACTACATAAACAGAACATAATATTTGTTTTAGAATTATTATGTGCCCCCAAAAGTTTTTTTTTATATTGTTTCGTTTGTTGATTTCTTATGCATGCTATGCATTTCAATGCTCCCTACTTATTCCCCCTCACTCATGGGAGTGGTGGCCACCATTCCTTGGCCCGGCTTGCAGACATTTTGTAAGCCGGTGCAACAGAAACAAGGAGCGGCGGCCATCTTTCTGTGGCCCTGCTTGTAGACATTTGGCAAGCGGCCCACTGGAAGAAGGGACCTTTCATGTTACACAGGTTTATTTACCATCTTTTTACAAGAAACAAAAATAATCAAAAACAATATAGAAGTTAGGGAAAAGGGACAGAATCCGCACCGGCTAACGATAACAGTAAGCCCTATCACTATACAATATGATAATGCAGTGTGCACGCAAGGAGGACAACCACACAAATAAAGTGGATACTCTAAGAAATATAAGAAAAAAGAGGAGCCTCACAACTCCTCTTTTTTCTGATATTTCTTAAA
Organism: Gastrophryne carolinensis; assembly: GCA_027917425.1. Classification (NCBI taxonomy): domain Eukaryota; kingdom Metazoa; phylum Chordata; class Amphibia; order Anura; family Microhylidae; genus Gastrophryne; species Gastrophryne carolinensis. The sequence continues at coordinate 197,638,772 of CM051237.1, read as the reverse complement.
AACAATATAGAGCTATAAAAGCTGCCCTTGAGGTTTTGTCCCAATTTGGGATGCCCCACACTGGGAACCACCCTTAAGTTAGCCACATACTCACCTTGTGCCTTGATCCCATGCCATATGTGGCTCAGAGCTCTTAGACAAATGAACAAAAAGCGGATTACATTTTGACATTAACTGTAGACATATAGGGTCATGCTAAGGAGATCTTTAGCATGAAGCAGGTTTTCCTTTGGGAGTGCTTTCAGGTGTGACTTGAAGCTTACATCTCAGTGAGCCAAGTTAAAGAGAGTGTGCAGCTCTCTGAAAAAAATTCTGGAAGGCAGCACCACCCAACTAAATTAAGTAATCAATCATATAAAAATGAGGTAATTAAAAAAAGAGGATTATCCCTCTGGTCTCCCAATATAAGTAGCACCTAATAATTGCTCAACTAGCCATAGCCGTCCAGAGTGAGCTTTTTAACACACTAAAAATTTTTTCCAAAAATGGTACCCCTGTGATTAGGGAGTATTAGGTAATGTACACCATTTATCTAATAATGTAAGGATGTAATGTAAGGAACAAACAGCACCCTATGGGTTATGCTAAAGAATTTAGGGTGCTGTTGTTTCCAAACTTTAAACATGAACATTTGAACATTGGTACAATTATGTACTTCACTGGGGTAACAATGTCCCATCACAGAGGTAGGTGATTTTTTGGGGAAATATTAGAAAGTAAATGTTTTACAGATTTTTTTAAGTGTTCAGGTAAAAAACCTCCCTAAGATGTAAACTTCAATTCACACCGGAAAACACACCCAAAGTTAAACTTGCTTGACCAGATCTTTAGCATTACCCCGATTGTTGGCAACAATGCTAAAACCATTGAACCAATCTATCCAGGTATCATAGCAGCATGTTTATTTACAGCCAGATCTATTTTACAGACAGAAATACTCACCAACATATCCTGGATTGCATGTGCAGTTATAACCTCCTGGGAAATTTGTGCACGTAGCGTTGGAAGAACAGGTATTATTTTCAGAACAATGGTCAATATCTGTAATGTATACATATAAATATATAAATGGAATGCAATAATCTAGCAGTGCAGAAGTAGTAATCACTCAAAATGTTATATTTGGGCTTAAAGGTTTGAGTACAAAAATGTTCAGAAGCCTTAAAAGAAATGGAAAATAATACTTTTGTCTTTTGTTGACCCCACCTCATGTCTCGCAGTACCTGGAGCACACTCAAGCACCCTCCTGCCATGAGGAGGTGGAAGTAGCGTGCAAGGACAACAGGGGGGCTGGCAATTTTCTGAGCATCGGACCGGGAAGATTCAGTTGCAGAGGAGAAAAGGTGTCCCTTTATCTTTTAACGTTAAGCCCTCAACATATCATTTTTCCAACAAAATGGCTCCCTGAGCACCCCTTTAGGGGCAACAAACTGAAATTCAAATGGGCAGTGGGATCTTTCCCACTATCAGTGCCCACTATGTAGAAGTTGGTTTTCCAATACCTTGCACCTCCTGAGCAAAGGGGGGGGGGGGCAAAGAGCCCTGTACCTTGTGCATATTGGCATGGGCTTGGTGCTTATCTAAGGGTGTCTGTGGCATCCTTGAAAGAGCATTGGGCCTGTACCAAAGGTCATAGGGACTGGTATGTTACCACAGATGTTTTCATGGATTTAGCTTACTAAGCTTAAGATCAATACATACAGGCTCCAGGTTTATGTGGGCCCTTGGGCGCCATTGTCTCAGTGGGCCCCTCTGTGGTAAAGAGTCGCGTCACACCACCGAGGGACGTCCCAAATCTGGATGCCCCTTAGGATCATGATATTTGGTCTACTTTGAAGCGCACCAAACCCCTTTAAACCTGACCTCGTAGTCTAAACGAATCTATATTCTCCTGATTTTGGATGCCCCTGTGTGTGACACCCCCCCCCCCCCCCCTTGTTCATTAGTTTCCTTGAACTGGTGAATGCACTGTGGGATCGGCAGTTTGAGTTAACGGTTAAACCAGGGGGGCTCTTGCATAGTGGGTGTGCCAGCGATTCCCGGGGGATTTCACACAGTAGGGTATCTCAGATTGGGATGATCCAAGGATAGAAAATCAGCTGGGGCTGGCAATGTAAAAGCAGAACAAAATCCAGCACTTCCCTCCCCTGGAAAATCGAGATGCCCTGTTGTGAGGAGTCCCGACATTCAAGGAGATGTGGGCACCCGCTGTGGCGGTGCCCTCCCAGTCCTCCGCCGGTCAAGCGTCGTTGCCCACCCCGAAGGCTGGCCCTGGCAGCTGCCACGCCTTGCCGGGTGCTGACACCGGCCCTGCATACAGGCTTTAAGGTGACCCTATGATTGGTCCTGTGAAACAACGTATGCACATATTTTCAAAAGCATACTATTTCTGCTTTATATATTCATATTTCTTTTCCTTTTTTTCATGGATTTTTTCATGGATTTAGCTTACTAAGCTTAAGATCAATACATACAGGCTCCAGGTTTATGTGGGCCCTTGGGCGCCATTGTCTCAGTGGGCCCCTCTGTGGTAAAGAGTCGCGTCACACCACCGAGGGACGTCCCAAATCTGGATGCCCCTTAGGATCATGATATTTGGTCTACTTTGAAGCGCACCAAACCCCTTTAAACCTGACCTCGTAGTCTAAACGAATCTATATTCTCCTGATTTTGGATGCCCCTGTGTGTGACACCCCCCCCCCCCCCCTTGTTCATTAGTTTCCTTGAACTGGTGAATGCACTGTGGGATCGGCAGTTTGAGTTAACGGTTAAACCAGGGGGGCTCTTGCATAGTGGGTGTGCCAGCGATTCCCGGGGGATTTCACACAGTAGGGTATCTCAGATTGGGATGATCCAAGGATAGAAAATCAGCTGGGGCTGGCAATGTAAAAGCAGAACAAAATCCAGCACTTCCCTCCCCTGGAAAATCGAGATGCCCTGTTGTGAGGAGTCCCGACATTCAAGGAGATGTGGGCACCCGCTGTGGCGGTGCCCTCCCAGTCCTCCGCCGGTCAAGCGTCGTTGCCCACCCCGAAGGCTGGCCCTGGCAGCTGCCACGCCTTGCCGGGTGCTGACACCGGCCCTGCATACAGGCTTTAAGGTGACCCTATGATTGGTCCTGTGAAACAACGTATGCACATATTTTCAAAAGCATACTATTTCTGCTTTATATATTCATATTTCTTTTCCTTTTTTTTAACAACTGCAGCTGTACAATTGACATTGATTTTCAAATACAAAGTGCTTCAGTCTTTGACTATTTTGTTCCCTGGTGACTTCTTGGATGAAAAAGTGAAGCTACCTATAAATGGTGCCCCTATGACACACCTGGACAGTCAAAAAAGACAAGCACTACATGTAAACTGTCATACTGGAATGCCAGGGGGTTATCCAAATAATACTTTACTGCTTGGAGAGCCAGTGAGAGCTTTTTTTAGAAATCAAAAATGCAGCAGTTGGAGTGCAAATAATGATTTAAATGGGGTAGACATTTCAGAAAAAAATTCCAGCATCCTATAGAGAACCTAAACCTAAAAAAGAGCCTCCCTAAATGTATTTGTTTCTAAACACTTGAATTTTTAACTGCTTTTGTAAAGGCCTTTTTACCCCTTCGGTCCTTTTCAGGTTGCTGCTGCGACTACTATTGGACTGCCCTATCCTAATTTTTTAAAAGGTATTTGGTCTGGGTCTAAAGATTAAGAAATACTGTAGGCAAGCTGACATTCATGAGATATCTTACTTTTTATCTGTCTTTATATTTTCAAAGATGAGCTCCCCAGCAGGGGGCGGGGTTAGTGCAGAGCCCAGGCACGGACTTGGAAAAAGGCAGGAAAAAGTTTAGTGCAGAGTCCAGGCACAGGCTCAGCAACAGGCAGCAAAACGTTTAGTGCAGAGTCCAGGCATTGGCTCAGCAATGGGCAGGAAATGGTTTAGTGCAGAGTCCAGGCATGGGCTCAGCAATGGGCAGGAAATGGTTTAGTGCAGAATCCAGGCATGGGCTCAGCAATGGGCAGGAAATGGTTTAGTGCAGAATCCAGGCACGGGCTCAGCAACGGGCAGGAAAAGATTTAGTGCAGAGTCCAGGCAAGGGCTCAGCAACGGGCAGGAAAAGGTTTAGTGCAGAGTCCAGGAACAGGCTCTGCAATTGGCAGGAAATAGGTTAATGCAGGGTCCAGGCACGGGCTTGACAACAGGCAGGTAAAAGGTTAATGCAGAGTCCAGGCACGGGCTCGACAACGGGCAGGAAAAAGTTTAGTGCAGAGTACAGGAATGGGCTCAGCAATGGGCAGGCAGTGATAATCGCTGCTGCCACATCTCGCTCCTGTGTACCTGCAATTGATCAGTGGTTTAGTAGTGATCGTGCTTGCCTATCCCTAATCGGGATGCCCTGGGACTAGGGCCCAAAACCCGGGATGGTTACAAACCCAGGTTTGATCAATTGACCTGACCAAACTGCCTTTCTCTCGAAAAGCTTTACTCAGAGGTGGGGGGCACTGTCTGTTGCCATGTTCCAGCCTTCGCCGTGCCCTGACTAAATTTCTCAATGGCATGGTTGCCCTGCATGCGAAATTCATCTGTTTTCCTGACAGTATGGCAGCCTGGAATGCGGAGAAAATATTTCAACATAGCGAATATGCCCAACATCATGGGCCACAATGACTGCATGCACGTGGCGTTGGTGCCTCCTGTGGCAGAGCAGTATATGTATAGGTATGTTTAGGTGCTTATTGGTCCTCCTTCTTGCCATGTCTCCTCTGTTTAGCCTAGTCTTTGTTCTGCTTCCCTAAACTAGCTAATCCTTGATGCTCATTTGGCACACTGATGTCCAAGGGGTGTATCTTCTTGCTTTTTGCCTGCTACTGTAATGTTGCTAGTGTGACTGTTGACATTTTCCTACAGTAACCATTCGGTGAATGTACAGTACAAAGGGGGCCCCGATCTTCCATTTTTAGCATCTTGGTAGGCTTCCCAGGCTCCAGCCATGATGCCATCATCTTCCCTGTATCTTGTGGAGCTCCAGTCTCTATTCGCGGTTTGAGACTGGTGATCTTATTGGTCGTTGGCTCTGTTTATCTTTGATCCATGTGTAATTGTGTACTCATGTCCCTAGTTTTAGTCCCCATTCCCCTGTTCCTAGTTTAACTACTTTGGCCTTGTAGTGTGCCTTACCTTTAGTTTATCCTGAAAACTGTCTGTATAATCCCAATAGAATTTTTGACCTCCTTGCAACTGTGAGTCCCTCAGCTTCCCTTTTGGAGTCTCATTAGTATTTTTTGTGCTCATTTGCCCTTGTGGTTCCCCTCCCTAGTTGCTCTGTGTATGTGTGGCCTAGCCATGTTATTTAATTGTAATATTAAATACTGCTGCTTCTTCTCATCCGCCACTGCTGCTCCTCTCTCAGTACAGGCTGAAGCATACACACACTCTGATCAGCAGTTGATGGGTGTGGCATCTGGCCCTCATTTGTTATTTTCGATAGATGCTGGTCACAGGCCACACCAACCCGCCGCCTGGATTGGAGTGTGTGTTCATGCATGTGTGTGTGAGAGGGTGGTGACCGAGAAGAGGGAGTGGCAGGACCCGAGGAGAGGGAGCAGAGGTGGTGTCTGAGGTGAAGCATCTGCAGTGGCCCAGAGGAGTGATCAGGGATCAATTACCCTGGTGCTTTTTCATGGTGCGACATCCCAAGGAGGGGTTGATTATGCTGCCGGTGATTGGGGTGTGGGTGGTATTCTGCCACACTGCCTATAATAATGGGGGTTTGGAGGGGAATATTATGCCACACTACCTATAATTGGGGGTTTGGGGGGATATTCTTATATCAATGCTTATAATGGGGGGATGGGGGATATTCTTCCACAATGCCTATAATGGGAGAATTAGGGAGGGGGGATTTTGCAAGGCTGCCTATAATGGGGGAATCGGAATGAGGGTTTCTGCCACACTGCCTGTAAATATCAGTAAACATAATGCATATATGTATATACGTATATACCTTCAAAAATCTCTGTCTATTGGTAACATTGCATTTACCTTCCATTCCACTTGTTGTCACAAGTGTTGTAAAAGTTGAAGCTGTCATTACTGAAGTTGTTCTTTCTGTAGTTATTATAGGCTCCGTAGATGGAATGATAGTTGTGACTCTGGATGTTATAATTGTACTGTTAGTTGTACTTGCACTAGAAGTTGCTGGTGTCATTGGTCTCGTGGTAATTCTGCTTTGAGTTGCAGATGCTGTTTGAACTGTGCTGTTAGTTGTTGCATTTACACCAGAAGTAATAACAGTTGTTTTTGTCTCAGAAACAGATGCAGTAGTTGTGGCATGTGATGTAGTTTTTGCTGCAGTTGTGCTTTCAGTTGTTGCATTTGTACTAGATGTATAACTCATAGCTGTTGTTGATGGCACTGTTGTAGTAATTCTGCTTTGAGTTGCAGATGCTGTTTGAACTATGCTTTCAGTTGTTGCATTTACACCAGAAGTAATAACAGTTGTTTTTGTCTCAGAAACAGATGCAGTAGTTGTGGCATGTGATGTAGTTTTTGCTGCAGTTGTACTTTCAGTTGTTGGATTTGTACTAGACGTGGAACTCATGGCTGTTGTTGATGGCACTGTTGTAGTAATTCTGCTTTGAGTTGCAGATGCTGTTTGAACTGTGCTGTTAGTTGTTGCATTTACACCAGAAGTAATAACAGTTGTTTTTGTCTCAGAAACAGATGCAGTAGTTGTGACATGTGATGTCGTTTTTGCTGCAGTTGTACTTTCAGTTGTTGCATTTGTACTAGATGTATAACTCATAGCTGTTGTTGATGGCACTGTTGTAGTAATTCTGCTTTGAGTTGCAGATGCTGTTTGAACTATGCTGTCAGTTGTTGCATTTACACCAGAAGTAATAACAGTTGTTTTTGTCTCAGAAACAGATGCAGTAGTTGTGGCATGTGATGTATTTTTTGCTGCAGTTGTGCTTTCAGTTGTTGCATTTGTACTAGACGTGGAACTCATAGCTGTTGCTGATGGCACTGCTGTAGTAATTCTGCTTTGGGTTGCAGATGCTGTTTGAATTGTGCTTTCAGTTGTTGCATTCACACTACTGCCGCTGCTTGTCGTTGCATTTACACCAGAACTGACAGCGCGAGTTGTTTCTGGTATTGCTGTGTTTGATGTGGTCTGGGTTATAGATACTGTTAGATCTGGAAACACAGTTGTTGCATTAATACCAGTGGTTCCAAGAGTAACAGTTGAGCTCTTAGTTGTTATATTGGTAGCAGAAGTGACAGTGGTTGATGTATATGGCACTGCCGTGGTAACAGGCTTGCTAGTAAAGGGTGTAGTTGGAATTTCAGGTGTAGTACTTAGGGCTAAGTGAGAAGAAAAAATTCACAGAAATATATATAGTAAATGACCAAATATTATAGTGTTTTCACTATAAAGCTTTAAATCATATAGTTCAATTTGGAAGAAAACAAAATCTAATATTTAAACCAATACTCTAGGAAAGGATGTGATCTTTGAGGGGCATTTGTTCTGTAACAGGAAGCATACTCATCTGTAATACAGTAAATTAGGAGTAGGGCTATATAGTTGGGTATTGTATTTAAGAAGGCTCAGATGATGACTTTGATGTTTACAAATCAGCTGTGCCTACTATCTCTTGACATATTTATCCTGCTTTATGAGATAGCGATAATGCTGCCCCAACCAATCATAACTACATATACATTATTGTTTTTGTTGGAGAGTCTTATAGTCAAATAGTTCAGTATATTAAGGGAATTTATGATTTTGCCTTCCTCACAGTGCAACACGACACGTTGTATAAGCTACAACAGTAATAAGTGGCGCTAAAGTCTACCGTAAGTTTTCATAGAGCACAATGGCAGGAGAAGTAATGAAGTGTTTTATAATGAAAAAATTTGAAAAGAAATGAAACAAATGGAAATAGTTTGTGTAACATGCTAAAAATGCAAACGCCAACTGCTAATAGTATTCAAATTGTCAAAAATCACTGTGTCTAATCCTAATACCTCAAAATGAAATTTAAAAATAACCTAAATGATATTATGGCAACCAGAGTCTAAATGATCCTCCCCAACATTTTCCCGAAAGAAGTTGGCAGAACAGAGTAGCTCATATGGACGCTGTTGCATCTGGCATAGGTACGCAAACACGCAAACAGACACTGACACAGACAGGCCTATATGGATAGACCCAGCACGCCAGTGATTATTTAAGAACAGACGTTTTGCTCCATTCAAAGCCGACTTATGAAATGATAACTGTAGCAAAAAAAAGAAACAAGCAGATGTGCCAAGGTGTATGGGAAGCTTAGCAAAATGGGAGAGAATGGTGCACTTCCACAGTGTGAGATGTATTAATCATAGTTTTAGCAACCGCTGACCATGTTGGCCATTGCTACATATAAAGTCTGATTGCAGGACGACAATGCTTTTTTCTTAATCTATATCATCATGTCATTCTATATTGGACAGACTAGTAAACCTCCAAACTGAAGGTTGGATAATTGAAATAGAGGGCCATTTAATGATGTTACTATGCCAGTAATGATATGGGACTTCTCTGTTCCACTTCCCATTATGATGAAAATTTAGCTGACACCATTGTATGCTAAGAGTTATAGGGACATTCCAGGAAAAGGGATAAATTAGCCTACTTTTTGCTTGCCCCATGCCGGCTGCCAGGGGTCATATTTTTCATTCACCGGTAACATGTTCAAAGTAACAGTACTGTAAACTGCACAGCACTATTAATGTTACTCACTGCCAGATATACATCTGTTTTGGAAGAGGTCTGCCACAAGGTTCAGTCCTAGGCCTCCTATTTTCTCAGTCCACACTTATGGTCTTGGCAAACTCATAACTTCAAAAGGCTTTCAATACCACTTCTATGCGGGTGACACTCAAATCTACCTTTCTGTCCCCAATCTCTCCTCCCTCCTATCTTGTCTCCCCAAATGCCCTACAGCTATATCTTCATTCATTTCATCTTGTTACCTCAAGCTAAACAAGAATAAGACAGAACTGTTCATTCTCCCAACATCTAACTCCTCTCCCCTCTGTAACATGTCTATCTTTATTAACAATTATACAATGTCTACAACTCTGTCAGGTTGGTGCCTGGGAGTCATTCTGCACTCTCATTTAAATCTCACATTCACTCCCTAGACACGTCCTGCAATCTCCAACTTAAAAACATCTCTCGCATCCGTCCCTTTCCTCACCTGACACCACTAAAATGTTAGTGCACAACCTGTTCATATCCCGCAGCAGATTACACAAGCTGACGCTTTATCCCCCTATCCGGTCTAGGGAACAACTCTCCAATTCGACCCTACTGCTGGCATTTAGATCCCTCTAGGGTGGCTAACCAATAGTTTGCAGCATTTGCTACACCTACCTCCTGAAGAAGCATCTCCCAATAAGGATGAAATTATTGGAAAGGTTTGAATATACAAAATAGATCCCCATGCAGCAATAGGTAATTTGTACCATTCATCACTTGTAACCTTCTAAATCTTTGTTTCTGTACTTTTTGAGTAGTATACTCAAATATACACTTTGCAAGCATTCCACGTATTCTATTTTTTGGTCCAGGTTGATCTTTAATTAGCCAATATTCTCCTAACAATACAGTTGAAGTCTGGTCTCTTATAACATAAAATGGCGAGAGAGGTTTGATGTAATACCTCTCCCAAGACAGCTTAATCACACTTACTAGCGCCAATCCTGAAAATGTAGTCAACATCTTACCTTCATACGTAAGGGGGTAAGGGTACAACATCCTTTTGCGCTGCATGTTTGGGGAAGGGAGCTTACTCTTCCTTAGGTTAGACACCTGTATTTACAGTTTACTGGGGACTTGGTTTATCCAGGGTTTAAACGTATAGGGCTCTGAAAAGAAGCTTAGTTTGCAAATGTTATTTTAAATAATGTCCTGTTGACAGGCTTGTTAAGTTTTATACTTTATTAGGTTATGTATCTGTCCTTGATTACCCAGCTTTGGAGCATCCCAGATAAAACTTGCTATGTCCTCCATGGAGTGATAAAAAATAGGATCTTAGAGTACATTCCCTAAATCTCATATTATATGATTGAAATATTATGGGTCACACAACCATTGTGATGGCTGCCCTTTTGCTTGCCTTTGCAATTATATATGTTCTGTATGGAGTTGTTCCTGTACAAGTTTATACTGCTTTCTAAAAAAAAGTGCATCCTTTCCTGTGCGGGGGATAAATACCCATTTATCAAGTGTCCAATGTTACCCCAGGGGGCATTAATAATACAATTGTATCCAACTGGCTGTTGAAAAGTATTTTACATTGAGTACATAAGGATTACCGTTTCATACATGTTATTTAGAAAACATTACAGTGTAACTGTACTTACAAAATATCTCGTGTAGGTTTTTGCAAGATTTCTGACTAAAGTCTTTGCTTACAAAAAAATCTAAAATGTAGTGGGAAATTATCAACCCTCTGCTTTGGGGAATAATGTTTTTGTGTAGAACAGCAAAGGATAATAGAAACTGTACCCTATTTTGTCATTAACTATTAATTATTCAAACAGATGCAGCAATGGCTATCACTTACCCGTGCACTGCTTATAGCCATCACCTTCAAATCCAGGCAAACACTGACAGGAGTAGTTTCCAGGTAAGTTGGTACAATTGGCATTTGCAGCACATGGAGCAGTGGCATTGGCGCACTCATCAATGTCTGAAAAGAGAGACAGTATGCTGATTAGAGATGAGCGAACTTTTGAAAAATTCGATTCGACTGATTCGCCGAATTTTCCGACAAAAATCGTTTCGACCCGAATAAATTCGCGACGAATCGCTATTAAAAACGGCTATTTCTGAGCCTCCTACAGCCTCAATAGGGTTGTAAACCATTCAGCCTTGCTGTAACACGCACAGGATGCGTGCTGGGTTAGTTAAATAATACTTTGAAGAAATATCACATGCAGATCAGAGGCATCGCTAATAGAATCGCAGAGCGGCACAATTGCAGAGAGTTGAAGTGGCATCACTATGAGGGGCAGAAGGAGCCCAAATATACACTGGAGTTGGCCTCAGGAGCCCAAAAATTGGATGAATCACACCCTGGAGTTGGCAGAAGTTGGCAGCAGCAGCAGCAGGAGCCCAAATATACACTGGAGTTGGCCTCAGGAGCCCAAAAATTGGATGAATCACACCCTGGAGTTGGCAGAAGTTGGCAGCAGCAGCAGCAGGAGCCCAAATATACACTGGAGTTGGCTTCAGGAGCCCAAAAATTGGATGAATCACACCCTGGAGTTGGCAGGAGTTGACACCAGCAGCAGCAGGAGCCCAAATATACACTGGAGTTGGCTTCAGGAGCCCAAAAATTGGATGAATCACACCCTGGAGTTGGCAGAAGTTGGCAGCAGCAGCAGCAGGAGCCCAAATATACACTGGAGTTGGCCTCAGGAGCCCAAAAATTGGATGAATCACACCCTGGAGTTGGCAGAAGTTGGCAGCAGCAGCAGCAGGAGCCCAAATATACACTGGAGTTGGCTTCAGGAGCCCAAAAATTGGATGAATCACACCCTGGAGTTGGCAGGAGTTGACAGTAGCAGCAGCAGGAGCCCAAATATACACTGGAGTTGGCTTCAGGAGCCCAAAAATTGGATGAATCACACCCTGGAGTTGGCAGGAGTTGACAGCAGCAGCAGCAGGAGCCCAAATATACACTGGAGTTGGCCTCAGGAGCCCAAAAATTGGATGAATCACACCCTGGAGTTGGCAGGAGTTGACAGTAGCAGCAGCAGGAGCCCAAATATACACTGGAGTTGGCCTCAGGAGCCCAAAAATTGGATGAATCACACCCTGGAGTTGGCAGAAGTTGGCAGCAGCAGCAGCAGGAGCCCAAATATACACTGGAGTTGGCCTCAGGAGCCCAAAAATTGGATGAATCACACCCTGGAGTTGGCAGGAGTTGACAGTAGCAGCAGCAGGAGCCCAAATATACACTGGAGTTGGCCTCAGGAGCCCAAAAATTGGATGAATCACACCCTGGAGTTGGCAGAAGTTGGCAGCAGCAGCAGCAGGAGCCCAAATATACACTGGAGTTGGCCTCAGGAGCCCAAAAATTGGATGAATCACACCCTGGAGTTGGCAGAAGTTGGCAGCAGCAGCAGCAGGAGCCCAAATATACACTGGAGTTGGCCTCAGGAGCCCAAAAATTGGATGAATCACACCCTGGAGTTGGCAGGAGTTGACAGTAGCAGCAGCAGGAGCCCAAATATACACTGGAGTTGGCCTCAGGAGCCCAAAAATTGGATGAATCACACCCTGGAGTTGGCAGAAGTTGGCAGCAGCAGCAGCAGGAGCCCAAATATACACTGGAGTTGGCCTCAGGAGCCCAAAAATTGGATGAATCACACCCTGGAGTTGGCAGGAGTTGACAGTAGCAGCAGCAGGAGCCCAAATATACACTGGAGTTGGCCTCAGGAGCCCAAAAATTGGATGAATCACACCCTGGAGTTGGCAGAAGTTGGCAGCAGCAGCAGCAGGAGCCCAAATATACACTGGAGTTGGCCTCAGGAGCCCAAAAATTGGATGAATCACACCCTGGAGTTGGCAGGAGTTGGCAGCAGCAGCAGCAGGAGCCCAAATATACACTGGAGTTGGCCTCAGGAGCCCAAAAATTGGATGAATCACACCCTGGAGTTGGCAGAAGTTGGCAGCAGCAGCAGCAGGAGCCCAAATATACACTGGAGTTGGCCTCAGGAGCCCAAAAATTGGATGAATCACACCCTGGAGTTGGCAGAAGTTGGCAGCAGCAGCAGCAGGAGCCCAAATATACACTGGAGTTGGCCTCAGGAGCCCAAAAATTGGATGAATCACACCCTGGAGTTGGCAGGAGTTGACAGTAGCAGCAGCAGGAGCCCAAATATACACTGGAGTTGGCCTCAGGAGCCCAAAAATTGGATGAATCACACCCTGGAGTTGGCAGAAGTTGGCAGCAGCAGCAGCAGGAGCCCAAATATACACTGGAGTTGGCCTCAGGAGCCCAAAAATTGGATGAATCACACCCTGGAGTTGGCAGGAGTTGACAGTAGCAGCAGCAGGAGCCCAAATATACACTGGAGTTGGCCTCAGGAGCCCAAAAATTGGATGAATCACACCCTGGAGTTGGCAGAAGTTGGCAGCAGCAGCAGCAGGAGCCCAAATATACACTGGAGTTGGCTTCAGGAGCCCAAAAATTGGATGAATCACACCCTGGAGTTGGCAGGAGTTGGCAGCAGCAGCAGCAGGAGCCCAAAAAATGGCCTAAAGACATAAATATGTTTTGCACCATTTGGAAAGTGTAAAACGTGGCACCATGCTGAATCTAGTCGCATGCATCAGGCATTGGTGGGTGGAAATCCTGGCTGATCCATCCCTGATTCATTTTGACAAAGGTGAGTCTCTCCACATTTTTAGTTGACAGACGAGTTCTCCTCGCCGTAACTATGGCCCCCGCCGCACTAAACACCCGCTCAGATGGCACGCTACTTGCCGGGCAGGACAGCTTTTCCAGGGCAAACTCTGCTAGTTGCGGCCACAAATCAAGTTTGGCTGCCCAGAAGTCCAGCGGATCCTCAAGGTGTGTTGGCATGGTCATGTCAAAGTATGACATGACCTGCTGGTTCAGGTCCTGCTCCAGGTCTTCCTGCTGCTCATGAGTAGCCTCACTATGCGGGTGTAGAAAGCTACTCATTAGCGACTGAAGACTGAGGCTGCTGCTGCTGATGGAGCTTCTGCTGCTGCTGCTGCCAACCCCCCCAGCGGCCATGGCAGTGGAAGGTGAGCGCAGAGGTCCCCTCGAGTCAGACCTGCGAGAGTATGGACCATGGCGCAGATAGGCATCGGCCAACTGCCTACGTAGAATGTCTTTGTAGTAGTTGAGTTTGTCCTCCCTCTCGGTGGGTTTAAAAAATGCCCCCATTTTGTGCCGGAAGCGAGGGTCCAATAAGGTGGACAGCCAGAAGTCATCCCGCCGACAGATGGAAACAATTCTGGGGTCACTACGCAAGCATGTGAGCATGCTTCGTGCCATTTGCGCAAGTGACTCGGATGGACTACCTGTCTCCATCTCCACTGCATACTGCCACGGTGTGCCCGGGTCCTCTGTCTCTCCTTCCTCAAAAACCTCTAGCTCCTCTGGCTGCTCCTGCTCCTCCTCTCCTGTCCGCTGACTAGATAAACCAGCCATTTCGCCAAGCCTAAACTGTGTTTCGCTGGGCAACTCCTCCTCCTCCTCTTCCTCCTCCTCCTCCTCCAGTTCAGCTCCAACGGGGTTCATGTGGCCGTAAGATGTAAACGCCATGTCTCCAGTGCCCTGACCAGCCATGGTTTCCAACATGTGCTGTAGTACATGAAGCAGTGGAATCACGTCGTTCATCCCGTAATCCTGCCGACTGACAAATAAAGTGGCTTCCTCAAAGGGCCTGAGCAAACGGCAGGTGTCACGTATGAGCTGCCACTGGTTGACATTGAAGTTACACAGGGGAGTCCCCCTATCTGCTTGGATCATCAGGAAATCCGTGATGGCTTTTCTCTGTTCATATAATCGGTCCAACATGTGAAGGGTGGAATTCCAACGGGTGGAAACATCGCAAATCAGACTATGTTGGGGGATACCATTCTGACGCTGTAGCTCAAGAAGGGTGTGTTTGGCGGTGTAGGAGTGGCTGAAGTGCATGCAAAGTTTCCGTGAAGTTGTTAGGATGTCCTGCAGATGGGGGGAACACTTCAGAAACCGCTTGACAACCAGATTGAAGACGTGAGCCATGCAGGGGGCATGGGTCAGGCTTCCTTGGCGCAGCGCAGACAAAATGTTCTTCCCATTGTCGGTAACCATGATTCCCATTTTAAGTTTTCTCGGAGTAAGCCATGTTTGGATTTCCTGATGAATACATTTAAGCAGTTCCTCCCCTGTGTGACTCCGTTCGCCAAGACAAACCATGTGAAGCACTGCGTGACACCTCCGTGCCCTGCACACATGGTAGACTGGAGGGGCACTGAGACTTGAGCCTACAGTGGAGGGTGAGGAGATGGCGGAGGATGAGGAGGCCGAGTCGCACGGTGTCACAGGCCCAATGGGCAGAGAGCGCGGAGGCCGAAGCGGCGTGACCTGTCCAAGTTGCTGCTGCAAAGGGACCACATTCACCCAGTGGGCCGTAAACGACATGTACTGCCCCTGACCGTAGTTACAGCTCCAGATGTCGGCGCTGCCATGTATTTTGCTACACACCGACAGGCTCAAGGACTGGCCCACCTTCTGTTCAACAAAAGTGTGCAGCGCTGGTACTGCCTTCTTGGCAAAGAAATGACGGCTTGGGACTCTCCACCTCGGCTCGGCACAAGCCATCAGTTCTCTGAAAGGTGCAGATTCCACCACCTGAAAAGGGAGCGACTGCAGCACCAGCAACTTGGACAGGAGCACATTCAGCTTCTGCGCCGTAGGATGAGTGGGCGCATACTGCTGTCTCTTGGACATGGCTTCGCTGATGGATTGCTGGCGGGATGCATGACTTGGAGGAGGAGGAGCAGGAGCGACAGAGGATGGGTATGACGCACAGCTGCCTTCGGCTGAGGTGCTGGAGCCTTGGCTGGCAGAAATTGGGAGCTCACTTGGTGAGGAAGCAGACTGGACCACCCCTTGGGAGCCTCGGTTCTCCCAGGTCGTTTTATGGTGACGCATCATATGTTGACGCAGGGCCGTGGTGCCAACATTTGGACCCTGGCCACGCTTCACCTTTTGCCTACATATCTTGCATGTGGCCATGTTACCCTCCTGCGGATGCCTCAGGAAAAACTGCCACACTGCCGAGTAGCTACTTTTCCCACCCCCTGGCCTCACTGATTCACTGCTGCTGTTGCCAACTCCAGGAACCCCTGCTCCACTACCTCCCGATAAGGTAGACTGCCGCACAGCAGGTGCTCTACCCCGGCCCCGGCCCCGGCCGGCTCCAGCCTTTGGAATTGTGCCCCCATGCTGACTGCTACCACCTTGCTGCCTCAGCTGCTGACTCCGGGGCAACCTGCACCCCTCTTCTCCTGATGATGACGATGAAGCCCCTTCATCACCCGGCTCCCAAGTGCGATCGGCTTCATCGTCATCATCATCATCATCACCGAGTTGTGGCTGTACGTCACTGATGTTCGTGGATTCGTCAACAGTGTCTGGCGCAGGAGCTGGAACGCTCGCAGCACCCACGACACTGTCCACATCACTATTTGTCTGCCTAGCTAAAGAAGCCACCTCCATTTCTTGGCTGGGCAGTAGCTGCTGACTGTCCTCTATCTGATGGTCCTCCTCACTAAAGAGTGGAGCTGAACCCAAAGCATAGGATACGTCGCTGGGGGAGGGAACGGCGTAGGCCAGAGGCAATGGGAGGACAGGGACTGCTCTCGGGGCATGCCAACTCAGGGTTGTGTCAGAGGAACCTACCGACCCTAGACTGGGGGTCTCAGACGTAAGTTGTGATGATGTTGTTGATGAGCGCGTCAACCAATCTACCACGGCAGATGCGTTACTGGTGGAGACCCGACCGCTAGCAGATACTGGCAGATTAGGTCTCTCAGCGTGACTCCTGCTGCTACTGGCCCCCAGTCTGATGCGAGCTCTGCCTGCGGAATCTTGGCCTCTGCCACTCCTCTTTTCACTTCCAGGCACTTGTCTGCCCGACATAGTCTAACTGGCGTGGTAGTAGGTGATATTTAAAAAAACCCCGGGCAGCGGTGGGTCTATATGAAACAGAATATAATGCACACCAAAAGTGAGCAGTAACACTCAGCCTCCAACAGGCCTGCTTAGTGTAAATAAGAGAGCTGCTTAGTGTAAATAAAGAGGGGTATGCTATGTTACAGAATGGGATGCCTCAACAGAAGTGCACCTGGCAGGCAGCAGTAAGCCTATGCCCAGCAAAAGTGTCTTATAATATAAATATAATAAGAGCAAATGCTTATATGGTCTTAAACAGAGGCTGCTTTAGTCACAGAATGGGATGCCCTGGGCAGGAATGGACCTGGCAGGGTCCAGTAGTGCTTTGGCCAGCAAAAGTGTCTTTATCAGGCCTAATTTCAAATATGATAAGAGCAAATGCTTATATGGTCTTAAACAGAGGCTGCTGTAGTCACAGAATGGGATGCCCCAACAGGAATGGACCTGGCAGGGTCCAGTAGTGCTTTGGCCAGCAAAAGTGTCTTTATCAGGCCTAATTTCAAATATGATAAGAGAAAATGCTTATATGGTCTTAAACAGAGGCTGCTTTAGTCACAGAATGGGATGCCCTGGGCAGGAATGGACCTGGCAGGGTCCAGTAGTGCTTTGGCCAGCAAAAGTGTCTTTATCAGGCCTAATTTCAAATATGATAAGAGCAAATGCTTATATGGTCTTAAACAGAGGCTGCTGTAGTCACAGAATGGGATGCCCTGGGCAGGAATGGACCTGGCAGGGTCCAGTAGTGCTTTGGCCAGCAAAAGTGTCTTTATCAGGCCTAATTTCAAATATGATAAGAGCAAATGCTTATATGGTCTTAAACAGAGGCTGCTTTAGTCACAGAATGGGATGCCCTGGGCAGGAATGGACCTGGCAGGGTCCAGTAGTGCTTTGGCCAGCAAAAGTGTCTTTATCAGGCTAATTTCAAATATGATAAGAGCAAATGCTTATATGGTCTTAAACAGAGGCTGCTGTAGTCACAGAATGGGATGCCCCGGGCAGGAATCGACCTGGCAGGGTCCAGTAGTGCTTTGGCCAGCAAAAGTGTCTTTATCAGGCCTAATTTCAAATATGATAAGAGCAAATGCTTATATGGTCTTAAACAGAGGCTGCTGTAGTCACAGAATGGGATGCCCTGGGCAGGAATGGACCTGGCAGGGTCCAGTAGTGCTTTGGCCAGCAAAAGTGTCTTTATCAGGCCTAATTTCAAATATGATAAGAGCAAATGCTTATATGGTCTTAAACAGAGGCTGCTTTAGTCACAGAATGGGATGCCCTGGGCAGGAATGGACCTGGCAGGGTCCAGTAGTGCTTTGGCCAGCAAAAGTGTCTTTATCAGGCCTAATTTCAAATATGATAAGAGCAAATGCTTATATGGTCTTAAACAGAGGCTGCTGTAGTCACAGAATGGGATGCCCCAACAGGAATCGACCTGGCAGGGTCCAGTAGTGCTTTGGCCAGCAAAAGTGTCTTTATCAGGCCTAATTTCAAATATGATAAGAGCAAATGCTTATATGGTCTTAAACAGAGGCTGCTTTAGTCACAGAATGGGATGCCCCAACAGGAATCGACCTGGCAGGGTCCAGTAGTGCTTTGGCCAGCAAAAGTGTCTTTATCAGGCCTAATTTCAAATATGATAAGAGCAAATGCTTATATGGTCTTAAACAGAGGCTGCTGTAGTCACAGAATGGGATGCCCTGGGCAGGAATGGACCTGGCAGGGTCCAGTAGTGCTTTGGCCAGCAAAAGTGTCTTTATCAGGCCTAATTTCAAATATGATAAGAGCAAATGCTTATATGGTCTTAAACAGAGGCTGCTGTAGTCACAGAATGGGATGCCCCGGGCAGGAATGGACCTGGCAGGGTCCAGTAGTGCTTTGGCCAGCAAAAGTGTCTTTATCAGGCCTAATTTCAAATATGATAAGAGCAAATGCTTATATGGTCTTAAACAGAGGCTGCTGTAGTCACAGAATGGGATGCCCTGGGCAGGAATGGACCTGGCAGGGTCCAGTAGTGCTTTGGCCAGCAAAAGTGTCTTTATCAGGCCTAATTTCAAATATGATAAGAGCAAATGCTTATATGGTCTTAAACAGAGGCTGCTTTAGTCACAGAATGGGATGCCCTGGGCAGGAATGGACCTGGCAGGGTCCAGTAGTGCTTTGGCCAGCAAAAGTGTCTTTATCAGGCTAATTTCAAATATGATAAGAGCAAATGCTTATATGGTCTTAAACAGAGGCTGCTGTAGTCACAGAATGGGATGCCCCGGGCAGGAATCGACCTGGCAGGGTCCAGTAGTGCTTTGGCCAGCAAAAGTGTCTTTATCAGGCCTAATTTCAAATATGATAAGAGCAAATGCTTATATGGTCTTAAACAGAGGCTGCTGTAGTCACAGAATGGGATGCCCTGGGCAGGAATGGACCTGGCAGGGTCCAGTAGTGCTTTGGCCAGCAAAAGTGTCTTTATCAGGCCTAATTTCAAATATGATAAGAGCAAATGCTTATATGGTCTTAAACAGAGGCTGCTGTAGTCACAGAATGGGATGCCCCAACAGGAATGGACCTGGCAGGGTCCAGTAGTGCTTTGGCCAGCAAAAGTGTCTTTATCGGGCCTAATTTCAAATATGATAAGAGCAAATGCTTATATGGTCTTAAACAGAGGCTGCTTTAGTCACAGAATGGGATGCCCTGGGCAGGAATGGACCTGGCAGGGTCCAGTAGTGCTTTGGCCAGCAAAAGTGTCTTTATCAGGCTAATTTCAAATATGATAAGAGCAAATGCTTATATGGTCTTAAACAGAGGCTGCTGTAGTCACAGAATGGGATGCCCCGGGCAGGAATGGACCTGGCAGGGTCCAGTAGTGCTTTGGCCAGCAAAAGTGTCTTTATCAGGCCTAATTTCAAATATGATAAGAGCAAATGCTTATATGGTCTTAAACAGAGGCTGCTGTAGTCACAGAATGGGATGCCCTGGGCAGGAATGGACCTGGCAGGGTCCAGTAGTGCTTTGGCCAGCAAAAGTGTCTTTATCAGGCCTAATTTCAAATATGATAAGAGCAAATGCTTATATGGTCTTAAACAGAGGCTGCTTTAGTCACAGAATGGGATGCCCTGGGCAGGAATGGACCTGGCAGGGTCCAGTAGTGCTTTGGCCAGCAAAAGTGTCTTTATCAGGCTAATTTCAAATATGATAAGAGCAAATGCTTATATGGTCTTAAACAGAGGCTGCTGTAGTCACAGAATGGGATGCCCCGGGCAGGAATGGACCTGGCAGGGTCCAGTAGTGCTTTGGCCAGCAAAAGTGTCTTTATCAGGCCTAATTTCAAATATGATAAGAGCAAATGCTTATATGGTCTTAAACAGAGGCTGCTTTAGTCACAGAATGGGATGCCCTGGGCAGGAATGGACCTGGCAGGGTCCAGTAGTGCTTTGGCCAGCAAAAGTGTCTTTATCAGGCTAATTTCAAATATGATAAGAGCAAATGCTTATATGGTCTTAAACAGAGGCTGCTGTAGTCACAGAATGGGATGCCCCAACAGGAATCGACCTGGCAGGGTCCAGTAGTGCTTTGGCCAGCAAAAGTGTCTTTATCAGGCCTAATTTCAAATATGATAAGAGCAAATGCTTATATGGTCTTAAACAGAGGCTGCTTTAGTCACAGAATGGGATGCCCCAACAGGAATCGACCTGGCAGGGTCCAGTAGTGCTTTGGCCAGCAAAAGTGTCTTTATCAGGCCTAATTTCAAATATGATAAGAGCAAATGCTTATATGGTCTTAAACAGAGGCTGCTGTAGTCACAGAATGGGATGCCCCGGGCAGGAATGGACCTGGCAGGGTCCAGTAGTGCTTTGGCCAGCAAAAGTGTCTTTATCAGGCCTAATTTCAAATATGATAAGAGCAAATGCTTATATGGTCTTAAACAGAGGCTGCTGTAGTCACAGAATGGGATGCCCTGGGCAGGAATGGACCTGGCAGGGTCCAGTAGTGCTTTGGCCAGCAAAAGTGTCTTTATCAGGCCTAATTTCAAATATGATAAGAGCAAATGCTTATATGGTCTTAAACAGAGGCTGCTTTAGTCACAGAATGGGATGCCCTGGGCAGGAATGGACCTGGCAGGGTCCAGTAGTGCTTTGGCCAGCAAAAGTGTCTTTATCAGGCTAATTTCAAATATGATAAGAGCAAATGCTTATATGGTCTTAAACAGAGGCTGCTGTAGTCACAGAATGGGATGCCCCGGGCAGGAATCGACCTGGCAGGGTCCAGTAGTGCTTTGGCCAGCAAAAGTGTCTTTATCAGGCCTAATTTCAAATATGATAAGAGCAAATGCTTATATGGTCTTAAACAGAGGCTGCTGTAGTCACAGAATGGGATGCCCTGGGCAGGAATGGACCTGGCAGGGTCCAGTAGTGCTTTGGCCAGCAAAAGTGTCTTTATCAGGCCTAATTTCAAATATGATAAGAGCAAATGCTTATATGGTCTTAAACAGAGGCTGCTGTAGTCACAGAATGGGATGCCCTGGGCAGGAATGGACCTGGCAGGGTCCAGTAGTGCTTTGGCCAGCAAAAGTGTCTTTATCAGGCTAATTTCAAATATGATAAGAGCAAATGCTTATATGGTCTTAAACAGAGGCTGCTGTAGTCACAGAATGGGATGCCCCAACAGGAATCGACCTGGCAGGGTCCAGTAGTGCTTTGGCCAGCAAAAGTGTCTTTATCAGGCCTAATTTCAAATATGATAAGAGCAAATGCTTATATGGTCTTAAACAGAGGCTGCTTTAGTCACAGAATGGGATGCCCTGGGCAGGAATGGACCTGGCAGGGTCCAGTAGTGCTTTGGCCAGCAAAAGTGTCTTTATCAGGCCTAATTTCAAATATGATAAGAGCAAATGCTTATATGGTCTTAAACAGAGGCTGCTGTAGTCACAGAATGGGATGCCCTGGGCAGGAATGGACCTGGCAGGGTCCAGTAGTGCTTTGGCCAGCAAAAGTGTCTTTATCAGGCCTAATTTCAAATATGATAAGAGCAAATGCTTATATGGTCTTAAACAGAGGCTGCTTTAGTCACAGAATGGGATGCCCTGGGCAGGAATGGACCTGGCAGGGTCCAGTAGTGCTTTGGCTAGCAAAAGTGTCTTTATCAGGCTAATTTCAAATATGATAAGAGCAAATGCTTATATGGTCTTAAACAGAGGCTGCTGTAGTCACAGAATGGGATGCCCCGGGCAGGAATGGACCTGGCAGGGTCCAGTAGTGCTTTGGCCAGCAAAAGTGTCTTTATCAGGCCTAATTTCAAATATGATAAGAGCAAATGCTTATATGGTCTTAAACAGAGGCTGCTTTAGTCACAGAATGGGATGCCCTGGGCAGGAATGGACCTGGCAGGGTCCAGTAGTGCTTTGGCCAGCAAAAGTGTCTTTATCAGGCTAATTTCAAATATGATAAGTAGGGATGAGCGAATCGATCCGGACGAACCCGGATTCGATCCGAATTTCAGGAAAAATTCGATTCGGATCGAATCCGAATTTCCCCGCGATTCGATCACTCGAAGTTTTCCTTTAACATCCATTCATTTACATTACAGGCATTCTAAGATGGCGGGCGGGACATGTCTGGACATGTATCCCGCGCCAGTGCAAGCTGGGGCAGTCACATGCAGCCTATCAGCAGCCAGCAAGCCCGGTGACGTCACACAGCGGTATTTAACGGCGGCCATCTTGCTTTTCCTCATTTCTCTATTGCATTCGTGACAGACAGACAGAACGCTGTGTAGCTGAGGCAGTTAGACAGGCTGGAGACAGGCTGGAGACAGGGACAGACAGGGACAGACAGGAGACAGACAGAAAGCCAGGGAAAGGTAGGAAAAACGGAGCTGGCTGACAGGGAGATTTTTTTTTTTTCATCCAGCCTTTGTTAGCGTTTTCAGGCTGCTTATAGTAACTAACTGTGCATATATACTGAACTGATCTTAAGTCTGCTGTGAGGCATCCCATTCTGTGACTAAAGCAGCCTCTGTTTAAGACCATATAAGCATTTGCTCTAATCATATTTGAAATTAGGCCTGATAAAGACACTTTTGCTGGCCAAAGCACTACTGTACCCTGGCAGCTTGATTCCTGCCCGGGGCATCCCATTCTGTGACTAAAGCAGCCTCTGTTTAAGACCATATAAGCATTTGCTCTAATCATATTTGAAATTAGGCCTGATAAAGACACTTTTGCTGGCCAAAGCACTACTGTACCCTGGCAGCTCGATTCCTGCCCGGGGCATCCCATTCTGTGACTAAAGCAGCCTCTGTTTAAGACCATATAACCATTTGCTCTAATCATATTTGAAATTAGGCCTGATAAAGACACTTTTGCTGGCCAAAGCACTACTGTACCCTGGCAGCTCGATTCCTGCCCGGGGCATCCCATTCTGTGACTAAAGCAGCCTCTGTTTAAGACCATATAAGCATTTGCTCTAATCATATTTGAAATTAGGCCTGATAAAGACACTTTTGCTGGCCAAAGCACTACTGTACCCTGGCAGCTCGATTCCTGCCCGGGGCATCCCATTCTGTGACTAAAGCAGCCTCTGTTTAAGACCATATAAGCATTTGCTCTAATCATATTTGAAATTAGGCCTGATAAAGACACTTTTGCTGGCCAAAGCACTACTGTACCCTGGCAGCTCGATTCCTGCCCGGGGCATCCCATTCTGTGACTAAAGCAGCCTCTGTTTAAGACCATATAAGCATTTGCTCTAATCATATTTGAAATTAGGCCTGATAAAGACACTTTTGCTGGCCAAAGCACTACTGTACCCTGGCAGCTCGATTCCTGCCCGGGGCATCCCATTCTGTGACTAAAGCAGCCTCTGTTTAAGACCATATAAGCATTTGCTCTAATCATATTTGAAATTAGGCCTGATAAAGACACTTTTGCTGGCCAAAGCACTACTGTACCCTGGCAGCTCGATTCCTGCCCGGGGCATCCCATTCTGTGACTAAAGCAGCCTCTGTTTAAGACCATATAAGCATTTGCTCTAATCATATTTGAAATTAGGCCTGATAAAGACACTTTTGCTGGCCAAAGCACTACTGTACCCTGGCAGCTCGATTCCTGCCCGGGGCATCCCATTCTGTGACTAAAGCAGCCTCTGTTTAAGACCATATAAGCATTTGCTCTAATCATATTTGAAATTAGGCCTGATAAAGACACTTTTGCTGGCCAAAGCACTACTGTACCCTGGCAGCTCGATTCCTGCCCGGGGCATCCCATTCTGTGACTAAAGCAGCCTCTGTTTAAGACCATATAAGCATTTGCTCTAATCATATTTGAAATTAGGCCTGATAAAGACACTTTTGCTGGCCAAAGCACTACTGTACCCTGGCAGCTCGATTCCTGCCCGGGGCATCCCATTCTGTGACTAAAGCAGCCTCTGTTTAAGACCATATAAGCATTTGCTCTAATCATATTTGAAATTAGGCCTGATAAAGACACTTTTGCTGGCCAAAGCACTACTGTACCCTGGCAGCTCGATTCCTGCCCGGGGCATCCCATTCTGTGACTAAAGCAGCCTCTGTTTAAGACCATATAAGCATTTGCTCTAATCATATTTGAAATTAGGCCTGATAAAGACACTTTTGCTGGCCAAAGCACTACTGTACCCTGGCAGCTCGATTCCTGCCCGGGGCATCCCATTCTGTGACTAAAGCAGCCTCTGTTTAAGACCATATAAGCATTTGCTCTAATCATATTTGAAATTAGGCCTGATAAAGACACTTTTGCTGGCCAAAGCACTACTGTACCCTGGCAGCTCGATTCCTGCCCGGGGCATCCCATTCTGTGACTAAAGCAGCCTCTGTTTAAGACCATATAAGCATTTGCTCTAATCATATTTGAAATTAGGCCTGATAAAGACACTTTTGCTGGCCAAAGCACTACTGTACCCTGGCAGCTCGATTCCTGCCCGGGGCATCCCATTCTGTGACTAAAGCAGCCTCTGTTTAAGACCATATAAGCATTTGCTCTAATCATATTTGAAATTAGGCCTGATAAAGACACTTTTGCTGGCCAAAGCACTACTGTACCCTGGCAGCTCGATTCCTGCCCGGGGCATCCCATTCTGTGACTAAAGCAGCCTCTGTTTAAGACCATATAAGCATTTGCTCTAATCATATTTGAAATTAGGCCTGATAAAGACACTTTTGCTGGCCAAAGCACTACTGTACCCTGGCAGCTCGATTCCTGCCCGGGGCATCCCATTCTGTGACTAAAGCAGCCTCTGTTTAAGACCATATAAGCATTTGCTCTAATCATATTTGAAATTAGGCCTGATAAAGACACTTTTGCTGGCCAAAGCACTACTGTACCCTGGCAGCTCGATTCCTGCCCGGGGCATCCCATTCTGTGACTAAAGCAGCCTCTGTTTAAGACCATATAAGCATTTGCTCTAATCATATTTGAAATTAGGCCTGATAAAGACACTTTTGCTGGCCAAAGCACTACTGTACCCTGGCAGCTCGATTCCTGCCCGGGGCATCCCATTCTGTGACTAAAGCAGCCTCTGTTTAAGACCATATAACCATTTGCTCTAATCATATTTGAAATTAGGCCTGATAAAGACACTTTTGCTGGCCAAAGCACTACTGTACCCTGGCAGCTCGATTCCTGCCCGGGGCATCCCATTCTGTGACTAAAGCAGCCTCTGTTTAAGACCATATAAGCATTTGCTCTTATCATATTTGAAATTAGGCCTGATAAAGACACTTTTGCTGGCCAAAGCACTACTGTACCCTGGCAGCTCGATTCCTGCCCGGGGCATCCCATTCTGTGACTAAAGCAGCCTCTGTTTAAGACCATATAAGCATTTGCTCTAATCATATTTGAAATTAGGCCTGATAAAGACACTTTTGCTGGCCAAAGCACTACTGTACCCTGGCAGCTCGATTCCTGCCCGGGGCATCCCATTCTGTGACTAAAGCAGCCTCTGTTTAAGACCATATAAGCATTTGCTCTTATCATATTTGAAATTAGGCCTGATAAAGACACTTTTGCTGGCCAAAGCACTACTGTACCCTGGCAGCTCGATTCCTGCCCGGGGCATCCCATTCTGTGACTAAAGCAGCCTCTGTTTAAGACCATATAAGCATTTGCTCTTATCATATTTGAAATTAGGCCTGATAAAGACACTTTTGCTGGCCAAAGCACTACTGTACCCTGGCAGCTCGATTCCTGCCCGGGGCATCCCATTCTGTGACTAAAGCAGCCTCTGTTTAAGACCATATAAGCATTTGCTCTAATCATATTTGAAATTAGGCCTGATAAAGACACTTTTGCTGGCCAAAGCACTACTGTACCCTGGCAGCTCGATTCCTGCCCGGGGCATCCCATTCTGTGACTAAAGCAGCCTCTGTTTAAGACCATATAAGCATTTGCTCTTATCATATTTGAAATTAGGCCTGATAAAGACACTTTTGCTGGCCAAAGCACTACTGTACCCTGGCAGCTCGATTCCTGCCCGGGGCATCCCATTCTGTGACTAAAGCAGCCTCTGTTTAAGACCATATAAGCATTTGCTCTAATCATATTTGAAATTAGGCCTGATAAAGACACTTTTGCTGGCCAAAGCACTACTGTACCCTGGCAGCTTGATTCCTGCCCGGGGCATCCCATTCTGTGACTAAAGCAGCCTCTGTTTAAGACCATATAAGCATTTGCTCTAATCATATTTGAAATTAGGCCTGATAAAGACACTTTTGCTGGCCAAAGCACTACTGTACCCTGGCAGCTCGATTCCTGCCCGGGGCATCCCATTCTGTGACTAAAGCAGCCTCTGTTTAAGACCATATAAGCATTTGCTCTAATCATATTTGAAATTAGGCCTGATAAAGACACTTTTGCTGGCCAAAGCACTACTGTACCCTGGCAGCTCGATTCCTGCCCGGGGCATCCCATTCTGTGACTAAAGCAGCCTCTGTTTAAGACCATATAACCATTTGCTCTAATCATATTTGAAATTAGGCCTGATAAAGACACTTTTGCTGGCCAAAGCACTACTGTACCCTGGCAGCTCGATTCCTGCCCGGGGCATCCCATTCTGTGACTAAAGCAGCCTCTGTTTAAGACCATATAAGCATTTGCTCTAATCATATTTGAAATTAGGCCTGATAAAGACACTTTTGCTGGCCAAAGCACTACTGTACCCTGGCAGCTCGATTCCTGCCCGGGGCATCCCATTCTGTGACTAAAGCAGCCTCTGTTTAAGACCATATAAGCATTTGCTCTTATCATATTTGAAATTAGGCCTGATAAAGACACTTTTGCTGGCCAAAGCACTACTGTACCCTGGCAGCTCGATTCCTGCCCGGGGCATCCCATTCTGTGACTAAAGCAGCCTCTGTTTAAGACCATATAACCATTTGCTCTAATCATATTTGAAATTAGGCCTGATAAAGACACTTTTGCTGGCCAAAGCACTACTGTACCCTGGCAGCTCGATTCCTGCCCGGGGCATCCCATTCTGTGACTAAAGCAGCCTCTGTTTAAGACCATAAAAGCATTTGCTCTAATCATATTTGAAATTAGGCCTGATAAAGACACTTTTGCTGGCCAAAGCACTACTGTACCCTGGCAGCTCGATTCCTGCCCGGGGCATCCCATTCTGTGACTAAAGCAGCCTCTGTTTAAGACCATATAAGCATTTGCTCTTATCATATTTGAAATTAGGCCTGATAAAGACACTTTTGCTGGCCAAAGCACTACTGTACCCTGGCAGCTCGATTCCTGCCCGGGGCATCCCATTCTGTGACTAAAGCAGCCTCTGTTTAAGACCATATAAGCATTTGCTCTTATCATATTTGAAATTAGGCCTGATAAAGACACTTTTGCTGGCCAAAGCACTACTGTACCCTGGCAGCTCGATTCCTGCCCGGGGCATCCCATTCTGTGACTAAAGCAGCCTCTGTTTAAGACCATATAAGCATTTGCTCTAATCATATTTGAAATTAGGCCTGATAAAGACACTTTTGCTGGCCAAAGCACTACTGTACCCTGGCAGCTCGATTCCTGCCCGGGGCATCCCATTCTGTGACTAAAGCAGCCTCTGTTTAAGACCATATAAGCATTTGCTCTAATCATATTTGAAATTAGGCCTGATAAAGACACTTTTGCTGGCCAAAGCACTACTTTACCCTGGCAGCTCGATTCCTGCCCGGGGCATCCCATTCTGTGACTAAAGCAGCCTCTGTTTAAGACCATATAAGCATTTGCTCTTATCATATTTGAAATTAGGCCTGATAAAGACACTTTTGCTGGCCAAAGCACTACTGTACCCTGGCAGCTCGATTCCTGCCCGGGGCATCCCATTCTGTGACTAAAGCAGCCTCTGTTTAAGACCATATAAGCATTTGCTCTTATCATATTTGAAATTAGGCCTGATAAAGACACTTTTGCTGGCCAAAGCACTACTGTACCCTGGCAGCTCGATTCCTGCCCGGGGCATCCCATTCTGTGACTAAAGCAGCCTCTGTTTAAGACCATATAAGCATTTGCTCTTATCATATTTGAAATTAGGCCTGATAAAGACACTTTTGCTGGCCAAAGCACTACTGTACCCTGGCAGCTCGATTCCTGCCCGGGGCATCCCATTCTGTGACTAAAGCAGCCTCTGTTTAAGACCATATAAGCATTTGCTCTTATCATATTTGAAATTAGGCCTGATAAAGACACTTTTGCTGGCCAAAGCACTACTGTACCCTGGCAGCTCGATTCCTGCCCGGGGCATCCCATTCTGTGACTAAAGCAGCCTCTGTTTAAGACCATATAAGCATTTGCTCTTATCATATTTGAAATTAGGCCTGATAAAGACACTTTTGCTGGCCAAAGCACTACTGTACCCTGGCAGCTCGATTCCTGCCCGGGGCATCCCATTCTGTGACTAAAGCAGCCTCTGTTTAAGACCATATAAGCATTTGCTCTTATCATATTTGAAATTAGGCCTGATAAAGACACTTTTGCTGGCCAAAGCACTACTGTACCCTGGCAGCTCGATTCCTGCCCGGGGCATCCCATTCTGTGACTAAAGCAGCCTCTGTTTAAGACCATATAAGCATTTGCTCTAATCATATTTGAAATTAGGCCTGATAAAGACACTTTTGCTGGCCAAAGCACTACTGTACCCTGGCAGCTCGATTCCTGCCCGGGGCATCCCATTCTGTGACTAAAGCAGCCTCTGTTTAAGACCATATAAGCATTTGCTCTTATCATATTTGAAATTAGGCCTGATAAAGACACTTTTGCTGGCCAAAGCACTACTGTACCCTGGCAGCTCGATTCCTGCCCGGGGCATCCCATTCTGTGACTAAAGCAGCCTCTGTTTAAGACCATATAAGCATTTGCTCTAATCATATTTGAAATTAGGCCTGATAAAGACACTTTTGCTGGCCAAAGCACTACTGTACCCTGGCAGCTCGATTCCTGCCCGGGGCATCCCATTCTGTGACTAAAGCAGCCTCTGTTTAAGACCATATAAGCATTTGCTCTAATCATATTTGAAATTAGGCCTGATAAAGACACTTTTGCTGGCCAAAGCACTACTGTACCCTGCCAGCTCGATTCCTGCCCGGGGCATCCCATTCTGTGACTAAAGCAGCCTCTGTTTAAGACCATATAAGCATTTGCTCTTATTATATTTATATTATAAGACACTTTTGCTGGGCATAGGCTTACTGCTGCCTGCCAGGTGCACTTCTGTTGAGGCATCCCATTCTGTAACATAGCATACCCCTCTTTATTTACACTAAGCAGCTCTCTTATTTACACTAAGCAGGCCTGTTGGAGGCTGAGTGTTACTGCTCACTTTTGGTGTGCATTATATTCTGTTTCATATAGACCCACCGCTGCCCGGGGTTTTTTTAAATATCACCTACTACCACGCCAGTTAGACTATGTCGGGCAGACAAGTGCCTGGAAGTGAAAAGAGGAGTGGCAGAGGCCAAGATTCCGCAGGAAGAGCTCGCATCAGACTGGGGGCCAGTAGCAGCAGGAGTCACGCTGAGAGACCTAATCTGCCAGTATCTGCTAGCGGTCGGGTCTCCACCAGTAACGCATCTGCCGTGGTAGATTGGTTGACGCGCTCATCAACAACATCATCACAACTTACGTCTGAGACCCCCAGTCTAGGGTCGGTAGGTTCCTCTGACACAACCCTGAGTTGGCATGCCCCGAGAGCAGTCCCTGTCCTCCCATTGCCTCTGGCCTACGCCGTTCCCTCCCCCAGCGACGTATCCTATGCTTTGGGTTCAGCTCCACTCTTTAGTGAGGAGGACCATCAGATAGAGGACAGTCAGCAGCTACTGCCCAGCCAAGAAATGGAGGTGGCTTCTTTAGCTAGGCAGACAAATAGTGATGTGGACAGTGTCGTGGGTGCTGCGAGCGTTCCAGCTCCTGCGCCAGACACTGTTGACGAATCCACGAACATCAGTGACGTACAGCCACAACCCGGTGATGATGATGATGATGACGATGAAGCCGATCGCACTTGGGAGCCGGGTGATGAAGGGGCTTCATCGTCATCATCAGGAGAAGAGGGGTGCAGGTTGCCCCGGAGTCAGCAGCTGAGGCAGCAAAGTGGTAGCAGTCAGCATGGGGGCACAATTCCAAAGGCTGGAGCCGGCCGGGGCCGGGGCCGGGGTAGAGCACCTGCTGTGCGGCAGTCTACCTTATCGGGAGGTAGTGGAGCAGGGGTTCCTGGAGTTGGCAACAGCAGCAGTGAATCAGTGAGGCCAGGGGGTGGGAAAAGTAGCTACTCGGCAGTGTGGCAGTTTTTCCTGAGGCATCCGCAGGAGGGTAACATGGCCACATGCAAGATATGTAGGCAAAAGGTGAAGCGTGGCCAGGGTCCAAATGTTGGCACCACGGCCCTGCGTCAACATATGATGCGTCACCATAAAACGACCTGGGAGAACCGAGGCTCCCAAGGGGTGGTCCAGTCTGCTTCCTCACCAAGTGAGCTCCCAATTTCTGCCAGCCAAGGCTCCAGCACCTCAGCCGAAGGCAGCTGTGCGTCATACCCATCCTCTGTCGCTCCTGCTCCTCCTCCTCCTCCTCCAAGTCATGCATCCCGCCAGCAATCCATCAGCGAAGCCATGTCCAAGAGACAGCAGTATGCGCCCACTCATCCTACGGCGCAGAAGCTGAATGTGCTCCTGTCCAAGTTGCTGGTGCTGCAGTCGCTCCCTTTTCAGGTGGTGGAATCTGCACCTTTCAGAGAACTGATGGCTTGTGCCGAGCCGAGGTGGAGAGTCCCAAGCCGTCATTTCTTTGCCAAGAAGGCAGTACCAGCGCTGCACACTTTTGTTGAACAGAAGGTGGGCCAGTCCTTGAGCCTGTCGGTGTGTAGCAAAATACATGGCAGCGCCGACATCTGGAGCTGTAACTACGGTCAGGGGCAGTACATGTCGTTTACGGCCCACTGGGTGAATGTGGTCCCTTTGCAGCAGCAACTTGGACAGGTCACGCCGCTTCGGCCTCCGCGCTCTCTGCCCATTGGGCCTGTGACACCGTGCGACTCGGCCTCCTCATCCTCCGCCATCTCCTCACCCTCCACTGTAGGCTCAAGTCTCAGTGCCCCTCCAGTCTACCATGTGTGCAGGGCACGGAGGTGTCACGCAGTGCTTCACATGGTTTGTCTTGGCGAACGGAGTCACACAGGGGAGGAACTGCTTAAATGTATTCATCAGGAAATCCAAACATGGCTTACTCCGAGAAAACTTAAAATGGGAATCATGGTTACCGACAATGGGAAGAACATTTTGTCTGCGCTGCGCCAAGGAAGCCTGACCCATGCCCCCTGCATGGCTCACGTCTTCAATCTGGTTGTCAAGCGGTTTCTGAAGTGTTCCCCCCATCTGCAGGACATCCTAACAACTTCACGGAAACTTTGCATGCACTTCAGCCACTCCTACACTGCCAAACACACCCTTCTTGAGCTACAGCGTCAGAATGGTATCCCCCAACATAGTCTGATTTGCGATGTTTCCACCCGTTGGAATTCCACCCTTCACATGTTGGACCGATTATATGAACAGAGAAAAGCCATCACGGATTTCCTGATGATCCAAGCAGATAGGGGGACTCCCCTGTGTAACTTCAATGTCAACCAGTGGCAGCTCATACGTGACACCTGCCGTTTGCTCAGGCCCTTTGAGGAAGCCACTTTATTTGTCAGTCGGCAGGATTACGGGATGAACGACGTGATTCCACTGCTTCATGTACTGCAGCACATGTTGGAAACCATGGCTGGTCAGGGCACTGGAGACATGGCGTTTACATCTTACGGCCACATGAACCCCCTTGGAGCTGAACTGGAGGAGGAGGAGGAGGAAGAGGAGGAGGAGGAGTTGCCCAGCGAAACACAGTTTAGGCTTGGCGAAATGGCTGGTTTATCTAGTCAGCGGACAGGAGAGGAGGAGCAGGAGCAGCCAGAGGAGCTAGAGGTTTTTGAGGAAGGAGAGACAGAGGACCCGGGCACACCGTGGCAGTATGCAGTGGAGATGGAGACAGGTAGTCCATCCGAGTCACTTGCGCAAATGGCACGAAGCATGCTCACGTGCTTGCGTAGTGACCCCAGAATTGTTTCCATCTGTCGGCGGGATGACTTCTGGCTGTCCACCTTATTGGACCCTCGCTTCCGGCACAAAATGGGGGCATTTTTTAAACCCACCGAGAGGGAGGACAAACTCAACTACTACAAAGACATTCTACGTAGGCAGTTGGCCGATGCCTATCTGCGCCATGGTCCATACTCTCGCAGGTCTGACTCGAGGGGACCTCTGCGCTCACCTTCCACTGCCATGGCCGCTGGGGGGGTTGGCAGCAGCAGCAGCAGAAGCTCCATCAGCAGCAGCAGCCTCAGTCTTCAGTCGCTAATGAGTAGCTTTCTACACCCGCATAGTGAGGCTACTCATGAGCAGCAGGAAGACCTGGAGCAGGACCTGAACCAGCAGGTCATGTCATACTTTGACATGACCATGCCAACACACCTTGAGGATCCGCTGGACTTCTGGGCAGCCAAACTTGATTTGTGGCCGCAACTAGCAGAGTTTGCCCTGGAAAAGCTGTCCTGCCCGGCAAGTAGCGTGCCATCTGAGCGGGTGTTTAGTGCGGCGGGGGCCATAGTTACGGCGAGGAGAACTCGTCTGTCAACTAAAAATGTGGAGAGACTCACCTTTGTCAAAATGAATCAGGGATGGATCAGCCAGGATTTCCACCCACCAATGCCTGATGCATGCGACTAGATTCAGCATGGTGCCACGTTTTACACTTTCCAAATGGTGCAAAACATATTTATGTCTTTAGGCCATTTTTTGGGCTCCTGCTGCTGCTACTGTCAACTCCTGCCAACTCCAGGGTGTGATTCATCCAATTTTTGGGCTCCTGAAGCCAACTCCAGTGTATATTTGGGCTCCTGCTGCTGCTGCTGCCAACTTCTGCCAACTCCAGGGTGTGATTCATCCAATTTTTGGGCTCCTGAAGCCAACTCCAGTGTATATTTGGGCTCCTGCTGCTGCTGCTGTCAACTCCTGCCAACTCCAGGGTGTGATTCATCCAATTTTTGGGCTCCTGAAGCCAACTCCAGTGTATATTTGGGCTCCTGCTGCTGCTGCTGCCAACTTCTGCCAACTCCAGGGTGTGATTCATCCAATTTTTGGGCTCCTGAAGCCAACTCCAGTGTATATTTGGGCTCCTGCTGCTGCTGCTGTCAACTCCTGCCAACTCCAGGGTGTGATTCATCCAATTTTTGGGCTCCTGAAGCCAACTCCAGTGTATATTTGGGCTCCTGCTGCTGCTGCTGCTGCTGTCAACTCCTGCCAACTCCAGGGTGTGATTCATCCAATTTTTGGGCTCCTGAAGCCAACTCCAGTGTATATTTGGGCTCCTGCTGCTGCTGCTGTCAACTCCTGCCAACTCCAGGGTGTGATTCATCCAATTTTTGGGCTCCTGAAGCCAACTCCAGTGTATATTTGGGCTCCTGCTGCTGCTGCTGCCAACTTCTGCCAACTCCAGGGTGTGATTCATCCAATTTTTGGGCTCCTGAAGCCAACTCCAGTGTATATTTGGGCTCCTGCTGCTGCTGCTGCCAACTTCTGCCAACTCCAGGGTGTGATTCATCCAATTTTTGGGCTCCTGAAGCCAACTCCAGTGTATATTTGGGCTCCTGCTGCTGCTGCTGTCAACTCCTGCCAACTCCAGGGTGTGATTCATCCAATTTTTGGGCTCCTGAAGCCAACTCCAGTGTATATTTGGGCTCCTGCTGCTGCTGCTGCCAACTTCTGCCAACTCCAGGGTGTGATTCATCCAATTTTTGGGCTCCTGAAGCCAACTCCAGTGTATATTTGGGCTCCTGCTGCTGCTGCTGCCAACTTCTGCCAACTCCAGGGTGTGATTCATCCAATTTTTGGGCTCCTGAAGCCAACTCCAGTGTATATTTGGGCTCCTGCTGCTGCTGCTGTCAACTCCTGCCAACTCCAGGGTGTGATTCATCCAATTTTTGGGCTCCTGAAGCCAACTCCAGTGTATATTTGGGCTCCTGCTGCTGCTGCTGTCAACTCCTGCCAACTCCAGGGTGTGATTCATCCAATTTTTGGGCTCCTGAAGCCAACTCCAGTGTATATTTGGGCTCCTGCTGCTGCTGCTGCCAACTTCTGCCAACTCCAGGGTGTGATTCATCCAATTTTTGGGCTCCTGAAGCCAACTCCAGTGTATATTTGGGCTCCTGCTGCTGCTGCTGCCAACTTCTGCCAACTCCAGGGTGTGATTCATCCAATTTTTGGGCTCCTGAAGCCAACTCCAGTGTATATTTGGGCTCCTGCTGCTGCTGCTGTCAACTCCTGCCAACTCCAGGGTGTGATTCATCCAATTTTTGGGCTCCTGAAGCCAACTCCAGTGTATATTTGGGCTCCTGCTGCTGCTGCTGCCAACTTCTGCCAACTCCAGGGTGTGATTCATCCAATTTTTGGGCTCCTGAAGCCAACTCCAGTGTATATTTGGGCTCCTGCTGCTGCTGCTGTCAACTCCTGCCAACTCCAGGGTGTGATTCATCCAATTTTTGGGCTCCTGAAGCCAACTCCAGTGTATATTTGGGCTCCTGCTGCTGCTGCTGCCAACTTCTGCCAACTCCAGGGTGTGATTCATCCAATTTTTGGGCTCCTGAAGCCAACTCCAGTGTATATTTGGGCTCCTGCTGCTGCTGCTGTCAACTCCTGCCAACTCCAGGGTGTGATTCATCCAATTTTTGGGCTCCTGAAGCCAACTCCAGTGTATATTTGGGCTCCTGCTGCTGCTGCTGCCAACTTCTGCCAACTCCAGGGTGTGATTCATCCAATTTTTGGGCTCCTGAAGCCAACTCCAGTGTATATTTGGGCTCCTGCTGCTGCTGCTGTCAACTCCTGCCAACTCCAGGGTGTGATTCATCCAATTTTTGGGCTCCTGAAGCCAACTCCAGTGTATATTTGGGCTCCTGCTGCTGCTGCTGCCAACTTCTGCCAACTCCAGGGTGTGATTCATCCAATTTTTGGGCTCCTGAAGCCAACTCCAGTGTATATTTGGGCTCCTGCTGCTGCTGCTGTCAACTCCTGCCAACTCCAGGGTGTGATTCATCCAATTTTTGGGCTCCTGAAGCCAACTCCAGTGTATATTTGGGCTCCTGCTGCTGCTGCTGCTGCTGTCAACTCCTGCCAACTCCAGGGTGTGATTCATCCAATTTTTGGGCTCCTGAAGCCAACTCCAGTGTATATTTGGGCTCCTGCTGCTGCTGCTGTCAACTCCTGCCAACTCCAGGGTGTGATTCATCCAATTTTTGGGCTCCTGAAGCCAACTCCAGTGTATATTTGGGCTCCTGCTGCTGCTGCTGCCAACTTCTGCCAACTCCAGGGTGTGATTCATCCAATTTTTGGGCTCCTGAAGCCAACTCCAGTGTATATTTGGGCTCCTGCTGCTGCTGCTGCCAACTTCTGCCAACTCCAGGGTGTGATTCATCCAATTTTTGGGCTCCTGAAGCCAACTCCAGTGTATATTTGGGCTCCTGCTGCTGCTGCTGTCAACTCCTGCCAACTCCAGGGTGTGATTCATCCAATTTTTGGGCTCCTGAAGCCAACTCCAGTGTATATTTGGGCTCCTGCTGCTGCTGCTGCCAACTTCTGCCAACTCCAGGGTGTGATTCATCCAATTTTTGGGCTCCTGAAGCCAACTCCAGTGTATATTTGGGCTCCTGCTGCTGCTGCTGCCAACTTCTGCCAACTCCAGGGTGTGATTCATCCAATTTTTGGGCTCCTGAAGCCAACTCCAGTGTATATTTGGGCTCCTGCTGCTGCTGCTGTCAACTCCTGCCAACTCCAGGGTGTGATTCATCCAATTTTTGGGCTCCTGAAGCCAACTCCAGTGTATATTTGGGCTCCTGCTGCTGCTGCTGTCAACTCCTGCCAACTCCAGGGTGTGATTCATCCAATTTTTGGGCTCCTGAAGCCAACTCCAGTGTATATTTGGGCTCCTGCTGCTGCTGCTGTCAACTCCTGCCAACTCCAGGGTGTGATTCATCCAATTTTTGGGCTCCTGAAGCCAACTCCAGTGTATATTTGGGCTCCTGCTGCTGCTACTGTCAACTCCTGCCAACTCCAGGGTGTGATTCATCCAATTTTTGGGCTCCTGAAGCCAACTCCAGTGTATATTTGGGCTCCTTCTGCCCCTCATAGTGATGCCACTTCAACTCTCTGCAATTGTGCCGCTCTGCGATTCTATTAGCGATGCCTCTGATCTGCATGTGATATTTCTTAAAAGTATTATTTAACTAACCCAGCACGCATCCTGTGCGTGTTACAGCAAGGCTGAATGGTTTACAACCCTATTGAGGCTGTAGGAGGCTCAGAAATAGCCGTTTTTAATAGCGATTCGTCGCGAATTTATTCGGGTCGAAACGATTTTTGTCGGAAAATTCGGCGAATCAGTCGAATCGAATTTTTCAAAAGTTCGCTCATCTCTAATGATAAGAGCAAATGCTTATATGGTCTTAAACAGAGGCTGCTGTAGTCACAGAATGGGATGCCCTGGGCAGGAATGGACCTGGCAGGGTCCAGTAGTGCTTTGGCCAGCAAAAGTGTCTTTATCAGGCCTAATTTCAAATATGATAAGAGCAAATGCTTATATGGTCTTAAACAGAGGCTGCTTTAGTCACAGAATGGGATGCCTCACAGCAGACTTAAGATCAGTTCAGTATATATGCACAGTTAGTTACTATAAGCAGCCTGAAAACGCTAACAAAGGCTGGATGAAAAAAAAAAAATCTCCCTGTCAGCCAGCTCCGTTTTTCCTACCTTTCCCTGGCTTTCTGTCTGTCTCCTGTCTGTCTCCTGCCTGTCTCCTGCCTGTCCCTGTCTGTCCCTGTCTCCAGCCTGTCTAACTGCCTCAGCTACACAGCGTTCTGTCTGTCTGTCACGAATGCAATAGAGAAATGAGGAAAAGCAAGATGGCCGCCGTTAAATACCGCTGTGTGACGTCACCGGGCTTGCTGGCTGCTGATAGGCTGCATGTGACTGCCCCAGCTTGCACTGGCGCGGGATACATGTCCAGACATGTCCCGTCCGCCATCTTAGAATGCCTGTAAATGTAAATGAATGGATGTTAAAGGAAAACTTCGAGTGATCGAATCGCGGGGAAATTCGGATTCGATCCGAATCGAATTTTTCCTGAAATTCGGATCGAATCCGGGTTCGTCCGGATCGATTCGCTCATCCCTAATGCTGATGTCAGCTACAGCTTTATGTTAATCTGGAGAAGTACGTTAAATGCATGGATTGTAAAATATATGCGCAGCAGAAATTCCCAGCTCTCAGCTCAGCCAGGAAATAAAAAATATATACTACTCTGTAGTAGATAATGATTAAAACAAATTTTTTATCACCGTACATTTGCAAGTATACAAGAAGCTACACTGCCACATCTCCCCTGTTAATTGTGAAAGGTCAATTGTACAACATGATGACATTGAAGGCAAACTTACCCGAGTGCTATCCCCAACCTCCCTGTAGGTTCGGGGCAGATAAAATGTTCTTATAAACACCTCACTAATGCAAAACCATTGTGGCTTCTTATATACAGTATTTGCATCTGCGTGCTAATTAGTACTCTGTATTTATTATTATTAAATTAATTTGAATGATGAAATAAATAGATTATTTATTATTCATTAATTAGATTGCAGTAAATGGCTTTGTATTTGAGTTGTGTGCTGAGGAGCCCTGTTGCATGTATACTGTACTGTACTTTTCCCCAGCTATGTGCACCCTCATGTTAGTTCACTATTGCCTGTTACAACCCCCTTTGTTGTCACTTATCACTCTAAGCCTGCTTATTCATAATAAATGAGCATTATTTTCCAGTTGTCACAATTAGAGAAAAAAAATGAAACTGATCTTGGGAAAGTCACCAAATCTGAAACTATAGAGATTGGTTTTGGATGTATTTTTGATGACCATCATCGTCATTTCACCAAACCTGCTACTACTCCACCAAAGGGATTTTTTTGGATCTTTTTGTTTTCAGCTTCATAGTGATTGGACACAGTTCATGGAGATCTCAGTGTGTCATTCACTAAAGAACAGGACAGTAGCAACACATTCAATACAGAATAAGAAGTTATTCAGACTGAACCAAGAGGCTGATTCACTACTAGTGCCACGTATTGTCAGATGAGCGTCTGTATAGCAGCACTTAGAGTGACCACTAGTAGACACTGTAATCGGGTATTGGGCGCTATAACCTAGCGTTGTGATCGCTGTAGTAACCTGGGCATCACTGATGAATATGATATGTGTTGGGCGCTTTAACAACTGTACAGTGCTGCATTGAGCAATAGGTAGCGCCAGCTCAGTGCGTCCGGCACTCGGCGCTCAACGCCATATTAAAAAAAAAAAAAAAAAATACACACACACAGTATCGGCGTTCTAAAGCTGGAATTCTGCATAAAAATATAAGAAGTTGAAATTATAAAGGTGTTTGTTTGCAGTCAGGAGACGTGACAATGATTTGAGCAAAAAAAAAAATTAATTGGCAAACACACTATTTAAACACAACCAAATGAAAGCCCATTGAAATGTATGGCAGAGTGACACTGAGCGAAAGGTAATACATGGTGCTCTAGAACTATAAACTGAGCCTCCTGGATTAATACATGTGACGCCACATGGCGCTGTTGGAGGCGCTCACCAGATTCGCTTTCATAAATGTGGTTTTGCCTACAGCGTCCGGCGTTCACCAGACTCTACCTGCCACTACAAAGCACTACCTGGCGCTATCCCTTCTTAAATACTACCAAGTAAACCAAACTTACCTGTACACTGTTCATAGCCATCACCTTCATATCCAGGCATACAGTGACAGGAAAAGTTTCCTTCTAAGTTAGTACAACTGGCATTCGCAGCACATGGAGAGGTGGCATTAGCGCACTCATCAATGTCTGAAACAAAAGAAACAAAACATGTTGATGTCATGCACTGATTTTTGTAGCAGTGGCAGTATGTAACATTCTTAAATGAGCACTATTGCAAAATTGTGTAATATTAAAAATACATATTAACACATTGGCTAATGAGAGAAGGGGTCACTTATACACCCAAACTGAATAAATCTTCCGCCAAGCTTTGATGCAGTATACTGGATAGAAATCTGCACGACTTCTATTGTTCTAATATATGCATATGTTTCTTGATGATTTCACACTCCCCTTATGCAGACCTCTGTCCTTATATGGTGCTTATTAGCAAGCAAATATAGGAATGTAATATTTGGAACACTAGGTGCAGTATAACTGTGTTTATTGTATATATTAATACAATGTATTCTTTTGTGCATTAGAATCTATTTTGTCTGAATGGGCAGTCAGACAATGTAGTTGCACCTAGCAGCAGCTGGGATGTTGCATAATAATCAGCATAGGGGATACATTTTTAAAGTTTGGAAAAAATTACAGCACCCTGTGGGCTATGATAAATGTGTCAGCATTATTTTCTGTATGGCCCATAGGGTAACTTAAAAACAAACACCCTTATCTCATAGGAAACATGATGTGCCTAACCTGTAATAATGCCCCATTATTACTAAAATCGATAAAAGCTCACCGGGATGCAGTTTGCAAGCCACACCACAATGCACACCACATGTCACACAAACACACCAAATACTTAACATGACCCTCCAATCAGGGCCATGCTAAATAAAGTCCGCCAGAAAATGCATGAATGACAACTATCATTTGATTCTGTATTTGTTCCCACTTGAAAATTGCGGAACAAAGTCAGCAGAAATCTCTATAAATGATAGACACAGAATTGCTATGATTGAGATTGTGATGTATGTGTCTGAAGATACATCACTATGCTAGAAATCTTAGTGAGCACTTAATGCCCATGCTGCTTTGGTCAGGCATGCCAGGCCTGGTATGTTTTAATTCATAAAAAGGGGTTTGTGTGTAGTAAGTGTCTGCTCACAAAGATTTAAGGCAAAGGGCTGTCTATTCAGAAACACATCACAGTCCCCCACAGTTCTGTGCACACCATAATATAGTGATTTCTGATGACTCAGCAACTTGTAAAAAAGATCCAGGAAGGAAAATATATATATTTTAAATAAAGTATATTGGTGAAATGTTTCTTTTTCTAAGGCCTATATTATAAGAGCATAGCATTGTCAGAGGTCTCAAATGATAGTTGTACTTAAAATATAATTATGTATATATACACAGGGCCGTATTTGGTGTTCATGGTGCCCTAGGCACTTTAAGTGCTTGCTCCCCATTTTTTTAATTTAGGTCACGATCTATATAAAAAAAGTGTGTAGGGGGAAAGGGTACAATGGGCTAGATGCAGAGATGTTCTGGCCATGTGATTTTTAATTTCTTTTCTCTACTATTATAGTAGTAAGGGCAGTGCCCCCCTTCCAGGTTGCCACCCTAAGCACATGCCTAGGGTTGCCTAATGGTAAATACAGCCCAGTATATACATCTAAATATTATGTATATGATCTGATGCTTTACTGACAGATGTGCTCAGAATGGAGGGAGTGTTGTGATGCTTCGGCAATAAAAAGCTACACCCAGAGATGAGGTGTGTGTATATCATGGCCAGGGGGGCTCACACTGCTGGTCATCCTCCTAGGGAAGGGTTCTTCCAGACCTAAAATCTGGCCAGTGCAAATTAGAGGAACCAGGAGATGGTGCCTCTAATTAGCCCTGCCGCATCCTATAACTGTATCCCTAACTTGACATTATAGCTGGCCTCCGCTCCTCCATTCATTGCAATATTGGGTGTATCTTTCTGGTATATCAATAAGCGTTTTTTTTTTTATTACCCTCCATATATTGGATTTTGGACGGCTCCATTGCATCCCGTTCGTGGGCACTGTGCAGGCGCAAGATTGGGGGCCGTGCACAGTGCCTGATGGGGCAAGATGGCGCCGCCTGTCAGAAGGTTGCCCCGAAAGCATGAGACCCAAAAGATGGATCTCCTGGCGAGGTGAGTAAATACTGCCCAAAAGTGAAACTGGAGGGTGAGGGGCAGCAGATCAGTAATTCTATTGAAGATATTGGTCTACTAGAAGATAACAGAGAGTTTACACTAAAACACCATCAATTTACCGTCACATTTGTAGCTGATGGCCTCGTTTACTTTGTAGCCTTCTCTACAGCTGCAGATATGTCCTCCTAGAAAACTGGTACAGATCTGCTCACATTGTGTTGTATTTAGAAGACATTCATCGACAACTAGAAAAAAATAAATATATACATCACTAATTGCAAAAAATAAAAAAAGCTAAACATTTGCATCACCATAAATGAGTCCCTTATGTTTATAACTCTGAATTTTCTTTTTTGGTTAATAACTGTATTTTGTAGATATTGGTTTTAAACCAGACATACACCTTTACAAGAACCAGTGCTTATATTATGCATCCCTCCCCAGGGAAATTTAGATCGCTTAAACATTTAAATTTAGAACAAAAAATAGTGTCTCTGCAGGCAGCCTTCAAAGAGGACGTTTCCCTCCTCTGTGCATTGTGGTATTATGTCAGCAGAATTCAGGCAGCAGCATGGCTGGGATGCTGGGAGAGGAAGCTCCAAAATGGGCACTACCAAGAGAAAATCTGCAAGATGGCATTTCAGAAGTGGGTGCAGGAGAAAATGTACGTGCTGACAATGATTCAGTATCATGCATGCAGATACAAATGTGCCAGGCTGTTGGTTCGGTTCAGTGTAATAAACAGCTATAAAAATACACCTGCCTGCAAGCTTTAGTTCTCACTTGCTTAATGTACAGGTGTTTGGGTATTTCAAAGTAACACACATTGTGTGGGTATACAATAGGCAGTGAAAATGTTAGAGCCTCATTGAATCTTTTCATTTTACTCCTGCTCCTGAATAAAGCGCTGGTCTTTCATTTTCTATTTTTTTTAAATAACATGCATGGCCTCAGCCCCCCTTAGCCAACCACATGACACACCAGGCATAGGGTTTGACAACCTTAATCAAAGGCCTACCGCCCAGCCCCTTTGCCTTTTGTCACAGATCTGATGCTCATCCAGGATTATACTACAGGGGTGGGAATTTCCCATATGAGACTATCCGTGTCACTGGAGGGGAGGGACATAGTGGGGATTTCCTCGGGGGAACCTTTGTCCCTCTTTCACAGAAAAATTTAAATTAAATCGGTGCTGCTGGCGAAGCCAGAACCAGACCAACAGGGAGGGGGACTGGGGGATTTCAAACAGCCTGGCATCCCAAAATGGGAAACCCCTAGGAAGGAAACAACTGGGGGGGGGGGGGGGGGTTAATCTGCTGTAGAGATGTGACTGGAAAAAAGGAAAAAAAAGGTTAACCTCACTGAACCAGGCCTGAAAGCACAATAAAAGAAGGAGCTTCCTGTCCCAGGGCTGATGAGCTGCAGCTAAGGGCTGCTGAAGGGGCTGAAGTGCACCTGCGGCCAAGTGTTGCAGGTTGCACTCATAAGGCTGTTGGCTGTGCTGCAGAGGCCTGCGCAGAGAGTGGCAGGGTGTGCTGCGGGGCCATAGTCAGTGGTGCCCAGGACAGGTGGAGTACCTGGGACCAGTTGGAACTGTGACTGGGTCCAAAGGCCACACCCTGAATACACGTTGGCACCAGAGGTCAGGGCAGAAGTGCCCACACAGGCGGGGAGGCCGATTCATTAATAGCGCCAGGTAGCGACAGATGAGCGACTGTAGCGTGATTTTTTCAGCGCCAGCTAGTATTCGCTGTGCTTGGCCGGCGTTAGCTTGTTGACAGCGACTCAGTCGGTGTGCGGTAATGTTGAATACGGGCTTAGGGGTCGCTGTTTCACAGGTTCAGCGTTGTATGTGAGCGCCTGACAACGAATGGCCAGAGCGAACGGCTAGCTTCATATTCATTAACAAATCATGCTCCGAATTTGCTGTCGCTGTCCATTCCTTGTTTAAACCCCAGAGCGCTGGCGGCGATGGGTGTTAACTAGTTTTTAACCCCTAAACAACCATATTTTTTGATTGTAACATTATACATGTTTTTAGAATCATTTTGTAATATGAATACATTAATATCAGACCTGTTAGATCAATTCTGCACAAATTTTTTTTTTATTTTTTTTTACTTTAACATTGCAGAAGTGGTCTCCGAATTTTTGACATTAAAAAAAAAAAAAAAAATGAATACCAATTAATTATGATTAATTATAGATTGCTCCATTGAAATGCATTGGACATCGCCAGGGAGCGACAGCTCATACCTGGCGCTGTGAAGGAATTTGCAGCGGCGCTGTTCGGTCCAGGCGGCTTCATGATGAATGCCGCGCTAGCCGTCGCTCTCGCCGGCGCTAGCCTCATTTTGCTTGATAAATGCGTCATTGTGACCGCCGCCGGGCGTACTTGAGTCGGTAGCCGCCGATAGCTGGCGGTACCTGGCGCTCGTCAGATACTACCTGGCGCTAGCCCGTGATAAATAAGGCCCTGAACAAAGGGAGCTAACCCTGCTTGGGGTAAGAATGCTACTGAGAAGCCTGTATTCTGCCTATTATTGTTTGGTACTAATGTAAATCTATGCTGAAGACAAGCAACCGGTGTGTTTCTTTTGATGCCCTGTCTAAAGAATCAATCCTTTGTGTAAAGAGTCTTCCCTGTGGTTTGTGCCAAAAGATCCCTTAAAGCTTTAAACTAATTATCAGATAGCATACATGATTTTGATAATCTTTGCTAAATTATGCCATTTTAGGGGTACTTTAGGTTTTTGTTACTCGTTTAAAGTGGACCAACACCCACCGGTGATCGGCCCGGGAATCTATAAGATTCCCGGGCCGATCACCTTCCTCCCCGCGGGACATCCGAGATCGGGGGTGAAACCCCCCCAAACACCCCAAACTCCTTACCTCTAGACGTGCGCGTGCCCGCGCCGGCCGTCTGTGAATGGCCGGCGCGGGCACGCGCGCGTCAACAGGGACGCGCGGGAGGCGGCGGCGGAGGAGCCGCTTGTCCGCGGCTTGTCCGTCGCCGCGGGGAGAGGTGAGTTCGGGGGGTTCGGGGGGGTTTCACACAGCGGGGCACCCCGATCGGGGGTGCCCCACCGAAGTGGACCAAGACCCAGGATAGTCAAAATCCTGGGTGTTGGTCCACTTTAAACATTTTAACAAACAAGCTATTGTATTGCCTCTTACCTGTGCAGTTGACCCCATCTCCTGTATAGTTTACCATGCAATCACATCTGAAAGAGCCGGCTACATTGGTACAGATGGCATGTGCAGAACAGTTGTTATCATTTGGAGACACACACTCATTAATATCTGTAAAAAACAAAAAGAAAACATTTGAACTGAAATGTATTCATCAGATAGGTGCTCATGCCTGCAGCATTTTATTTAATCACGTATCCTTTGTGTTTGTACCAGTCT
Source organism: Gastrophryne carolinensis (assembly GCA_027917425.1). Lineage (NCBI taxonomy): Eukaryota > Metazoa > Chordata > Amphibia > Anura > Microhylidae > Gastrophryne > Gastrophryne carolinensis. The sequence continues at coordinate 197,594,076 of CM051237.1, read as the reverse complement.
GCATTATACCATCTTTGTTACATTATATAACATTAAAGGATTGATATATTAAAGGATCACTATCGCAAAATTGTGTAATAATAATGTAATTTCATACAAACACGTCGGCAAATGAGAGAAGGGGTCACTTATACACCCAAACTGAATAAAACTCCCACCAAGCTTCCAAAATTTAGGGGTGACAGGTTAGGTGTATCAGGGGTGACAGAGACTGTCACCCCAGATTTCCTATTCCTTCCATTAAATAAAAAAAACAAGCCTGGCTGGATATTTCTTGATGCTGGGTGTATAAGGGACCTCTCCTCTCATCGCCCAGCATATTTAGATGGATTTTTATCATTGGGCCATTTTTGCAATAGTGGGCAGGGTGATGAAGGGTGCAATAACGTGCCCTCATTTTACATACCTGCGCAGGTTCCATTGATCATCGTGTAGCCAGACTGGCACAAACATTCGTAGCTGCCTTCTGTGTTATGACACATCCTACCTCCTCCTTTACAATATTCTCCAGAGAGGCATTCATCAATATCTGAAATGCAAAACAGGCATAAAATCACTAGCACTCAGATGGCCACAATAAGAGTTACACAAATATTTATTTGCCATCCACTCACTTTATTCACTTTCCCGTGTCCTGACCAAACTACCACTATTACCTCTGATGTGCTGAATACATTTTCATTGATATGTGGCTTCTTAAAAGTGCATCTGACATTTTAGGCATGTCCTTAACCCTTTCTTTGCTGATATGCATCTGGTTCTACTGTGTCTAACTTAGCTGAATTGTTCTCTCTGTTCTCTCCTCCATAGTCACCGCAAGATGTCTCATCAGCTCACCAATACTATACCAGTCACTTCTACCTCCTTGCTTTTTTTACACCACTTTGTGGTCAATGATATACATTTTTTCTCTTGCCTATTTCTCCTATTTACAGACATTCACTCCTTCATTACCTACTTGAAAAAATCTGCACTTCATCTGTAGAACTGCCCCAATGCAAACCACGCATTTTTTAATATTATTTTGTGTCAAGTTGGTATATCACCACAAAATCAGTGCACAAATATTAAATTGAAGGTTAAAGAGGCAAGAGGTAAAATCTAACTGAGCTATTCCCTCATCTTGTGTACCCTGTGGAATGGCAGCTCTGTCTGTAAAGATAAGTTATATTTATGTTGTGATTTTTTCCCTTCAAACTATCTAGACATTTTTCATTATTGTCTAACTTTCTCTAACAGTAAGCTACCTTTAGACACTTTTCCTCTCCTGAGTTCTTCTACACCATTTTTTGCTCCTCCTCTACAGTCACTAACAATATAGGATCTGATTCTGCTGCATTCATCTCTGTCACTTACTGTATCTGAAATTCCTTGACCTTTCAGAGCGCGAGCCCCTTCGATGGGACTAACCTTTTCTTGTTAATTGCATGTTTGTATGGCAGCTGTAATGTGCCTTTTATTTTAAAGTGGACCAAAAGCCAGGGTTTTGACTATTTTGGGTTTTGGTCTTTGCCCCCCTGGGCTCCCTGTGGATCCGAGCATGCTGATGGACGCATCTCCCACTACCCTTTAACAGGGAGCGTGCCCGTGTCAGCCATTCACAAATGCCTGGTGTGGGCACGTGCCCTAAAAAAGGGATAGCGGGGATAAAATTAGCATTTAGATATACATAAAAACAATAAGAATCTTTAGCAAATGAGCAATCATAATTATCAAATAGCACATATGCTCAACCTGTGGCTCAGGGGGGCACATGTGGCCCTTGGAGCCCTCTGATGTGGCCCGGCCTGCTGTAGGTAAATTGGGAGGGTTAAATAAAACTGGCATGTAAAGGTATAGTAGTTAAATAGAGGCTCAGTAAGGATGAGAGGTAGCTAGGTGAGTGAAATAAGGGCCCACTGCCAAATAGAGGTGACAACAGTGTCTTGGAGTAACGTAGTGACATTCACCCCAAAGTGAAATCTCTAGCACAGTTTTTTAAAACATATTTAATTGTATGTTTGACATTATTAGGCATTTAGGTGGGGTTAGTATTGGAAATACTGTTGGGGTTGATTGGGGGATGGACTATAAATATGGGACTCATATATTTGGAGAGGTGAGGCAATCAGCATCTGTATTGCTAGCTTGTGGGGATTGTTAGATATAAATGTAGTAATGGGGTGGTGTGGTGGAAGGACATACAAGTGTAAAAAATCAATCTAATGGAGCATTTATGGACAGAACTATTGTCCATAAATGATGCATGTGTTTTGGGGGGCACTCACAATAGCCTTGCAATCACAGCCCTCCATCTAAATGGGCTCATCCAAGCAAAAGCAGACATCTATTATTTCCATTGGGAAGTTTCGTATATAAAAGATACAAACAAATTAAATCGGTCAAACACCGGTTTTTACTATAACGGGTGTTGGTCCCTCTGTCTGCTGATAACAAAAAGCTCGGGGGGGCATCCAGAATGCTGGAGCCTAACCGCACCTCCATTACGAGCCAGCGCTGGGAGAGGAGTCCAGCGAATGGGTGCGAGGGGGCTCCAGCCTTCTGGATGCCCCCCCCCCCCGAGGTTCTTGTTATCAGCAGACAGAGGGAACAACACCTGTTGAAGTAAAATTGGGTGTTGGCCCAGTTTAAGGATACTAGAAACTATACTTACCTATGCATGTGCGATTCTCATTAAAAACAAATCCATCCAAGCAAGAGCAAACATAGCTGCCAACAGTGTTGTTACAATTTGCGTGTGCTCCACAGACAGACGTATTGAAACATTCATCAATATCTAAAAGATAACACACATTGAAATATAAATTCATATAGAAAGAAACATTGCACAATAAAAGATCAAGGTAAATGTTTAAACATGCCAAGCGCTGCATACAGCTCTTATGGATGATAGTGCTGCAATGGCCCTCCATTGTATTGCTAATCACAGTGCTATTGTCCATAAATGCTGCATGCAGAAGTTTTGGGAGGCACTCACAATGGCCTTGAAATCACAGCCCCTCATCTAATGGAGCTCATCCAAGCAAAAGCAGAAATAGCTGCCATCGGTGTTGTTACAATTTGGGTGTGCTCCACAGACAGAAATAATGAAACATTCATCAATATCTCCAAAAATTCAAATCTAATTTTATGGATATACAGTAAATGAATATAGAACGGAATAAAATATCAAGGTAAATGCTTTGAAAAGGAATTGTATACCCAGTAAGCAAGTTTATGTCGCAACCTTCTCTCCCCATCACAGTTCTTCAGAACAGCCTGTGTTTCTATTTTTACTAAAGCCTTTGTCCAGTATCATAAAAACATGAACCAGATGCAGTCTGATATTCAAATGGTGGTCGTATGGCTTCCTGACTGCTTTCTATCATTGGTGCTTTCTAGCAATGAAACATTCAGTTACAGAAAGCTCAGCATCGAGGGCCAGTCTTATTAGTTATAATATCTGAAAAGAAATCTGAAACCACTACAAGCTAAACTGCCAAATACACCTCATTTGTCAATTTGGCTTGTAACTGTTTAAATTATTGCTGGCGAGCATCTGGGGGAAGGGGGGCTTCTGCACAGTCAGGGAGCCGTATGGTTGCTTTTCACGCCGCAGACTGCATCCGGTTAGTTTTTTTTTTTAAACTGGACAAATGCTTTTATAAAAGAATGAACACAGGATTTTTTGAGGCACTGGTCTGGGGAAAACATCAACTTCTTTCGTGGGTATATGTTCACTCTAAAGGCCAATGTATGTATGCACATTCTGACATCACTTGATTAATGTGCAAACGTTGATGGAAGAGTGACAGTCTCTTTAGGTGTTCATTTTAATTTTTTATTACGATTTTTAAGCACTGGGAGTTATCCACAAGATTTTTTAATTCTACTTTTTTACACACTTAAAAAGCTGCATTTGATTGTGGTTTGGAATGCTCAGTTTAACAGATGAGGTACAGATTATTTTTTATTATGTAAATACATTATTTTACACATTTAGAAACAGGAGCGGCCTATGGGGCAGCCAAGCACATTCAGAATTAACCTATCCAAATGTTTCTGAATTTTTCATAGAATTTCAGTAGTTAAAATCTGCATAAACTTTTTGTTGTGTTGAGTTGACATGTCTCTTTGAACTTGGCTTCTCCAAAAATGTTAGAGGCTCTTGAGATCATTAGAATAACCAAATATATAAAAAGCATGGAGCAACTGAATAAAATTAGAGGTAGTAAATGAAGTCTCTCATGTAACTTTCTTCACAAACCCCTCGATTCAAAGAGCAAAAGTTAATTGATTTCGGATCGAGAATCGTAAGTTTGGGTGGGTGTTTTTCCTGTTTTTTTGGCCATTTACGACTCGCACGAGCCTACGTTCGAATGCGTATATGCTCTTACGATCATCGCAAGTTCGTTCCTAAATTTTAGGATCAAAACGTAAAACTTAGGATCAAATCCTAAAACTTAGGATGAAAACGTAAAACTTAGGATAATTGGATGTGTTTCGGTGTGATTCAGAGAACAGTTTTCAAACCTCTAAATACGTTTTAAAAGAAAGCCACTGCCGACACCTTTTAGCAGTCGTATTGCTGTTCTGGAACAGGTTTTTTGGCTATGTGGAGGAGTCTGCGCGTCTTGAGCTGAACTGCATATATCAGCATGGCCGAGCCCATAAATTGTATTGCAATGCATACCTGATTCATGTATGCCTTATAAAAGCATTTTAATGTGGACCTTAATTAGTCCTTTGCATGTAAACCTTTATTTGGCAATATATTTGCGTTAATTAAAGAAACTTATGTCCTTTGTTATTTATTTTTAAATTGATGTACTAGAATAATATTTTTAGATTGCATTTATTGGTGTAGTTGTTTACCTTTGTTTAATTATTTAAGCACATCTTTGGTCAGATGCATCACACTTACTGAGGAGAGGAGAGCGGGATAAAGTGCAGGATGTGGGTTACTGCTGTATTTTGCACAGACACAGCAGAGCTGGGGGCACGGAAAGGTCAGAAATCAAAGAATCCAGAGCAACACAGTCACAAGGCCCTTTCTGTTTGCAGGCTGCCCGATAATACCTGAGCCGCCATCTTGCCTGTTTCTAGGCTCATAACATGCAGAAGTTGCTGGGTGTTTTTTAATATTTGAGAGCAATCTGTATGTAGAGGGTGTGGGTAACCACACCAAAAATTTAAAGTTGTACCATTTGAAGCCAAAATATAAAAATTAAATCCACAAGTAAAAAATGCAAGTTAAGTAAAAATTAAACAAAGTAAGATTTACTTATGCAAATGCATTCATTAATGGTTGGTTACTGCAAAATGAATGAAATAAAGAAAAATAAAAGACCAAATATTTAGAATGCACTTTAATGAGGTAAGTTTGTAGTGCGCAGCCGCAAGATCAGAAGGATTTACGTCCAGACAAAAAAGGAAAAAGGGCAAAACCAATGTTGCAACCTGAGAAATGAAACGGAAAAATCAGGATGGAAACTGACATAGGTCTGATTCCCGAACTGCCATACGAACGGACGTATATTTTAGGATAGAAACGTATTTGCTTATAGAATCACTCGCAAGTTCATACGTATATAAGTAAATAATAAATAATAGGATGTTCGGCAACAAAATCAATGCTTTAACATGTTTCTTTGAATCAACCCAAAAGTCTCTAAAATTCAATTTTAGATCTTCAAATCGAGCACCTCCACCAATAAATTGTGCATGCACTTTCCAAACAGCAAAAACGCTTCTTTATAGGATGGGATCTTACAAGTCGTCCTCTCCAGTCTGCACAAAGTGCCCGTTGCCGCATCAACTTGTTTTGTTCATGTGAACGTCTGGATAAAGTTCACATGAACGAAACATGTCACAGTTTAAATCTGGCTGTTAAAGGTTCATTATAGTAGTGTTAGAAAAAGTAGATTTCTGATGGCTGGGGCTATTTCTCTTACGCGTTGTTTTTAAACAAAATTCCTTCAACATAATGGGGAAGAAGCTTACCTTCACAGTATGTTCCATTGCCAGTGTATCCATTCCTGCACGTACATTCATAGGATCCCTCAGTGTTATTACATACTGCCCATGCATTACAATTGTTTATACCAAGAGAACATTCATCAATATCTGTGCAGTTGTCTCCACCAAAGCCTTCTTTACAGAGGCAACTAAATGAGCCAAGAGTGTTATTACAAGTTGAACTTCCAGGGCAGGTGCTGTTCTCACATTCATCAATATCTGTATTATACAAACACAAAACAGACATCAAATTTTCCGATTACAATCATTGATCATCCCACCATCTCCTACCAGCAAAACCCAAATTCATCAAGGGACAGCCTAATTTCTGCAAGGCAGGACCCTGTATTCTGTCTTTTTAATTAAGATGGTAGATATTCTATTGCATTGGTCCAATATCATGTGAACCCACATACAAGGGAAGAATATTTATGGGAGAAGGATTAAATACTAAAGACTGATATTTTAGTAAAGTAGCTCTAAGTATAACTTTGTGACAAATAAAAAGAAAAGAAAACCATGAATATCTAAAGCAAATGTTTCATTTATCCACAAATAAAATTAACTGTTTCGATAGCTCTCTAATCTAGTGAGAAGTTCATTTACTATGTCATTATTTTTGTGACCTTTGGTCAGCACAGAGGTATCAGAACAGATGTATCAACACTGAGAGTAAAAAAAAACTGCTGCTTCTGCAACTCTGTACAACTTAACAGGCAGGACAGAAGTCCTACTGTTACATTGTAAAAAGCCAGTCAGCTCCCTGCTGTGTTACATTGTAAACAGGCAGACATGTAGCTGATATGACTGCATCCTGCTGTGTTCCACTGTATATTAGCCAAGTGTGAGTGTGTGAGTGATTTTGTTAAAAAAGCTTTAAAACCTTATTGTAAATCAATAGAAATTGATCCTTACCAGTGCAATTGGCTCCCTCATATCCTGTTAGACATTCACATTTATAGGACCCATTTGTGTTTATACAGATAGATTCAAGTGGACAATCAGTCATGTTCATGGTGCACTCATCAATATCTGCAAACATGGCCATAAAAAGAGTTTATACGGCTAATAGCATCAACAAGTTATTCTAAAAAAATGGCAAATATTAAAGTGTACGTTTACTGAGCCCCATTTGGCAGTTAAAAAATCCAAAAAGTAAAAAAAAAAATGACAAACTTGACTGGACAGCTATTCCCCCTATTATTTGTTGACTGCTTCAATCAGTGCAGCAGCAGGAGCAGGAGCTTTTGGTAGACATGGGTCAGGGAGGGCAGACATCCACTTTAATCAAGTTTATATTCTTTCTATGTCTAGTGTTTTTAAAACAAATCTTGCAATTGAATATTGTGAACTCACTTAAAGTTCAATAATATATATCAAAGGGGATTGTATACTAGTGTGGTATTTGAATAATGGTTAGTGTTGGGTCCGCTAAGCAGCCCATCAACAAGCGTACCTATGCAGAGTGTGCAGCTGGAAGCGGGTTGGTCCCGCTGGTCCCTGCCATCGCACCGGCTTGTAAATTGTCTACGAGCAGGGCCACAGAAAGATGGTCGCCACTCCCATGAGTGAGGATACTCCTGGTGCCAGCACAAGGCATACCCAAACCGAACTTTTGTTCAAGGTTCGTCCAAACTTGCCAAACCTGAACATTAGGGGGGTTCGCTTATCGGTAATAATGATACCATTAAGAAACAGTGCTCATATGCTTGACTCATATGCAAACAGTGCTTGACTGAGCTAATCAAGGCCTCTCACAAGTGGTATAACTCTGAGGGGAATGGCTGCATGTCAGCCTGGGCTGCAGTCCTGGATTTCTCAAGTATGGGATTTTTTAAGTCCATCAAAGAATTAGGCCCAAATTAAGCCCGAAGTGACCAGAAAGGGAACAGGCACCAGACTCTGCTCGTCTGAAGAACTCATCCCCAACAATGCTCCTCTGCTATTTTACAGTCCTGCTTCCACTGACTCTAAAATTCCTGAACTCCCAGCATCCGCCTGCACCTGGTAAGTGTCTCTATATCTCTCCGTCACTGCTCTCATCCCTCCTACCTGTGCTCGTATGAATTTATCTCACTGGCTAAATCTCTCTCCCTTTCTCCATGCACCCGCAAAACACGCTCTGCCACTTTCAAATCCCACAGTCACCTCCTCTCCCTTTCTCTGCTCCTACTTGCTGCTGGTGACATCGCTCAAAACCCAGGTCCATTTCTTTCGCCTCCCCGCTCCTCTACACCCCACAACTCATCACAGACTAGCCTTCACCATGGTAGCAAGCCAACAAACACACGGAACCTAGCCAACCTCTTAACAATCACCCCCTCCCCACGCACTCACCCCACGGTCACCTGCGCACTGTGAAATGCACGTTCAGTGTGCAACAAACTTGCATACATCCATGAACTCTTCACTACCAACGTCTTCACTTTCATGGCCTTCACTGAAACCTGGCTCACTCGCTGTGATACAGCCTTACCCGCTGCCCTCTCATATGGGGGCTTACAGTTCAGCCACACCCCAAGATCAACCAACAAACAGGGTGGAGGTGTTGGCATCCTTCTGTCTGAATACTGCTCATTTAACCCAATCCCTGCTCTACCCTCCCTTTCCTTCCCTTCCTTTAAAGTTCAGTGTGTCTGTCTCTACTCTCCCTGTCACCTAAATATTGCCATTATCTATCGCCCCCCTTGAACTGTCACTCTATTTCTGGACCACTTCTCCACTTGGCTTCTCCACTTCCTGTCCTCTGACATCCCGGCTATAATCATGGGGGACTTCAACATACCCGTTGACACCATCAACCCTGCAACCACCAAACTATTATCCCTCAAACAATGGTCTACCAGCCCCACCCACAAAGATGGACATACGCTTGACCTACTCTTTACTCACCTCTGCTCTGTATCCAGTCTTTCCTCATCCCCACTTACCCTCTCTGATCACAACCTACTAACACTAACACTCTCGTCCCTTAACACTACCTGCACACAAACCTGCAATTCTTCTCAGAAACCTAGACCTTCAATCTCTCTCCGATGCTTTACATCCCCTTCACACCCTGCCCTCATTTACCAATGTAGACACTGCTGCTTCATATTACCATAATACACTAACTGCTGCCCTTGACTCTGTTGCTCCTCTCATCTACAGCCGCCCTCAGACCAAAAAAAGACAACCATGGCTTAACACTAACACTGCAACATTGAAACGACATTCTCGAGTTGCTGAACGGCATTGGAGGAAATCCAAAACCAAGGAGGACTTCCTGTTATACAAGAAAGCCCTTCAGGAACTCAGGACTGCCCTTTCATCTGCTAAACAGGAATATTTCACATTACTCATATCGGCACAGACCCGGAATCCAAAACAGCTATTTAACACTTTTAACTCCCTTCTCCGCCCACCGCCACCTCCTCCATCCTCACAGCTAACGGCTGAGCAATTTGCCACATACTACAAAGACAAAATCGACATGAATCGAAGTGGCTTCACCCCTCAGACCACCTCTCTCCTAGCAACATCCCCCCTGCCCCACTCATTAACTGATTTCACCTGACCACCTGCTCCCTTGATCCCATTCCATCCCACCTTATCCCTCAACTGATCCACTCATCAAAAAACCCTTTCTGGACCCCTCTGCCCTCCCCAATTACCGCCCAATCTTTCTGCTCCCTTTCTCATCCAAGCTTCTTGAACAGCATGTCCATACAGAATTTACCAACTATCTGTCTACAAACTCCTTCCTAGGTCCCCTCCAATCTGGTTTCCGCTCGTGTCACTCTACCGAAACTGCACTCACCAAAGTCACCAATGATCTACTAACAGCCAAATCCAAAGGTCACTACTCTGCTCGACTTATCATCTGCTTTTGACACTGTCGACCATGCTCTGCTTCTCAAAAATATCTCCCGCATCCGTCCCTTCCTCTCACCTGTCACCACTAAAATGCTAGTGCACACCCTGCTCATATCCCGACTGGACTACTGCAACACCCTCCTCTGTGGTTTGCCAACAAACAGACTGGCACCCCTCCAATCTATTCTAAACTCTGCTGCTCGCCTCATCCATCTCTCCTCTCGCTTCTCCAGTGCTGCCCCCCTCTGTCAATCCCTCCACTGGTTACCTGTCTCCCACAGAGTTCAGTTCAAACTTCTAACGCTAATCTACAAAGCTCTCTCTAACCAGGCCCCTTCCTACATTTCATCTCTGATCCAGCATTACCAACCCAAGCGCAACCGCCGCTCTGCCTCTGACATTCTCCTGTCCTCTTCCTTGGTTACTTCCTCGCACTCCCACTTTCAAGACTTCTCCCGTGCCTCCCCACTTCTCTGGAATGCACTTCCCCGCTCGATCCGCCACTCTCAATCACTCCAAGCCTTTAAAAGCGCCCTCAAAACTCCCTTCTTCAGACAAGCATATGACCTGGCGTAAGCAACTCCTATAACATTCAATGGCACATGCAGCCATACTCAAGCTCTACCACTTGTGACCCCGCCCCCTTTGTCTCCACCCCCATCCTTTAGACTGTAAGCTCGCAAGGGCAGGGCACTCCTCCCTATTGTCTCCTGTGCTCACAACACTTGGTTTTAACCTGTGGCATCTAATTTTGTTTTGTTCTCTGTATTATATGTTTTACCCTGTCTGTAATCATACCATGTAAAGCTCTACGGAAGTTGATGGCACTATATAAATAAACAATAATAATAATAATAATAATAATATGCATCCCTCCCTGTGGTAAATTTTACAACCAAAATGGCATCCTATAGAGCTGCAGGTTCTGTTGGGTTTCCTGCCACTGTGCATTGTGGGTTATGTTGGTTAAATCCAGGCAGTAGCATTGCTGGGAAGCTATGACCAGATGTCTCAGGTTTAATTCAGATGTCTGCAACCAGAAGAAAATTGGTGAGTCCGCATTACAGCTTTGAGTGGATGCAGAAGCAAATGTAAGTGCTTTGGTAGTTTTTTTTTCACATGTGCACGGCTGTTGCCGCAGTATACAAGTCTCTCTGGGAAGCCTTTGGGCTGTAAAAAAATCTGCCCAGCACTGGGAATGTTCCATAAATATGCAAATGAAATTCAAGTAGATCATAGCATGTGCACACTTTTGTAACAATTCGTCTATGCTTGTTTATGCAAATGAAAGTCAAGGGAAATGTTAAAAGGAGAAGAGTTTTACTCACCTACACATAGTCGGTTAGGATCACCCTCATAACCAGGCAAACATGCACATGAGTAGCTTCCAGGTCGATTTGTACAGTTTGAATTTTCAGCACAAGGAGATATATTATTGTGACATTCATCAATGTCTAAAATTAAAAAGCCATGTTAATATGTAATTTTTTGGGGTAGTTTGTATAACTGCGATAACTATTATCTACCAGATGGTGGTGCTAATAGAGTGGTAGGAATATAAATAGGTGATGATGTCACACACACACACACACACACACGTAATACAGCTGATTCAGCACAGGCCAATACAGAATCACCATAGGATCGTCTGTGAGAAATTTGTGAGAAACAGCCTGGAGAGGACCTGTACCAAAGGGCATAGGGGCTAGTAAGGCCAATCAACCGGGAATGTGTCATGTGTATTTTTTAAACCCGCTCCAGGAAGATGTAAAAAACAACATACAAAAAAACAAAAACAAGTGACAAAACAGTGCTGAATTCCCTGTTAATATCAGTTGTATGATAACTGAAAGCAGTTTCATTTTTTAATGAACTGAGCCCTAAGCTTTATTAAAGCACACATTTATTTCCATAGACATACCATCACACAGGGAACTGTTCAGTGAACTTATCTCATAGCCTTCCATACAGCTGCAGTTGTATCCTCCCATATAATTGCTGCATATTTGTTGGCAATTTGACGTGTTAGTATAACATTCATCAATATCTGAATCAAAAATGCATAACACAAATTAGAAGTTAGAAATTTTGTGAACACAGAATATCTGACACATTTCAAAATTCATGATACAAATACTTATATGATGAAACCATGCCAAAAGAAATATCAGTTCAGCAAATTAACCTCCACAATGCAAATATTACGTCTTTACTGTATGCATGCCATTTACATCATGCTCAGATTGCTCTGACATATAGGAAATCTAGCTTACTAATTCAGCGGGCCCCCCTCTGCCTCCCTGTGTTTTTACAATACTTAGCAGTGTGCAGCTGTAATGCACTCCTACACTGTAAAGCGGCATTACCCAGCTGTAAGTGACATCATCAAATGCTGCATGTGATGGGCAGCCTCTGCACTCCTACACTGTAAAGCAGCATTACCCAGCTGTAAGTGACATCATCAAATGCTGCATGTGAGGGGCAGCCTCTGCACTCCTACACTGTAAAGCGGCATTACCCAGCTGTAAGTGACATCATCAAATGCTGCATGTGAGGGGCAGCCTCTGCACTCCTACACTGTAAAGCGGCATTACCCAGCTGTAAGTGACATCATGAAATGCTGCATGTGAGGGGCAGCCTCTGCACTCCTACACTGTAAAGCGGCATTACCCAGCTGTAAGTGACATCATCAAATGCTGCATGTGAGGGGCAGCCTCTGCACTCCTACACTGTAAAGCGGCATTACCCAGCTGTAAGTGACATCATGAAATGCTGCATGTGAGGGGCAGCCTCTGCACTCCTACACTGTAAAGCAGCATTACCCAGCTGTAAGTGACATCATCAAATGCTGCATGTGAGGGGCAGCCTCTGCACTCCTACACTGTAAAGCAGCATTACCCAGCTGTAAGTGACATCATCAAATGCTGCATGTGATGAGCAGCCTCTGCACTCCTACACTGTAAAGCAGCATTACCCAGCTGTAAGTGACATCATCAAATGCTGCATGTGATAGGCAGCCTCTGCACTCCTACACTGTAAAGCAGCATTACCCAGCTGTAAGTGACATCATCAAATGCTGCATGTGAGGGGCAGCCTCTGCACTCCTACACTGTAAAGCGACATTACCCAGCTGTAAGTGACATCATCAAATGCTGCATGTGAGGGGCAGCCTCTGCACTCCTACACTGTAAAGCGGCATTACCCAGCTGTAAGTGACATCATGAAATGCTGCATGTGAGGGGCAGCCTCTGCACTCCTACACTGTAAAGCAGCATTACCCAGCTGTAAGTGACATCATCAAATGCTGCATGTGAGGGGCAGCCTCTGCACTCCTACACTGTAAAGCAGCATTACCCAGCTGTAAGTGACATCATCAAATGCTGCATGTGAGGAGCAGCCTCTGCACTCCTACACTGTAAAACGGCATTACCCAGCTGTAAGTGACATCATCAAATGCTGCATGTGAGGGGCAGCCTCTGCACTCCTACACTGTAAAGCGGCATTACCCAGCTGTAAGTGACATCATCAAATGCTGCATGTGAGGGGCAGCCTCTGCACTCCTACACTGTAAAGCGGCATTACCCAGCTGTAAGTGACATCATCAAATGCTGCATGTGATGGGCAGCCTCTGCACTCCTACACTGTAAAGTGGCATTACCCAGCTGTAAGTGACATCATCAAATGCTGCATGTGAGGGGCAGCCTCTGCACTCCTACACTGTAAAGCGGCATTACCCAGCTGTAAGTGACATCATCAAATGCTGCATGTGATGGGCAGCCTCTGCACTCCTACACTGTAAAGTGGCATTACCCAGCTGTAAGTGACATCATCAAATGCTGCATGTGAGGGGCAGCCTCTGCACTCCTACACTGTAAAGCAGCATTACCCAGCTGTAAGTGACATCATCAAATGCTGCATGTGAGGAACAGCCTCTGCACTCCTACACTGTAAAGCGACATTACCCAGCTGTAAGTGACATCATCAAATGCTGCATGTGAGGGGCAGCCTCTGCACTCCTACACTGTAAAGCAGCATTACCCAGCTGTAAGTGACATCATCAAATGCTGCATGTGAGGGGCAGCCTCTGCACTCCTACACTGTAAAGCGGCATTACCCAGCTGTAAGTGACATCATCAAATGCTGCATGTGAGGGGCAGCCTCTGCACTCCTGCACTGTAAAGCAGCATTACCCAGCTGTAAGTGACATCATGAAATGCTGCATGTGAGGAGCAGCCTCTGCACTCCTACACTGTAAAGCGGCATTACCCAGCTGTAAGTGACATCATCAAATGCTGCATGTGAGGGGCAGCCTCTGCACTCCTACACTGTAAAGCGGCATTACCCAGCTGTAAGTGACATCATCAAATGCTGCATGTGATGGGCAGCCTCTGCACTCCTACACTGTAAAGCAGCATTACCCAGCTGTAAGTGACATCATCAAATGCTGCATGTGAGGAGCAGCCTCTGCACTCCTACACTGTAAAGCAGCATTACCCAGCTGTAAGTGACATCATCAAATGCTGCATGTGATGGGCAGCCTCTGCACTCCTACACTGTAAAGCAGCATTACCCAGCTGTAAGTGACATCATGAAATGCTGCATGTGAGGGGCAGCCTCTGCACTCCTACACTGTAAAGTGGCATTACCCAGCTGTAAGTGACATCATCAAATGCTGCATGTGAGGAGCTGCCTCTGCACTCCTACACTGTAAAGCAGCATTACCCAGCTGTAAGTGACATCATCAAATGCTGCATGTGAGGAGCTGCCTCTGCACTCCTACACTGTAAAGCGGCATTACCCAGCTGTAAGTGACATCATCAAATGCTGCATGTGATGGGAAGCCTCTGCACTCCTACACTGTAAAGCGGCATTACCCAGCTGTAAGTGACATCATCAAATGCTGCATGTGATGGGAAGCCTCTGCACTCCTACACTGTAAAGCGGCATTACCCAGCTGTAAGTGACATCATCAAATGCTGCATGTGATGGGCAGCCTCTGCACTCCTACACTGTAAAGCGGCATTACCCAGCTGTAAGTGACATCATCAAATGCTGCATGTGAGGGGCAGCCTCTGCACTCCTACACTGTAAAGCGGCATTACCCAGCTGTAAGTGACATCATGAAATGCTGCATGTGAGGGGCAGCCTCTGCACTCCTACACTGTAAAGCAGCATTACCCAGCTGTAAGTGACATCATCAAATGCTGCATGTGAGGGGCAGCCTCTGCACTCCTACACTGTAAAGCAGCATTACCCAGCTGTAAGTGACATCATCAAATGCTGCATGTGATGAGCAGCCTCTGCACTCCTACACTGTAAAGCAGCATTACCCAGCTGTAAGTGACATCATCAAATGCTGCATGTGATAGGCAGCCTCTGCACTCCTACACTGTAAAGCAGCATTACCCAGCTGTAAGTGACATCATCAAATGCTGCATGTGAGGGGCAGCCTCTGCACTCCTACACTGTAAAGCGACATTACCCAGCTGTAAGTGACATCATCAAATGCTGCATGTGAGGGGCAGCCTCTGCACTCCTACACTGTAAAGCGGCATTACCCAGCTGTAAGTGACATCATGAAATGCTGCATGTGAGGGGCAGCCTCTGCACTCCTACACTGTAAAGCAGCATTACCCAGCTGTAAGTGACATCATCAAATGCTGCATGTGAGGGGCAGCCTCTGCACTCCTACACTGTAAAGCAGCATTACCCAGCTGTAAGTGACATCATCAAATGCTGCATGTGAGGAGCAGCCTCTGCACTCCTACACTGTAAAGCGGCATTACCCAGCTGTAAGTGACATCATCAAATGCTGCATGTGAGGGGCAGCCTCTGCACTCCTACACTGTAAAGCGGCATTACCCAGCTGTAAGTGACATCATCAAATGCTGCATGTGAGGGGCAGCCTCTGCACTCCTACACTGTAAAGCGGCATTACCCAGCTGTAAGTGACATCATCAAATGCTGCATGTGATGGGCAGCCTCTGCACTCCTACACTGTAAAGTGGCATTACCCAGCTGTAAGTGACATCATCAAATGCTGCATGTGAGGGGCAGCCTCTGCACTCCTACACTGTAAAGCGGCATTACCCAGCTGTAAGTGACATCATCAAATGCTGCATGTGATGGGCAGCCTCTGCACTCCTACACTGTAAAGTGGCATTACCCAGCTGTAAGTGACATCATCAAATGCTGCATGTGAGGGGCAGCCTCTGCACTCCTACACTGTAAAGCAGCATTACCCAGCTGTAAGTGACATCATCAAATGCTGCATGTGATGGGCAGCCTCTGCACTCCTGCACTGTAAAGCAGCATTACCCAGCTGTAAGTGACATCATGAAATGCTGCATGTGAGGAGCAGCCTCTGCACTCCTACACTGTAAAGCGGCATTACCCAGCTGTAAGTGACATCATCAAATGCTGCATGTGATGGGCAGCCTCTGCACTCCTGCACTGTAAAGCAGCATTACCCAGCTGTAAGTGACATCATGAAATGCTGCATGTGAGGAGCAGCCTCTGCACTCCTACACTGTAAAGCAGCATTACCCAGCTGTAAGTGACATCATCAAATGCTGCATGTGAGGGGCAGCCTCTGCACTCCTACACTGTAAAGCGGCATTACCCAGCTGTAAGTGACATCATCAAATGCTGCATGTGATGGGCAGCCTCTGCACTCCTACACTGTAAAGCAGCATTACCCAGCTGTAAGTGACATCATCAAATGCTGCATGTGAGGAGCAGCCTCTGCACTCCTACACTGTAAAGCAGCATTACCCAGCTGTAAGTGACATCATCAAATGCTGCATGTGATGGGCAGCCTCTGCACTCCTACACTGTAAAGCAGCATTACCCAGCTGTAAGTGACATCATGAAATGCTGCATGTGAGGGGCAGCCTCTGCACTCCTACACTGTAAAGTGGCATTACCCAGCTGTAAGTGACATCATCAAATGCTGCATGTGAGGAGCTGCCTCTGCACTCCTACACTGTAAAGCGGCATTACCCAGCTGTAAGTGACATCATCAAATGCTGCATGTGATGGGAAGCCTCTGCACTCCTACACTGTAAAGCGGCATTACCCAGCTGTAAGTGACATCATCAAATGCTGCATGTGAGGGGCAGCCTCTGCACTCCTACACTGTAAAGCGGCATTACCCAGCTGTAAGTGACATCATCAAATGCTGCATGTGATGGGCAGCCTCTGCACTCCTACGCTGTAAAGCAGCATTACCCAGCTGTAAGTGACATCATCAAATGCTGCATGTGAGGGGCAGCCTCTGCACTCCTACACTGTAAAGCGGCATTACCCAGCTGTAAGTGACATCATCAAATGCTGCATGTGAGGGGCAGCCTCTGCACTCCTACACTGTAAAGCGGCATTACCCAGCTGTAAGTGACATCATCAAATGCTGCATGTGATGGGCAGCCTCTGCACTCCTACACTGTAAAGCAGCATTACCCAGCTGTAAGTGACATCATCAAATGCTGCATGTGAGGAGCAGCCTCTGCACTCCTACACTGTAAAGCAGCATTACCCAGCTGTAAGTGACATCATCAAATGCTGCATGTGATGGGCAGCCTCTGCACTCCTACACTGTAAAGCAGCATTACCCAGCTGTAAGTGACATCATGAAATGCTGCATGTGAGGGGCAGCCTCTGCACTCCTACACTGTAAAGCAGCATTACCCAGCTGTAAGTGACATCATCAAATGCTGCATGTGAGGAGCTGCCTCTGCACTCCTACACTGTAAAGCAGCATTACCCAGCTGTAAGTGACATCATCAAATGCTGCATGTGATGGGAAGCCTCTGCACTCCTACACTGTAAAGCGGCATTACCCAGCTGTAAGTGACATCATCAAATGCTGCATGTGATGGGAAGCCTCTGCACTCCTACACTGTAAAGCGGCATTACCCAGCTGTAAGTGACATCATCAAATGCTGCATGTGATGGGCAGCCTCTGCACTCCTACACTGTAAAGCGGCATTACCCAGCTGTAAGTGACATCATCAAATGCTGCATGTGAGGGGCAGCCTCTGCACTCCTACACTGTAAAGCGGCATTACCCAGCTGTAAGTGACATCATCAAATGCTGCATGTGAGGGGCAGCCTCTGCACTCCTACACTGTAAAGCGGCATTACCCAGCTGTAAGTGACATCATCAAATGCTGCATGTGATGGGCAGCCTCTGCACTCCTACACTGTAAAGCAGCATTACCCAGCTGTAAGTGACATCATCAAATGCTGCATGTGAGGGGCAGCCTCTGCACTCCTACACTGTAAAGTGGCATTACCCAGCTGTAAGTGACATCATCAAATGCTGCATGTGAGGGGCAGCCTCTGCACTCCTACACTGTAAAGCGGCATTACCCAGCTGTAAGTGACATCATCAAATGCTGCATGTGAGGGGCAGCCTCTGCACTCCTGCACTGTAAAGCGGCATTACCCAGCTGTAAGTGACATCATGAAATGCTGCATGTGAGGAGCAGCCTCTGCACTCCTACACTGTAAAGCGGCATTACCCAGCTGTAAGTGACATCATCAAATGCTGCATGTGAGGGGCAGCCTCTGCACTCCTACACTGTAAAGCAGCATTACCCAGCTGTAAGTGACATCATGAAATGCTGCATGTGATAGGCAGCCTCTGCACTCCTACGCTGTAAAGCAGCATTACCCAGCTGTAAGTGACATCATCAAATGCTGCATGTGAGGGGCAGCCTCTGCACTCCTACACTGTAAAGCAGCATTACCCAGCTGTAAGTGACATCATGAAATGCTGCATGTGATAGGCAGCCTCTGCACTCCTACGCTGTAAAGCAGCATTACCCAGCTGTAAGTGACATCATCAAATGCTGCATGTGAGGGGCAGCCTCTGCACTCCTACACTGTAAAGCAGCATTACCCAGCTGTAAGTGACATCATCAAATGCTGCATGTGAGGGGCAGCCTCTGCACTCCTACACTGTAAAGCGGCATTACCCAGCTGTAAGTGACATCATCAAATGCTGCATGTGAGGGGCAGCCTCTGCACTCCTACACTGTAAAGCAGCATTACCCAGCTGTAAGTGACATCATCAAATGCTGCATGCGAGGGGCAGACTCTGCACTCCTACACTGTAAAGCGGCATTACCCAGCTGTAAGTGACATCATCAAATGCTGCATGTGAGGGGCAGCCTCTGCACTCCTACACTGTAAAGCGGCATTACCCAGCTGTAAGTGACATCATCAAATGCTGCATGTGAGGGGCAGCCTCTGCACTCCTACACTGTAAAGCGGCATTACCCAGCTTTAAGTGACATCATCAAATGCTGCATGTGATGGGCAGCCTCTGCACTCCTACACTGTAAAGCAGCATTACCCAGCTGTAAGTGACATCATCAAATGCTGCATGTGAGGGGCAGCCTCTGCACTCCTACACTGTAAAGCGGCATTACCCAGCTGTAAGTGACATTATCAAATGCTGCATGTGAGGGGCAGCCTCTGCACTCCTACACTGTAAAGCAGCATTACCCAGCTGTAAGTGACATCATCAAATGCTGCATGTGATGGGCAGCCTCTGCACTCCTACACTGTAAAGTGGCATTACCCAGCTGTAAGTGACATCATCAAATGCTGCATGTGAGGGGCAGCCTCTGCACTCCTACACTGTAAAGCAGCATTACCCAGCTGTAAGTGACATCATCAAATGCTGCATGTGAGGAACAGCCTCTGCACTCCTACACTGTAAAGCGACATTACCCAGCTGTAAGTGACATCATCAAATGCTGCATGTGAGGGGCAGCCTCTGCACTCCTACACTGTAAAGCAGCATTACCCAGCTGTAAGTGACATCATCAAATGCTGCATGTGAGGGGCAGCCTCTGCACTCCTACACTGTAAAGCGGCATTACCCAGCTGTAAGTGACATCATCAAATGCTGCATGTGAGGGGCAGCCTCTGCACTCCTGCACTGTAAAGCAGCATTACCCAGCTGTAAGTGACATCATGAAATGCTGCATGTGAGGAGCAGCCTCTGCACTCCTACACTGTAAAGCGGCATTACCCAGCTGTAAGTGACATCATCAAATGCTGCATGTGAGGGGCAGCCTCTGCACTCCTACACTGTAAAGCGGCATTACCCAGCTGTAAGTGACATCATCAAATGCTGCATGTGATGGGCAGCCTCTGCACTCCTACACTGTAAAGCAGCATTACCCAGCTGTAAGTGACATCATCAAATGCTGCATGTGAGGAGCAGCCTCTGCACTCCTACACTGTAAAGCAGCATTACCCAGCTGTAAGTGACATCATCAAATGCTGCATGTGATGGGCAGCCTCTGCACTCCTACACTGTAAAGCAGCATTACCCAGCTGTAAGTGACATCATGAAATGCTGCATGTGAGGGGCAGCCTCTGCACTCCTACACTGTAAAGTGGCATTACCCAGCTGTAAGTGACATCATCAAATGCTGCATGTGAGGAGCTGCCTCTGCACTCCTACACTGTAAAGCAGCATTACCCAGCTGTAAGTGACATCATCAAATGCTGCATGTGATGGGAAGCCTCTGCACTCCTACACTGTAAAGCGGCATTACCCAGCTGTAAGTGACATCATCAAATGCTGCATGTGATGGGAAGCCTCTGCACTCCTACACTGTAAAGCGGCATTACCCAGCTGTAAGTGACATCATCAAATGCTGCATGTGATGGGCAGCCTCTGCACTCCTACACTGTAAAGCGGCATTACCCAGCTGTAAGTGACATCATCAAATGCTGCATGTGAGGGGCAGCCTCTGCACTCCTACACTGTAAAGCGGCATTACCCAGCTGTAAGTGACATCATGAAATGCTGCATGTGAGGGGCAGCCTCTGCACTCCTACACTGTAAAGCAGCATTACCCAGCTGTAAGTGACATCATCAAATGCTGCATGTGAGGGGCAGCCTCTGCACTCCTACACTGTAAAGCAGCATTACCCAGCTGTAAGTGACATCATCAAATGCTGCATGTGATGAGCAGCCTCTGCACTCCTACACTGTAAAGCAGCATTACCCAGCTGTAAGTGACATCATCAAATGCTGCATGTGATAGGCAGCCTCTGCACTCCTACACTGTAAAGCAGCATTACCCAGCTGTAAGTGACATCATCAAATGCTGCATGTGAGGGGCAGCCTCTGCACTCCTACACTGTAAAGCGACATTACCCAGCTGTAAGTGACATCATCAAATGCTGCATGTGAGGGGCAGCCTCTGCACTCCTACACTGTAAAGCGGCATTACCCAGCTGTAAGTGACATCATGAAATGCTGCATGTGAGGGGCAGCCTCTGCACTCCTACACTGTAAAGCAGCATTACCCAGCTGTAAGTGACATCATCAAATGCTGCATGTGAGGGGCAGCCTCTGCACTCCTACACTGTAAAGCAGCATTACCCAGCTGTAAGTGACATCATCAAATGCTGCATGTGAGGAGCAGCCTCTGCACTCCTACACTGTAAAGCGGCATTACCCAGCTGTAAGTGACATCATCAAATGCTGCATGTGAGGGGCAGCCTCTGCACTCCTACACTGTAAAGCGGCATTACCCAGCTGTAAGTGACATCATCAAATGCTGCATGTGAGGGGCAGCCTCTGCACTCCTACACTGTAAAGTGGCATTACCCAGCTGTAAGTGACATCATCAAATGCTGCATGTGAGGGGCAGCCTCTGCACTCCTACACTGTAAAGCGGCATTACCCAGCTGTAAGTGACATCATCAAATGCTGCATGTGATGGGCAGCCTCTGCACTCCTACACTGTAAAGTGGCATTACCCAGCTGTAAGTGACATCATCAAATGCTGCATGTGAGGGGCAGCCTCTGCACTCCTACACTGTAAAGCAGCATTACCCAGCTGTAAGTGACATCATCAAATGCTGCATGTGATGGGCAGCCTCTGCACTCCTACACTGTAAAGCAGCATTACCCAGCTGTAAGTGACATCATCAAATGCTGCATGTGAGGGGCAGCCTCTGCACTCCTACACTGTAAAGTGGCATTACCCAGCTGTAAGTGACATCATCAAATGCTGCATGTGAGGGGCAGCCTCTGCACTCCTACACTGTAAAGCGGCATTACCCAGCTGTAAGTGACATCATCAAATGCTGCATGTGAGGGGCAGCCTCTGCACTCCTGCACTGTAAAGCAGCATTACCCAGCTGTAAGTGACATCATGAAATGCTGCATGTGAGGAGCAGCCTCTGCACTCCTACACTGTAAAGCGGCATTACCCAGCTGTAAGTGACATCATCAAATGCTGCATGTGAGGGGCAGCCTCTGCACTCCTACACTGTAAAGCGGCATTACCCAGCTGTAAGTGACATCATCAAATGCTGCATGTGATGGGCAGCCTCTGCACTCCTACACTGTAAAGCAGCATTACCCAGCTGTAAGTGACATCATCAAATGCTGCATGTGAGGAGCAGCCTCTGCACTCCTACACTGTAAAGCAGCATTACCCAGCTGTAAGTGACATCATCAAATGCTGCATGTGATGGGCAGCCTCTGCACTCCTACACTGTAAAGCAGCATTACCCAGCTGTAAGTGACATCATGAAATGCTGCATGTGAGGGGCAGCCTCTGCACTCCTACACTGTAAAGTGGCATTACCCAGCTGTAAGTGACATCATCAAATGCTGCATGTGAGGAGCTGCCTCTGCACTCCTACACTGTAAAGCAGCATTACCCAGCTGTAAGTGACATCATCAAATGCTGCATGTGATGGGAAGCCTCTGCACTCCTACACTGTAAAGCGGCATTACCCAGCTGTAAGTGACATCATCAAATGCTGCATGTGAGGGGCAGCCTCTGCACTCCTACACTGTAAAGCGGCATTACCCAGCTGTAAGTGACATCATCAAATGCTGCATGTGATGGGCAGCCTCTGCACTCCTACGCTGTAAAGCAGCATTACCCAGCTGTAAGTGACATCATCAAATGCTGCATGTGAGGGGCAGCCTCTGCACTCCTACACTGTAAAGCGGCATTACCCAGCTGTAAGTGACATCATCAAATGCTGCATGTGAGGGGCAGCCTCTGCACTCCTACACTGTAAAGCGGCATTACCCAGCTGTAAGTGACATCATCAAATGCTGCATGTGATGGGCAGCCTCTGCACTCCTACACTGTAAAGCAGCATTACCCAGCTGTAAGTGACATCATCAAATGCTGCATGTGAGGAGCAGCCTCTGCACTCCTACACTGTAAAGCAGCATTACCCAGCTGTAAGTGACATCATCAAATGCTGCATGTGATGGGCAGCCTCTGCACTCCTACACTGTAAAGCGGCATTACCCAGCTGTAAGTGACATCATCAAATGCTGCATGCGAGGGGCAGCCTCTGCACTCCTACACTGTAAAGCGGCATTACCCAGCTGTAAGTGACATCATCAAATGCTGCATGTGAGGGGCAGCCTCTGCACTCCTACACTGTAAAGCAGCATTACCCAGCTGTAAGTGACATCATGAAATGCTGCATGTGAGGGGCAGCCTCTGCACTCCTACACTGTAAAGCAGCATTACCCAGCTGTAAGTGACATCATCAAATGCTGCATGTGAGGAGCTGCCTCTGCACTCCTACACTGTAAAGCAGCATTACCCAGCTGTAAGTGACATCATCAAATGCTGCATGTGATGGGAAGCCTCTGCACTCCTACACTGTAAAGCGGCATTACCCAGCTGTAAGTGACATCATCAAATGCTGCATGTGATGGGAAGCCTCTGCACTCCTACACTGTAAAGCGGCATTACCCAGCTGTAAGTGACATCATCAAATGCTGCATGTGATGGGCAGCCTCTGCACTCCTACACTGTAAAGCGGCATTACCCAGCTGTAAGTGACATCATCAAATGCTGCATGTGAGGGGCAGCCTCTGCACTCCTACACTGTAAAGCGGCATTACCCAGCTGTAAGTGACATCATCAAATGCTGCATGTGAGGGGCAGCCTCTGCACTCCTACACTGTAAAGCGGCATTACCCAGCTGTAAGTGACATCATCAAATGCTGCATGTGATGGGCAGCCTCTGCACTCCTACACTGTAAAGCAGCATTACCCAGCTGTAAGTGACATCATCAAATGCTGCATGTGAGGGGCAGCCTCTGCACTCCTACACTGTAAAGTGGCATTACCCAGCTGTAAGTGACATCATCAAATGCTGCATGTGAGGGGCAGCCTCTGCACTCCTACACTGTAAAGCGGCATTACCCAGCTGTAAGTGACATCATCAAATGCTGCATGTGAGGGGCAGCCTCTGCACTCCTGCACTGTAAAGCGGCATTACCCAGCTGTAAGTGACATCATGAAATGCTGCATGTGAGGAGCAGCCTCTGCACTCCTACACTGTAAAGCGGCATTACCCAGCTGTAAGTGACATCATCAAATGCTGCATGTGAGGGGCAGCCTCTGCACTCCTACACTGTAAAGCAGCATTACCCAGCTGTAAGTGACATCATGAAATGCTGCATGTGATAGGCAGCCTCTGCACTCCTACGCTGTAAAGCAGCATTACCCAGCTGTAAGTGACATCATCAAATGCTGCATGTGAGGGGCAGCCTCTGCACTCCTACACTGTAAAGCGGCATTACCCAGCTGTAAGTGACATCATCAAATGCTGCATGTGAGGGGCAGCCTCTGCACTCCTACACTGTAAAGCGGCATTACCCAGCTGTAAGTGACATCATCAAATGCTGCATGTGAGGGGCAGCCTCTGCACTCCTACACTGTAAAGCGGCATTACCCAGCTGTAAGTGACATCATCAAATGCTGCATGTGAGGGGCAGCCTCTGCACTCCTACACTGTAAAGCGGCATTACCCAGCTTTAAGTGACATCATCAAATGCTGCATGTGATGGGCAGCCTCTGCACTCCTACACTGTAAAGCAGCATTACCCAGCTGTAAGTGACATCATCAAATGCTGCATGTGAGGGGCAGCCTCTGCACTCCTACACTGTAAAGCGGCATTACCCAGCTGTAAGTGACATTATCAAATGCTGCATGTGAGGGGCAGCCTCTGCACTCCTACACTGTAAAGCAGCATTACCCAGCTGTAAGTGACATCATCAAATGCTGCATGTGAGGAGCAGCCTCTGCACTCCTACACTGTAAAGCAGCATTACCCAGCTGTAAGTGACATCATCAAATGCTGCATGTGATGGGCAGCCTCTGCACTCCTACACTGTAAAGCAGCATTACCCAGCTGTAAGTGACATCATCAAATGCTGCATGTGATGGGCAGCCTCTGCACTCCTACTGTAGTGGGCTTAAAGGATGGGATAGTACCTCCTAGGGCAGGGAGATGGTTGTCACGAGTGGTAAGGCTTGGCACGAAGGTTCTATGGACCTGACCCCAGTGTGGCCCCGTAGGCGGTGTTTTTAATGTTCCCGTTGCCTTCCTCACACAGGTTACCAGTAAAGAACCAATAGCCAGGTTCAAAGGCAACGTTAGCTTTTATTGCTGGAACGGGAGTAGAGTACACACGACAGTTTCCACTGACAGCAGTCAGGATTTGGGTTAGCAGGAAACAGTTCTGGTTTAGGACTAATGCTTGATAATGCTGTAGCTTGGTAGGTAGTCGAAAGAGTCTATGCTTTTAGATGGAGATTTAACTAGATTAGATGAGATGAGAGGAAGGAGACAGACTTGAGATTGAAGATTACAGACCTTATCCTGAGGTTATCTCCAGCCGGAGGGTACAGGTATGGAACTTGAGACTGAGACTTGAAGATTTTGTACGAGTCGCCCAAACTGGAGACCAAGGGGACTACGAGAGGTCACTGACATGGAAGCCAGGAGGTTAGTGAGAGTCCGGGGTATCCCTCTATCTTGACTCACACTGCAGCAGACGTTGATTTTCAACATATATGTCTCGCTGAAGAGGCTGTAGATCCTGTACAAATCTCTGGCAATAGGATGCAGGCTGTAGTGAGGCAGGATAGGCTTTAGGGCCTATACTGAGGAAACACAGGTCGTGCAGGTCTAACCAGGAGGACCTCCTGACTAGGACTGACCCAGAAGATTCCCAGCAGACACCACTTAAGGTGGTCAGTGGGAGGGGTAGCTCAACCTTCTGGTTCACCATTGGTTAGTCTGGTGAGTGGCAGAAGTGACGCACGATCAAGCATTAGCCTATCACAGGCAGAATACATTGTAACCAATGAATTTGCAGATATGTACTAGGTAGGAAAATAACAGTAGTAACACCCTTTTCACCACTAGATGGTGCTGTTTCTAACCAAAGGGAACCCTTCCTATATACAGCTCAGTAGGGAAACTAGATGAGAAGAGGTTTGACTATGGATTTAGTGCGTTATGTCATACTAACTCAGACTAGTAGTTACTACGTTACCCGTAGCCTTGTTTATACTCCCAGTCTGGGACATTACACACTCCCCTTCTAGAAATGAGCCGACCTCGGCGACCTCTTAAACGGGCGGAGGGTTTACTTCAAAGACAAAAGACACACAGTAGATATATGCAATTCCTATAGGAGGAAAAATGTTAGACATGGAAATGCATGACACGAAAATACACAATGACAGTTAATGCAGGCTCTTCTTGTATTAGAAGATGGGTGTAAGGAGTTCTTGACGAAAGTTTGTCAGGTAGGATGCTTAAACGTTGTTTGGTAGCCAAAAATAGAAACCTCAGAAATACGCCAAAAAAAGAAAATAGAGTCTCTGTACAGCGACGTCCATGCATTGTCCATTTGTAAGGCACTGGTTTAGGTGAGCAGGTAAACGGTGAACTTTTGTAGATATATTACTAACTAGCTATCTATGCAAATGTATATACAGGGATATTAAGCAGTTTATGTTTAAGCAGTTTAATAATCACGATAGCGGACAGGTGGTGTTCCTTTGTTGGAACGCTCAGAACGCCTCAGCACTTGGGTGCCGTCCTCTTCTTCTTGAGCTTGCCGATGAGTTGCTGGTTCTGGCATGGGAGATGAGGCCGGGGGGTAAGTATAAACTGGTGCTGGCACTTGTACTGGGGTTTGTACCGGCATAGGGACCCATTGATAGCAACCCGGTATCATGAAGGCTGAGTTTCTGATGGCTTCTTCAACAGAAGACCGAACTGGCGTAGTAGGAACTGGAACAGTAGAAACTGAAGCAGGAGCGTAAACTTGAGTAGGAGGAGTAGGAGGTGGAGTCAAGAGCAGAAGATCCTCTTTTGTACAGGGCTTCATTCTATTCCTGTGTACAGTCTGTGGGGCCATTCCTGGTTTTTGTACCTCATACATGTCTGACTCAGGGTATGGGACAGCTGTTATGGTATAGGGCTCTTGTTCCCAGAGAACATCCAGTTTGTCCGTACGGTGGTGCTTCTTCAACCACACTTTGGCACCAACTTCTAAGGTTGTGGCATTAGCGCGAAGGTTATACTGTTGTTCCTGCTTTTGGTGAGCTTCGTCCATTCGACGTTCAACGATTTCTTTCGCCTCTTCAATACGTCTTTGGTGTTCAGTTACCCAATTAGCGTTTGGTAAAGGGTTGATTGAATCTGGAACTTGGATTCCAAGAGCTCTGTCTTGTGGTAACTGACCTTGGCGACCGAACATCAAGTAATACGGTGAATAACCCGTAGAGCAATGTGTAGTATTGTTGTAAATTTCTGTCAGTTCATCAAGGAGTTGTGGCCATTCTGACGTTTTGGAGACTGATGCTGTTCTCAGCATATTTATGAAAACTTGATTGATCCTCTCACACAATCCGTTTCCTTGCGGATGATAGGCAGTGGTGCGAAGCTTTTTACACTCATGAAAATTGCAAAGTTCATGGAACAATTGAGATTCAAAGGCAGGACCTCTGTCGGTTAGCACGGCTTCAGGGCAACCGTAGTGCTTCACATACTCACGATAGAATATCATGGCGGTGGTTTTAGCAGTTAAGTCCTTGACTGGTACGACGACAACCCATTTGGAATAATGGTCAACCATCGTCAGAGCGTAGGTGTAGCCTGAACGTGTGGGTGCTAGTTTGACGTGGTCTAGTGCAACCAATTCATTGGGCTTGTGAGAAGAAATGGGATGGAGTGGAGCACGAGCTTCTTTCTTGCTGGCCTTGGTTATGCTACAGGCTGGACATTCGTTACACCAGTTCTCGATGTCTGAGCGCATTCCTATCCAGTAGAATCTTTGTCTTATGGTGGCCTCTGTTTTGTGGATTCCAAAATGGCCGGATTGATCGTGATAAGCGTCTAACACGATTTTTGCATCACGTCTGGGTATTAGAATCTGATGCAGTCTTTCTCCTGAGACTGGGTCCAATGTGTTTCTCAGGATCAGGCCTTTGTGGATAAAGAGTCTTTTTCTTTGTCTCCATAGGCGTTTCAGCTCAACGTCTGGATATTGCTTTCTCAGCCGTATGGGTACCCTTCCTGCTGTGAGGTAATCAGATATTTCTCCCAAGACACGGGACTCACTTTGGATGGTTTGCCATCTGGAAGGTTCTTTTAGAGGGTCTGACTTTGGTTTAGGTTCTTCATCTGTTTGGGTGGCAGCTATAGCACACTGAGTGGCGAACCTCTGGTAGAATGGTGGCATTTCGACCTCTTCCCATGCATCCTCCTCTGGTGGTTCTTCACCTGTGGGTAGGCGTGAAAGGATGTCTGCATTAATGTTGGTCTTTCCGCTTCTGTACTTTATGTCGAAGTTAAAGTTGGCGAGTCTTGATGCCCAGCGTTGCTCAAGTGCACCTAGCCTCGCAGAGTTGAGATGGGCGAGTGGATTGTTATCTGTGTATACGGTGAAGGGAGTTGCAGCAAGAT
This sequence comes from Gastrophryne carolinensis, assembly GCA_027917425.1. Classification (NCBI taxonomy): domain Eukaryota; kingdom Metazoa; phylum Chordata; class Amphibia; order Anura; family Microhylidae; genus Gastrophryne; species Gastrophryne carolinensis. The sequence goes on along the minus strand of CM051237.1, from coordinate 197,565,437 downwards.
AGTCTTTGAACTTCTCCGTTACTGACCATACGAGAGCTAAGAGTTCTAGTTTGAATGAGCTGTAGTTAGTGTCATTTTTCTCAGCTCCGCGTAGACTTCGGCTTGCATATGCGATGACTCGTTCATGATTGTCTTGCACCTGTGACAAAACAGCTCCTAGGCCTTGAAAGCTGGCGTCGGTGTACAACCGGAATGGATGATTGTAGTCCGGATAGGCCAGAATTGGAGGTGATGTCAACAGTTTCTTGAGCGTTTGGAACGCATGCTCTTGGCGGTCGGACCATCTGATGGGCAATTTCCTGTTATAATTCTCCCTTGGGCAACCACGTAAGAGTTCAGTAAGAGGCTCTGCTTCCTGAGCGAAGTGTGGGATAAATCGGCGGTAGTAGCCAGCAAATCCAAGGAAGCTTCTAATCTCTTTGACTGTTCTGGGAGTCTCCCAGTTCTTTACAGCGGAGATCTTTTCTGGATCGGGCTGAATCCCGGCAGCACTTACAACGTGGCCTAGATAACTCACTTGTGGCTTCAGCAGATGACACTTGGAGGGTTTGACTTTTAAGCCATGCTCAGTGAGGACTTGAAGGACTTCTGATAAGTGGTTGAGATGTTCCTCATAGGTACGAGAATAGACGATGACGTCATCCAAATAGAGGAGTACACTCTGGAAATTTACATGTCCTAGGCATCTCTCCATCAACCGCTGGAACGTGGCTGGAGCATTGCAAAGCCCAAAGGGCATACTTGTGAATTCGTATAAGCCCATGGGGGTAGTGAAAGCAGTCTTTTCTTGGTCTTCAGGAGCCATAGGGACCTGCCAATACCCGCTTGTAAGATCCAGTGTGGAAAAGTAGGCGGCAGTGCCTAGAGCAGCAATTGTCTCTTCAATGCGTGGAAGTGGATAAGCATCCTTGTGGGTGATGTGATTCAGTTTTCGGTAGTCCACACAAAAGCGTATGTTGCCATCTTTTTTCTTGACGAGGACAATGGGTGCAGCCCAAGGACTCTGGCTCTCTTGTATGACCTTAGTGTCTTTCATTTCTTTGATGAGCTTTTTCACTTGTTGGTAACTGGCAGGAGGGATTGGTCTGTGCTTCTCCTTGATTGGAGGATGATCACCAGTGTTGATGCGGTGGTGGATTAAGTTGGTTTTGCCGAAATCCAAGGAATGTTTGCTGAAAGCTTGGGAATGGCGTTTGGCAAGTCTACGGACTCCACTCACGTGCTCAATAGGAGTATTAGCATCACCGATGTTCAATTCATCCCACCAGAAGGTAGACTGGTTAGGACCTTTGGAGGTAGCTTGAATGGATTTCTGGTAAGCGAGGGTTTCTTCATCCAGAATATCTTCAGGATCCCATTGGTACAACTGGGCCACGGTAGTGAACTTTGGAAGCTCTGCAGAGGAATCACTGAGGTTAACTAACCTTACTGGAACGTGTCCATTGGTAACAGTAACGATGCTTCTTGCAGCCTTTACGAGAGGATGGCCATCAATTTGGACAGAGTCAATCAAGGCTTGGTAGTCAGCATTGCCAATGCCAGGGCGCCCTCTACACCAGACCAGTATTTCGCTGTTTGCAGCCAGAATGATAGGACGGACATCTTTGGTTCTGACACGACAAATTTCTCCTCTGTGGTTTGCAAATGTCTGCTGGGCGGTGAGCGCTCGAATAGTCTTTTGAACTGCTTGTCTGTGATGGGAGGAAACTGAAGGCAAAGAGGCATGTAAAGCATTCAATAACTCAGAAAACACATGGCGGATTACGTTCATGCCTAATACTATGGCTGTACTAACTCCCTCAGATTCAGTCACAATAACACCCTGACGTGGCAGTTTACGTTCACCAATTTGCAAAGTAGGTTCCCAGTAGCCTAGCTGGGTGATGGGCTGGCCATTACTAGCAATTAGCTGGACTTTAGCTTTGGCAGCTGAAAGTATACGGGGATCCCAATGTTCCTCAAAAGTCTCTCTGGAAATGGTGGTGACCTGTGAACCGGTGTCAACAAGTGCTTCAAGGGGGACACCATCAACCCACACGGTTATTTGCGGGCAGTTGGATAGAAACTTTGATACCCACTGTGATTGCGATTGTCTCTCTCTCTCTCCCTCTCTCTTTCTCTCTGGGCCTTTGGCAATACCACCTGAGGGGCGGCCCTCGGACTCAGGGGTATCCCGTTTAACTGATAGCACTGTGACTTGTAGTGTCCATATTTGTGGCAATAGTTACAGAAAGGACGCTCACGCTCCCGGTATCTGTCTGGCGGAGGCCTATCCGGGGTAGAGTGACTAGAGCGGGGCTCTGGAGACAGTGTCCTGCTAACAGACGACTCACGGGATGATGTTGAGGAGTACTGACTCTTTAGTTCTTTCAGAACCTGACATAAGGAGTCCACTACTTGAACAAGTGTGTCCTGTGTAACAGTGGTACTGACAGGTATAGATGTTTGTGCAGCTTGAATGGCTTGGATGGGGGACACCGTAGGCAACGGAGGTACAACAGGAGGTGCAACAGGGGGTGCAGCAGTCATGTCTCTAGAATAAGTGGCAGATGGACAAGTGGTGTAGGAGGAGCTATCTTGTGCCACACTTAGTGCAAGAGATTTAAAGTCAAGAAATTTCATGTCCTTATCGTGTGATTGTCTCAGCGTCTGTAATTGAGTACGTAACGCCTTGGAGTCAACACCATCAATAAATCTGTCTTTAAGCATTTCCTCAGCTTTAGAAGGGTCTATATGATCAAGCTGAGCCAATGCTCTGAAGGCAGAGTGTAAAGCAAGAGCGTATTGTCGGAGTGTCTCTCCGGGTCTTTGACATCTGGTATGAAATTGTAAGCGTACCTCAGTAGGTGATTGTACCTCGAACTCTTTGCAGAGACGGTTGAGGATCTGGTCCACAGTAGACTTTTCAGTGGGTGGCCAGGAACGTACTTCCTCCGCAGCTGGGCCTTCAAGCTGTCCTATCAGCAAATGTGCCTGCTGATCGGGAGAAAGTGCAATAAATTTAAGAGTATGAATGATCTTCTCCTTGAAATGAGCAAGGGTATTGGGTTCTCCCTTATATTTAGGCAAATCAGAAGTTCCTACAAACAAGGGTACACATGCAGCAGTAACTTGAGGTGGTGTAACATTGGCAGCAGCGGCCTGAGGTGCAGGAGCAGCAATAAAGGATGAGGCAGGGCTGCTGAGACCAGCTTGGTCAATAACTTGTGGATTAGACATATTTAAGATAAATGGTGCACTGCGCCTTTAAGAAAAATGGTGCGCCTGTCTCTTTAAGAGAATGCAGAATGGTGCAGCAGAAAAGTCTATGATAAATCCTCCCCCTCTTTATGCAGAGTAGTAGTGCAGCAATATAGATGACACTTAGCTGGCAGTTGATGATTGATGATGATTGCAGAAGAGAATGGAGGCAGACTGGAGCGGTGCAGCAGTGCTGGGAGGCAGGCACAGGGATTGCTGAAGATGGCTGGAGGCACCAGGATGGATGAGGGGAGTAGCGGTGGTAACGCTGGGGCAGCACTGGTGACGCTGGAGTAGCGGTGTGCGGCGGCTTCCTCTTCCCGTGGCGGGTGCAGCAATCTTTATCTTCCCCCCTGGGACACAGGAGCGGTGAAGAAAGGCCCCGGCCGGTTGGGGATCCTGGATGGAGGCTGGAGGTACTGCAGGGGGCGGGGCTTGAGCGCTTGGCGCGCGCGGACTGAACCGGAGAGGATGGTGTAACCCCTTGTGTGCCGCACTGGCGGCGGGAGCATGTAAAATGGCGGCCAGCGGTCTGAGTAGCGGACGGCAGCCCCACAACGAATATCTAACACAATAAAGCACAATGCCGCAGCACAGTTCAGTAGACAGGCCCCCTTTGCATATATATCACTGTCAGTCTTTTGGAGGTCAACAGGCACTTCTGGGCTTTGTAGTGCAGCGTTTTGTAGTATACTGATAATCCTGTTCGTGACGCCAAGAAAAACACCCCTGTAGTGGGCTTAAAGGATGGGATAGTACCTCCTAGGGCAGGGAGATGGTTGTCACGAGTGGTAAGGCTTGGCACGAAGGTTCTATGGACCTGACCCCAGTGTGGCCCCGTAGGCGGTGTTTTTAATGTTCCCGTTGCCTTCCTCACACAGGTTACCAGTAAAGAACCAATAGCCAGGTTCAAAGGCAACGTTAGCTTTTATTGCTGGAACGGGAGTAGAGTACACACGACAGTTTCCACTGACAGCAGTCAGGATTTGGGTTAGCAGGAAACAGTTCTGGTTTAGGACTAATGCTTGATAATGCTGTAGCTTGGTAGGTAGTCGAAAGAGTCTATGCTTTTAGATGGAGATTTAACTAGATTAGATGAGATGAGAGGAAGGAGACAGACTTGAGATTGAAGATTACAGACCTTATCCTGAGGTTATCTCCAGCCGGAGGGTACAGGTATGGAACTTGAGACTGAGACTTGAAGATTTTGTACGAGTCGCCCAAACTGGAGACCAAGGGGACTACGAGAGGTCACTGACATGGAAGCCAGGAGGTTAGTGAGAGTCCGGGGTATCCCTCTATCTTGACTCACACTGCAGCAGACGTTGATTTTCAACATATATGTCTCGCTGAAGAGGCTGTAGATCCTGTACAAATCTCTGGCAATAGGATGCAGGCTGTAGTGAGGCAGGATAGGCTTTAGGGCCTATACTGAGGAAACACAGGTCGTGCAGGTCTAACCAGGAGGACCTCCTGACTAGGACTGACCCAGAAGATTCCCAGCAGACACCACTTAAGGTGGTCAGTGGGAGGGGTAGCTCAACCTTCTGGTTCACCATTGGTTAGTCTGGTGAGTGGCAGAAGTGACGCACGATCAAGCATTAGCCTATCACAGGCAGAATACATTGTAACCAATGAATTTGCAGATATGTACTAGGTAGGAAAATAACAGTAGTAACACCCTTTTCACCACTAGATGGTGCTGTTTCTAACCAAAGGGAACCCTTCCTATATACAGCTCAGTAGGGAAACTAGATGAGAAGAGGTTTGACTATGGATTTAGTGCGTTATGTCATACTAACTCAGACTAGTAGTTACTACGTTACCCGTAGCCTTGTTTATACTCCCAGTCTGGGACATTACACTACACTGTAAAGCGGCATTACCCAGCTGTAAGTGACATCATGAAATGCTGCATGTGAGGGGCAGCCTCTGCACTCCTACACTGTAAAGCAGCATTACCCAGCTGTAAGTGACATCATCAAATGCTGCATGTGAGGGGCAGCCTCTGCACTCCTACACTGTAAAGCGGCATTACCCAGCTGTAAGTGACATCATCAAATGCTGCATGTGAGGGGCAGCCTCTGCACTCCTACACTGTAAAGCAGCATTACCCAGCTGTAAGTGACATCATGAAATGCTGCATGTGAGGGGCAGCCTCTGCACTCCTACACTGTAAAGCAGCATTACCCAGCTGTAAGTGACATCATGAAATGCTGCATGTGAGGGGCAGCCTCTGCACTCCTACACTGTAAAGCAGCATTACCCAGCTGTAAGTGACATCATCAAATGCTGCATGTGAGGAGCAGCCTCTGCACTCCTACACTGTAAAGCAGCATTACCCAGCTGTAAGTGACATCATCAAATGCTGCATGTGATGGGCAGCCTCTGCACTCCTACACTGTAAAGCAGCATTACCCAGCTGTAAGTGACATCATCAAATGCTGCATGTGAGGAGCAGCCTCTGCACTCCTACACTGTAAAGCAGCATTACCCAGCTGTAAGTGACATCATCAAATGCTGCATGTGAGGGGCAGCCTCTGCACTCCTACACTGTAAAGCAGCATTACCCAGCTGTAAGTGACATCATCAAATGCTGCATGTGAGGGGCAGCCTCTGCACTCCTACACTGTAAAGCGGCATTACCCAGCTGTAAGTGACATCATCAAATGCTGCATGTGATGGGAAGCCTCTGCACTCCTACACTGTAAAGCGGCATTACCCAGCTGTAAGTGACATCATCAAATGCTGCATGTGAGGGGCAGCCTCTGCACTCCTACACTGTAAAGCAGCATTACCCAGCTGTAAGTGACATCATCAAATGCTGCATGTGATGGGCAGCCTCTGCACTCCTACACTGTAAAGTGGCATTACCCAGCTGTAAGTGACATCATCAAATGCTGCATGTGATGGGCAGCCTCTGCACTCCTACACTGTAAAGCAGCATTACCCAGCTGTAAGTGACATCATCAAATGCTGCATGTGAGGAGCAGCCTCTGCACTCCTACACTGTAAAGCAGCATTACCCAGCTGTAAGTGACATCATCAAATGCTGCATGTGATGGGCAGCCTCTGCACTCCTACACTGTAAAGCGGCATTACCCAGCTGTAAGTGACATCATCAAATGCTGCATGTGAGGAGCAGCCTCTGCACTCCTACACTGTAAAGCAGCATTACCCAGCTGTAAGTGACATCATCAAATGCTGCATGTGATGGGAAGCCTCTGCACTCCTACACTGTAAAGCAGCATTACCCAGCTGTAAGTGACATCATCAAATGCTGCATGTGATGGGCAGCCTCTGCACTCCTACACTGTAAAGCAGCATTACCCAGCTGTAAGTGACATCATCAAATGCTGCATGTGATGGGCAGCCTCTGCACTCCTACACTGTAAAGCAGCATTACCCAGCTGTAAGTGACATCATCAAATGCTGCATGTGATGGGCAGCCTCTGCACTCCTACACTGTAAAGCAGCATTACCCAGCTGTAAGTGACATCATCAAATGCTGCATGTGAGGGGCAGCCTCTGCACTCCTACACTGTAAAGTGGCATTACCCAGCTGTAAGTGACATCATCAAATGCTGCATGTGAGGGGCAGCCTCTGCACTCCTACACTGTAAAGCGGCATTACCCAGCTGTAAGTGACATCATCAAATGCTGCATGTGAGGGGCAGCCTCTGCACTCCTGCACTGTAAAGCAGCATTACCCAGCTGTAAGTGACATCATGAAATGCTGCATGTGAGGAGCAGCCTCTGCACTCCTACACTGTAAAGCGGCATTACCCAGCTGTAAGTGACATCATCAAATGCTGCATGTGAGGGGCAGCCTCTGCACTCCTACACTGTAAAGCGGCATTACCCAGCTGTAAGTGACATCATCAAATGCTGCATGTGATGGGCAGCCTCTGCACTCCTACACTGTAAAGCAGCATTACCCAGCTGTAAGTGACATCATCAAATGCTGCATGTGAGGAGCAGCCTCTGCACTCCTACACTGTAAAGCAGCATTACCCAGCTGTAAGTGACATCATCAAATGCTGCATGTGATGGGCAGCCTCTGCACTCCTACACTGTAAAGCAGCATTACCCAGCTGTAAGTGACATCATGAAATGCTGCATGTGAGGGGCAGCCTCTGCACTCCTACACTGTAAAGTGGCATTACCCAGCTGTAAGTGACATCATCAAATGCTGCATGTGAGGAGCTGCCTCTGCACTCCTACACTGTAAAGCAGCATTACCCAGCTGTAAGTGACATCATCAAATGCTGCATGTGATGGGAAGCCTCTGCACTCCTACACTGTAAAGCGGCATTACCCAGCTGTAAGTGACATCATCAAATGCTGCATGTGATGGGAAGCCTCTGCACTCCTACACTGTAAAGCGGCATTACCCAGCTGTAAGTGACATCATCAAATGCTGCATGTGATGGGCAGCCTCTGCACTCCTACACTGTAAAGCGGCATTACCCAGCTGTAAGTGACATCATCAAATGCTGCATGTGAGGGGCAGCCTCTGCACTCCTACACTGTAAAGCGGCATTACCCAGCTGTAAGTGACATCATCAAATGCTGCATGTGAGGGGCAGCCTCTGCACTCCTACACTGTAAAGCGGCATTACCCAGCTGTAAGTGACATCATGAAATGCTGCATGTGAGGAGCAGCCTCTGCACTCCTACACTGTAAAGCGGCATTACCCAGCTGTAAGTGACATCATCAAATGCTGCATGTGAGGGGCAGCCTCTGCACTCCTACACTGTAAAGCGGCATTACCCAGCTGTAAGTGACATCATCAAATGCTGCATGTGAGGGGCAGCCTCTGCACTCCTACACTGTAAAGCGGCATTACCCAGCTGTAAGTGACATCATGAAATGCTGCATGTGATAGGCAGCCTCTGCACTCCTACGCTGTAAAGCAGCATTACCCAGCTGTAAGTGACATCATCAAATGCTGCATGTGAGGGGCAGCCTCTGCACTCCTACACTGTAAAGCGGCATTACCCAGCTGTAAGTGACATCATCAAATGCTGCATGTGAGGGGCAGCCTCTGCACTCCTACACTGTAAAGCGGCATTACCCAGCTGTAAGTGACATCATCAAATGCTGCATGTGATGGGCAGCCTCTGCACTCCTACACTGTAAAGCAGCATTACCCAGCTGTAAGTGACATCATCAAATGCTGCATGTGAGGAGCAGCCTCTGCACTCCTACACTGTAAAGCAGCATTACCCAGCTGTAAGTGACATCATCAAATGCTGCATGTGATGGGCAGCCTCTGCACTCCTACACTGTAAAGCAGCATTACCCAGCTGTAAGTGACATCATGAAATGCTGCATGTGAGGGGCAGCCTCTGCACTCCTACACTGTAAAGCAGCATTACCCAGCTGTAAGTGACATCATCAAATGCTGCATGTGAGGAGCTGCCTCTGCACTCCTACACTGTAAAGCAGCATTACCCAGCTGTAAGTGACATCATCAAATGCTGCATGTGATGGGAAGCCTCTGCACTCCTACACTGTAAAGCGGCATTACCCAGCTGTAAGTGACATCATCAAATGCTGCATGTGATGGGAAGCCTCTGCACTCCTACACTGTAAAGCGGCATTACCCAGCTGTAAGTGACATCATCAAATGCTGCATGTGATGGGCAGCCTCTGCACTCCTACACTGTAAAGCGGCATTACCCAGCTGTAAGTGACATCATCAAATGCTGCATGTGATTGGCAGCCTCTGCACTCCTACACTGTAAAGCAGCATTACCCAGCTGTAAGTGACATCATCAAATGCTGCATGTGAGGAGCTGCCTCTGCACTCCTACACTGTAAAGCAGCATTACCCAGCTGTAAGTGACATCATCAAATGCTGCATGTGATGGGAAGCCTCTGCACTCCTACACTGTAAAGCGGCATTACCCAGCTGTAAGTGACATCATCAAATGCTGCATGTGAGGGGCAGCCTCTGCACTCCTACACTGTAAAGCGGCATTACCCAGCTGTAAGTGACATCATCAAATGCTGCATGTGAGGGGCAGCCTCTGCACTCCTACACTGTAAAGCGGCATTACCCAGCTGTAAGTGACATCATCAAATGCTGCATGTGATGGGCAGCCTCTGCACTCCTACACTGTAAAGCAGCATTACCCAGCTGTAAGTGACATCATCAAATGCTGCATGTGAGGGGCAGCCTCTGCACTCCTACACTGTAAAGTGGCATTACCCAGCTGTAAGTGACATCATCAAATGCTGCATGTGAGGGGCAGCCTCTGCACTCCTACACTGTAAAGCGGCATTACCCAGCTGTAAGTGACATCATCAAATGCTGCATGTGAGGGGCAGCGTCTGCACTCCTGCACTGTAAAGCGGCATTACCCAGCTGTAAGTGACATCATGAAATGCTGCATGTGAGGAGCAGCCTCTGCACTCCTACACTGTAAAGCGGCATTACCCAGCTGTAAGTGACATCATCAAATGCTGCATGTGAGGGGCAGCCTCTGCACTCCTACACTGTAAAGCAGCATTACCCAGCTGTAAGTGACATCATGAAATGCTGCATGTGATAGGCAGCCTCTGCACTCCTACGCTGTAAAGCAGCATTACCCAGCTGTAAGTGACATCATCAAATGCTGCATGTGAGGGGCAGCCTCTGCACTCCTACACTGTAAAGCAGCATTACCCAGCTGTAAGTGACATCATCAAATGCTGCATGTGATGGGCAGCCTCTGCACTCCTACACTGTAAAGCGGCATTACCCAGCTGTAAGTGACATCATCAAATGCTGCATGTGAGGGGCAGCCTCTGCACTCCTACACTGTAAAGCGGCATTACCCAGCTGTAAGTGACATCATCAAATGCTGCATGTGAGGGGCAGCCTCTGCACTCCTACACTGTAAAGCGGCATTACCCAGCTGTAAGTGACATCATCAAATGCTGCATGTGAGGGGCAGCCTCTGCACTCCTACACTGTAAAGCGGCATTACCCAGCTTTAAGTGACATCATCAAATGCTGCATGTGATGGGCAGCCTCTGCACTCCTACACTGTAAAGCAGCATTACCCAGCTGTAAGTGACATCATCAAATGCTGCATGTGAGGAGCAGCCTCTGCACTCCTACACGCCTCTGCACTCCTACACTGTAAAGCGGCATTACCCAGCTGTAAGTGACATCATCAAATGCTGCATGTGATGGGAAGCCTCTGCACTCCTACACTGTAAAGCGGCATTACCCAGCTGTAAGTGACATCATCACATGCTGCATGTGATGGGCAGCCTCTGCACTCCTACACTGTAAAGCGGCATTACCCAGCTGTAAGTGACATCATCAAATGCTGCATGTGAGGAGCAGCCTCTGCACTCCTACACTGTAAAGCAGCATTACCCAGCTGTAAGTGACATCATCAAATGCTGCATGTGATGGGAAGCCTCTGCACTCCTACACTGTAAAGCAGCATTACCCAGCTGTAAGTGACATCATCAAATGCTGCATGTGATGGGCAGCCTCTGCACTCCTACACTGTAAAGCAGCATTACCCAGCTGTAAGTGACATCATCAAATGCTGCATGTGAGGAGCAGCCTCTGCACTCCTACACTGTAAAGCAGCATTACCCAGCTGTAAGTGACATCATCAAATGCTACATGTGAGGGGCAGCCTCTGCACTCCTACACTGTAAAGCGGCATTACCCAGCTGTAAGTGACATCATCAAATGCTGCATGTGAGGGGCAGCCTCTGCACTCCTACACTGTAAAGCGGCATTACCCAGCTGTAAGTGACATCATCAAATGCTGCATGTGATGGGCAGCCTCTGCACTCCTACACTGTAAAGCAGCATTACCCAGCTGTAAGTGACATCATCAAATGCTGCATGTGAGGAGCAGCCTCTGCACTCCTACACTGTAAAGCAGCATTACCCAGCTGTAAGTGACATCATCAAATGCTACATGTGAGGGGCAGCCTCTGCACTCCTACACTGTAAAGCGGCATTACCCAGCTGTAAGTGACATCATCAAATGCTGCATGTGAGGGGCAGCCTCTGCACTCCTACACTGTAAAGCGGCATTACCCAGCTGTAAGTGACATCATCAAATGCTGCATGTGATGGGCAGCCTCTGCACTCCTACACTGTAAAGCGGCATTACCCAGCTGTAAGTGACATCATCAAATGCTGCATGCGAGGGGCAGCCTCTGCACTCCTGCACTGTAAAGCAGCATTACCCAGCTGTAAGTGACATCATCAAATGCTGCATGTGAGGAGCAGCCTCTGCACTCCTACACTGTAAAGCAGCATTACCCAGCTGTAAGTGACATCATCAAATGCTGCATGTGAGGGGCAGCCTCTGCACTCCTACACTGTAAAGCAGCATTACCCAGCTGTAAGTGACATCATGAAATGCTGCATGTGAGGGGCAGCCTCTGCACTCCTACACTGTAAAGCAGCATTACCCAGCTGTAAGTGACATCATCAAATGCTGCATGTGAGGGGCAGCCTCTGCACTCCTACACTGTAAAGCGGCATTACCCAGCTGTAAGTGACATCATCAAATGCTGCATGTGAGGGGCAGCCTCTGCACTCCTACACTGTAAAGCGGCATTACCCAGCTGTAAGTGACATCATCAAATGCTGCATGTGAGGAGCAGCCTCTGCACTCCTACACTGTAAAGCAGCATTACCCAGCTGTAAGTGACATCATCAAATGCTGCATGTGATGGGAAGCCTCTGCACTCCTACACTGTAAAGCGGCATTACCCAGCTGTAAGTGACATCATCAAATGCTACATGTGAGGGGCAGCCTCTGCACTCCTACACTGTAAAGCGGCATTACCCAGCTGTAAGTGACATCATCAAATGCTGCATGTGAGGGGCAGCCTCTGCACTCCTACACTGTAAAGCGGCATTACCCAGCTGTAAGTGACATCATCAAATGCTGCATGTGATGGGCAGCCTCTGCACTCCTACACTGTAAAGCGGCATTACCCAGCTGTAAGTGACATCATCAAATGCTGCATGTGATTGGCAGCCTCTGCACTCCTACGCTGTAAAGCAGCATTACCCAGCTGTAAGTGACATCATCAAATGCTGCATGTGAGGGGCAGCCTCTGCACTCCTACACTGTAAAGCGACATTACCCAGCTGTAAGTGACATCATCAAATGCTGCATGTGAGGGGCAGCCTCTGCACTCCTACACTGTAAAGCGGCATTACCCAGCTGTAAGTGACATCATGAAATGCTGCATGTGAGGGGCAGCCTCTGCACTCCTACACTGTAAAGCAGCATTACCCAGCTGTAAGTGACATCATCAAATGCTGCATGTGAGGGGCAGCCTCTGCACTCCTACACTGTAAAGCAGCATTACCCAGCTGTAAGTGACATCATCAAATGCTGCATGTGAGGAGCAGCCTCTGCACTCCTACACTGTAAAGCGGCATTACCCAGCTGTAAGTGACATCATCAAATGCTGCATGTGAGGGGCAGCCTCTGCACTCCTACACTGTAAAGCGGCATTACCCAGCTGTAAGTGACATCATCAAATGCTGCATGTGAGGGGCAGACTCTGCACTCCTACACTGTAAAGCGGCATTACCCAGCTGTAAGTGACATCATCAAATGCTGCATGTGATGGGCAGCCTCTGCACTCCTACACTGTAAAGTGGCATTACCCAGCTGTAAGTGACATCATCAAATGCTGCATGTGAGGGGCAGCCTCTGCACTCCTACACTGTAAAGCGGCATTACCCAGCTGTAAGTGACATCATCAAATGCTGCATGTGAGGGGCAGCCTCTGCACTCCTACACTGTAAAGCGGCATTACCCAGCTGTAAGTGACATCATCAAATGCTGCATGTGATGGGCAGCCTCTGCACTCCTACACTGTAAAGCAGCATTACCCAGCTGTAAGTGACATCATCAAATGCTGCATGCGAGGGGCAGCCTCTGCACTCCTACACTGTAAAGTGGCATTACCCAGCTGTAAGTGACATCATCAAATGCTGCATGTGAGGGGCAGCCTCTGCACTCCTACACTGTAAAGCGGCATTACCCAGCTGTAAGTGACATCATCAAATGCTGCATGTGAGGGGCAGCCTCTGCACTCCTGCACTGTAAAGCAGCATTACCCAGCTGTAAGTGACATCATGAAATGCTGCATGTGAGGAGCAGCCTCTGCACTCCTACACTGTAAAGCGGCATTACCCAGCTGTAAGTGACATCATCAAATGTTGCATGTGAGGAACAGCCTCTGCACTCCTACACTGTAAAGCAGCATTACCCAGCTGTAAGTGACATCATCAAATGCTGCATGTGAGGGGCAGCCTCTGCACTCCTACACTGTAAAGCAGCATTACCCAGCTGTAAGTGACATCATGAAATGCTGCATGTGATAGGCAGCCTCTGCACTCCTACGCTGTAAAGCAGCATTACCCAGCTGTAAGTGACATCATCAAATGCTACATGTGAGGGGCAGCCTCTGCACTCCTACACTGTAAAGCATCATTACCCAGCTGTAAGTGACATCATCAAATGCTGCATGTGAGGAACAGCCTCTGCACTCCTACACTGTAAAGCAGCATTACCCAGCTGTAAGTGACATCATCAAATGCTGCATGTGAGGAGCAGCCTCTGCACTCCTACACTGTAAAGCAGCATTACCCAGCTGTAAGTGACATCATCAAATGCTGCATGTGAGGAGCAGCCTCTGCACTCCTACACTGTAAAGCGGCATTACCCAGCTGTAAGTGACATCATCAAATGCTGCATGTGAGGAACAGCCTCTGCACTCCTACACTGTAAAGCGGCATTACCCAGCTGTAAGTGACATCATCAAATGCTGCATGTGAGGAGCAGCCTCTGCACTCCTACGCTGTAAAGCAGCATTACCCAGCTGTAAGTGACATCATCAAATGCTGCATGTGAGGGGCAGCCTCTGCACTCCTACACTGTAAAGCATCATTACCCAGCTGTAAGTGACATCATCAAATGCTGCATGTGAGGAACAGCCTCTGCACTCCTACACTGTAAAGCGGCATTACCCAGCTGTAAGTGACATCATCAAATGCTGCATGTGAGGAGCAGCCTCTGCACTCCTACACTGTAAAGCAGCATTACCCAGCTGTAAGTGACATCATGAAATGCTGCATGTGAGGAGCAGCCTCTGCACTCCTACACTGTAAAGCGGCATTACCCAGCTGTAAGTGACATCATCAAATGCTGCATGTGAGGAACAGCCTCTGCACTCCTACACTGTAAAGCGGCATTACCCAGCTGTAAGTGACATCATCAAATGCTGCATGTGAGGAACAGCCTCTGCACTCCTACACTGTAAAGCGGCATTACCCAGCTGTAAGTGACATCATCAAATGCTGCATGTGAGGAGCAGCCTCTGCACTCCTACGCTGTAAAGCAGCATTACCCAGCTGTAAGTGACATCATCAAATGCTGCATGTGAGGGGCAGCCTCTGCACTCCTACACTGTAAAGCGGCATTACCCAGCTGTAAGTGACATCATCAAATGCTGCATGTGAGGGGCAGCCTCTGCACTCCTACACTGTAAAGCGGCATTACCCAGCTGTAAGTGACATCATCAAATGCTGCATGTGATGGGCAGCCTCTGCACTCCTACACTGTAAAGCAGCATTACCCAGCTGTAAGTGACATCATCAAATGCTGCATGTGAGGAGCAGCCTCTGCACTCCTACACTGTAAAGCAGCATTACCCAGCTGTAAGTGACATCATCAAATGCTGCATGTGATGGGCAGCCTCTGCACTCCTACACTGTAAAGCAGCATTACCCAGCTGTAAGTGACATCATGAAATGCTGCATGTGAGGGGCAGCCTCTGCACTCCTACACTGTAAAGCAGCATTACCCAGCTGTAAGTGACATCATCAAATGCTGCATGTGAGGGGCAGCCTCTGCACTCCTACACTGTAAAGCAGCATTACCCAGCTGTAAGTGACATCATGAAATGCTGCATGTGAGAAGCAGCCTCTGCACTCCTACACTGTAAAGCGGCATTACCCAGCTGTAAGTGACATCATCAAATGCTGCATGTGAGGAGCAGCCTCTGCACTCCTACACTGTAAAGCAGCATTACCCAGCTGTAAGTGACATCATCAAATGCTGCATGTGATGGGCAGCCTCTGCACTCCTACACTGTAAAGCAGCATTACCCAGCTGTAAGTGACATCATCAAATGCTGCATGTGAGGGGTTAGCCTCTGCACTCCTACACTGTAAAGCAGCATTACCCAGCTGTAAGTGACATCATCAAATGCTGCATGTGAGGAGCAGCCTCTGCACTCCCACACTGTAAAGCAGCATTACCCAGCTGTAAGTGACATCATCAAATGCTGCATGTGAGGAGCAGCCTCTGCACTCCTACACTGTAAAGCAGCATTACCCAGCTGTAAGTGACATCATGAAATGCTGCATGTGAGGAGCAGCCTCTGCACTCCTACACTGTAAAGCAGCATTACCCAGCTGTAAGTGACATCATCAAATGCTGCATGTGATGGGCAGCCTCTGCACTCCTACACTGTAAAGCAGCATTACCCAGCTGTAAGTGACATCATCAAATGCTGCATGTGAGGAGCAGCCTCTGCACTCCTACACTGTAAAGCAGCATTACCCAGCTGTAAGTGACATCATCAAATGCTGCATGTGATGGGAAGCCTCTGCACTCCTACACTGTAAAGCGGCATTACCCAGCTGTAAGTGACATCATCAAATGCTACATGTGAGGGGCAGCCTCTGCACTCCTACACTGTAAAGCGGCATTACCCAGCTGTAAGTGACATCATCAAATGCTGCATGTGATGGGCAGCCTCTGCACTCCTACACTGTAAAGCGGCATTACCCAGCTGTAAGTGACATCATCAAATGCTGCATGCGAGGGGCAGCCTCTGCACTCCTGCACTGTAAAGCAGCATTACCCAGCTGTAAGTGACATCATCAAATGCTGCATGTGAGGAGCAGCCTCTGCACTCCTGCACTGTAAAGCAGCATTACCCAGCTGTAAGTGACATCATCAAATGCTGCATGTGAGGAGCAGCCTCTGCACTCCTACACTGTAAAGCAGCATTACCCAGCTGTAAGTGACATCATCAAATGCTGCATGTGAGGGGCAGCCTCTGCACTCCTACACTGTAAAGCGGCATTACCCAGCTGTAAGTGACATCATCAAATGCTGCATGCGATGGGCAGCCTCTGCACTCCTACACTGTAAAGCAGCATTACCCAGCTGTAAGTGACATCATCAAATGCTGCATGTGATGGGAAGCCTCTGCACTCCTACACTGTAAAGCAGCATTACCCAGCTGTAAGTGACATCATCAAATGCTGCATGTGAGGAGCTGCCTCTGCACTCCTACACTGTAAAGCAGCATTACCCAGCTGTAAGTGACATCATCAAATGCTGCATGTGATGGGAAGCCTCTGCACTCCTACACTGTAAAGCGGCATTACCCAGCTGTAAGTGACATCATCAAATGCTGCATGTGAGGGGCAGCCTCTGCACTCCTACACTGTAAAGCGGCATTACCCAGCTGTAAGTGACATCATCAAATGCTGCATGTGATGGGCAGCCTCTGCACTCCTACACTGTAAAGCGGCATTACCCAGCTGTAAGTGACATCATCAAATGCTGCATGTGAGGGGCAGCCTCTGCACTCCTACACTGTAAAGCGGCATTACCCAGCTGTAAGTGACATCATCAAATGCTGCATGTGAGGAGCAGCCTCTGCACTCCTACACTGTAAAGCAGCATTACCCAGCTGTAAGTGACATCATCAAATGCTGCATGTGATGGGCAGCCTCTGCACTCCTACACTGTAAAGCGGCATTACCCAGCTGTAAGTGACATCATGAAATGCTGCATGTGAGGGGCAGCCTCTGCACTCCTACACTGTAAAGCGGCATTACCCAGCTGTAAGTGACATCATCAAATGCTGCATGTGATGGGCAGCCTCTGCACTCCTACACTGTAAAGCAGCATTACCCAGCTGTAAGTGACATCATCAAATGCTGCATGCGAGGAGCAGCCTCTGCACTCCTACGCTGTAAAGCAGCATTACCCAGCTGTAAGTGACATCATCAAATGCTGCATGCGAGGAGCAGCCTCTGCACTCCTACACTGTAAAGCGGCATTACCCAGCTGTAAGTGACATCATCAAATGCTGCATGTGAGGAGCAGCCTCTGCACTCCTACACTGTAAAGCAGCATTACCCAGCTGTAAGTGACATCATCAAATGCTGCATGTGATGGGCAGCCTCTGCACTCCTACACTGTAAAGCAGCATTACCCAGCTGTAAGTGACATTATCAAATGCTGCATGCGAGGAGCAGCCTCTGCACTCCTACACTGTAAAGCAGCATTACCCAGCTGTAAGTGACATCATCAAATGCTGCATGTGATGGGCAGCCTCTGCACTCCTACACTGTAAAGCGGCATTACCCAGCTGTAAGTGACATCATCAAATGCTGCATGTGATGGGCAGCCTCTGCACTCCTACACTGTAAAGCAGCATTACCCAGCTGTAACTGACATCATCAAATGCTGCATGTGATGGGCAGCCTCTGCACCCCTACACTGTAAAGCGGCATTACCCAGCTGTAAGTGACATCATCAAATGCTGCATGTGATGGGCAGCCTCTGCACTCCTACACTGTAAAGCAGCATTACCCAGCTGTAAGTGACATCATCAAATGCTGCATGTGAGAAGCAGCCTCTGCACTCCTACACTGTAAAGCGGCATTACCCAGCTGTAAGTGACATCATCAAATGCTGCATGTGAGGAGCAGCCTCTGCACTCCTACACTGTAAAGCAGCATTACCCAGCTGTAAGTGACATCATCAAATGCTGCATGTGATGGGCAGCCTCTGCACTCCTACACTGTAAAGCAGCATTACCCAGCTGTAAGTGACATCATCAAATGCTGCATGTGAGGGGTTAGCCTCTGCACTCCTACACTGTAAAGCAGCATTACCCAGCTGTAAGTGACATCATCAAATGCTGCATGTGAGGGGCAGCCTCTGCACTCCCACACTGTAAAGCAGCATTACCCAGCTGTAAGTGACATCATCAAATGCTGCATGTGAGGAGCAGCCTCTGCACTCCTACACTGTAAAGCAGCATTACCCAGCTGTAAGTGACATTATCAAATGCTGCATGCGAGGAGCAGCCTCTGCACTCCTACACTGTAAAGCAGCATTACCCAGCTGTAAGTGACATCATCAAATGCTGCATGTGATGGGCAGCCTCTGCACTCCTACACTGTAAAGCGGCATTACCCAGCTGTAAGTGACATCATCAAATGCTGCATGTGATGGGCAGCCTCTGCACTCCTACACTGTAAAGCAGCATTACCCAGCTGTAACTGACATCATCAAATGCTGCATGTGATGGGCAGCCTCTGCACCCCTACACTGTAAAGCGGCATTACCCAGCTGTAAGTGACATCATCAAATGCTGCATGTGAGGGGCAGCCTCTGCACTCCTACACTGTAAAGCAGCATTACCCAGCTGTAAGTGACATCATGAAATGCTGCATGTGAGAAGCAGCCTCTGCACTCCTACACTGTAAAGCGGCATTACCCAGCTGTAAGTGACATCATCAAATGCTGCATGTGAGGAGCAGCCTCTGCACTCCTACACTGTAAAGCAGCATTACCCAGCTGTAAGTGACATCATCAAATGCTGCATGTGATGGGCAGCCTCTGCACTCCTACACTGTAAAGCAGCATTACCCAGCTGTAAGTGACATCATCAAATGCTGCATGTGAGGGGTTAGCCTCTGCACTCCTACACTGTAAAGCAGCATTACCCAGCTGTAAGTGACATCATCAAATGCTGCATGTGAGGAGCAGCCTCTGCACTCCCACACTGTAAAGCAGCATTACCCAGCTGTAAGTGACATCATCAAATGCTGCATGTGAGGAGCAGCCTCTGCACTCCTACACTGTAAAGCAGCATTACCCAGCTGTAAGTGACATCATGAAATGCTGCATGTGAGGAGCAGCCTCTGCACTCCTACACTGTAAAGCAGCATTACCCAGCTGTAAGTGACATCATGAAATGCTGCATGTGAGGAGCAGCCTCTGCACTCCTACACTGTAAAGCAGCATTACCCAGCTGTAAGTGACATCATCAAATGCTGCATGTGATGGGCAGCCTCTGCACTCCTACACTGTAAAGCAGCATTACCCAGCTGTAAGTGACATCATCAAATGCTGCATGTGAGGAGCAGCCTCTGCACTCCTACACTGTAAAGCAGCATTACCCAGCTGTAAGTGACATCATCAAATGCTGCATGTGAGGGGCAGCCTCTGCACTCCTACACTGTAAAGCAGCATTACCCAGCTGTAAGTGACATCATCAAATGCTGCATGTGATGGGAAGCCTCTGCACTCCTACACTGTAAAGCGGCATTACCCAGCTGTAAGTGACATCATCAAATGCTACATGTGAGGGGCAGCCTCTGCACTCCTACACTGTAAAGCGGCATTACCCAGCTGTAAGTGACATCATCAAATGCTGCATGTGATGGGCAGCCTCTGCACTCCTACACTGTAAAGCGGCATTACCCAGCTGTAAGTGACATCATCAAATGCTGCATGCGAGGGGCAGCCTCTGCACTCCTGCACTGTAAAGCAGCATTACCCAGCTGTAAGTGACATCATCAAATGCTGCATGTGAGGAGCAGCCTCTGCACTCCTGCACTGTAAAGCAGCATTACCCAGCTGTAAGTGACATCATCAAATGCTGCATGTGAGGAGCAGCCTCTGCACTCCTACACTGTAAAGCAGCATTACCCAGCTGTAAGTGACATCATCAAATGCTGCATGTGAGGGGCAGCCTCTGCACTCCTACACTGTAAAGCGGCATTACCCAGCTGTAAGTGACATCATCAAATGCTGCATGCGATGGGCAGCCTCTGCACTCCTACACTGTAAAGCAGCATTACCCAGCTGTAAGTGACATCATCAAATGCTGCATGTGATGGGAAGCCTCTGCACTCCTACACTGTAAAGCAGCATTACCCAGCTGTAAGTGACATCATCAAATGCTGCATGTGAGGAGCTGCCTCTGCACTCCTACACTGTAAAGCAGCATTACCCAGCTGTAAGTGACATCATCAAATGCTGCATGTGATGGGAAGCCTCTGCACTCCTACACTGTAAAGCGGCATTACCCAGCTGTAAGTGACATCATCAAATGCTGCATGTGAGGGGCAGCCTCTGCACTCCTACACTGTAAAGCGGCATTACCCAGCTGTAAGTGACATCATCAAATGCTGCATGTGATGGGCAGCCTCTGCACTCCTACACTGTAAAGCGGCATTACCCAGCTGTAAGTGACATCATCAAATGCTGCATGTGATGGGCAGCCTCTGCACTCCTACACTGTAAAGCAGCATTACCCAGCTGTAAGTGACATCATCAAATGCTGCATGTGATGGGCAGCCTCTGCACTCCTACACTGTAAAGCGGCATTACCCAGCTGTAAGTGACATCATGAAATGCTGCATGTGAGGGGCAGCCTCTGCACTCCTACACTGTAAAGCGGCATTACCCAGCTGTAAGTGACATCATCAAATGCTGCATGTGATGGGCAGCCTCTGCACTCCTACACTGTAAAGCAGCATTACCCAGCTGTAAGTGACATCATCAAATGCTGCATGCGAGGAGCAGCCTCTGCACTCCTACGCTGTAAAGCAGCATTACCCAGCTGTAAGTGACATCATCAAATGCTGCATGCGAGGAGCAGCCTCTGCACTCCTACACTGTAAAGCGGCATTACCCAGCTGTAAGTGACATCATCAAATGCTGCATGTGAGGAGCAGCCTCTGCACTCCTACACTGTAAAGCAGCATTACCCAGCTGTAAGTGACATCATCAAATGCTGCATGTGATGGGCAGCCTCTGCACTCCTACACTGTAAAGCAGCATTACCCAGCTGTAAGTGACATTATCAAATGCTGCATGCGAGGAGCAGCCTCTGCACTCCTACACTGTAAAGCAGCATTACCCAGCTGTAAGTGACATCATCAAATGCTGCATGTGATGGGCAGCCTCTGCACTCCTACACTGTAAAGCGGCATTACCCAGCTGTAAGTGACATCATCAAATGCTGCATGTGATGGGCAGCCTCTGCACTCCTACACTGTAAAGCAGCATTACCCAGCTGTAAGTGAGATCATCAAATGCTGCATGTGAGGAGCAGCCTCTGCACTCCTACACTGTAAAGCAGCATTACCCAGCTGTAAGTGACATCATCAAATGCTGCATGTGAGGAGCAGCCTCTGCACTCCTACACTGTAAAGCAGCATTACCCAGCTGTAACTGACATCATCAAATGCTGCATGTGATGGGCAGCCTCTGCACCCCTACACTGTAAAGCGGCATTACCCAGCTGTAAGTGACATCATCAAATGCTGCATGTGATGGGCAGCCTCTGCACTCCTACACTGTAAAGCAGCATTACCCAGCTGTAAGTGACATCATCAAATGCTGCATGCGAGGAGCAGCCTCTGCACTCCTACACTGTAAAGCAGCATTACCCAGCTGTAAGTGACATCATCAAATGCTGCATGTGATGGGCAGCCTCTGCACTCCTACACTGTAAAGCAGCATTACCCAGCTGTAAGTGACATTATCAAATGCTGCATGTGAGGGGCAGCCTCTGCACTCCTACACTGTAAAGCAGCATTACCCAGCTGTAAGTGACATTATCAAATGCTGCATGCGAGGAGCAGCCTCTGCACTCCTACACTGTAAAGCAGCATTACCCAGCTGTAACTGACATCATCAAATGCTGCATGTGATGGGCAGCCTCTGCACTCCTACACTGTAAAGCAGCATTACCCAGCTGTAAGTGACATCATCAAATGCTGCATGTGAGGAGCAGCCTCTGCACTCCTACACTGTAAAGCGGCATTACCCAGCTGTAAGTGACATCATCAAATGCTGCATGTGAGGGGCAGCCTCTGCACTCCTACACTGTAAAGCAGCATTACCCAGCTGTAAGTGACATCATCAAATGCTGCATGTGATGAGCAGCCTCTGCACTCCTACACTGTAAAGCAGCATTACCCAGCTGTAACTGACATCATCAAATGCTGCATGTGATGGGCAGCCTCTGCACTCCTACACTGTAAAGCGGCATTACCCAGCTGTAAGTGACATTATCAAATGCTGCATGTGAGGGGCAGCCTCTGCACTCCTACACTGTAAAGCAGCATTACCCAGCTGTAAGTGACATCATCAAATGCTGCATGTGAGGAGCAGCCTCTGCACTCCTACACTGTAAAGCGGCATTACCCAGCTGTAACTGACCTCATCAAATGCTGCATGTGAGGGGCAGCCTCTGCACTCCTACACTGTAAAGCAGCATTACCCAGCTGTAAGTGACATCATCAAATGCTGCATGTGAGGAGCAGCCTCTGCACTCCTACACTGTAAAGCAGCATTATCCAGCTGTAAGTGACATCATCAAATGCTGCATGTGAGGGGCAGCCTCTGCACTCCTACACTGTAAAGCAGCATTACCCAGCTGTAAGTGACATCATCAAATGCTGCATGTGAGGGGCAGCCTCTGCACTCCTACACTGTAAAGCAGCATTACCCAGCTGTAACTGACATCATCAAATGCTGCATGTGATGGGCAGCCTCTGCACTCCTACACTGTAAAGCGGCATTACCCAGCTGTAAGTGACATTATCAAATGCTGCATGTGAGGAGCAGCCTCTGCACTCCTACACTGTAAAGCAGCATTACCCAGCTGTAAGTGACATCATCAAATGCTGCATGTGAGGGGCAGCCTCTGCACTCCTACACTGTAAAGCAGCATTACCCAGCTGTAAGTGACATTATCAAATGCTGCATGCGAGGAGCAGCCTCTGCACTCCTACACTGTAAAGCAGCATTACCCAGCTGTAACTGACCTCATCAAATGCTGCATGTGAGGGGCAGCCTCTGCACTCCTACACTGTAAAGCAGCATTACCCAGCTGTAAGTGACATCATCAAATGCTGCATGTGAGGAGCAGCCTCTGCACTCCTACACTGTAAAGCAGCATTACCCAGCTGTAAGTGACATCATCAAATGCTGCATGTGATGGGCAGCCTCTGCACTCCTACACTGTAAAGCAGCATTACCCAGCTGTAAGTGACATCATCAAATGCTGCATGTGAGGGGCAGCCTCTGCACTCCTACACTGTAAAGCGGCATTACCCAGCTGTAAGTGACATCATCAAATGCTGCATGTGAGGGGAAGCCTCTGCACTCCTACACTGTAAAGCAGCATTACCCAGCTGTAAGTGACATCATCAAATGCTGCATGTGAGGGGAAGCCTCTGCACTCCTACACTGTAAAGCAGCATTACCCAACCCTTTCCTCGAGAGCCACCAACAGGCCATGTTTTGTGTATCGCCTGTGTCTAACTACTTATCTCTTGTTACCCTCCACCATAGTGCCTAGTGTTGTAATGTTGTCAACCTGCTGAGCTCTTCCGTTTAGAATTCCTCTGCCTCCCTCCCTGTGAATGGCTACCTATTAAACAGCAGTGTGCTAACAACTTTTAAGTCTCAGGACAACAGCTGCTGGGCATCTGCCTCTGTGTGTGTGTGTGTGTGTGTGTGTGTGTGTGTGTGTGTGTGTGTGTGTATTATTTTGATGGTTTTTTTTTTACTTGCTTCAAAAAGTGCTACATGCCCCGTGACCGACTTATTTTGGTAATACTTTTAATTGATCTCCTCCTAGCTCCTCCTTGCTAGAGGGTAATTGGAGTAAAAAAAATTTGGGGGCCATTACTTTACTGGGCTGAGGACAAGGAAACTAGAATATAAGTATGCTCAGAAGTAGTGGTTAGCGAGTTAGCCAAGATTATTCCTGACACAACATGGGGTCCACTTTTAGAAGTATGTCCACTTTTAGAAGTATGTGCAATGCTTACTTTCAAACAGGCCTAAATCTCTATGCTAGAGAGGACCACTCACACCATGAATGAAACAAATATCTGAGGCACCAAATACCTACTAATCCAGGAGGCAAAACTGCCGCACGTGTGCATTTAACTCTTTGGTGTGTCCCCAGCACAAGGAATGAGTAAAAGTGGTAGGCTTGGGGGTGGTAGAGGTGGAAGGGGACTAAGGGCCTTATTCATGAAGGGATAGCGTCAGGTAGTGCCTTGTAAATGACAGGTAGCGACAGGTAGCATCAGGTGAACACCAGACAGGGCACGCAATTACACATTTATCAAGCAGATTCTGTTGAGCGATTGGGATAACGCCATGTAGCGTCCGATTCATTATCCCAGCCTCAGCGTACAGCGCCGGCCTTGCACAGCGCCAGGTATTACCTCTCGCTACCTGACGCTCTCCCATACATTTCAATGGAGGTTCTTTTATTTCTCTTTAAACAGGGGGTTTTGAAAATAATTTTCATGTTTTATATATTTATGCAGAATTGACATTACAGGTCTGGCATAAATGTGTTAATGTTACAATTAGGGATGAGCGAATCGGTTCTAACGAACCTGAATTCGCTCCGAATTTCAGGGAAAATTCGATTCAGCACGAACCCGAATTTTTAGTGGTTCGTGCTGACCGAATTTTCCCTGAAATAAAAAAAAAAAAATGCCGGCATGGTGGGAGCGGGGAGACCGGCTGCGCTGTCAGCGGGCGGCGGAAGCCGGCTTCCTCTGATGACGCGTCCTCTGATGACAGCTGACAGCGCAGCCGGCCTCCCCGCTCCCACCAGAGATGAGCGATTCGCTAAAGTTCGATTCGGACGAACCCGAATTTCTTTGAGAAATTCGGCGAATCGCCCGAATCAAATTTTTTAGAAGTTCGCTCATCTCTAGTTACAATGTTATTACAATTTAATTCCATATGTTTTCGCTTTGTTACTGGTGGATACATGTTAAAAAAACAACCTTTAATCACACAGCCTCCGGCGCTCTGGGCTACAACGAAGCATTTTTGAGCGCCGGAGGTGTGTGAGGCTGTTTTTTTGATGAATATGTTTTGAGTTGGTCGCACTGACCAGTCGCTAACATGCGCTCCCATACAGCGCTGTACTGGTCATATAGCGACTCCCCACAATGTATTCATCATTGCTGCACAGCGACTGAGTCGCTATGAACTAGCGACCCGAGCACAGCGACTTCTAGCGCGCGCTCTGAAATGCCTGCTACAGACGCTCATCTGTCGCTACCTGGCGTTAGTGATGAATCAGCCTGCCCGTAGGTTAGTTCCAGAAGCAGCCACTGCACAACCATCCTGTTCAAAGGCTACAAAAGTCACAACAGACACGCAGCATCTTCCATGTATTCGACAAGGAGCTTCTCAATTTTTACAACAGCAAGATGAAGAAGCGCTAGTGGATTGACTGACATAGCATGGGTTGAATGCGACCACTGTCTCCTCCTATTCCTAAAGCACCAGCCAACCAGCTATCAGGGAGATGGTCCCATTATTTGTTAAAATGTAAAAAATAAGAAAACAGTAAACTTCTGAATTAAATAATATAATATTATGCTATATAACGTTGCTTTGTTTTCCATGGGAGTAGATCTTACAATGCCAGCGAAATAGAAGTAAACTGTCTAACCTTTACTCAGAGCCTAGTACATAGCAGAAAATATTCAGGTGGGGGCAAGGTGAAAGGAAGCACCGCCCGCTCAGGCAGTGTGTTTTGTCCTGGAAGTGGAGGTAGCGCCCCCTCCTACAAATTTTTCCTGGGGGGGTCATTCTTGCATTGAGTTCCTTCCAACGCAAGGCTGGCCCTGATATTATATATGGAAGTAATCCAATCAGTGCTAAACAAAAGTTTTGTAAATACAATGTTCTGCTGTACATGCTTGCATATTAATTCAGGCATATAAAGTGTTAATTGTTCAACCCATGTTATCTGACATTCTCATTATTTATAATTCTGTAGACTTGTTTTTTGAGCTATTAGAAAATGCTGGTTAACAATGTTTTCTACAAAGAATTTAGAATTAGCTATTTTCAACAATAGGCATAATTAAAAGTGACAAGATTCTGGTGCGAACATTAAATGGGGTCCTTTCAAGGTTCATACAGTAAATATTTTCACAAAGTTGGATGCAGCTAGACAACCGAAACGGCGGAGACAGATGGTGCTTCCTTTTTCTAAATGATGCCAAGTGAGCACAAATCTGATAAATAAGGGGGAGGAGCAACAATGGCGGGGCCCCCCTGACTTCCAGGGCCCCAGTGCAGTTGCATCCCCTGCACCCCATATAGTTACGCACCTGAGGACACTTCTATTTTGAGAGCCTCTACAATTTTTGGAAACCTTGAATTGGAGACCTCAATAAAGTATATGTTACACTTAATTGAAAGTAGTTTCATGTCAAGCTCCAATTAGGTGCAGATGTGTGTTGAGTTGGAGAAGTCTCACCAAACTCTTCTCCTAATAAACCGAAAACTCCCCAATTAAGGACTTTTGAAGTGGCATTACATAATGTTCAATATAATAGTTCTGCCAAAGATTTTGGGTTTTATTCATCAAGCCATAGCGCCAGGTAATGACTGGCAGCGACAGGTAATGACAGGTAGTGAGCGGTGACCGCCGGGCGCTGTACGCAATACCACATTTATCAAAGCGAATCTGGTGAGCGACTCTAACAGCAGCACGTAGCGACCGATTCATCATCACAGATGACTCACCGAATTCCGCTGGCGCTCTGGCTTCCTGACCCAATTTTGAGCGCTGGCGCTGTGTGCGGCTATTTTTTTGATGAACATGGTGTGAGTCGATCGCACTGAGCTGACGCTATAGTTCGCTCCCATACAGCGCTGTTCTGGTGTTAGAGCGACTCACACAATATATTCATCAATGCCGGTCAGCAACTGAAACGCTCTGAAACAGCGAACTATGGCTGAGCACAGCTACTACTAGCGGTCGCTCTCAATGCCTCGCTAAAGATGCTCATCTGTGGGTACCTGGCGATAGTAATGAATCAGCCTGCCCCTGTACATTTTAAATCTGGGTGCACATTTGGGTGTGAATTGCTGCCTGCCTGCCTCGGTGAGCTTTTTATTTTTAACACACAATAAGTGCCATAAAAATAATTGTTCTTATTTTTCCTTAAAGCGGAATTCCAGTACCCTAAGCTGGTGCTGAGGCAGGAGGAGAGGGGTTACAAGGAAAAAAACCCTTACCTTATCCTGGGGCCAGCACCGCTCCTCCCGAACCTGTACAGTCGACACAGGAAAAGACACAAAGCGTCATTCCCCGGGTCCACACGCGCTCTTGCCCCCTTCACTTTTATGGGCGGACGGGAGCATGCATGGAGCAGGGGGAAGCAGCTCTGTGCTTTCATCCCAGATAAAAGAAATAAAACGTGGCACCAACTAATCTAATATTCTATGGTGCACTGCCCCTGCAAGGTCCTGTTCCAACCTTATAAGCAACTACTACTGAGGGTTACCTCTCAAACCTCCCTTAATGGACCCAGGGGACCAACAATTGCACTCACCACAGTATCAATTTAATATATAATTTTTATTCATTAATGCAAACATTAAAATTCATTTAAAAACAAGACCTAGTGCCACTTACATGACTCTGGGGGGAGCTGTTTAACTAAATAGTGCTATACAATCAATACCTATTTTACATATATATTAGTAATCATATATTTCATATAAAGCATATCTAAAGTGCTAGTGCTCAAAAGTGCATCAGTTTTGTGAAGAGCATGTGCAAAGATTTATGTTCAGGTACAGGCAATAAAGTGCATAATAAGAGACATATGAGACAACACAGATTCTCCTTACTTTAAGGTGAGTATGCCACAGCGCCCCCCGCGGCCCAGCCCACGCGTTCCGAAACCCTGCATGTCTCGGAACGCGTGGGCTGGGCCGTGGGGGGCGCTGTGGCATACTCACCTTAAAGTAAGGAGAAGTTTGGAAATAACAGTAACCTATGGGATAGTCTAAAGTATGTTTTTATGTTTTTCTGCATATCCCATAGGATGCTGTTGTTTCCAAACTTATAAACTATTATTCTTACCCCATTGGATAAATAATGTACTTTTCCTGTAAAAATGCCCCATCACATGTGCGGAAGATTTTTTTAGTTAGCAGAAAATTGAAAAAATATTCTTATTGCACTTTTTTGTGTGTTAAAATTGAAAAGCTCACTGAGATGCCGGCGACAAGTAACACCCAAATGTACACCCAGTTGAACGTGCTTCACTAAATCTTTAGCATGACCCCCAATGTAAACAAGAATACAAATTTAAAATAAAGAGATGAGCTTTATTACCTCTGCAGCTTATTCCATCTCCTTCTAAGTTATCAGGACATGGGCCACATGTGAATCCTTCCTCTGGGGCTACCATGTCCACACAAGTGGAGGTATTATAACACTTATTCTCTGCACATGCATTGAAATCCTCTTCACAGTACATTCCTGTCCATGCCGCAGAGCAGTTACATCTTGCAACCTTTAAAAAACAACACTAAGCTATAAAAACAGCAATATACAGCTGCCATTTTTCTAGATTTTTCTATTCATTTCCACTAGTACATCAATAAATATAACACAGACTAGCTTACCATGAAGTTGTTAGTCCCATTGCTTAAGCTTACTGGAGAGTCATACAGACAGCTTCCATTATTTGTACAGTTGCAGAGAACCAATGTTAGGGCAACTTCTGTGATGACTTTGGAATCATCAGCTGTTATAGTGGCATTAATAGGAGCTGAACTAGTAGGAAGCCACACAAGCACTCCATCCACTATGAAACAGCAACAAAGCATGTTAGGTGAGGTATTAGGGCAAGAAAATAAAGATTAGCAGAAATAATAACTATGCATCATATAACTTTTACAAGAACGGGTGTTTTAACCAAGTCATGCTTTTGCCATGTTACCAAACTAGCCCAAGGTAAATGTGTGCAATGGTGTGAAGGTAGTGTGTGACTTGGCAGGAAAGAAAAAGAAGGTGATTGTAACTTTTTTATTCTATAAAATTGATCAATTATAATACAATACTTACATTTATACATACAGTAGAAAAGATGATTCAGTAGAATAGAAAAGGGGACACTCAGAAACTCAGGCAACCTGATGTCCCTCCACATGTTCATCCAGGTCCCCCACCCTCACTTGTGCACCTCCAGGACCCAAAACTTCCCTACCTCATGTAGTATGTAATGCACCAGCATTGGGACAGAAAGGACTTTCTCCCTAAAAGAAAGGTGACACTATGCATTCCACTAAACAAGCAAATCACTAGACTACATCTCTGAATCCCCCAAGCACCATCTACAACTGTTTGAAATCCTCCATGGGAAAGAGGCACTGAGATAGAAGGCACATTCATTCTTCCAAGATGCAATTTTTCAGGTTTCTTGCAACATAGACCATTTTGAATTTGGAATCCAAGGTAAATAAGTCTACAGTAGCTGCTAACTCACTGAAAGGTAAAGCCTGTGCAGTCCAGGAAGTGCTTAAAGTGGACCAAAATCAAGGATTTTTACTTTCCTGGGTTCTGGTCCCAATTTGGGACACACCACTGATGTTCCCACGCCACATGCATGAGCTCTCCTCCAAACAGTGCTGTATGGCATGCATATTAATGCATGACAGACATCGCTGGACATCGCTTGAGTTTTAGACTCCATGGCTGGCCTTTCAGGTGGTTGTTCCTCTTAAATCTGCACATCCTGTCTCCTTTACTATCCTTTACTATTCAAAAAAAACTTGAATTATCTCATGTCCTTAGGCCTAATAATGGCATTAAAGTCCCCTCCAAGAACCCAGAAGGAGGGGCAGGGGAACACTCCTCATCTAGCCACAGCATTTTCTTCCACCACCTCCCAGTCAAGGTTGTGCCAGGCCTGCCACAATGAATTCTCCAGGAGGTAAAATGACCCGAAACATGACATTTGTGACACACCTTAAGTTTGCCTAGGAAAAAGATGGTCAAGTGGGTCAAGTGGTCACAGCCCTGTAAAAGCTCAAGTGATGCTCTGTACACTCCCCCAGACTTAAAATATGTCCCTTGCCTTAAACCCCATACCCAGGGGAGGCCCCTCCACCTCCCACCTAAGCTAGATCAGGTTGCACCTATTAAAGCTGCTGCTATGAACACTGGTCTTTCTGGGCACAGTCCCCCCCCCCCCCCCCCCCCTTAGCAGCCTCTTCTATGCAAAAGACACTGCAGTCTGCAGCATCTGGTGCAGCAGTCCCATCACTCCCGCTGAAACCTCTCTAGGATGAAATGTAAGGAAAGACATGTGGGGCAGGTAGCAGCAGCAGTCACAACAGTAGTTACTTCATTCTTAGGAACAAAAGTAGCAGATTCCACATCTGCAAGAGCAGAGAGAAACAGATTGTTTGGATTTTGGTTCCAATGCTCTCAGCTCTGCAAATTCTACAGCCTGTGGTGGAGATGGGGCTAGTACATTTTCCACTTAAATGATTCACTCCAACCCAGCTGAGACTTCCAGCTTAGCTAGCTCAATTCTTTAAATGATTAGACCCGCATGCCTTGCTCAAATCCATGTGTTTCCTTTCACCAGTTGAAAACTTCAGCTTGCATAACTTGTCCTCCCTTAGCACTAATATTGCTACTGTTACCAGGTTGGGGCACCATGGTGATACTTATGCTGCTACTAGATGGAGCCCAAACAAATCCCAAGATTACCAGGCTTTGCTAAATAGAAGCAGTGCTGGTAGCTGTCAAGGAGAACAACTAACAAAGGCCATGGTAAATGTAGAATGTGAATTGGAGGAAATAACAGCAAAACGTGTTGTACTCACCTGTTATGTTGATGTCAGAAGAGTCTGACAGCAGCGAAAAGATCACTATGTCATTGTTTTCATCTGTAGCTGTATAATTTACTGTCACTGGCTCATATATCTTGGTTGTGAGGGTGGTTGGACCAGTTACATTGGGCGGGAAATTGTCTGTATTGAGAAGCCAAATACTGCAAAGTTAGCCACATAATATACCTTAATTCCTTATACATAATAATTTATAGGTAAGAGTTTTAAGCTTGTGTATTTTGTATAATGTACATAGTAATTAAGTCAATCATTCTACTGGATGACACAATGATATATTTTATATAAACGTTGGCTTATTACTATAGGTAGTCCACGACATGAGTGAATGTCCCAGAAAGTTAAAAGTGTGATTTCCTTTCATTTTCTAGAAAGGAGTTGACTTAGCACCAGGTGCAAAACGCAGGTAAAAAAAGAAAGTACAACCCTGTATAAAAGAAACACGACGATAAAATAAATTGATTTAAATGATGGAAGAATGAGCCTTACTCATGGTGCTGCTCTGTTCCTGGGCAGCTATAACACTTCCCAGTGTGGCCTCTCCCACTGCAAAATTTCGTGTGCTTAAGATGTCAAAGATGCACTCATTATTTCCACCGCAGGTCTGATTAGCTGTTTGAATAAGGTCAGGATCACTAGTCCGTAGTAACTCATCATAAAATAACGGCACAAAGCTGTTGTTGTTGTATGTGTACCAGGATTCTTTGTTGGTTTTATTGTAGATAAAGATGGTGTTCAAAGGAGTTGTTTTCCCTGCAAAATAACATCACAGAATCAGCTAATCGAGTTGTCACTTATTTTCGTATGCGTACAGCTAATTAGATAAAATTATATTGTTTGCTTTCAAATATTGTTTTTCCCTGCAAAATAACATCACAGAATCAGCTAATCGAGTTGTCACTTATTTTCGTATGCGTACAGCCAATTAGATAAAATTATATTGTTTGCTTTCAAATATTGTTTTTCATTTAATAACAAGAAAAAGTATTTAGTGAACTGTTTAGCCTAAATCTTCTTGAGCCCATAAGTCAACCTCAAGGCCTGAGGACTGGTTGCAGTCCTCCAAGCTTTTTTATGTGACCCTCGAACAGGTGGCTAGTCATTTCCCCTTCAAATGGACTGGCCACTCCAAGGCTACTGAATGGTCTTGTGTTGTAATGGCCAGTTACACAGGTACACTACGCACCACTGCACACCACTGCACCGTACCGCCAGCTCCTAACCCCAGGCACGGCGCCTAAATAGCTGCTGGCAAGCTGTTTTGCAAGCAAGCTGTTTTGACGATCTGTGGGAGTAGAAAGTAGTGTCTGTAACTTTTCTGTGTGTCTCTGTGCAACCAGCTCTCACCACACAAGAGGGTCCTGCCTAACCCACCCAGTTTAATGCCACAGCAGAGGGTGCTACATGTGCTGCAGTTGCTATCTTGGGCAAAAATCAGCGCCAGCATCAGTCCTAGGCAAAAAAACAGCATCTGCATCTGTCCCTGGACAAAATAATTCCATGTCTGCATCTGTCTTAGGCAAAAAAAAAAATGTGGCTATCCTGCATCTGTCCTGGGCAAAATAATTCCATAATTGCATTTGTCCTAGGCAGAAAAATTGAGGGCTATCCAGGGCAAAATTATTTAGCCTCTGCATCTGTCCTGAGCAAACAAATCCACGTTTGCACACATCAAGCAATATATCCAGCCATGAGAATATTAACGTCAAAATGACCAAGGCTGTTATAAAAAAAATACATAAAGGATTATAAATGAAGAAGTAAAAAGTGAATGCACCTCATAAAAATAAAAGTGACAATACTATGATTTAGTTAATTTAAGATGGATGGCCGTGTGTTACAATTAATTGTTTATAGTCTGTTTTTTTATCACTGATTTAGCAATGAGTTTGGAGAGTCTTTCTCAATCAAAACAAGTCCCTAAAAATGTTTTTTTTGTTTAATACCCGTACATTTAAGAATAGCAGTACCTCCTGAAATTTAGTGAGGCTCTCCAGGCCTCTGTGTCCTAAGATGGAGAGCCTTGCTGGCCTTTTCCAGGTGCTAGTTTTTTTTTTCCTTTACTGGCCACTTGCCTAGCGGTGCTCGTATTACCAGTAAAAATACAATTACTGACACTGCTAGGCCATTGGTCATTAAAGTAAAAAAAAGAAATACTGGCCAGGTGGCAACCCTACCAGCAATGTGTCACCCGATTGCACACCTGATTGCCATTGTCTTGGGGCACATGGTGCATTTGATGTTTTAACCTATAATCAATATATTATTGGATTTTACAGTACCTATCACTTTGCTGGACCCATCTTTATCATATTAAAATATGCATGGATGAGAAATGTCCCAGATAAATTATTAATAGGCAAAAGGCCAGGCCAACAATAAAAAGGGGAACAATTACTGTATGGGGAGTTCTCTCTCTAGAGAATTTGTCAGGTTGCCTGTAAGAAAGCCCTGATGTTTAGGCCTTGGTCTCAGTTGCCATAGCAACCAGTCACTGCATCACGATACTTTATAGAAGCCGGCGCAGTGCACAGTCCCCCCACTCTAAATTTCACTGCACCGTGCTTAAAAGGACAAGTGTAAAAGGGTCCTAGCAACAGACAATAAACTCATTAAAATATTTAAAATAATAGAAGAATATAGCAAGATCTGTGTTTAGGTATATGATAAAATTTGGATTTAAACAGATGCAGAAAAAATCACATAAAATTTGAGATCGTATCAAATACTTACAGGTCATTCCAATTTCAAAAATAAGGGATTCATTTGGGAGTTTAATGCCATCAAATTCAAGTTTTGTTCCATTGGCTGCCATTAGATCATCTGTTTTATCGTCATTAAACACGCCTGAAAAAAATGTAATCCATGTGAATTTTAGCTTGGGAAATTTACAACCATAGAAAATATTTAAATGTGTGTGCACATTACAATATAATTGTGCTTGCAGTTATTGTACTGGCACATTCTGCCCATGTGTTGTTGTTTTACATGTCAAACTGAACTCACCCAGAAGCCCTTCTGTCTTGTTTTTGTAGCTTGTGTCTAACGATGTAACAAAGTTTAATGCTCCCAGCTGAGCCGACACTGTGACCGAGATGCCGCCATCAAATGAGGCCAGAACTTCATTTTTCTCTGTCTTCTCCAATGTCACCTTATCCACATATGTGGAATTATCTAAAAACAAGATATAATATACATGAGAGATAAAAAATTGTGTGTTACACAAAACAAATCAAGGAAATACCGAGAGAAGTCTCCTCCCCGGAGTATACTGCTAAAATAGGCTGCACCACACTTTATTGTCACAGACCATACAACAGAAGACAATGTAAAATCATAATACAGGGGCACATTCCCACCAACCTGCTGCTATGAGTATGTACAAGTACTGCTAGTCATCAAACAGTGAAAAAAAAATAATAATAAAGTGCTAGTGCTAGACGGGGATATGGGCCATATCCATAAGGTGCAGAATCCAGAAAACATGAAAACCAAGTTAGATACCTAAAGTGCTATGAACAGTGCAAAAATCACATAAAATAACATTTGAAGACCATATAGTACAAAGTGCTAACAGTGCCAATACAAAGAAATGGAATAGTAAATCGGGAATGGCACATCTCCAGCAGCGGGTGCGCTCCGACCCCCAGCTTATCCGAAAGGCTGGGAGCAGGGACACATGCATAGCCCAAAGAAAAAAGATTTCTCCATTACGACACACAATCAGATGCAGAGGAATTATTTTGATTTATTTTGCAAGCTTTTGTGTGCTGAGTTGGGGGGGGGGGACTTTCAATAATCAGTGCACAGGAAATTATTAAATATTAGACAAACCCTTAAAAACACCCCAAGTCTCAAAGAATTAACCTTAAATGTATATTATTTTATTATTTTTGCAGGCAAGATAGTGTCAGGTAGTTTGGGATCAGAGGCGAAAGAGGAAGAAGTAAAAGAAAAATTGTATGCCTTATTTATGATGTGCGCCTTTTATCATCTTTTTGGGTGCTAAAACACCAGTTTTTAAGTGCCAGAATTTTTGTCTTTTCTGGCGCTGCGCTCTTGACTACAATGGTGCTAGAAAGCACAGTGCCATTTGCTTATTTGCTTTGATTGTTGCACTAGGTATTGAACGGACTGTGTGAGCGCATATTGGACCCCACTGCCGATAATCCCAACGCCAGTGAATGCCACTATGTACTGTCGTTGCCACTATGTACAGTTACTTTACAAACTTTATAGTGCATTTAGGCTGCATTTTAGTTGTTGATTTGCTAATTATATATTGGTAACAATAAAGTCAATTTTAGTTTAAAAAATAAAATATTTGGTAATATCTAGGTTCTGCGTTTACATAATTGACAAGTCACAATGCAAGTTGTGTAAAATATTAATTATAAGCATAAAACACCTTGATCCAGTTCTGGCCATTGTGCTCTATGGGATCTTGACCTACATCGGTACTTTCAACTGGTGCTGGCAATGCCCAGAGCTGCAACCTTTTGGGTGCTAGTGTTAATAAGGAGCTAGCTGGCAACTGCAGGCTCTAGGAGCAGAAGTTGCATACATTATGGGGTAAGGAAGATATACAGAGAGGTGGTTGGGGCTGTGTTAGGTTTCAACCTCACGACTTTTCTCCTTTTTTCTCCCTACACGCTTCCAGTAGCCTTAGGCTTGGCCAGTAAAAGTTTGGCATGCCGTTTATGTTAGTGCACAATTGTGCCCTGAAAACAGAAAAACTTTTGCTTAACAAGACCAAGATACAATTCCTGGCTGCTCATTCCTCTTTCTTCTGCAATGTCTACGATGGGTATTGTGATGCATTTGCTGCTCTGACATTTGTATAGCATTCTACAAAGATCAAAGCAAGTTCTATGAAAACAGGATACAATAGTGGGAAGAGTCCTGCCCTTATGAATGGACATCCAAAAGGATAAGTGGTGGCACAAGGGGAAAGATCACAAATGTTAGGTCCTAAGTCTGGCTGCGTGTGCCCTGTGGAGTTTACCAGGTACTTAAACAAGGTTACATAATATTAAAATAATAATAAATAAAATGACTATGTTCCAAACATGTCAGTACTGCTCTGTGACAAAGGTAATCTTACCCGGTAAAGG
Organism: Gastrophryne carolinensis; assembly: GCA_027917425.1. Classification (NCBI taxonomy): domain Eukaryota; kingdom Metazoa; phylum Chordata; class Amphibia; order Anura; family Microhylidae; genus Gastrophryne; species Gastrophryne carolinensis. The sequence continues at coordinate 197,529,264 of CM051237.1, read as the reverse complement.
AAATTCTGTACCATTGATTCTCACTAGAGTTATGTTGCTGTCTTGCAGTAACCATTCAACCTATAATAACACTTTATAGGATTAGGTAATATTCCAAATTTTCTAAATGTTTCACACAATTTATTGAAATTCAGGCAACACATATGACCCAAAATGTTATATATATAGTTATATATACCTTACCGTGGTTTGGTTTTGAATTAGCGCAGCTAGTCCTACAAAATTAGTTGCCTGTGTGCCATTTCCAGCTTTATCAGTGCGTCCTTGCAGGATAAATGTCACTGTATCATTTTCATTTCTAACATTGGCCAGGATAAATTCCCCCAATCCATTAAACGTGTACTGCACACCATCCAGTGTGTTGATGTGAGGGTCGCCAAACAGAACACCTAGAAAAAAATATAATTATGTTTCATTTTGTGATAAGCTAAACAAGATGATCATGAGAGAGCAAGACTGATCACTTACCAATGCTAGGTGGAACATAGCCAAAGCAGTAATCATAAGGTCTTCTTTGCCGGTATAGAGAGCAGTAGTATGAAGAGCCAGAGTATCTACAACAGTTGTTGTATGGATCAACCTCTAACTCTAAAAGCAAAAATGTGACAAAGATATAAAAACGTTAAAACAACAAAATAAACACAGATACAAGAGATTATTTTCCTGTATCTTTCTTCAATACCAGACATAACACAAAGTAAAAATGCTTTGCATTTCTGAGATGCACTGTAGTTATGACAGTGGCAGCAGTTTTGAAATAAATATATGCGCTATTCTGTATATGCCAAATAACTCTCTAAGTAATGTGGGTAAATATTCTGTCATTTCAGGCAGAGGGGTAATTTTGTCGCTATTATTAAAAACATAAATAAAGCATAAGGCAGGGATGTCAAACTAATTTTCCTTAAGGGCCACAAGAGCATCCTGGTCGTCTTCAAAGAGCCAGTTAGTAACCATCAAAATGCAAACACAACCATTCAAATGCACACACAGAATGATTTTGCCCTGGACAGATGCAGGCAGGCATTAAAATATTTTGCCCATTAAAGCCAGATAATTATTTTCCCCGTTGCAGATACAGATGCAGAATTAATTTGCTCAGGATAGGCACAATGTTTTTGTTGCCTTGGACAGATGCAGACTCTTGATAATTTTGCCAAAAAAGCCACAGAATTATTATTCTCAGGACAGATGCAAAGGCTGAATTATTTTGCCCAGTTTAGCTACATAATTATTTTGTCCAGGATGGATGCAGATGTAGAATTATTTTGTCCAGAACGACTCTCAATAATGTTTTCCCATCCCAATAGCTTGCAAGAATCCCTGCAGAAGATGTTGCACCGTCTGCTGTAGCTGTAGCAGTTGGGGGGTGAGAGCTGGTTGCACAGAGACACAGTTGCAGAAACTACTATTTTCTGCCTCCTAAATGTTAAAAAGGCATGTACCATCCACTTTTATAGGTACCATGCCTGGGATTAGAGGTGGTACTGTGCTCCACAGTGGAGAGCACTGTACCTGTACATCACTCTGCAACACCACAGTGTACCAGTGCATCACTTAGCAACACCTTAAACAAATGCAAGGACATGCCATCGGTATCAGAAGCCTCGGAGTGACCGGGATGGCTAAAAGCGTGCCATCCAGCCATCTGGTACCTGTAGAAGGCTTGAAGGGCCACATCTGGCCTCTGGGCCCTGAGCTTGACACATGTGGCATAAGGGAATCAGCATTTGTAAAAGGGGTATTTTTTTTTACAATCTTGAACTTACTTTGCATTGTATCTTACAACACTGGTGGCATGTAGAAATTCCCTAAAATCTAAAGATTCATTATCAAGAATAATCACAGTAAGTCACAAGAAAGTCAAGTGTATTGTATTATAGGTAGGTAATATGTTTAACACAGTAAATTTGCATTTACCTTTGTATTCTTTTCGAATTTGTTCTAGCTGAGACAGGTAATATGGATAATAATAATAGTAGTAAAAAGATGGGTTCTGCCATCGTAACCAGCTGTTCTCATACTCCCAGGGGGTTGGTAAAAATCTTTCTTTTTCTCCAAAAGATAAACTACCCATGTAATTATAATAACATCTTGTACCTCCCCCATACCAAGAAGAAAATGCCGACTGGAAGGTGTAGGATGGACTAAAGTAATCTAGACAGAGAAAAAAGAGTTGTTAATCTCAAGAACAGCGCAGGTTAACTTTATTAATCCTCCTCATATCAGTCTTAGCACAGTAAGAATGCAATAATATTTTAATATTTTACATGGCAATATAATTTGTTTTATATTTAGGTGACATTTTCTAATGGGCATGAAAATATACCCATTCCTGCATGTTACCCTTGCCTCACAGGTTCAGATCATTTTCTTTCAAATCGATTTATTTGTTTTTTTTTCAGGATGAAAAAAATTACAGTCATTAAAGTGGACCAACACCCAGGGGTGATCGGCCCGGGAATCTATAAGATTCCCGGGCCGATCACCTCCCTCACCGCGGGGAGATCGGGATGTCCCACAGGGTGAAACCCCCCCAAAACCCCCAAAAACCTTACCTTACTCGCGCACCCCTCTAGACGTGCGCGCGCGCGCCGGCCATTTGTGAATGGCCGGCGCGGGCGCGCGCCCTGTAAGAGTGACGTGCGGGAGGCGGCGGCGGACGCGTTGTCTTGGACGTCGCTGTCACCGGCTTGGACGTCGGCGGGGATTGGACGGCGCGGTCACGTGGGAGCGTGGTGAGGTAAGTTTTTTTGGGCTTTCTGGGGGGTTTCAAACAGCGGGGCACCCCCAATCGGGGTGCCCCTCCGAAGTGGATCAAAACCCAGGATAGTCAAAATCCTGGGTGTTGGTCCACTTTAACTTGAATCATAAAGATTTTGTAAAGAAATGTATAGCTGATTGTACTACAATATCCAACTGGTTGCTTTGTTGCAGAAATATAATAGTACATTGAAGTATAGATGGTGGTGGGTAAAGTGATAGAGGATAACATTACTGAGAATCTTATTAACCAGTGGTTAGAGGGGCTATAACATAATGTTTATAGAAAGTTAGGTGTATAAAGAATATATAGGCACAGTATTTGGGAAAGCTGGAGCTTTATTGTCTTGTCCTCCTTCCATCCTGATAAGAAATCGATGCATATCATGCACTTTGAAATCTTCAGTTGGGGGTATTAGGGAAGGCTCATGGAGGAGGTGAAGGTGAATCAGTACAAGGAGGTAATATTGAAAGCTGGTTTGAAAACGTTGAGGAGTAAGCACAGTAAGCAAAGGAGAGCTTTTTAAATTCAAATTCAATACAAGCAAAAAACTGCAATAAAATATAGTTTTTACTATTCTTTCATAAAATATCTCCTATACGTGCAATGGGGCAATTTCCAATGATGCAAGGATCATTTTTGGGAAGTTTGGAAACAACCCCAATGAGGAATGCTAAAGAATTTGTTATTTATTTCTGCATACTCCAGGGTGCAGTTGTTTCCAATATTTCAAACAATTATTCTTAACTTATTAGAAAAATGATGGACTTTGCCTGTAAAAATGCACCATTGCAGACACAAGTGATTTTTTGGGAAAAAAAATTAAACAAACATGTATTATTGCATTTTTTTGCGTGTTAACATGAAAAAGCTCACCAAGATACATGCACCCCAATGTGCACCCAAAGTTAAACTTGCTTTACCAAATCTTTAGCATGACCCCCACTGTCATGCTTCTATGATGCTAACGGGGGGGGGGGAGGAGTTCCTACCTGCAACAATGCTTTCTCTGAAATGCAGGGTAGTTGGAAAACATTATGTCAATAAAACTTCAGACCAGACCAGAAAATGAATTATGAATGTGACCAGGTTGATTATGGATGATAATATTAGGGATCATTTTGAGATTTCTAGACTGACCTGTGTTTTTTTGTTGAATGCCATACCCCTGTAGACTGCTTGCGGGCGTGTAGGAAGAGTCAAACACAGCCTGCCCATATGAGCATGGACAGGGTCTTGAATAATATATCCAGGCAGGATATGTATATAGGTCCTTGTAATACCAATTGAGACACTGCTGCTTGGCATTTACAGTCCATTCTGTGTTGTATTCCAGTCGATAAGCCCAATAACCCAGTCGATCTGCAGAAAACAACATATAATTGTATTTTAATGTGCTTTTAAATATTGCAAAATCTCTGACATCCCAGTGCTGCACATAAAATACCCCTGTGCAGTCACTTTGCCAATAAACTGTTAGAATACAATAATACAATAAAATAAAATTCAATTGTGCACTTACTTGTGCTGGTTCCTACATATTGGTCAGGAGTGTATCTTTTTGGGATGCTAGCAAGAGGTGAAGTTTGCGGGTCATTAAATGCTGGGAAATAGGGAGAATGGCCAGATGATGAGGGTTCTCCACTAGAAATAAAAAAGAGATTAATTGTCTATAAAAAACAATAGGCTATATAGCTAGTTGTAGTAAGTTTCTCTCCCCCCTCTCATTCTTATCAGCCCACCATTAATTGTTATAATCCCCCTGATTCTTATCTCACAGTATACGATTTTACAACTTAGCTATTTTTCATGTGTGTCAGTGTAAAAACAATTGTCACTCCTTTGTAGTTTTTTGTATAAATGCGTGTCGGGGAGGCTGATTCATTACTAGGGGCAGGTAGCGACAGATGAGCGTCTATAGCAGGCATTTTCAGAGCGCCCGCTAGTAGTCGCAGTGCTCGGTCGTGGGTCGCTACTTTATAGCGACTCAGTCGCTGTTCAGTAATGTTGAATACATTGTGAGGAGTCCCTATTTGACCAGTACAGCGCTGTATGGGAGCGCATGTTAGCGACTGCTCATAGCGACCGACTCACACCATATTCAGCAAGAAAACAGTCTCACAAATCTCTGGCAATGAAAAATACTTGTTTGAAGCCCAGAGCGCAGGAGGCGGTGTGTTTAAAGTGTGTTTTCAAGCATCTATCAACTAGTAACAAAGCGAAAACATATGGAATTACATTGTACCATGAACACTTTAATGCCAGACCTGTAATGTCATTTCTGAGGAAATATATAAAAAATGAAAAAATTGTGAAAAAAAAACTGCTATTTCAATGCCAGAAGAGGTCAAAGAATTATTTGTGATTTTTTGGGAAAAAAACGTTTAAAGAGAAGTAATGGATCGTCCATTGAAATGTATGGGAGAGCGTCAGGTAGCGAGAGGTCATACCTGGTGCTGTGCAAGGCTGAACGCTGGCACTGTTCGCTGAGGCTGTGAAAATGATGAATCAGACGCTGCATGGCGCTATCCCAGTCGCTAAACAGATTCTGCTTGATAAATGTGTAATTGCGTGCCGTGTCCGGCGTTCACCAGTCGCTACCTGTCGCTACCTGTCATTAACCAGCCACTACCTGACGTTATCCCTTCTAAAATAAGGGCCAAAGTTACAGATTTGTATTATGCCTGAAGAAGAAGCTTGAACAGCTTCGAAAGCTTGCAGTTTCAATCTTATTGAGTTAGCCAATAAATGGTATTACCTTAACCTTGGAATTCATGGCTAGTTGTAAAAAAACATAGATAACTATGTACTGTGTATGTCGTATTCCTTTTATTGTCCCTAATAATGGGGGGGGGCGGGGCATACAGACAGCATGCTCACTGGTCACTAAACACAGGAAGCTAATTTATTACAATATCCTTGTCTGTCACAAGACAACTGTTTGTTATAAGGGATGCAATGTTTTTATGTTGAAACTATTTGTTTTGTCATTATTAAAGTGGACCAAAACCCTGGATTCTGACTATCCTGGGTTTAGGTCCTTGCCCCTGGGGCACCCTGGTCGGGGATGCCCTGCTGTGTGACACCCCCCAGGTCACCGGGACCAACTCACCTCCTCCCGGTCCTACAGCGCTTGTCCAATCAACGCGCTAGGAGCCGCTGCTGACGTCACGTTGTCTAAGCCTTCGACTAAGGCCAGTGGCTCTGAGTGTACTGACCGACGCACCCCCTGCTACCCTCTAATAGGGAGCGTGCCCCTGCTGGCCAACCACAAATGCCTGCCACGGGCACGGACCCTGCTAGAGGGTAATCTGGGATGAGACCGTGGCTTGCGCATGCGCCATTGGACTGGGAAAAAAGGTAAGTGTATGGGGCAACCTGGGGGGTTTCACACAGCGGGACATCCCGGTTTTGGACTCCACGGGGGGAGGGAATCGATCGGCCAATCGCCATGGTTTTGGGTCCTCTTTAAATGTATCACAGTCTTAGAAACAAAGGCAACTCTACACTATGAATGTTATTATAGAGGGGCAAGGGGCAAAGAAAAGCATCATTGGCTTTTAAATTAGATAATCTTTCTTACTGGTCACACCAAACAAGAAAGGAGGCTAAGAGGCTGATTTACTACTAGCGGCACGTATCGACACATGAGTGTATGTATAGCGGCGCTTAGAGCGACTGCTAGTAGACGCTGTAATCGGGTATTGGGTGCTGTAACCTAGCGTTGCGGGCGCTGTAGTAACCTGGCCAGCATTGATGAATATGATGTGTGTTGGGTGCTCTAACAACAGCATTCGGCGCTCCACACCTTACTTAAAAAAAAAAATACACACACACAGTGTTGACGCACTAAATCTGGTCGCTGTAGCTTAGAGCGCCAGACGCGGTGTGAACAAAGTCTGTTTTTCAATACATATACATCTGTAACAAAGCGAAAACACATGGAATTACATTGTTTTTATACTATGACAATGACACTTTAGTGCCAGAACTGTACGTACAATTCTGCAAAAAAATATAAAAAGTAAAAAAAATTTATAAACATGTTTGTTTGCAGCCAGGAGAGGTCCCACAATGATTTGAACAAAAAAAAAAAACTAAAAATTGCCAAACACGCTATTTATACACAACCAAATGAAAGCCCATTGAAATGTAACGGGAGAGCGACACTGAGCGAAAGGTAATACCTGACGTTCCTGAGCCTAGAGCGCCGGTGCTATACGCTGAGCCACCTGTAGTAATATATGTGACACTATGTGGCGCTGTTAGAGGCGCTCACCAGATTCACTTTCTTGAATGTGGTTTCTCATACAGCGCTCGGCGTTCACCAAGCGCTGCCTGCCGCTACAAAGCACTACCTGCCGCTAGCCTTTCTTAAATAACTCCCTTAGTCTCATAATCAGTACAAGTAGTAGCATGCTTATTGTTATATTAGAGCAGAAATACCTGAAGTAACCCATTTTGGGAGAGTAATATGTTGGTAGTGAGTCATATCTCCAGTTCATCCCCCCGTCCTGATAAGTCATGAAACAGAATGAGTAGATGCCGTCTGTGACAAGTACTGCTTGGTAGGTGTTTGTCTGCAAAGAATATGTTAATATGACACTGATAATTCAATTACTGTATGTAGACAAATTCATTGCTAAGCCATAGTTGTCACAAAGAGAGAGAGGCAGCAATCTCCTGATAGGGTTGAAAATGTTGCAGTCACCTCCACAGCTTTATCGAGAAATTGACCTAGTCATAGATGCTACCAAGACAGGAAGTGGGTAGGTATCCTTATCCCTTTTCACTGTACCTAAAACCAAAAAATTGATTTGGCCTTGCTCTGTTTAGAATAAATATGGTACAATATAATTGCAACCATGTATAGAATCCTACCTACTTTCTTTGGGTCACGCGAATTAATAGCGCAAGTGATATCATAGCTTTCAAACTATAAAGCTGGAGAGTCCATTGACTAGTTGACTAGAACGTTCAAAGTGAGGTTAGGAATAGCGACACAGATGTCCCTGATGACGGAATTTCATGTAACTTGACTGTCCATTAACAGAGGTGCCCCATCCTCAGTGAGGGAGATTTAGCTTGTTCATGTTTTAAAAAGATTTACTAAAGAGAGGGTTTTAGAACATGCCATTGTGATGGGGCAGTTTTACAGAGAAGGTGCAGATTGTTTCTCATGAAGAGATATTTTATTTTGAAAATAACAGCAGCCTATAACCATCCAAAAAATCACTTTACTTGAATCGGACCAATACACGGTTTTCCTTTGATGGGTGTTGGTCCCCACCTAGAACACCCAATATCCTTACCTTCTCTTCGGGAAAGGAGTCCCGCAATCGGCCGCCGCCATGCACGTGTGCAGGATGTTCCGGTGGCCGGCGCCGAGGCGCGATCATGGGCCGCATGACTGCCCAGCAGCCAATTGCGAGACACCTTTCCTAGTACTGGCTTAAGGTGATATAAATATCGGACATTCGGGGGGGGGGTTATGTTCGGGGAGCGCGAGAATTCTGGATGCCCCCCACCCCGTTCTTTTTTATTTACTTTTTATGGGATCAACACACATTAAAGAAAAACCGCGTATTGGTCCGGTGTAATATTGCAATGCCTAATTTGACTGCAGTTTTACAAGACTTTTAGATGCTCCAGACAATTCTATTTAAATGTATGAATGTCTTCTTATGGATGGGGGGTATGTGGGCAATCTTCCTGGGTGCTCAGGCCATTATGTATGTGGGGCACCTTTATCCCTGCCATCCAGTTTATTGCAGATGGGCTGGGGCCACTATTATTGCTGCTGCCCATATGCCCCCATACTGGACTCAGTCATTGGGAGAGGGTACTGCTGGAAGGGGAGAAGTCACAGTGTGGTACATGGCAATAAAGGACAACAGATCCTTAGTATGAGTAAGATTTGTTTCTCTCCTGCACTGAACGATTTTCCACTTAGAAACAGAAGTGTGTCCATATACATCTTTGCACAGATCTCCACGTATGTACCATAAGTATTCTGTAAACTTACCTCAGATGAGCTGAAGTAATAAGCAGGATATGGCAGAACATTTTCCCAAGTTATCATTATAGCCCAGAGAGCTTGAAAATCCTTTGTTGGTAGTGATGTGAAATACTCCTTTACATATGATTCAAGGGTAGATTTCACATCTTGGTATTGATTTGGAAAAGCCTGGAAGTCATATATCTAGAAAAAAATGCCAAGAATAAATAACCTTAGAGAACTTACCATAGCCAAGACAATACTAAGGATGTTAAACAAAGAGCCGCTCGAATTTTGGAGAGGTACCCTTACAAAGCATTCTTCTATTAAATAAAAAAATCCCTACGACTCTGTTGTGACACTTCTTTATCAATTGCTGAGTGATAACAAAGTTAAATAGACAGTTTATTGAGGTATTTGTATATATATATATATATATATATATATATATATATATATATATATACATAGCAATATGACTTTAATTTATTAGACTGGCCATTAGACCTCATAGCAGAGCTGCCCCAGGGGGCACAAGGCTCTCCTGTTACATTACACCCACTGATCAGTCTCCTGCAGCATTAGTAGGCCGCACTTCCAGGTTCTAGCCTGCAGGTGGGCGTGGCCTGTTCATCACTGGTGTACTATTGTATGATGCTCCAATTGAGAAAAAATGGCAATGGCTAAGTGGGCGACAGGGTGAGGATCGGGCCCTGAAGCATCTGAATGACGCTGCAGCAGGCAGCAACGACACCCAAAAGGTAAGTAGGGGCCAATGGGGGGGGGGGGGGAATCGGCCCCTATTTTTTTTATTTTAGGCCTGATGTTCCTCTTTAAAGGTGTTGAGATGCTCTAGCTTTTTTTCTAATGTCAGCAAATTATGTAAGAAGATTTCACTATCTGCAATCTGTTACTATTACTCTTGCTGTATGTTGCCAATAGCTACAGAATGCAGATAGTTACACAGAACACTGTTGCTAGGCATGTGTAAGGTTGAGTGAACTCCCTCACCTCAGTCATAGCAGCAGTTTTCTCTGTGTACAGGGTCACTTCTCTCTTTTTGATGTTCAGACTTGGTGTACGTTGCCAATAGCAACAGATTGCAGGTAGTGTAAACTTCTTCTATAAAACACACATTTGCTAACATAGGAAAAAAAAATACTAGAACAGCTCAGCACCTTGAGCACATCGTTGTGGCACAAAAAATATTTACTTTCAAAAAATTCCATCGAAAGTGGGCTTACCCTTTTAGAAGGATGTTCCACATTAGATATTTCACATTAGATATCTCATGAAAACATGGTTATAATACTAATATAAGAGAAGAGAGTGGAGAAGAGACTGGCTGCCGTGAGAAAAGAAGGAGATAAACTCATGGTGTGACCACCACTCTCCCATGACCTCAACCCTATTGAGAACCTTAAGGATTTCCTAAAGCAAAAGATAGATGAAGGTGGTTGGCAGATCACTTCCAAACAGCAGGTTTAGTGATGTTATTCCGATATCCTGCAAAACATTTCAAGCAGAAACTCTCCAGAAACTTGTTGGGAGTTTGTTCAATACAATTACTTCAAGGTTGATGACTTTGCATTTGAATAATACAGTAATTTTGAATGTGGTGCATACACAAAGCAGATGCTTTAGGTCTGCCATGATTCCTTTTTAGTTCTCTGCAGATCTTTTACTTTAATTTATTTTAGAACCGTTGAGCCCCTGTCGTAATAAGAAAGCAGTGATGTTTTGGTCACAAATCCTGAAATTCTTGTTAGTAACCTCAGAGGACTCTCTTACCTTGTACCACAAGTCCCCCATGCGGGAAAAGTCAGCATCTGCCCAGAATACAGCAATCATGGGTGGCGTGCTGTAGTCATTATTGGAAAAATAGTACGGGTGACCTATTGTATAAATAGGATCATAAGAATTGCGACGGAACATAATAACTCCATTGTCTGTGAACTGTAATAAAGAAATGATGATGAATATTATTATTATTATATGAGTCTGATTTAAACAATTATCCAAATATCATTTTAGCCAAGTCTGTACTAAATGGAAGTCTTGTGCTTATTAATACCTCCCATAATTTATATAAATCCAACCACAAAAAAACTGTTATCAACCACTTATTATCTGATAATAAATCTATAGAAAATTCATAACCAAACATTTTTACTAAATTTTTACTAAAACATTTTTTACTACATTTTTACTAAAACATTTTTACTAAATTTGCATGTAAAAAACTTGGGAGGGCTGGTCTGTACACATGTTTCTCGGATGCAGGGGGAACAGCCACAGATGATATACAGATGTGGAGGCTGATTCACTACTAGCGCCAGGTATTGCCAGATGAGCGTCTGTATAGCAGCGCTTAGAGCGGCCGCTAGTAGACGTTGTAAGCGGGTATTGGGCAGCGTAACCTAGCATTGCGGTCGCTGTAGTAACCTGGCTGCCATTGATGAATATGATGTGCGTTGGGCACTCTAACAACAGTATAACACTGCAGCAAGCGAAAGGTAGCGCCAGCTCAGTGCGTCTGGCACTCGGCGCTCCACACCATATTTAACAAAAAACTACACACACACAGTGTTGGCGCTCTAAAGCTGGGCGCTGTAGCATAGAGCAACAGACGCTGTATGATCAAAGTTTGTTTTTAAACACATATACACCAGTAGCAAAGAAAACATATGGAATGACATAGTTTTAACACTTTAGTGACAGACCTGTAAAAACAATTCTGCATAAAAATATAAAAAGTCCCAAAATTTAAAAAGTGTTTGTTTGCAGCCTGGAGACGTCACACAATGATTTGAGCAAAAAAAATGTTTTAATTGCCATACGCGCTATTTTAACACAACCAAATGTATGGGAGACCGACACCGAGCGAAAGGTAATATGTGGCGCTCTTAAACCTAGTTCTCTGGCGCTATACACTGAGCCGCCTGTAGTAATACATGTGATGCTACCTGACGCTTACCTGATTCGCTCTCCTAAATGTGGTTTCCTGTACAGCGCCCGACGTTCACCAGACGCTACCTGCCGCTATGAAGCACTACCTGGAGCTATGCGTTCTTAAATAACCCCCATAGTAAAGCCTCTAACTGTCATCCTGAGTTCTAATGAAAAAGCTGATGGGTGGCATTTTAAACATTAACACACAGCATTAGAAATATAACCCATTTTTAAATTCTAATATTAAGTACATCAAGCAACATAATTTAGAAAAATGTAGCTATAAGTGCAATTTATGGATACGCTCTATTTAGAGAGACTCTGCAGCTCTTTAGCCGGTAAGCTGGCAAGGGCAGGGCTCTCCTTCCTATTGTCTCCTGTGCTCACAACACCTGGTTTGAGCCTTGTAGCATCTAGTTTTGTATTGTTTCCTGTACTATATGTTCTATCTTGTCTGTAATCACACCTTGTAAAGCTCTACGGAAGATGATGGCGCTATATAAATAAACAATAATAATAATAAACTCAACAAACAGTGAAATAAAAAAATCATCCAGTTTTTTCTGACTCCCCCCCCCCCCAACCCGGCATTTGCGAGAGATAGTTCTGCAAGTAAGGTGAACATTTCTTTCCAACTAGAAAGATAATTGATTTAAATAAATTAGACATTATTGCAGCCTATGGATAATAAAAGAAACTTTTTGAATAGGCTCTTTTTGAATTCCCCATATTCAAAAACACTTATATCTTCCACAATGGAATATGTTTGCAATGGGGAGGCTGATTCATTACTAGCACCAGGTAGCGGCAGATGTCTGTATAGCGGCGCTTAGAGTGGGAGCTTCAGTCGCTGTAGTAACCTGGCCGGAATTGATGAATGAGATGTATGTTGGGCGTTCTACAGCGTTGCAGCGAGTGAAAGGTAGCACCAGCTCATTGCGACCGACTCTCAGCAACTCACACCATATTCAACAAAAAAACAGACACACGCACAGCGCCAGACGTTGTGTGATTAAAGTCTGTTTTTGAACACATTTACACCAGTAAAAAAGCGAAAACACATGGAATGACATTGTTGTAACACTGTGACATTAATACTTTAATGCCAGACCTGTAATGACAATTACAATTACTGCATAAAAATATAAAAATTCTAAAAAGTTTTTAAAAATGACTTTTTCTAGGCCAGGAGGTCAAGAGGTCACACAATTATTTGAGAGAAAAAAAAATTAAAAACAAAAAACCCTGTTTAAACAGAAGAAAAGGAACGTCCATTGAAATGTATAGTAGAGCGACAGGTAGTGACAGATAATACCTGACGCTCTGGAAACTAGAGCACCAGCGCTATACACTTAGGCCCTTATTTATCAAGGGATAGCGCCAGGTAGTGTCTCACTAGCGCCAGGTAGCGCCAGCTATCGGCGGCTACCGACTCCAGAACGCCAGGCTGCGAACACAATCACGCATTTATCACGCTAAATGAGGCTAGCGCCGGCGAGAGCGTCTGCTAGCGCGGGATTCATCATGTTGCAGACTTCAGCGAACAGCGCCGCTGCTAATCCCATCACAGCGCCAGGTATGACCTCTCGCTACCTGGCGCTCTCCAATGCATTTCAATGGAGCAATCTTTAAATATTCATAATTAATTGATATTAATGTTTTTTTTTTTTTGTTTTTTTTTAAATGTCAAAAATTCGGTGACCACTTCTGCAATGTTATATCTTTTTTTTAAGGTCAAAAAAAAAAAAAAAAATTTGTGCAGAATTGATATTACAGGTCTGATATTAATGTATTCATATTACAAAATGTTTATAAAAACTTGTTTATTATATTTTTCCAAAAATAAGGTTGTTTGGGGGTTAAAAAACTACTTTTAACACATCGCCGCCAGCGCTCAGGGGTTTAAACAAGCATTTTACAGCGCAAGAATTTTTTGAGCGTGATTTGTTAATGAATATGCTGGGAGCCGTTCGCTATGGCCATTCGTTGTCATGCGCTCCCATACAGCGCAGAACCTGTCAAACAGCGACTCCTAACCCCGTATTCAACATTACCCCACAACAACCGAACAACGGCCAAGCACAGCGAATACTAGCCGGCGCTGTGAAAATCACGCTACTGTCGCTCATCTGTCGCTACCTGGCGCTATTAATAATTCGGCCTCCCCGCCGCCTGTGATGATGAATGGTATGCTACATGGCGCTGTTAAGATTCGCTCACCATATTCTCTTTCATAAATATGGTATTGCGTACAGCAGACGCTGCCTGCTGCTACGAGGCACTACCTGGCTCTAGCCCTTGATGGATAATGAAGAGCATTGAAGATTTCAAGATAACATTTCAAGATAACATTGTTTGTAAAACTTCCTTTAGGATTTTAAGCTTTATTTGTAGGTCCTGTGGTAAGGTGCAAGGGGCCGTTATTGACGGCAGGTATGTAGCACCAATGTACCTGGCTGAAATCTCCTGTGGAAGCTGTTTCATGCGGACCTGAGGCCTAGTTGGACTGTAAACAGGACGTTTGCTCAAGGACTAAAAGCTGTTTGCCTGATTGAATCATTTATGCTGCTGTTTCCTGAAAAGGTGATGTAACCTGTTTGGACATATGCTTTTGTGGATTTATGTGTGAAATAAACACAGACTTTACTTTGAACTGCTTGCCTCTGCCTCTATACTGCTGATACCCGGTCGCCTACCAGAGCTAATCTCCACATTTGGTGTCGGATGCGGGCATAGCAGTGAGGCCGTTGCTAGGAGCAACCGACGAAAAAGTTTTTTGTTGTGCATGTCCTATATTAAACCTGCCAGGCTGCTACCTGGGACTGCAGACAAAATGGAGGCGGTCGTGAAAGCGCTCGTGGAGGCCAACAGGCAGCAGCATGAGACCAACCAGCTGTTTTTGCAACATATGATGGCGCAGCAAGCTGCAGGTGCGCCCAAAAGTATTCCTGATGCCCGGAAAGCTGTCCGCTCGGCGCTCACAAAAATGACCCCTTCAGATGACGTGGAGACTTACCTGGCGGTGTTTGAAAAGGTGGCTGCAAGGGAGAAGTTGCCGCATGACCAGTGGGCTGATGTCATCGCTCCATTTCTGGCGTCTGGACCCCAGCAGGTGTTGTTTGATCTCCCAGAGGACCAAGCCGCTGACTACCCGACTCTGAAGGGTGAGATACTGGCGAGACTGGGGGTGAATGTGTGGGTTCGGGCTCAGCGGGTGCATCAGTGGAGCTACCAGTCGGCAGAGCCCGCCCGACCCCAGTATTATAAACTGCTGCACCTGCTGCAAAAATGGCTGCAGCCGGAGTTGTTAAGCCCCACTGCCATTTTGGACCGCTTGCTGGCGGACATGTTTTGGAGGGCTTTACCGCACCCTCTTCAGCACTGGGTTGGCCAGGTATCCCCTGACAACGCACTAGGGATGGTGGACCTAGTGGAGCGATATGAGGCCACCAGGAACTTGCAAAGCGGCTCCATGAGGAGGGATTCGGGGAAACCCCGGAGGTCCCCGCCCCAGCTCAGGCGAGTGGTGTCCCCTAAACCCTCTCAGGACCTACCCCCCAAAGTCCCTGCCCAAGTGTTGTGTTGGGGATGTAAGGAGCCGGGACATATCAGAGCCAATTGTCCCCACCAGGGGGAGCCCATGGATGTAAACTTTGGTTACCGCCCTTCCATGTATGCCAGGAGGCTGTGTGCTGCCGGTATCCCTGAGCTTGTGGGGCAAAGTCACCTCTGTCAGGTGAAAGTGGGAGACACCCTGGCTGTGGCCCTTTTGGACTCGGGGAGTATGGTTACCCTGGCAAGACCCGCCTTAGTACTGCCCGATGAGTACACTGGGCGGAAAACCGGGGTTTTGTGCATTCATGGGGACTTGAGAGACTATGCCACAGCACAAGTGTCTCTCACCACCGTCTCCGGCAGCTGGAAACATGAAGTCGCTGTCGCCGCTAAACTCCCATATGAACTGATTATTGGGAGAGACTTTCCAGGGTTCAGGTCACTGTGGGCCAAGCTGGCAGTTCCGGAAACCCGCGAGGCGGGTGTGTCCCCAATAGACTGGCCCTATTCAGGGGAGACCCCGGTGCCCTGGGAACCGGAATCAGGAGGCACCGTGGAAGAGGTGCCTGTCCCTAAAATGGAAGAGGGGGAGTCAACCCCACTAAATGTTATGGTTGGAGATGTGGAAGAGTTGACAACAGGTCCAGAGTTGGCAGATCTCCATGTCTCCACAACTAACTTTGGTACCGCTCAACACCAGGACCCGACCCTGTCTCGGGCCTGGGAGAATGTTCTTGAGGTGGAAGGTGAACCACAACAGCCAGGGGCGGAGTTACAGTTTCCTCGCTTTGTGGTTCACCAGGAAATGTTGTACCGAGTAAACAAGGTACGTGAAGAGGTGGTGGAACAATTGGTGGTACCCAATTCATATCGCAAATTGGTGTTGGATTTGGCCCACCAACATGTTCTGGGTGGACACCTAGGCCAGCAGAAAACACTGGACCGCGTTTTACAACGATTCTACTGGCCCAGTGTGTACAAGGAGGTGGAGAGATATTGTGAGTCCTGTCCAACATGTCAGATGACCAGCCCTCAGCCTCATTACCGTGGTCCCTTAGTTCCTCTCCCAGTTATTGGGGTACCCTTTGAGCGGATTGCCATGGATCTAGTGGGTCCAGTGCCAAAATCCGCTAGAGGGCACCAACATATTCTGGTGATCTTGGACTATGCCACGCGGTACCCTGAGGCAGTGCCCCTGCGTCACACCTCTGCCAAGCTCATTGCTAAGGAGCTTATGGAAATGTTTTCCAGAGTAGGTCTGCCTAAAGAGGTCCTGACCGATCAAGGTACCCCGTTTATGTCGAAAGTAATGAAAGAGCTCTGTAAACTGCTGCAGGTGAAACAGTTGCGGACATCCGTTTACCACCCGCAAACAGACGGCCTAGTAGAACGGTTTAATCAAACTTTAAAGACCATGTTAAAAAGGGTGGTCGCCAAGGATGGGAAGAATTGGGACTTGCTGCTGCCCTATCTGATGTTCGCAGTGCGAGAGGTGCCCCAGGCCTCTACGGGGTTCTCGCCCTTCGAACTCTTATACGGTCGACATCCACGGGGCCTGTTGGATATAGCCAAGGAGGCCTGGGAACAGCAACCCACACCCCACAAAAGTGTGGTAGAGTACGTGACTCAGCTACAGGAACGGATAGCGACCGTCTTGCCGCTTGTCAGAGAACACATGGAGGCAGCGCAGCGGGCCCAAAGCAGGGTTTATAATCGGCAAGCCAGGGTACGGAACTTTAACCCCGGTGACAGAGTGGTGGTTCTGGTACCCACGGTGGACAGTAAATTTCTAGCTAGGTGGCAGGGTCCCTATGAGGTCATTGAAAAAGTTGGGGAAGTGACTTACAAGGTACATCAGCCTGGGCGGAGGAAGCCCGAGCAGGTGTACCATGTAAACCTGCTGAAACTATGGAAAGACAGGGAGACCCCTGGGGGTGACAGTCCCCGACCAGGTATGGTGGGGGTGGAGCTTCCCATTCCTCGGTCTGTTAGTAGAGAAGTAGTAGTCGAGGTGAAAACTGGCGACAACCTCTCCTCTAAACAGACTCAGGAAGCCAGGGAGTTTATTAGCAGAAACACGGACGTGTTTTCAGAACTCCCTGGGCGCACTTCGGTCATCCAACATGATGTTGTCACGGAACCTCAGGTCAAGGTCCGGTTGAGGCCTTACCGGGTACCCGAGTCCCGGCGACAAGCTATCGCGGAGGAAGTGCAGCAAATGCTCCGGTTAGAC
Source organism: Gastrophryne carolinensis (assembly GCA_027917425.1). Lineage (NCBI taxonomy): Eukaryota > Metazoa > Chordata > Amphibia > Anura > Microhylidae > Gastrophryne > Gastrophryne carolinensis. The sequence continues at coordinate 197,511,762 of CM051237.1, read as the reverse complement.
GTGATTGAAGAATCAAAGAGTGAGTGGGCCAGCCCCATAGTCTTGATTCCCAAGCCCGATGGTACGTTGCGGTTCTGTAACGATTTCCGCAAACTTAATGAAGTTTCCAAGTTTGATGCCTACCCTATGCCCCGGGTAGATGAACTCATTGAAAAGCTAGGCCAAGCCAGGTACTTTTCGGTTTTGGACCTCACAAAAGGGTACTGGCAGGTGCCCTTGACTGAGGCTGCCAAGGAGAAAACAGCCTTTATTACACCAGAGGGACTGTTCCAATACAAGGTGTTACCCTTTGGGTTACACGGCGCTCCCGCTACGTTCCAAAGGTTAATGGATATTGTCCTCAGGCCACACCGTCGGTATGCTTCGGCATATCTGGACGATATAATTATCCATAGCACGGATTGGGAAAGTCACCTACCCAAAGTCCAGGCCGTAGTGGATTCCCTCAGGAAGGCTGGGTTGACGGCAAACCCGAAAAAATGTGCTTTAGGCCTAGAAGAAACAAAATACCTGGGCTATGTGATTGGACGAGGAGTGGTCAAGCCCCAGGTGAACAAACTAGAAGCCATCCGTAACTGGCCCCGGCCTAACACCACCCGCCAGGTAAAGTCATTTCTGGGGTTGGTGGGATATTATATGCGGTTCATTCCCAATTTTGCCACCCTAGCGGCACCATTGACAGACCTGTTAAAGGGACGCAAGTCTGTCATGGTGAAGTGGAATGAACAGGCCGAAAAAGCGTTCTCCGCTTTGAAGTCTGCCCTGTGTGGGTCTCCGGTGTTGGTGACACCCGACTTTAAGAGGGAGTTCATAGTGCAGACCGATGCCTCCGAGGTAGGTCTCGGTGCTGTACTGTCTCAGGAAGTCAACGGGGAGGAGCACCCCGTTGTCTACATGAGTCGCAAATTGACACCCGCGGAGACCCGGTATAGTATAGTGGAGAGGGAGTGTTTGGCCATTAAATGGGCCCTGGAGTCTCTTCGCTACTACTTGCTGGGGAGAAGGTTCCGTCTGATTACGGACCACTCTCCCCTCAAGTGGATGTGCCAGGCTAAGGACAGGAATGCCAGGGTCACCCGATGGTTCTTGTCATTACAAAACTTCAAGTTTACAGTAGAGCACAGAGCGGGACGATTGTTGGGTAACGCGGATGCCTTGTCCAGAACACATTGTTTGGCATGTGTCCACCCCCTCAGGGTTGAACAAAGGGGGGGGGTATGTGGTAAGGTGCAAGGGGCCGTTATTGACGGCAGGTATGTAGCACCAATGTACCTGGCTGAAATCTCCTGTGGAAGCTGTTTCATGCGGACCTGAGGCCTAGTTGGACTGTAAACAGGACGTTTGCTCAAGGACTAAAAGCTGTTTGCCTGATTGAATCATTTATGCTGCTGTTTCCTGAAAAGGTGATGTAACCTGTTTGGACATATGCTTTTGTGGATTTATGTGTGAAATAAACACAGACTTTACTTTGAACTGCTTGCCTCTGCCTCTATACTGCTGATACCCGGTCGCCTACCAGAGCTAATCTCCACAGTCCTAATAGTGATTTGTAAGTGGAAATAATTGACTTACATATAAGGTGCTGTAGAAGGAACCACCAAATGGAAATCCTGTTGGGATGTTGATCAAAGGAGAGGCAAAATCCCAGAAGCGCTGTGTTACTTTATTACCATTTTTGTATTCCAACAGCCTGTTCTCTAGTAATAAAAAAATAATAAAAAACAAATCGAGTTATATTATGATATATATTATGATATAATATGAGGCCCGTTAAACATTTTTTAGCATAAACTCTCAATGTCTCAATATGGTTCCCCCTGCTGCAGCTGGTGTTGCACCTAGCCACTGTACCCGGCTCCACACAGCCTATGTTGGGTTATGGCAGACGGTATTTACTATTCTACACCTGGCGCACTATACCCATACTTATGATGACAACAAAAGCGTTCAGTAGTTTCAAAAATACACATTTTAAGGGCAAATGCAATGCATTTATGTATGTAACATATGTATCAGGTAGATTTGGTACTGTTTTTCCATTTTTCAAAATTCCCCAAACCATAGGAAACACTTGATTAACAGTGGTATTAATCTGTGGGAGACTATGAGAACAAACTGGCCCCAATAACCACTGGTGGCACTTAGCCACTGACCTGCAACTCCACCTCCGCCCTAATCTGCTACTGACCTAAGACCTTCCCCTTACCCAGTCGATGACCTGCAGCCTCACCTTCCTTAGCCTAATTGATTACTTTACCCCTCCACCTTGTATTCCTGTTTTAAAGAGAGTCAGCCATGAGGAACAGGGATTGATTAGCCACAAAAGATGACATGGAGAGGGCGAGGGCCAGAATTTCTTTATTCCACATTGTGTTAATAACTCTGAAGCACTTAAAGGGTTAACAAACTTTAGTTTTAAATGCATTGAGGTATGCATTTTTTTTAAATGGGGTCATGTTTGGTGTCTTTCTGATAAATGGGCGCCCTAAAGTCACTTCAAAAACTGGTCCTTTAAAAAATTGGTTTGTATATTTAGAAACAAAAAAAAAAGCTACATCCATAAACTTCCTAGCATTGTAATAAAGTAAAACAACATTTCAAAAATAATGCTGATGTAGAGTAGACGTATATGGAATGTTTTTAATAACTTTTGTGTTCGGTGAGGCTATGGCTATGGAATGGGTATTGTTTTAAAGACATACAAATTTAGCTTTTCATCAAGTTTATGCATTTTTGTAAATGAACGCATATCAACAAACATTTACCACTAACATAAAGTGCAGTGTGTCACAAATAAACAATCTCAGATTTTTGGGGGATATTTGGGCTTATTACCACATAAAAAAGACACATGCCTGCTTTTCAAGTAGGGGGGTTATTTAACCCTTTAAATGCCAGCCACGTAAAATTTACGTGGTTGCCTCTCCGTCACTTAAGTGCCAGCCACGTAAAATTTACGTGCCTGGCATTTACCCCTGCTAGTGGGCAAAAAAAAAAAAAAAATTACTCACCTGACCCCTCGTTGGATCCGGCCGAGTCTCCTCTTTAATTTGGTGCCATCCGTTCCCCGGTGGGGGGTCGGATGGCTCCAGGAGAGCCCCCGGAATAGGCCGCCCCCCCCGCTTCTGCAGCAGCAGCTGCTAACTGTAAAAAAAAAAAAAATAAAAATGACATTCACTTACCTGTGTGTGCGCTGGCTCCCGCTGTCCCTCCTCTTCACCTGGGGGGCCTCCGATCGCCCCCCAGGACTTACCGATCTTCAGGAGAGTGCCCGGGAGGCTCTCTCCTCTCTCCTCCTCGATGGCGGCCGCCATCTTGCCGCTAAGCCCCGCCCCCTTGGGGCCGATCACCGGCATCTGTCAGCAATTTTTTTTTTTTTTTTTAATAAAATACTTTTGTGTGGTGTTTTTTTTCATTTAACCCTTTGTGAACTGGTAAGGGGTCCATGAGACCCCTTATACCAGTTCACAAGGCTCTGGGTATGGCAGGTCACCTGCGGCAAGCGGGTGACTTGCCATAACCCCCAGCCCCCCCATTACCTGCCTCCCCAACGGCCAGGGGGGGGCAGAAGGGCCCGGGCCACTTAGTGGCTATGTGGGCTAGTAGCCTGCAGGGCCAGGGGCCACCAACGCTGGCCCCTGCGCCCTGTTCTACAAGCCCCCATAGCTGGCCCGGGTCGGTAATGCTGGGTAGGGGGGACCCTACGTCATTTTTTGGGGGATTTTTAAGGGTTTTTAACCCTTAAAATTCCAAAAAAAATGGGGTCCCCCCCCCTAGGAGGGGGAACCCTATGTCATTTTTTTTTTAATTAACCCTTTTGTTTTCGAGCATTCAGCAGCTATAAAAGGCTGAAAGAGTGCTCCACTATGGATGGGAGGTAAGTATTAAAAAAAAAAATAATAAAATATTTTTTCTCTTTGTGTGTCTGTGTGTTTTTTTTACATTTAACCCCTTGTGAACTGGTAAGGGGTCCATGACCCCTATACCAGTTCACAAGGCTGGGGGAGGTGGCAAGTCACCTGCGCTAGCCGGTGACTTGCCATTAACCCCCGGCACTCCCATTACCTGCCTCCCCAAAGCCCAGGGGGGGGCAGAAGAGCCCGGGCCCACTGGCTATGCGGGCTTGTAGCCTGCAGGGCCAGGGGCCACAAAAGCTGGCCCCTGCGCCCTGTTCCTCCAAACCCTGCATAGCTGGTCCCGGGCTGGTTAGTTTGGGTAAGGGGGGGCCCATGTCATTTTTTTTTTTATTTTAAGGATTTTTAACCCTTAAAAATCCCCCCAAAAAATGCCCCCCCCCCCCCTCCCGGGAGGGGGGGGACCCTATGTCATTTTTTTTTCTCGATTTAACCCTTTGTAGTGTGGATGGTAGTTGTATTTTATTTGTAAATGTTAAAAATTACTTGTTTCAGTTAGAGAGGTCTCCTGGGCAGGAACAGGGGGCTACCGATAAATATGTGGTACCGTTCTAATCGGTAGAAATGGGGCTTTCACATGCAATATGGTTTTCCCTAATCAAATACATTTTTTATTTAAAATAAAGGAGGCAATTTTCTAAAAAAAAATTTTATTTATTTATTTTTTTTTACTTAATAATAAATAAAATTAATAATAAATAAAATTTACAAACAAGACATTTCATGTTAAAGCCTAAACTCTGCTGCAAAAAATATATATATAATTTTCCTGAAAATTCCAGCAAAAATGACGCAAAACATGGCGCAAAACATGGCGCAAAATGGGGAAAAATGACCTGTCAACAGAGGGTGACAAAATCTCAAGTAAGCTGGCAATTAAAAGGGTTAATAGTACCTCTGCATGTTGGGTATTGTTCTGTTCGGGGGACCTTGCGCTTTCAGACTTAGCTTGTTTTTTCTTGTTTGCATATTTATATTTTAGGAAAAGGTGTTTTTTATTCTGCTTTTTTATACATTTTTTAGGGAAACACTGCGCAACCAAAGAGTTCTTTGAGGGATTAATTCCAGAAAGATGAGCCCACTACAACAAGCTGGGTATGCTTAGAAAGCTTAACATGTGTACTTTCAGGGAATATATGGTTTATGGGGGATATTCCAAATGTAAAGGGTTGTTTTGGTTGAAAAATCGCAAGGTGCGCACTTTGTCTGCAGAGCTGAAATTTTCAAGAAAAATTTCCGTTATGCTCATGCTTTACTTTGGGGTGTTTGGCAACTCTTCCCTTGACAGAACCTATGCATGTTGGGTATCGTTCTGTTCGGGGGATGTTGCTTTTTCAGATTATACTTGTTTTTTCTTGTTTGTATATAGTTTTTTTAGGAAAATGTGGCTTTGATTCTCCTTTTTTATCCTTTTTTTAGGGAAACTCTTTGCAACCAAAGAATACATTGAGGGATTACTTCTAGAAAACTGTGGCCACATCAACAAGCCTGGTACATCTAGAAAGCTTGAGGTGTGTACTTCCAGAGAATATATAGTTTGTGGGGGGTATTTCAAATGTAAAGGGTTGTTTTTCTGGAAAAACTGCAAGGTGCGCATAGCCCATATCACAGTTGTTTTTTTTCTGAAAATCCCCTAAAGCTCTGTTTCAGTTTGGGGGAGTCTCCTGGGCAGGAAAAGGTGTCTACCTATACATATGTGGTACCGCTGTAACTGTGAGAAATTGGGGTTTCACACGCAATAAGATTTTATTGACAAACTTACATTTTTTATTACAAAAAAAACACTACAAATTGTAAAAAATAGATTTTTTTAATTTTTTTGCACATATTTCGCCAAAAAATATTGAGAATACACCTAAAAAATGACAAACAAGACATTTCATGTTAAAGCTCAGACTCTGCTGAAAAAAAACAATATATCATTTTCCTGGGAAATCCCTGGAAATCCCTTCAAAAATCACATTTGAACATGGGGAGTGCAAAATAGTGCAAAATGGTCTGGCAACAGAGTGTGACAAAAACTCCAGGTAGGCTGGTACTTAAAGGGTTAAGAAAGGCTAAAGCCACATAGTGCCAGGTTGTGCCAGATGAGAGTCAGGTGAGTGTCAGGTGCCTGTCAAAAAGGTGTATGTATCAAGTCAAAAATCCACAGCACCTCTTATCCCATAAATTTCAATGGGCTGGGATGGGTACATTTATTTAGCCCTTTAAGTGCCAGCCTACCTGGAGTTTTTGTCACCCTTTGCTGCCAGGTCATTTATCACTATTTTGCACTATGCATGTTCAAATGTGATTTTTGAAAGGATTTCCAGGGATTTCCCAGGAAAATATCTTTTTTTTTTCAGAATAGCCTGGGCTTTAACATGAAATGTCTTGTTTGTCATTTTTAGGTGTATTCTCAATATTTATGGGTGAAATATGTGCAAAAAAATAAAAAAAATCTATTTTTTACAATTTGTAGTGTTTTTTTTGTAATAAAAAATATAAGTTTGTCAATAAAATCTTACTGCGTGTGAAATCCCAATTTCTCCCGGTTACAGAGGTGCCACATATGTATTGGTAGACACCCTTTCCTGCCCAGGAGACTCCCCCAAACTGAAACAGCGCTTTAGGGGATTTTCAGATAAAATACAACTATGCTATGCGCTATGCGCACCTTGCAGTTTTTCCAGAAAAACAACCCTTTACATTTGAAAAACCCCCCAACAAATGATATATTCTCTGGAAGTACACGCCTCAAGCTTCCTAGGTGTACCAGGCTTGTTGATGTGCCCATAGTTTTCTGGAAGTAATCCCTCAATGTATTCTTTGGTTGCAAAGAGTTTCCCTAAAAAAAGGATAAAAAAGCAGAATCAAAGCCACATTTTCCTAAACAAAATATATACAAACAAGAAAAAAAAAGTTTAATCTGAAAAAGCAACATCCCCCGAACAGAACAGATAGCCAACATGCATAGCTACTGTCAAGGTAAAAGTTGCCAAACACCCCAAAGTAAAGCATGTGCGTAATGGTAATTTTACTTGAAAATTTCAGCTCTGCAGACAAAGTGCGCACCTTGCGATTTTTCAACCAAAACAACCCTTTACATTTGGAATATCCCCTACAAAATATACTACCTGAAGTTACACATGTTAAGCTTTCTAAGTGTACCAAGATTCTTGTAGTGGGCTCATCTTTCTGGAGTTGATCCCTCAAGGAATTCTTTGGTTGCCCAGGGTTTCCCTAAAAAAATGTATAAAGAAGCTAAATAAAAAACACCTTTTCCTAATATATAAATATGAAAACAAGAAAAAACAAGTCTGAAAGCGCAAGGTCCCCTGAACAGAACAATACCCAACATGCATAGGTACTATTAACCCTTTTAATTGCCAGCCTACTTATGATTTTGTTACCCTCTGTTGACAGGTCATTTTTCCCCATTTTGCGCCATTTTTGCTGAAATTTTCAGGAAAATGATATATATATATTTTTTGCAGCAGAGTTTAGGCTTTAACATGAATTGTCTTGTTTGTAAATTGTATTCTGTTTTTTACAATATTAGGTAAAAAAAAATTTAAAAAAATATTTTTTTTTTTGAAAATTGTCTCCTTTATTTTAAATAAAAAATGTATTTTATTAAAGAAAACCATATTGCATGTGAAAGCCACATTTCTACCAATTAGAACGGTACCACAAATTTATCGATAGCCCCCCGTTCTTGCCCAGGAGACCCCCCTAACTGAAACAAACTTTATAACATTTACAAATAAAATACAACTACCATCCACACTACAAAGGGGGGGACCCCATTTTTGAGGGGATTTTTAAGGGTTAAAAACCCTTAAAATCCCCCCAAAAAATGACATGGGATCCTCCTTACCCAAAGTAACCAGCCCGGGACCAGCTATGCAGGGCTTGTAGGAACAGGGCACAGGGGCCAGCTTTTGTGGCCCCTGGCCCTGCAGTCTACAAGACCGCTTAGCCCATGGCTACGGGCTCTTCTGCCCCCCCCGGGCTTTGGGGAGGCAGGTAATGGGGGTGCGGGGGTTATACCAGCCTTGTGAACTGGTATAGGGCTCTTCACCCCCCTGGTGAAGAGAAGACGCGGCGGAGGGATCCGGCGAGGAGGTGAGTGACTGTCATTGTTTTTCTTTTTCTTTTGCAGCTGCAAGTGTCAGAAGCGAAAATGGGGGGGGGGGCAGTTTCGGGCCCCCATCCTGAAGACAGGAGACCCCGAGGGGGGATCGAATGCCCCCCCCACAGGAAGAGGAGACCCCTAGCTTACCAAAAATACCAGAGGTGAGTTTTTTTTTCTATTTTTTCCAGAAATTCCAGGCACGTAGTTTCTTCGTGCTTGGCACTTAACGGTAGGAGAAGCAACCACGTAGAAACTACGTGCTTGGCATTTAAAGGGTTAAGCATTTTAGTAGAATTTTTTAATTTGGGGGGGGGGGCTTTTGCATGTGCCATGGGATCCCTGGCCTAGTTGAGATTCATTTTTTAATTCATTTATATATATTTTTGTTGTGCTGCAATCCTGTTATTTGGGATGTGAGAAAGATATGGCATGTTTGTAAAATGTCATTAATGCAATCCCCATTTTTACAAAAAAAAAAAAAACTTTGGGAATCCAACAGGTGCTCTGTGCCTGAATTCCCTTTTTTGAGCACCTCTTGGAGCGCCTGCAATTTTTTCCATGAATTTTCTCAGCTTGCAGTGCTCTCGGCTGGTGCTCGGTGTCGCTAGCACATAGGCTTATATAAGCCATGCGCTGCAAACACTGCCTTGCTGGGAACGCTACAGATGACAGCCCCAGCAGGCAGAAGCCAATGCTGTGGTGTGGGCTGAGCATCTCAAAGTGGTGCCTGCACAAATAATAATAAATAAGCCTCTATGGAAGCTCAGCTAGATGCAGTTTTCAACTAACTTCTATAACTCCCAAATAAATGCATCCTATGCCCCATGTAACATGTATCCTAGGTGATCAGTGATCATTGCTCCAGTTAAAACATGTCATGCTTGCTGCACTGTTCTGACTCCCGAACTGGCACTGCCATACCATAGTAAATGTCTCTTCAGTTAGACATCCTAGTGCAGTATTGGTAAATCGGTCCCTGTACACCCTTTCCCTTTTTCATGCATGCAGAATTATAGTTCACACTCTAGATTTTAATCAGGGATTTTACTTTCTTTTAAAGCGGACGAAAACCCCACCGAACTTGCAAAATACATTTGGCTGAAGCCCCTGCTGATACTCCATTCTTAGGGTGTAGAACTAGAAATAATTCTTTTCACATTTGGAATCATCCTGGAACACTGATTTTCTTTTTGCTGTCCCTCTCTGTAAGATGGCAGGCGACCAGCCATTGCATACATGGGGTAATGACATCATTGCCACACACAAAAGTGGCAATGAATGGAAGAGACGGGGCTTTACAGCTAAAACAGACGCCATTATCTCAGATTAGGGGCAGTGAAAATTGGCAAATATACTCCTCGTGGGGGGAGCAACTCAGGGGATGCTAGTTAAAAATGGGGGTTTTGTTCCGCTTCAAGGAGATTGCCAGCATTAGGTTGATGAACAGGAGTTTAACTTGTACTGATGGTAAATTAAAGGATTTTGCACAGGAATCTAAGGCTTCTTTTCAGCAATGCACAGCATACTTATGATTTTGTTACCCCTTGTAAAGATTGGCGCAGTATTTTTCAGGCGCTGGTTTCATCATTACAGTTACAAGAAAGCACTGCTGGTGTCAAAGGTGGCAAACTTTACAGTGCTTTTAGACTGTAATGTTTTAGTTGTTGTCCAAATTACATATTTGTAACCAAAAGAAGCCACAAATTTTTTTTTTTTATATATAAAAAAAAGTCTATGTCCTGCGTTTCCATCATTGACAAGTCCCAATGCAAGTTATGTACAAATAAATGTGTGTAATACTAATTATAAGCAATAAACTATTCAATCCAGTTCTGCCCATTGTGCTCTATGGAATCTTGACCTACAGGACCAGGTTTCATCTGGTGCTGCTTCAACCAGAGCGCCCGGCGTTGCAACCTTTTGGGCGCTAGCATTGAATAAGATAGACGGCAGCCACATCAGTGCAGCCTGATTTTTGATTCTTAAATCTCATGCGCTAAGTGCAGTTTAATCCAAAAAGTGGTGCTGTGTGGTGCTGACGCTTCATAAATAGGGCTCACAGTATTCAAAAGCTAAAGTTTGCATGCTTAAAGGAAAACTTCCTCTTTTAGAATGTAAAATAAATATTTGTGTTAGGATTGTGCCCCCATACCTGTGATTTATTCAGCATACTGTTTCCAAGTTTCCTTTATTCCTGTGACTCTGTGTTGCTAAAGTGGGAGTGGCTTTTCTGGCCTTGAGTAAAGCCCTATAGCAAGTGAGCTCATCAGCAGCCTAAATGAGCTCCCCAGGTGAGAACGCTAGAGCCTCTGCTTTAGCCAATTAGATGATTAGCAACCCAGAGTACACTAAACTCATCACTGTGGTGTACATTACTAAGTTAAGCACATTTTTACTAACAGAAAAAAATCTTTTATAACATAAAGTTGCAAACAAAAAGAAGAGAAAAGAACAGATAGGCTTAGTACCTTGAGTATATCACTTTGCCACTAATGGAAACTTTTTAAAAATGCCAATGGAAGTGAAATTATGCTTTAAGTAATGTATAGTGATAGACTGAATATGCCTATATTCGATTTAGATATCCAGCTGTAAAAATACACTATTCTGTTAAGGAAAAACTCTAGTTTTACATACAAATGTTTTAAAGGGGGATTATTGTTTCACTGTAAAAATGAAATATTCTGTTAAAAGTGTCCTCAAGCATTTATTCAAAATGTAACTATAGTTAAAGGGTGATTCCCCAACCTTTTGCAATTATCCAAAGACACATTTCTGGTGTTAATGGCTTTTTGATAATAAAAAAATAAAAGCAAACAGAAAAAAATAGATGGCCCAAACTAAGTTTTTACGAAATTCTTGGTTGGCTAAGTCGAACAGAACTGACAATATTAGGTCCAATTTTAGCTATGATCAAATTCTGAAGCCTAACACAAGCAATGTATGAGTAGTTTAGGAACATTAGTTAGTTGGTGTAATATGGTGTAACAAACAACACAACCTAGAAAAGTAGAAAAACATATTGTTTATACCTTTGCAGGTAAATCCATCCCCATAATATCCAGCTTTGCAATTGCAGGTATAGGATCCAGGTTTATTTGTACAGATTGCATTAGAACTGCATCGGCTCTGTCCATTTTTACATTCATCCACATCTAAAATTTAAATATGCTCTTAGTGATATTTCTCACTGAAATCATAAGTAACATTGGTGGTGCAATTAATAAGTGTTTACCTGTCTCACATGTTGTACCCTGCCAATTAGAAGGACAAAAACAGCGGAAACCATTTATCAAATTAGTGCAGATGCCACCATTTCTGCAGGGAGAGCTCAGGCACTCATTAATATCTGCAATAAACAACGAAACATATCAGTAAATCCTAACCTATGTGTGTAGAATATCTCACTTCAAAATGCTGCATTTGTAAAGGTTTTGATCAGATCGGTCATACTCCGGCGATCAGCAACTCACCAATCACTGAATTCCATCCCATACCAGACAGGCCCTAACTCCAGTCACTGACCTTTTCATGTCAGAATCGCATCCCTCCACCATCAGCCATGCCCTATTCACTACAATGGAGCGGGCATGTAAGGCCTCTGTACCCCCCCATTACAGTGAGAGGGCATGGCCACACCCCTGTGACTGATGACAGAAGAACATGATCCTCACAAAGAAATGACACGATTTGCCTTCCATCCCAGGCAGTTCAGGATGAGATCCAGTGATCAAGTGAATTGCCAATCTGCAGCGGAGGACAAAAGGTAAATACCCTTTTTTTGTATTTGAGTGGTCAATTCCTTTAATAATTGTATCTATTCATATGGTACAACACTTACCCATTTCACAGAACCTGCCAGTGAAACCAGCAGCACATTGGCAGGTAAAGGAATTGATCAGATCATTGCATGTGGCGCCATTCCTGCAAGGGTTACTCAGGCACTCATCAATATCTGCAACACAAAACCAACATGGCAGATATAGCAAAACATAATGTAGAGGACATTTCTAATGCTGAATACAACAAAGACATTGTTCCACTTACCAACATTACAGGTTGGGCCGGTGAACCCAGCCTGGCATAAACATACAAAGCTTCCAGCCGTGTTATAACAGTTTCCATAAGTTCCACATGGACTAGATAAACATTCATCTATATCTATATATAAATTGAAGCAAGGCAACAGTTACTGGCCGAAGAAGAAAAGAAGAGTAAAGTAATATGAAATATCTAATGCAGCTTACACGTGGATATATGAATGAAAATATGTGTATAGCTGTATGAAAGACCAATTAAGGTATAGGATCCTATACATGCTACTATTTAGCAATCTTACATAAAGTTTTTTACCAACATATTGTGGAGCTTTTCTACCTCACCACCGAATCCACCGAAATTAAAAATTAGCTCCAAGATATTGAGAACTATTGACACACTAATAATGAATCACTTATCTAGGTTGATAAATACATTTGAAAATGAACATGGTCTTACACAGAGGGTTTAAATAATTTGTCCAGGTAAAAAAATTGCTAAACTCAACTTTTGCCCCACGCAGATGATCATTCTGTTTCTTCTCTTCTCTGTATTTTACCCTTATTTATCTCAATCTTTATTAATATACATTTTAACGTTTATACAGCTATTGCAAGTACAAGAGTGTAATATATTAAAAAAATTATAAGCACATTCATATAACAATACCATTCATTCACAATAACAGCATATATATTTAATATGTATTTAATATGACATCAGAGCTAAAAAAAAACTGCTCTCCACTTTCTCCGCCCCTCACCCCTAGAGAGCCCATTAACTTGGGCTCTCGGTAGTATGAAATCCTGGCAAGTGGGCCTGAATCTAGGAAGGGAAAAAAGAGAGAGAGAGAAAAAAAAAGAAAAAGGTAGAAACAAAATAGAAAAAGCTTTAAAGAGAGTATTATTTCCCCTCATCTTTTCCCACCACCACCACCAATAGATCCAATGCGGCTTTGCTGTGGTCTGATACCATTGTGATAGAATTTTATAATTAAGTTCACGTATCCTTACATTTTCTTGATGATTTATGTACCAGTCTGGCCCAGGCAATGGGGCACTCTGTTGTTCAGCTAAGACACATAGCACCAGACTAGGAGCCAAAGGTTAAGTATATATTTTTTTATTTTTACGTCTTGACGCATTTTTACGTCTGGACACATTAAGTAAACATTATATTAAAATTAATTCAGGAATTTATTGGTGGAAGTCAAGGGCCACTTTCCCTTCTGCTGACCATTCACAAGTAAACAGAAAGCAGGCTAATTGGGAAAAAAACTGCATTTTCCTGTTCCTTGCTCTGAGGTCATCGCAATTAGGGATTTCCCAGCCTGTGAGAAATCCCCCAAATCACCTGTAAAAACTTTCCTCAGTCAGACTACACATGCACGGGCTCTCGTCCAATCAGGAAACAAATATATATAGGAAACAAAAAAATATATAGCTATTGTGTACATTCTATTTACATTTGGGCTGAATACACAAAAAACTCAGTATTGTGCACTTTTAGCTAGCTTCAAGATTAAACCTAGACTTAAAAAAATGTCCAACATTAATCCTCAAATAATCCCATTTGGTCAGGACTGTATGTTACATGCATGTGATCAGGGAACATGATTAAATGAATGAATATTTACCTAAACTGCACACAGGTCCGGTCCACCCTGGTTTGCATAAACACTGATACGAGCCATTTGTGTTTAAACATGTGCCCTGCAAACTGCAGGGATTGTTTACCACACATTCATTTATATCTGGAAGAGAAAGCAGAATCATATCAAAGCTCAAGGTGTTTATCAGGCTTCTAACAAGTATCTAGGAGAATCCTCAACAGCTCCTCAGCAGTCGCCCGAGTGTGTAGTTTTTTTTTCTATCGTTTTAAACATTAAACAAAAAATAAAAGCTTGACACCTACCACAGGAGCTACATGTTTATGCATTCAGAATAACTCAAGATAAGTTGCCATTTTCATTCCATTCTGTATGCTTGTTTGATATTGATAGTTATCCTATGAGCACTGTATATTGAGTGTATTGCCTTAGCTGAAGCTTATTCTTGCTATTCTTTAATGTCAGTTTTTCGCACTGAACCTTCTTTGTTTCTCTCACAATTTTTTGGAGCCCTTGGATTCTTAAGAACTCTTCAAAACACCCCCTAGCACCCTCCTGCCATCTGTAACTTTATTTGTTTCTCTTAAACTAGACCAAAAGTCAAAACCTTTGACCTGGACGATAGCTTGCCTAGGGCCATCTAAATTTGATATGGCCTAAGCATATCAAAAGTCTGTTTATTCTTCTTTAATACAAATGCAGTTACATTTAGAAGACAGACCAGGCAATGGTAATATAAAGACATCAGGCAGTGCACCTGATGCCTGGCCCATGTGTCTCCCTACAATTTCATCCAGTAGATGCTGTAGATGCTGTAGCAAGGTTCCAAAGTATGCCCATCCTTTTTAGTCCATTCCTTCAAATTTGGTCGCACTGCTGCCCCTGTCCCTCAGCATTCCCAGCGTTAGTGAGCCAGCAAACCACAGTGGTCGCATTTGCGGAGTTCCCACCGGGAGTGCTGAGGCACAGAATTTGCCATGCAACCATATATGAAATATGAACCATGGTCATGGGAAATGGAAACGAAACAAGGAGTGCACTTTGGACATGTGCTACAGCATCTACAGGACATTGCTGAACTTGTACTGTACACCTGATTCCAGAATAAAGACAAAAGCTAAAAGTAAGCAAGACCATCTTCAGGACAGAACAGAATATTCATGCTCTGAATGTTCCAACTGGAAAGTGCTGGAGCTAGTGCTAGCCCCAGCCTCAGTGAGTGGACTGACACTGAGACATCTTCCAACAAAAATTTGTCAGGATGTTTTTTTGGCAAGCTTAAAATGTTGAGATGCCATAAAAAAGGGGCACATGAGAATAGAACCAACCAACAAACTCCAACCAAGAGATAAAATTGGGAGAGAAGATCTGCCATCAGTTTGGATGCACCTGAGGAAATTTAGAAACCAAAAACGCTTTTCCCAAACAGGAGTCCAAGCAAGCAACTTGCAGAAAGTTTCACTTCAGGTTCAGAAGTTGGCACATCTTCAGCTACCTTTACAGAGGTAAAATCCCCTAATGTATATGACTGGGACCTGATGGCTAAAACGAACCAACAGGCAGTGTTCAGAATTCCCTCCCCCCCCCAATTACCCATAAATGGCAGTGTACAACCCCCCCCCATCACCCAATAACATGCAATTTACAGAATCCCCCACCAAGAACCCCATAACAGGTCATGTGCCGAATCACTCCCCCCATTCACCCCATAACAGGCAGTGTGCGGAATCCCCTCCCCAATCACCAATAACAGGCATTGTGCAGAATCCCCAGAGGAACCCCGAAAGAGGCAGTGTACAGAATCCCCTCCCCAATCGCCCGATAACAGGCAGTGTACAAAATCCTGCCCCCGCCAATCAGGCAGCATGCAGAATTCCCTCAATCATCCCATGACAGCCATTATTTCACATAATTTCCCTTCCAATAACCCCATAACAGACAATGTGCAGCTTCCCCCTCCAAATAGCCCCATAACAAGCAGTGTGCAGCCTGGTCTTCCATACTCAAATAAATGAGCTGCTGCTGTGCTGCCACATACAGTACACTTTAAAAGTAAAGTCTACTCACCTTGTCAGCACTCCCATGCCACTGATCATCCTCCTGGATCTGATTGAACCGGAAGTCATAGCCAAAACTAGACCTCATCTGTTTACCACCCATATACAAATTTAGTGTAATAAAATACGCAGAGGCCTCATTATATATGAAAAAATAGCGAAATACCCATAAGGAGCACTTTCCTACCCTAAAGTGGAGGTGGGGTGTCTGTGCATCTTATGAAGTAAGTGTGAGGCTGATAAAGGAAAAGTCCACTCACCTTACCGATACTCCCATGATGCATCTGATCGCCCTCCCAAAGCCCTGGTTCTGACTGACGTGTGGGCTTGGCTTGTGTAAGGCAGTTGCCTATTGTTTTCAATGGGAACCAGCTGTACACAGGCCAAGTCCAACCCACGGTGGCGTGTGGGCACGTCCAGTGTATGGCCTGTGGCCATTGTTTTTAATGTGAGCTGGAAGTACATTGGTCAAGCTTTCCTGCCAGCCAGGGAGGATAATCAGATGCAGACGCATGATCAGCAGCATGGGAGCACCAGTAAGGTTAGTGGACTTTTTCTTTATCAGCCTCACACTTGCTCCATATGATGCACATACACCACACCCCCAATTTAGGGCAGGAAAATGCACCTTACGGCATTTAGCATTCAGTTGTTTTTTCATATATAATGAGGCCTCTACATCTTTTATTTAGCTAAATTTGAATATGGGTGGTAAGCAGATGAGGTCTAGTTTTTGCTATGACTTTCTGATTTTTATACTTGCAATATTCATATGATGTAAAAATCACTGACACTGCTTTATTGAACTATATTAATTATTTTATACTTCAATAAAAATGATTGAAACTAAAAAAACATGAAATTGTATGTAATCGAAATTGAAATTGTAATCATGACTTGAAGCCTTAAAATGGACCTTCACTCTGAATAAGAGCATATCTTATATGTTTCCCACACCCTGCACATACAGATTGCTCACATTAAAAATCATCCTACCTGCATCTACTGCATGTTATGAGCCTTTAAACATCCAAGATGGCAGCTCATGGGACATCAGGCAGCCCGCAAACAGGAAGTGCCTTCGAACTGTGCTGCTCTGCATTCTGGGACTGCTGACCTTTTCCTGACTCCAGCTATGCTCTGTCTGAGCAAAGCACAGCTATAACCCGCCCCCCTGTACTTAAGCCAGCTCTTCGCACCTCAGTAAGTGTGATGCTTCTGAGTTAAGTTGGTGGCGCTGTATCCTAAAGTCCTGAACAGAGTTGCAGCCCAATGGGGGAAAGAATAATAAGTAAGTGACTAAAAACTTTAAATATATTAATTTTAGATGTTGGGGAATAATTTTATAAGGGTTTGAGCTTTTCAATCAATCATGCTGAAGGTCCAGTTTAAATAGGAATTAATATCAGCTTTCTTTATCTGCTGACTATATCCTTAATGGCCATAAAACCATGGGACAGTAGTAAGAGATCATTTTGTATTCAACAGAAAATTGACTAAACAGAAAAAAGAAAAACATACACAAGGTGTACATTTTCATAGGCTCAGTGAATGTGTGCCCAGAAATGACCACGGTGCATTTTCGGTCTCTTGTACATACACCCCAACAAGTATCTGACATGCTAAAGATGAAAGCCTTTTGAAATAGAATAACCACCCCTCCAGGATGATTGTCTACCCCCATGTGCCTCCCATGAGTGAGGACACTCCTAGTGCCAGTATTGCCAGCTGGCGCTAGGAGTGTTCTCACTCATGGGAACAGCGGACATCTTTCTGTGGCCCCTGCCATGGACCATTTGAACTAAACACTGCCAATGGGATTGCGATCATGGGGCTCAGGTGAGTTACAGCAGCACTTCCTACTGCACACTCTGCACCCCCACACCCACCATCACATTTTTTTACATCCCAGAGGCAGAATCACCAACCAAAACTCAGATCAGTCATCGATTTCATTGGGGACTGGGTTCAGGCCCCCCAAACCGAACGTCTTATAAAAGCCAAACTGAAACTCTGGGATGTTTGCTTATCCCTAAAAATAACACCCAATTTACTACATTCTTGCAGCAATCACTCTATCACCGGTCAACAGTATGTCGCAATAAGCATGACGCAGTATTCATTCAGTCAATGCCACTGAATGCCGTTGGTCAAGTAGGGTGGGACCATGGGAGTGGTCTTGCTAGATTTTCATAATAGAAATGGGGGGGGGTGCTGCTGGCATCTCTGTCTGAAGGGCCTTGTTCTCCTGCTGCCCTCTAACTGTAAACACTACTGTATAATGGGTTAGTGCAAAACATTTTTGAATTTGCTCAATAAGGTTATTATTAATAACATTTCAATACTGACATTTGGTTCCAGCCCTACTTTGAGGATCATTTTGTATGTTAATATATATATATATATATATATATATATATATATATCATGTAATAATTATCGTGAAAACAATACCATGCAAGTTTAAGTGTTGCTTATTACCTTTATCACATACAGAACCCTCCCATCCTGGGTTGCACACGCATTTGTAGTCATGCAAAGTATTCACACACTGGCCATGGACACAAGGAGAGTCCTGGCAATAATCGATCTCTGTAAAATAAATAATTATATAAATACATATTTTATATATACAGATATATTTTTGAGTGTAATTGTACATGCATACATCATTATTTTTTGGGGAAGCCATTTTACAGCCTGCATACACTGAAACATGACCTTAAATATAAAGATGGGAAATTCCATCCTCACCACAGACACCTGTGTGGTTTCCCACATTTGCTCAGTTGGGTTAAAATACTATGACTTTATTTATTCACAAAACAAATTCATGCCAGGACTTCTTTTTATCTCTTCTAACACTTTTGCCTGTTAACAAGAGTTTTTTTTTTTTTTTTGTGTAATATATCTTTATTGAAAGGAAAGTACAATACAGAGCATACTGACAAGTCAAATAACATTTGTGGTCAACATCTGAAGCCAAATAGGCGAGAGAGAATAAAATGAAAATATGAATCCACATTTCACAGAGTCCCCCCCTTAATGTCGAACATGTAAATCGAGAAGTATTATTCCCTTCCAGGACCTTAGTGAGTCATACACTGTGTGAACCCTCCTTTATTCGACTCCTCCAATTCAGATCTAGTCAGAAACCACTAAATACGTTTCCCCAAGGAGGTGCCCTCAGTCGGCCCGAAGCTTGTCTTTGTCAGGGGGGAGCAACCTAGATTCGCAACAACAGTATCATAAACCATATAAGAGCCCTGTATTCTTCCCTTCCTTCTATGTTTTCTTTTTTTTCCCCATAGTGGGGGGTTAAGAAAAAAAAAGGGCATGAGGAAGAAAGGACAAGATATGGGGGAGTGGAAGGGAGGGCGGGAGGAATGGGTGGGAAGGGTGGGGGAGAGAGGATAATGCTCCTTGGCCAGTTCAGGAGGAGACGGCGACAAGGGGGGTCCCGGAGAAGGGGGCACCCGAGGGCGGGGGTATATATTAAGATTAAGATTGGGGAGGGCCCGGCGGTCCAGGGCCAACTCTCTGTGGCTTCGCACTCCATTTCATCTCTTGTTACGTTCCGTATAGAGAGTCTCCTACAAAAATTACAAAGAAGAGAGTAGAGCCCTGAATTCTGGCGTGCCCTGCGCCACAATCCAGATTGTCCAGGTGATGTTTAGCTTCTCCCTTCCGTTTTCATCACCCTCAAGCACCAGCTCCTCCATTCTCCGTATCCCCTCCACCTCCCGAACCCACTCCAATATGTCTGGGGTGCCTTGGGAGCGCCAATGTCGGGGTATCACCGATCTAGCCGCAGTCAGAAGATGTCTGAGAATTCCCCTTTTTGCTGCCGAGATCGGACCAGGCACCACTGATAGCAGCGCTATCTGTGGTTCCCTAGGTACATCCTCTAGGGTCAAGAATTTATAGACCGCAAATACTTGGTCCCATAGTTTATATATCAAGGGGCAGCTCCACCAGATGTGGAGCATGTTGCCCTCTGCTTGTCCACACCTCCAGCATGTGCCTGTGTCGGCCCCCCCATACCTGGCCAAGTCAACCGGGCACTTATACCACCGGGACAGAATTTTGTAGTTTTTTTCCTGGGCTTTACACGCAAGGGAAAGCTTATGGGTCAAGGCAAAAGACTTGTCCCAGTCTTCGGCACTCAGCTTCCGGCCCAAGTCCCGCTCCCATCCTCTAACAAATGCAAGGTCCTCGGAAGAGTCCCTCTCCGCCTGGAGCACCCCGTAAAGAAGCGACAGGGTATGCAGTGGCCCCTCATCAGCTCTCAGGATACTCTCAAATGTGGTTAGAGGCTGAGAGAGCGAGGACCCCGGGGAATGAGAGGAGACAAAAGCCACCAGCTGTCTATGCAAAAGCCAGGACAACCTCTCGCCCCGCCCCCGGACCCGGAGTTCCTGGAGGCATGGGGGTCGATTATTCTGTAAGATATCACCAAGCCTGACTCCTTGTGATTTCTCCCATATTAGGAATTTATTTGACCCCACCCCCGGGGGAAAGGCAGGATTATCAAACAGGGGGGTAAGCGGTCCCGGTCTATGTGATATTCTCTTTTTCTTGAGTATTGAGTCCCATACAGATAACAAAGATCGTGTCAAAAGTGGAAGGCTGTGAGTCTCCGGTCTTAGGGAGGGTTCCAGCCAGGGGAGCGCAGTAAGGCTGAGAGGGGAGGCCCCAGCCTCCACACCCACCCACAGCTTGTCCCCCTCGTGATGGAACCAGTCGACTAATCTAACCAGGAGTGCAGCTGTGTGGTAGCCCTTGAGATCTGGCAGTCCCAGTCCCCCCTCTCCTTTAGGCCTCACCAAAGTCGTGTAACTGATTCTGGGCTTTTTGTCGTTCCAGACAAACTTAGTCCAGGCCTTCTTCAGAACCCCAAAGAAGCCCCGTTCTGGCACAATCGGTACCGCCTGGAACACATAGAGAAAGCATGGTAGGATATCCATTTTTAGTATATTTATCCGACCCATCCATGAATATTGCCCTTTGTTATATGTCTTAAGGCTCTCCAGGGTCCTAGAGAGGAGGGGGGCGTAATTCAGCCTATGCAAACTGTCCAAATTGGTAGGCAGCTGTATACCCAGATAGGTAATGGATTCTTTCTGCCATTTAAATGAGAAGTTTGTTTGGAGATGTTTCTGGGTGTCATTGGGTAAGGAGACATTGAGGGCTTCCGTTTTAGAAAGGTTAACTTTAAAGTTGCTGAGGTAGCCAAATCTTTCAAATTCTTTTAGTATAGAGGGCAGGGAAATATGAGGGGATGAGATATATAGCAAGAGGTCATCTGCAAACAGTGCGAGTTTATGCTCCCTCCCCCCACAGTGGATTCCCTTGATTTTGGGGTTCGCTCTCAGGGCTTGTGCAAGGTGTTCCATGACTATCACATACAATAGCGGCGATAGCGGACATCCCTGTCGCGTGCCATTGCCGATCCCAAATGGGGATGAGAGGAGCCCATTCACCCTGACTCTCGCTGTTGGTGCACTATATAGCGACATGATCTTCCCCAACATTTCGGGACCTATCCCTATTTGGACCAGAGCTGCTCGGAGGAATCTCCAATGGACCCTGTCAAATGCCTTCTCGGCATCCACAGATAGAAGGCAGGAAGGGATCTTCTGGGTCTGTGCATGGTGCATAAGGGTGATTGTCTTTAATGTGTTGTCTCTAGCTTCTCTCCCTACAACAAAACCCACCTGGTCCTTATCGATGATCCCTGCCAGGGACCCTTGTATTCTGTTGGCTATGATTTTTGCGAAAAGTTTGATGTCTACGTTTATTAGTGAGATCGGTCTATAGTTGCTAGTCAGGGTCTTATCTTTGTTGGGTTTTGGTATGACAGAGATATGTGCTTCCAGAGCCTGTCTTGGGAAGGGGCAGGAATCGGAGACACTATTAAAAACCCTCGTCAGGAAGGGAACAAGTCGCCCCCCCAGGGCTTTATAGAACCTTGGTGTGAACCCATCTGGGCCTGGGCTTTTCCCCGTTGGAGTTCCTTTAATGGCCTTCCCTATCTCCGTCTCCTCAAAGGGCGTCTCCAACAAATCCCTCGTCTCCTCCGATATAGGGGGGACTGCCGTTTCCTGAACGTAGTCTTGTATGCGGGAATCTAATTCCTCCGGGGGGAGAGTGTCCCCTCTACCTTTTATATTATACAGCTCTGTGTAGTATTTCTGGAATTCCTCCACAATATGGTTGGGTTTGTGAATCTCCCTCCCCTCCTTATCTCTAATGACTGGTATATATGTTAGGTCCTGTCAAGGGTGTAGGGACCTGGCCAGTAATCTCCCGCATTTGTCTGAGAATTCATAAAACTTGGCTCTGCACCTGTCCCGATATTTCAGATAGCATTGGTCATATAACCTTTTGAGTGTCTCTCTAGCTGCAACCAGTTCCACCAGCTCTCCCTTGGAGCGGGTACTCTTATGAGATTGCTCGAGTGTTCGAATACGGTCCAGAGTAGATCGGATCTGCTGCGTCCTCTCTTTCTTCAACCTAGAGCCATGTTTCAAAAATATCCCTCTAAGGACACATTTCATCGCTTCCCACTGTACCGGTAGGGAGGTGTTGTCGTTTACATGGTCTGCGATGAAGTGTGTTATTGCGCTATCCACCTCTGCCATACATATTGAATCCTTAAGTAAGTTGTCATTAAGTCTCCAGTTGAACCGTCGCCTGGCCCCACCCGTGACCGGTAGGTCGATATATACTGGAGAGTGGTCTGACCAAATGATAGGGCCAATCGAGGCACCCAGGTCTCTAGCCAGAGCATAATGACTGACAAATAAGTAGTCCAGTCTGCTATAGGAGGCGTGAGTGTGTGAGTAGAACGTATAGTCTCTCGCACCTTGATTCAGGACTCTCCATACATCGACCACCTGAAGGTCACTCAGCGCCTTTTTAAAGGTCGCCAATTTAGCTTGTGGGATCGCTGACCTGCCCTGGGAGGTGTCTAGCCTTGGGTCTAACGCCATATTAAAATCCCCACCTAGGATTAAGATCCCCTCTGTAAATTTCTCTAGTAGGCGGAGGAACCGCACTCCCACCCCGGTTTGGTCTTGATTGGGTAGGTATAGGTTTGCTATAGTATAGGTCTCTCCGCCAGTTAAGAACTTCATAAAGATATATCTCCCCCGGGGATCAACGTTTGTATCCAATGGCTCCAACTGAGCATTTTTGTGGATAGCAATCGACACCCCTTTGGATTTGGCGTCCGGGTTTGGGGAGTGATACCATTTCGTGAAGTATTTATTCTTAATTTCTGGAATCTTCCCGCTACGAAAGTGGGTCTCTTGAAAAAGTATTATGTCTACCTTTTCCTTGTGCAGGCCGTACAAAATCTTAGCTCTTTTTTCCGGTATATTTAAACCTTTGGAGTTTAGGGAGCATATCTTCAAGCTAGCCATACCGCCAGGCCCTCCCCCCTCCCAAGCAAGTCCCCGATGAAAGATAAAGGATCTGAGGGGCGGGAGGGCGGGCCTGGGGGGCCAAATCTATGAGTGGGTAGATTGATGGGAAACCCGTCCAATGTACCTAGGTGACTCAACCTCTGGGTGTTAAGGGGTAGGGGTAGGGTTAGGGAAGGAAAGAAGTAAAGGAGAGAGTGAACCGGAAAAAAGAAAAAACCCTCTAAGAGAAAAGAGGGCGGGTTCTAGTAACGGAACTACTGTTCCTTTTTCTGCTTAGTCCCACCAGGCGGAAGCTCGGTGAGAGAGAGCAGAAAACTATTAGGGGGTAAGCAACCTCGCACCACGGGGGGGGCCCCAGCAACCCCGTCTCCAATCTACTAACCTTCAAGACCAACGCTTATGGAGCGTTTAGGCCTCCGGTAATCAGTTTAGAGAGGAGGCAGCCTAAGGACACCTAGCGAGAAGCCCGGTTTGTACGAAGCATCTAGCGAACATTATAACTTTTAAAAAACTAACTAAGCATTTAACAACCAAAGGCAGGAAAAAAAACATATTACAAGTTGCAGTATAGGCACATCTTTTCGCAGTTTTTGAGTAGTCCCAACTCGATGAGAAGCAACTGTTTTTCAAAAGGATACATTTATAATAGGGGTTTGACTACTTCGTCAGGGAATCTACTACCGAGAGTCCGGCACCCTATCTCCTTGGACCTGGGCGAAGTACCCCTGCTCCACCACGGCCCCTACGACGGTCTCTTCTGTCCCAATGGTCTCTCCGTGGGGGCGGCTCTGCTCCAAAGTCCAACCAGTCCGGGACTACCACGGGGTCGGCGTCCAGGAATCTAAACAGGTCCGGGAGGTCTTCTCTGCGTCGTACGATAAATGTGCCGTTGTCCGTGCGGACAATAAGGTGGAATGGGTGTCCCCATTTGTAAGAAGCGTTAAGCTCCCGCAGCTTATCTAGGAGTGGGCGCATCACTCTCCGCATGCGCAACGTGTGTCGGGAAAAATCTGGGAGAATTTGAATCCTACGGTCCTTCCACTCTACCAGCCGCTGTTCCCAGGCTTTGCGCAAAATGTCCTCCTTGACTGTGAAGAAGTGGATGCGACATAAGACATCCCGCGGCGCATCGGCTTCCCCAGCTGGCCGACTGGTCACCCTATGGATCCGGTCAATAATTATCTCTGAATCGCTTGGGTTTCCCAGTACCACATTAAAAATTTCAGAGGCCGTGGACCGTAACTGGCTTGAGGGGATTGACTCTGGGATACCCCGCAGCTTCAGATTATTGCGCCTGTTCCGGTTTTCCAGGTCATCGGCTTGAAGAATGACATCTGTGAGTTGTTGCTTCTGGCCGCGATTTGCCCGTTCCAGTTCCGCAATTCTATTTTCATGGTTTGTGCTGGAGCTCTCTAAGGAGGCCACCCTGGTATCCAAAGCTGATGTTTGCTGTTGAAGATCCTCCAACTCTTTCCTGACGGCTCGCTCGATCCTTAGCGCGACTGCCTCCAGGTCTTCCTTTAAATCCGCTTTCGTGGGGAGAAACTGGAGGAGGAGCCTGAGGCTGGGATCCAACTCAGTAGGGATGCCCCACGCTGCCTGGGTTAGGTGGAGGCTGGGATGGGGTTGTCCCCCCGGGGTGGTCGAGGGTCTCCCCTCCGGATCCGGGATGCCCCAATATCCCTCTCTTGGGCTTGCTCTCTCCCGTGTATCTCTGTCAGGGTTCGAATACCAAGCCAGCGGCGGCGTGTGATTTGGTATCAATGAGGGGCTACAAGCCGGCGACCACCCCACTCCATCGCTGTCATTATGGGGGTCCTGCACTTTAAGTATGGCGTCTACAGGTGAAAGGGACTCATTCAGCAGGCTGCCTGAGGGGGGTGGCTGGTGCACCTCACATTCAGCCCTTATAATGTGTGTAGCTGGGCAGAGATTATGATTCCTCTCTGTTGTTGGGGAGGATTCAGTGTGCTGTATAGCTCCTTTATTAATGATTGTACTGGGGCTCGGTTGTGTGGAGGGGACCCCCTCCCTTATGGCATCACGCCCCTCGGCACCACGAGGCGGCAGGGGCTCCATCTGCTGTATCCTCCCCTCACAGCTTCTGGCAGCGTTGACCGAAGGGCTACGCTGAGGGAGGTCTCCCTCCCTCACCTCCTCTGTCCTCCGCGCCGACGCGCGTGTGTCAGTCGCGTGGCTCCCTCCCTCCTCTGTACTGTCTGGGGAATGGCAGTGCGGGGGAATGCCCAGACCCACCTCCACAGGCACCGCCGCCTCCGCCATCGCATCGGTGTCTCCCGGGCAGCACTTTGCCTCCAGCCGTCGGCGCTGCTGTCTCTCGGCGGAGCCCTGTCTTCCCGCCGCACACTGCGGGAGGCTCGCTCCTCTCCCCTCCTGCGCCATCTTGTCTGCTGCCGGCTCCCGGGATGGGGCTTCCTGGACCATATAGCGCGCAATGTCACCAGCTGTCAAGCCTCCTCCACCCCTCTGACTTCTCTTCTTCTTGTTGCTCCTCATAGTCAAGGTCTCGATGAGCTCGCTGTTC
The DNA here is from genome assembly GCA_027917425.1 of Gastrophryne carolinensis. Classification (NCBI taxonomy): domain Eukaryota; kingdom Metazoa; phylum Chordata; class Amphibia; order Anura; family Microhylidae; genus Gastrophryne; species Gastrophryne carolinensis. The sequence continues at coordinate 197,486,052 of CM051237.1, read as the reverse complement.
TGTCGGATACCTAAAGGACGGGTAAGTTGCCGGAGCCCCTCTTCCAAGCGTCCTCACCCCGCCATGCGTAGGCCACGCCCCCTCAACAAGAGTTTTATGTGAGTGTAATACTTGAGTAAATAGGCGACACTTTACTCAAAGCATTATTGCATGGTCTATTGTGTTTTATATTTCATGATACAATACATGCAGAGTAATTGAACTGGAAGTTGAAACTGAGAGGAGCGCAGCTACAAAAAGCTACAGCAACAAAGCTGCACACTATTGTTTACCATGTGGTGAATGTTGATATAAAGATACACTGAAAATGCCAAATTGCCTTGACTGTCTGGTGAGCCTTTAGTGGTGATGGAGACACATCTGTTTGGAGTCAATATTCACGTGGTGTAAAGACATTCAAGAGATATACTTGAACTATTAGAATTGAGAACTTTCTTTTGCTCTGTGGCAGATTAATTTCTGTGTTCATTGGGTTTTCATTATATTCAATATTGTCCTTTCTTCTTTTAATGATTCACTGAAATCGTAATTTCAGTATAGCTACTAATCAACCCACAATGATGAATGCAAACCTGTTTTCTTAGGTTCTGTTTCCCATGTTTTACATATCCTCCTTATCCTCACTGCCCGTGTCTGACATGTCTCCATGTTGTTAAATGTGAAAAATCTTGATAAAACTTAATTTAAAGACATTTATCTTTCCCATATGTAATTGTAAGCTTTAGTTTGCAGTCATTGTATGACCCTCTAGAAATATAGGAGAGGACTTCTGATAGCAGGCAGGACGATGAGATGAGAAGGAGGCTATTTAGCACCAGGTACAAATTATGTACATTTGGGAATAAATAAAATGCAATTTTTGCACTTGGTTTTGAATTGACTGCTAGGTAGACAATGGGCGGTCATGCTAATTATTTACTGAAGCCAGTGTGACTGCTGATGTGCAATGTGGTAAGGATTGCAAACTGCCCCATCACAGCTACAGATGCTTTTTGGGAAAAAAAGTAGAACAAACAAAATTAAAAAGCTCACCAAAATGTAAGTTCCCATCCCCACTGGGAAGCATACTGGAAGCCATACTGGCTTCCTCAAATACTTAGCGGGAGTCATCCTAACAATTTGGTAAAGCATGATTCACCAGCATTGTACCTTGTGGTGTGAATTGCAACCTACATCTCGTGAGCATTTTTCCGATAAAGTATGGTATTTTTTTTAAGATTTTAGAAACAACAGGGCCCTATGGGGTATACAGAGACAAGGCCAAAATATTCTGCATAGCCCAAAGGGTTCTGTTATTTCCAAACTTTAGAGAAAAAAAATCTCAATTGTCGAATTGGAAAAATTAGGTCCCTCACCTTTAAACATGCCCCATCTTTTGTGCAGGTAAGATTTGGGAGGGAAATGAAGCAAAAACATTTTATTGCACTTTCTTGTAGGTTAATAGCTTACCGAGATGTGGGTTGCAATTCAAATTTCAATGCAGTAGATGCTGTTTTTTTCCAATCTTTAAATATAATATCTCTACCCCATTGGTAAAATGATTAATCTCACATATAAAAATGCCCAATCAAAGGGGTAGGTGATTTTTGGGAAACATTAGAACACATTTTTCTTGTATTCAAGTTAAAAAGCTCAGCAGATGTAAGCTTCAGTTCACTCCTAAAAGCAGCCCAATAAATGTGCTTCATCTAATCCATTACAAATTAGATTTTTTGTATAATCAAATTAATCAGAAAACCAAGAAGAGAACGTGCCTAATTTTTGGGATAACTAACTATGGTTTATTTGATTTTAATTAATTCTGTTTTACCATTTGAAGAGATGTTTTGATAGAGAGGATATTTTACAAATAATGAAAATAGATTTGCTTAGCCATTTTGTTTGTTAAAATGTTGTAGCAATGAATTACCTTAATTCTGTCATGTATAATAAAATTAAAATTTAAAAAGAAACTTACGGATACAGTCATATGTGTTGTTTGGGTTTATTGTGAAACCATCTTGACAGGAGCATGTGTATCCACCAAATGTGTTGGAGCATACCTGGCTACATTTATTCTGTTCACATTCATCGATATCTGTAAAATATGATCATTTGTATGTGTAAATACAATAAATAAATTATAGACAAAAATCCTAAACTGACCCACGTTTCACAATTCCTATTGTAGGAGAACCTTATTTTTTCAATGGGGGCCTCTGACAGTGGAGGTAAAAGCAGTTGTTATGTCATGAGCCCTCTTAATGTGTACCAACAGTCAAAAATGACTTAAACTGGACCAGCACCAACACAGATGTATTCTTCCCCAGGACAATTCAGATTGCTGCACATAAAAATTTACCTTTTGGTAACTCCTGCTGTGGAAAATTTTAAGAACAGAATGGCAGCTCATGGATCTGCAGACTGCCTGCGAAAAGGAAGTGCTGCTGGGTTTCCTGTTACTGTACATTGTCAGTTGTGTCAGGTGAATTCAGGCAGCAGCATGGCTGAGATGCTGGGAGAGGAAGCTCCAAAATGGCTGCTACCACTAAAAAACTGGTGAGGAGCTGTTTCAGCTTTGAGTAGACTGTCCAACTGTTCAATGCTTTTGGTCAAGTTTAGGAACTGGTGTACATGAAATGTGTAAATAAAATCATAAAAAAATTCTAATAATACAAATCCATGTAAATATGCTAGGTAGCTCACATAGGGAATAAAAAAAAGAAAAGCCAAGCTGTTTTTTTATACTGGAAGGTAAAAGAATAAGCAGTGGTAGGTTTATAAATCAATTTGCTATTACAGGGGAGAATTACTCAAACTGAAAGCCTGTCTACTGAGCCACCCTGTGCTGGATAAACTGGCATCCAATTTTACAGTTAGTTTTAGTGACCGTTGCTACAATTTCCATTAGGGATAGGCAGGGTTCCCTTGTAAAAGTGGAATAGTGCACTCAAAAACCTGTCACCCCTGATTAGTCTTTTTCCCAGATGGTAGGGTATTTAGGTAACACAATCACTCGCTATCTAGTATGTTTATGCAGAAGGAAAGGTGGATGAGGTGAACAGTGGAGTTCATAATGGATCAGGGGGGTGCCAGACTGTTAGTAGCCCACTGAGGAGGGTGTTGCAGAGGTCTAGTCAGGATATGATTAGTGCATGCACTAACATTTTGATGGTTTTAGGTGAGAGTAAGGGACAGATGCGGGAGATGTTTTTAAGGTGGAGACAGCAGGAGGTGGCTAGGCAGTGAATGGGAGTATGGAATAAAAGTCCCAAATGACTCCTACACATCAAGCTTGAGAAGTTTCCTTAGTTGTTAACAGCGATTGGCATGTTAGAGAGCGGGAGTTAGATGGTGTGAAAATGACCAGTTCTGTTTTGTTTTGACCATGTTAAAGTAGAAGTCCAGTGACCAGGTAACCCCCCTGCCCTGTCAACTTCCCCTGGTGCTGAGGCAGGACAGGGTTTTACGATAAAAAAACTCCTTACCTCGACCAGGATCCAGGGAAGTACCTGGTGCTCCATCTGCGGCTGCATGGACTGTGCACAGGGTGGGTTCACTTGCTGTGTCTGCATGCCAGCCCATCCATTCAAGTGAATGAGCAGGCAGGGCCATGCATAGAGTTGGCAAGGACGCTCAATGCAGCAGATCAGAGAAAGCAGCACCCAGTGCCAGAATCACCAAGTGATCAGTGCAAGATCCTGGGTAAGATCTTGAGGTAAGAAGTTTTTTTATTGTAACCAGCCACCCTGTCTCAGCACCAGGGGAGAGTTACCTGGAACCTGAACTTCCACTTTAGGTTCAAGAGGGGGAAAGGACATAAAGGAAGAGATAGCTGTTAGAAAGGTGAGCTAGGAGGGAGGAGAGATTTTATATTTGCGTATTGTCTCTATAAGAGTTACAATGAACACCAAATGAAGTTATGAGTTTGCAGACCATAAGTATAGTTTTAAAAATGTAGGGGTCTTAGGATGGAGCCGTGCGACACACCAAGAGACAGAGGATGAGAAATGCAAATCATTACACATATGATACCTGCCAAAAGTGCCATTATTGAAGCCTTGACTGCCCTTATGGTGTATACCATCATGAGAAAACTTAGATCCCCAAAAAATAACAATGGTTGTTCTATGTCACTTACCAATACACATCATTTCAGACTGTATAGGGTCAGGAATAAAGCCAGCAGTGCAATTGCATGCCGATTGTGTAGTTCCAGGCTTTATGTAGCAATATCCATTGTCACATGGTAATTTGCAATCACTGATAGCTATTTCCAGACAATAATAGAAAATAAGATGTTCATAATATTAGTATATAATAGATTTTTAGAAAGATGCAATCATCTAAATTAGCTATTTCCAGATAATAATAGAAAATAAGATGTTCATAATATTAGTATATAATACATTTTTTGCAAGAGCCAATTATCTAAATTAGCTATTTCCAGACAATAATAGAAAATAAGATGTTCATATTATTAGTATATAATAAATTTTTAGGAAGAGCCAATTATCTAAGTGCTAAAGATTTTGTGATGAAATAGTATTTATTGCTGATTGTCTTAATACTATGTTTTGATTAGCAAGTAATTGCTTGGAGATGGTTATAAACTTCTGAGGGGGTTCGACATAAAAAAGTAAAGAATTTTTATGTGGAGAGCTCTGTACCATAATACGCCATTACTCAAAAAAGTTCTCAGATCTCACCTCCACAACACATAGGAGAGGTGTGGAAGTTATCAGATGAGATCTTGAGGATTCATTAATATTAATATATATACCCATTTATACTGCCTTGGCTGCTTTGTTAGTATAGGTCACTATTGATAGATATGAAATTACTGGATTTTGTGAAAAACTAAAGGAACCATTTTAGATTTATTTTACATCATTTACTTACTGGCAATTGTTGTAGAACTCCAGGTAGATGTAGATGTCAAGGGTCTAAAAGTTGAAGATATACTTGTGTATTCTGGGCCCACAATAGTTGATAACTCAGGAGGGGTTGTGAATGCTGTTAGGGTAGTATTTAACATACTGACAGAGGTTACAATTGTTGTGAATAGAGGAACAGTGGACTTACTAATCGGTGATAAAATTGTGGTAGGAGAGGCTTTAGAAGTACTAGTAGTTGTAGTGGTCGCCACTTTGGTTTGAGTTGGGATAATGGTGGTAGCACTGGTTGTACTGCTAATTTGAGTTGTTGTAACTGATGTATGCTTAGGTGTACTATATATTGGAAGGATTGTTGTGGTTAACAAACCAGGACTGGATTTTGGTATATTGGTTGTAGTATGAGATGAAGTGATGATAGTTAGACTGGTTGTACTGGTCAGGTTAGCTGCTGTGGAACTTAAAAAATTAGAACTAACAAGTGGAGTAGAGGTTGTCCATGTAGTATTTGGAGTAGAGGTTGTCCATGTAGTATTTGGAGTAGAGGTTGTCCATGTAGTATTTGGAGTAGAGGTTGTCCATGTAGTGTTTGGAGTAGAGGTTGTCCGTGTAGTGTTTGGAGTAGAGGTTGTCCATGTAGTGTTTGTTGGGATGATAGTGGTAGGACTGATAGTCTGAAGTGCTGCCGAAGTGAAAACATTTGAAGTGCTCTGTTTGGCTGTACTAGGATATTCAGAGGATAATGTGATTGCAGAAGTAGGTACAACTGTGGTAAGCTCTGATGTAACATTTCTAGCAGTTGTGCTTAATAAGGTTGTCTCTGATGGAGTGACTAATTCAGGAGGTTTACTACTTAAAACATCAGGACTGGTGACATGTATAGTCGTTCTGTTTGTAGTTTGTGTTTGGATCATTGTGGTAGGGCTGGTTATGCTGCTTGTCTGAAGTGTTGTCGAGGTGACAAACTCAGTTGTTGCTTTTGCTGTGCTGACAATTGCAGTTGATGGTGTGCTTTTAGCTGTAATGGCAGTGTGTGTAAAAGTTTTGTCAGCAGTGGTTACATGTGATGTCACATTAATAACGGCTGAAATAGCTGATGTTGTTTCTGTTGTAGTGTTTAACCCAGAAGGTTTGGTGCTTAACAAATTAGAACTAGTAATTGGTGTAGAGGTTGTCTCTGTGGTATTTGTTGTGATATTAGTGGTAGGATTAGATGTTAGTGATGCTGAAGTGAAAATCTCTGAAGTGCTCTGTTTGGCTGTACTAGAGATTGAAGATGCTGTTGTGCTTGCAGCTGCAATGGTAGGATGTGTAGAAGTATGGTCAGCCGTAGTCACATGTGATGTAACATCCATGCTGGTATTACTAGCTGATGTTGTTTCTATTGAAGTGCTTAACCCAGAAGGTTTAGTACTTAACAAACTAGAACTAGCAAGTGGAGTTGAGGTTGTCCCTGTAGTGTCTGTTGGGATATTAGTTTTAGGACTGGTAGTCTGACGTAATGCTGTAGTTAAAATTTCTGAAGTGCTCTGTTTGGCTGTACTAGAGGTTGCAGAGGCTGTTGTGCTTGCAGTTGTAATGATAGGTTGTTTAGATGTCTCAACCGTGGTCACATGTGATGTAACATCCATACTTTTTGAACTAGATGATGTTTTTTCTATTGTAGTGCTTAACCCAGAAGGTTTGGTACTAAATGAACTGGAACTAGTAACAGGTGTGGAGATTGTCTCTGTGGTATATGTTGTGATATTAGTGGTAGGATTGGATGTCTGAAGTTCTGCTGAAGTGAAAACTGTAGTGCTCTGTTTGTCTGTACTAGAGATTGAATAGCCTGTTGTGCTTGCAGCTGTAATATTTGTATGTATAGAAGTTTGTTCAGCCGTGGTGAGATGTGATGTAACATCCATACTGGTTTTACTAGCTGATGTTGTTTCTATTGAAGTGCTTAACTCGGAAGGTTTGGTACTTAGCAAACTAGAACTAGCAAGTGGAGTTGAGGTTGTCCCTGTAGTGTGTGTTGGGATGTTGGTGTAAGGACTGGTAGTCTGAAGTGATGTTGTAGTTAAAATTTCTGAAGTGCTCTGTTTGGTTGTACTAGAGATTGAAGATGCTGGTGTGCTTGCAGCTGTAATGGTAGGTTGTGTAGAAGATATCTCGACAGTGGTCACATGTGATGTAACATCCATACTGGTTGAACTAGCTGAAGTTTTTTCTGTTGTACTGCTTAACCCAGAAGGTTTGGTACTAAATGAATTGGAACTAGTAACTGGTGTGGAGATTGTCTCTGTGGGATCTGTTGTGATAATAGTGACAGGATTAGATGTCTGAAGTGCTGCTGAAGTTAAAATTTCTAAAGTGCTCTGTTTGGCTGTACTAGAGGTTGAAGATGCTGTTGTGCTTGCAGCTGTAATGGTAGGTTGTGTAGAAGATGTCTCGACAGTGGTCACATGTGATGTAACATCAGTAATGGTTAAACTAGAAGATGTTTTTTTTATTGTAGTGCTTAACCCAGAAGGTTTGGTACTAAATGAATTGGAACTATTAACTGGTGTGGAGATTGTCTCTGTGGTATATGTTGTGATAATAGTGGTAGGATTAGATGTCTGAAGTGCTGCTGAAGTGAAAATTACTGTAGTGCTCTGTTTGTCTGCACTAGAGATTGAAGAGCCTGTTGTTCTTGCAGCTGTAATATTTGGATGTATAGAAGTTTGTTCAGCCGTGGTGAGATGTGATGTAACATCCATACTGGTTTTACTAGCTGATGTTGTTTCTATTGAAGTGCTTAACTCGGAAGGTTTGGTACTTAGCAAACTAGAACTAGCAAATGGAGTTGAGGTTGTCCCTGTAGTGTGTGTTGGGATGTTGGTGTAAGGACTGGTAGTATGAAGTGATGCTGAAGTTAACATTTCTGAAGTGCTCTGTTTGGCTGTACTAGAGGTTGCAGAGGCTGTTGTGCTTGCAGTTGTAATGATAGGTTGTTTAGATGTCTCAACCGTGGTCACATGTGATGTAACATCCATACTAGTTGAACTAGATGATGTTTTTTCTATTGTAGTGCTTAACACAGAAGGTTTGGTACTAAATGAATTAGAACTAGTAACTGGTGTGGAGGTTGTCTCTGTGGAATTTGTTGTGATAATAGTGGTAGGATTAGATGTCTGAAGTGCTGCTGAAGTGAAAACTGTAGTGCTCTGTTTGTCTGTACTAGAGATTGAAGAGCCTGTTGTGCTTGCAGCTGTAATATTTGGATGTATAGAGGTTTGTTCAGCAGTGGTGAGATGTGATGTAACATCCATACTGGTTGTACTAGCTGATGTTGTTTCTATTGAAGTGCTTAACTCAGAAGGTTTGGTACTTAGCAAACTAGAACTAGCAAGTGGAGTTGAGGTTGTCCCTGTAGTGTGTGTTGGGATATTAGTGTTAGGACTGGTAGTCTGAAGTGATGTTGTAGTTAAAATTTCTGAAGTGCTCTGTTTGGCTGTACTAGAGATTGAAGATGCTGTTGTGCTTGCAGCTGTAATGGTAGGTTGTGTAGAAGATGTCTCGACAGTGGTCACATGTGATGAAACATCCGTACTGGTTAAACTAGATGATGTTTTTTCTATTGTACTGCTTAACCCAGAAGGTTTGGTACTAAATGAATTGGAACTAGTAACTGGTGTGGAGATTGTCTCTGTGGGATCTGTTGTGATAATAGTGGTAGGATTAGATGTGTGAAGTGCTGCTGAAGTGAAAATTACTGTAGTGCTCTGTTTGTCTGTACTAGAGATTGAAGAGCCTGTTGTGCTTGTAGCGGTAATGTTTGGATGTGTAGAAGTTTTTTCAGCCGTGGTGAGATGTGATGTAACATCCATACTGGTTTTACTAGCTGATGTTGTTTCTATTGAAGTGCTTAACTCGGAAGGTTTGGTACTTAGCAAACTAGAACTAGCAAGTGGAGTTGAGGTTGTCCCTGTAGTGTGTGTTGGGATGTTGGTGTAAGGACTGGTAGTGTGAAGTGATGATGAAGTTAACATTTCTGAAGTGCTCTGTTTGGCTGTACTAGAGGTTGCAGAGGCTGTTGTGCTTGCAGTTGTAATGATAGGTTGTTTAGATGTCTCAACCGTGGTCACATGTGATGTAACATCCATACTAGTTGAACTAGATGATGTTTTTTCTATTGTAGTGCCTAACACAGAAGGTTTGGTACTAAATGAATTGAAACTAGTAACTGGTGTGGAGGTTGTCTCTGTGGAATCTGTTGTGATAATAGTGGTAGGATTAGATGTCTGAAGTGCTGCTGAAGTGAAAATTGTAGTGCTCTGTTTGTCTGTACTAGAGATTGAAGAGCGTGTTGTGCTTGCAGCTGTAATATTTGGATGTATAGAGGTTTGTTCAGCCGTGGTGAGATGTGATGTAACATCCATACTGGTTTTACTAGCTGATGTTGTTTCTATTGAAGTGCTTAACTCGGAAGGTTTGGTACTTAGGAAACTAGAACTAGCAAGTGAAGTTGAGGTTGTCCCTGTAGTGTGTGTTGGGATATTAGTGTTAGGACTGGTAGACTGAAGTGATGTTGTAGTTAAAATTTCTGAAGTGCTCTGTTTGGCTGTACTAGAGAGTGAAGATGCTGTTGTGCTTGCAGCTGTAATGGTAGGTTGTGTAGAAGATGTCTCGACAGTGGTCACATGTGATGTAACATCAGTAATGGTTGAACTAGAAAAGGTTTTTTCTTCTATTGTAGTGCTTAACTCGGAAGGTTTGGTACTTAGCAAACTAGAACTAAGTAAAGGAGTTGAGGTTGTCCCTGTAGTGTGTGTTGGGATGTTGGTGTAAGGACTGGTAGTGGGAAGTGATGCTGAAGTTAACATTTCTGAAGTGCTCTGTTTGGCTGTACTAGAGGTTGCAGAGGCTGTTGTGCTTGCAGTTGTAATGATAGGTTGTTTAGATGTCTCAACCGTGGTCACATGTGATGTAACATCCATACTAGTTGAACTAGATGATGTTTTTTCTATTGTAGTGCTTAACACAGAAGGTTTGGTACTAAATGAATTAGAACTAGTAACTGGTGTGGAGGTTGTCTCTGTGGAATCTGTTGTGATAATAGTGGTAGGATTAGATGTCTGAAGTGCTGCTGAAGTGAAAACTGTAGTGCTCTGTTTGTCTGTACTAGAGATTGAAGAGCGTGTTGTGCTTGCAGCTGTAATATTTGGATGTATAGAGGTTTGTTCAGCCGTGGTGAGATGTGATGTAACATCCATACTGGTTGTACTAGCTGATGTTGTTTCTATTGAAGTGCTTAACTCGGAAGGTTTGGTACTTAGCAAACTAGAACTAGCAAGTGGAGTTGAGGTTGTCCCTGTAGTGTGTGTTGGGATATTAGTGTTAGGACTGGTAGTCTGAAGTGATGTTGTAGTTAAAATTTCTGAAGTGCTCTGTTTGGCTGTACTAGAGATTGAAGATGCTGTTGTGCTTGCAGCTGTAATGGTAGGTTGTGTAGAAGATGTCTCGACAGTGGTCACATGTGATGAAACATCCGTACTGGTTAAACTAGATGATGTTTTTTCTATTGTACTGCTTAACCCAGAAGGTTTGGTACTAAATGAATTGGAACTAGTAACTGGTGTGGAGATTGTCTCTGTGGGATCTGTTGTGATAATAGTGGTAGGATTAGATGTCTGAAGTGCTGCTGAAGTGAAAATTACTGTAGTGCTCTGTTTGTCTGTACTAGAGATTGAAGAGCCTGTTGTGCTTGCAGCGGTAATGTTTGGATGTGTAGAAGTTTTTTCAGCCGTGGTGAGATGTGATGTAACATCCATACTGGTTTTACTAGCTGATGTAGTTTCTATTGAAGTGCTTAACTCGGAAGGTTTGGTACTTAGCAAACTAGAACTAGCAAGTGGAGTTGAGGTTGTCCCTGTGGTTTGTGTTGGGATATTAGTGTTAGGACTGGTAGTCTGAAGTGATGTTGTAGTTAAAATTTCTAAAGTGCTCTGTTTGGCTGTACTAGAGTTTGCAGAGGCTGTTGTGCTTGCAGCTGTAATGGTAGGTTGTGTGGAAGATGTCTCAACCGTGGTCACATGTGATGTAACATCCATACTAGTTTTACTAGCTGATGTTGTTTCTATTGAAGTGCTTAACTCGGAAGGTTTGGTACTTAGCAAACTAGAACTAGCAAGTGAAGTTGGGGTTGTCCCTGTGGGGTGTGTTGGGATATTAGTGTTAGGACTGGTAGTTTGAAGAGATGTTGTAGTTAAAATTTCTAAAGTGCTCTGTTTGGCTGTACTAGAGATTGCAGAGGCTGTTCTGCTTGCAGTTGTAATGGTAGGTTGTGTGGAAGATGTCTCAACCGTGGTCACATGTGATGTAACATCAGTAATGGTTGAACTAGATGATGTTTTTTCTATTGTACTGCTTAACCCAGAAGGTTTGGTACTAAATGAATTGGAACTAGTAACTGGTGTGGAGATTGTCTCTGTGGGATCTGTTGTGATAATAGTGGTAGGATTAGATGTCTGAAGTGCTGCTGAAGTGAAAATTACTGTAGTGCTCTGTTTGTCTGTACTAGAGATTAAAGAGCCTGTTGTGCTTGCAGCTGTAATATTTGGATGTATAGAAGTTTGTTCAGCCGTGGTGAGATGTGATGTAACATCCATACTGGTTTTACTAGCTGACGATGTTTTTATTGAAGTGCTTAACTCGGAAGGTTTGGTACTTAGCAAACTAGAACTAGCAAATGGAGTTGAGGTTGTCCCTGTAGTGTGTGTTGGGATGTTGGTGTAAGGACTGGTAGTGGGAAGTGATGCTGAAGTTAACATTTCTGAAGTGCTCTGTTTGGCTGTACTAGAGGTTGCAGAGGGTGTTGTGCTTGCAGTTGTAATGATAGGTTGTTTAGATGTCTCAACCGTGGTCACATGTGATGTAACATCCATACTAGTTGAACTAGATGATGTTTTTTCTGTTGTAGTGCTTAACACAGAAGGTTTGGTACTAAATGAATTAGAACTAGTAACTGGTGTGGAGGTTGTCCCTGTGGAATCTGTTGTGATAATAGTGGTAGGATTAGATGTCTGAAGTGCTGCTGAAGTGAAAACTGTAGTGCTCTGTTTGTCTGCACTAGAGATTGAAGAGCCTGTTGTGCTTGCAGCTGTAATATTTGGATGTATAGAAGTTTGTTCAGCCGTGGTGAGATGTGATGTAACATCCATACTGGTTTTACTAGCTGATGATGTTTCTATTGAAGTGCTTAACTCGGAAGGTTTGGTACTTAGCAAACTAGAACTAGCAAGTGGAGTTGAGGATGTCCCTGTAGTGTGTGTTGGGATGTTGGTGTAAGGACTGGTAGTGTGAAGTGATGATGAAGTTAACATTTCTGAAGTGCTCTGTTTGGCTGTACTAGAGGTTGCAGAGGCTGTTGTGCTTGCAGTTGTAATGATAGGTTGTTTAGATGTCTCAACCGTGGTCACATGTGATGTAACATCCATACTAGTTGAACTAGATGATGTTTTTTCTATTGTAGTGCTTAACACAGAAGGTTTGGTACTAAATGAATTAGAACTAGTAACTGGTGTGGAGGTTGTCTCTGTGGAATCTGTTGTGATAATAGTGGTAGGATTAGATGTCTGAAGTGCTGCTGAAGTGAAAATTACTGTCGTGCTCTGTTTGTCTGTACTAGAGATTGAAGATTCTGTTGTGCTTGCAGCTGTAACAATAGGTTGTGTAGAAGATGTCTCGGCAGTGGTTGCATGTGATGTAACATCCGTAATGGTTGAACTAGATGATGTTTTCTCTATTGTACTGCTTAACCCAGAAGGTTTGGTACTAAATGAATTGGAACTAGTAACTGGTGTGGAGATTGTCTCTGTGGGATCTGTTGTGATAATAGTGGTAGGATTAGATGTCTTAAGTTCTGCTGAAGTGAAAATTACTGTAGTGCTCTGTTTGGCTGTACTAGAGATTGAAGAGCCTGTTGTGCTTGCAGCTGTAATATTTGGATGTATAGAAGTTTGTTCAGCCGTGGTGAGATGTAATGTAACATCCATACTAGTTTTACTAGCTGATGTTGTTTCTATTGAAGTGCTTAACTCGGAAGGTTTGGTACTTAGCAAACTAGAACTAGCAAATGGAGTTGAGGTTGTCCCTGTAGTGTGTGTTGGGATGTTGGTGTAAGGACTGGTAGTGTGAAGTGATGCTGAAGTTAACATTTCTGAAGTGCTCTGTTTGGCTGTACTAGAGGTTGCAGAGGCTGTTGTGCTTGCAGTTGTAATGATAGGTTGTTTAGATGTCTCAACCGTGGTCACATGTGATGTAACATCCATACTAGTTGAACTGGATGATGTTTTTTCTATTGTAGTGCTTAACACAGAAGGTTTGGTACTAAATGAATTAGAACTAGTAACTGGTGTGGAGGTTGTCTCTGTGGAATCTGTTGTGATAATAGTGGTAGGATTAGATGTCTGAAGTGCTGCTGAAGTGAAAACTGTAGTGCTCTGTTTGTCTGTACTAGAGATTGAATAGCCTGTTGTGCTTGCAGCTGTAATATTTGGATGTATAGAGGTTTGTTCAGCCGTGGTGAGATGTGATGTAACATCCATACTGGTTGTACTAGCTGATGTTGTTTCTATTGAAGTGCTTAACTCAGAAGGTTTGGTACTTAGCAAACTAGAACTAGCAAGTGGAGTTGAGGTTGTCCCTGTAGTGTGTGTTGGGATATTAGTGTTAGAACTGGTAGTCTGAAGTGATGTTGTAGTTAAAATTTCTGAAGTGCTCTGTTTGGCTGTACTAGAGATTGAAGATGCTGTTGTGCTTGCAGCTGTAATGGTAGGTTGTGTAGAAGATGTCTCGACAGTGGTCACAGATGATGAAACATCCGTACTGGTTAAACTAGATGATGTTTTTTCTATTGTACTGCTTAACCCAGAAGGTTTGGTACTAAATGAATTGGAACTAGTAACTGGTGTGGAGATTGTCTCTGTGGGATCTGTTGTGATAATAGTGGTAGGATTAGATGTGTGAAGTGCTGCTGAAATGAAAATTACTGTAGTGCTCTGTTTGTCTGTACTAGAGATTGAAGAGCCTGTTGTGCTTGCAGCGGTAATGTTTGGATGTGTAGAAGTTTTTTCAGCCGTGGTGAGATGTGATGTAACATCCATACTGGTTTTACTAGCTGATGTAGTTTCTATTGAAGTGCTTAACTCGGGAGGTTTGGTACTTAGCAAACTAGAACTAGCAAGTGGAGTTGAGGTTGTCCCTGTGGTTTGTGTTGGGATATTAGTGTTAGGACTGGTAGTCTGAAGTGATGTTGTAGTTAAAATTTCTAAAGTGCTCTGTTTGGCTGTACTAGAGATTGCAGAGGCTGTTGTGCTTGCAGCTGTAATGGTAGGTTGTGTGGAAGATGTCTCAACCGTGGTCACATGTGATGTAACATCCATACTAGTTTTACTAGCTGATGTTGTTTCTATTGAAGTGCTTAACTCGGAAGGTTTGGTACTTAGCAAACTAGAACTAGCAAGTGAAGTTGGGGTTGTCCCTGTGGGGTGTGTTGGGATATTAGTGTTAGGACTGGTAGTTTGAAGAGATGTTGTAGTTAAAATTTCTAAAGTGCTCTGTTTGGCTGTACTAGAGATTGCAGAGGCTGTTCTGCTTGCAGTTGTAATGGTAGGTTGTGTGGAAGATGTCTCAACCGTGGTCACATGTGATATAACATCAGTAATGGTTGAACTAGATGATGTTTTTTCTATTGTACTGCTTAACCCAGAAGGTTTGGTACTAAATGAATTGGAACTAGTAACTGGTGTGGAGATTGTCTCTGTGGGATCTGTTGTGATAATAGTGGTAGGATTAGATGTCTGAAGTGCTGCTGAAGTGAAAATTACTGTAGTGCTCTGTTTGTCTGTACTAGAGATTGAAGAGCCTGTTGTGCTTGCAGCTGTAATATTTGGATGTATAGAAGTTTGTTCAGCCGTGGTGAGATGTGATGTAACATCCATACTGGTTTTACTAGCTGACGATGTTTTTATTGAAGTGCTTAACTCGGAAGGTTTGGTACTTAGCAAACTAGAACTAGCAAATGGAGTTGAGGTTGTCCCTGTAGTGTGTGTTGGGATGTTGGTGTAAGGACTGGTAGTGGGAAGTGATGATGAAGTTAACATTTCTGAAGTGCTCTGTTTGGCTGTACTAGAGGTTGCAGAGGCTGTTGTGCTTGCAGTTGTAATGATAGGTTGTTTAGATGTCTCAACCGTGGTCACATGTGATGTAACATCCATACTAGTTGAACTAGATGATGTTTTTTCTATTGTAGTGCTTAACACAGAAGGTTTGGAACTAAATGAATTAGAACTAGTAACTGGTGTGGAGGTTGTCTCTGTGGAATCTGTTGTGATAATAGTGGTAGGATTAGATGTCTGAAGTGCTGCTGAAGTGAAAACTGTAGTGCTCTGTTTGTCTGTACTAGAGATTGAAGAGCGTGTTGTGCTTGCAGCTGTAATATTTGAATGTATAGAGGTTTGTTCAGCCGTGGTGAGATGTGATGTAACATCCATACTGGTTTTACTAGCTGATGTTGTTTCTATTGAAGTGCTTAACTCGGAAGGTTTGGTACTTAGCAAACTAGAACTAGCAAGTGAAGTTGAGGTTGTCCCTGTAGTGTGTGTTGGGATATTAGTGTTAGGACTGGTAGACTGAAGTGATGTTGTAGTTAAAATTTCTGAAGTGCTCTGTTTGGCTGTACTAGAGATTGAAGATGCTGTTGTGCTTGCAGCTGTAATGGTAGGTTGTGTAGAAGATGTCTCGACAGTGGTCACATGTGATGTAACATCAGTAATGGTTGAACTAGAAAAGGTTTTTTCTTCTATTGTAGTGCTTAACTCGGAAGTTTTGGTACTTAGCAAACTAGAACTAACAAATGGAGTTGAGGTTGTCCCTGTAGTGTGTGTTGGGATGTTGGTGTAAGGACTGGTAGTGTGAAGTGATGATGAAGTTAACATTTCTGAAGTGCTCTGTTTGGCTGTACTAGAGGTTGCAGAGGCTGTTGTGCTTGCAGTTGTAATGATAGGTTGTTTAGATGTCTCAACCGTGGTCACATGTGATGTAACATCCATACTAGTTGAACTAGATGATGTTTTTTCTATTGTAGTGCTTAACACAGAAGGTTTGGTACTAAATGAATTAGAACTAGTAACTGGTGTGGAGGTTGTCTCTGTGGAATCTGTTGTGATAATAGTGGTAGGATTAGATGTCTGAAGTGCTGCTGAAGTGAAAATTACTGTCGTGCTCTGTTTGTCTGTACTAGAGATTGAAGATGCTGTTGTGCTTGCAGCTGTAACAATAGGTTGTGTAGAAGATGTCTCAACAGTGGTTGCATGTGATGTAACATCCGTAATGGTTGAACTAGATGATGTTTTTTCTATTGTACTGCTTAACCCAGAATGTTTGGTACTAAATGAATTGGAACTAGTAACTGGTGTGGAGATTGTCTCTGTGGGATCTGTTGTGATAATAGTGGTAGGATTAGATGTCTTAAGTTCTGCTGAAGTGAAAATTACTGTAGTGCTCTGTTTGGCTGTACTAGAGATTGAAGAGCCTGTTGTGCTTGCAGCTGTAATATTTGGATGTATAGAGGTTTGTTCAGCCGTGGTGAGATGTGATGTAACATCCATACTAGTTTTACTAGCTGATGTTGTTTCTATTGAAGTGCTTAACTCGGAAGGTTTGGTACTTAGCAAACTAGAACTAACAAGTGAAGTTGGGGTTGTCCCTGTGGTGTGTGTTGGGATATTAGTGTTAGGACTGGTAGTTTGAAGTGATGTTGTAGTTAAAATTTCTAAAGTGCTCTGTTTGGCTGTACTAGAGATTGCAGAGGCTGTTCTGCTTGCAGTTGTAATGGTAGGTTGTGTGGAAGATGTCTCAACCGTGGTCACATGTGATGTAACATCAGTAATGGTTGAACTAGATGATGTTTTTTCTATTGTACTGCTTAACCCAGAAGGTTTGGTACTAAATGATATGGAACTAGTAACTGGTGTGGAGATTGTCCCTGTGGGATCTGTTGTGATAATAGTGGTAGGATTAGATGTCTGAAGTGCTGCTGAAGTGAAAATTACTGTAGTGCTCTGTTTGTCTGTACTAGAGATTGAAGAGCCTGTTGTGCTTGCAGCTGTAATATTTGGATGTATAGAAGTTTGTTCAGCCGTGGTGAGATGTGATGTAACATCCATACTGGTTTTACTAGCTGACGATGTTTTTATTGAAGTGCTTAACTCGGAAGGTTTGGTACTTAGCAAACTAGAACTAGCAAATGGAGTTGAGGTTGTCCCTGTAGTGTGTGTTGGGATGTTGGTGTAAGGACTGGTAGTGGGAAGTGATGCTGAAGTTAACATTTCTGAAGTGCTCTGTTTGGCTGTACTAGAGGTTGCAGAGGCTGTTGTGCTTGCAGTTGTAATGATAGGTTGTTTAGATGTCTCAACCGTGGTCACATGTGATGTAACATCCATACTAGTTGAACTAGATGATGTTTTTTCTATTGTAGTGCTTAACACAGAAGGTTTGGTACTAAATGAATTAGAACTAGTAAATGGTGTGGAGGTTGTCTCTGTGGAATCTTTTGTGATAATAGTGGTAGGATTAGATGTCTGAAGTGCTGCTGAAGTGAAAACTGTAGTGCTCTGTTTGTCTGCACTAGAGATTGAAGAGACTGTTGTGCTTGCAGCTGTAATATTTGGATGTATAGAGGTTTGTTCAGCCGTGGTGAGATGTGATGTAACATCCATACTGGTTGTACTAGCTGATGTTGTTTTTATTGAAGTGCTTAACTCGGAAGGTTTGGTGCTTAGCAAACTAGAACTAGCACGTGGAGTTGAGGTTGTCCCTGTAGTGTGTGTTGGGATATTAGTGTTAGGACTGGTAGTCTGAAGTGATGTTGTAGTTAAAATTTCTGAAGTGCTCTGTTTGGCTGTACTAGAGATTGAAGATGCTGTTGTGCTTGCAGCTGTAATGGTAGGTTGTGTAGAAGATGTCTCGACAGTGGTCACATGTGATGAAACATCCGTACTGGTTAAACTAGAAGATGTTTTTTCTATTGTACTGCTTAACCCAGAAGGTTTGGTACTAAATGAATTGGAACTAGTAACTGGTGTGGAGATTGTCTCTGTGGGATCTGTTGTGATAATAGTGGTAGGATTAGATGTCTGAAGTGGTGCTGAAGTGAAAATTACTGTCGTGCTCTGTTTGTCTGTACTAGAGATTGAAGATGCTGTTGTGCTTGCAGCTGTAACAATAGGTTGTGTAGAAGATGTCTGGACAGTGGTCGCATGTGATGTAACATCCGTAATGGTTGAACTAGATGATGTTTTTTCTATTGTACTGCTTGACCCAGAAGGTTTGGTACTAAATGAATTGGAACTAGTAACTGGTGTGGAGATTGTCTCTGTGGGATCTGTTGTGATAATAGTGGTAGGATTAGATGTCTCAAGTTCTGCTGAAGTGAAAATTACTGTAGTGCTCTGTTTGTCTGCACTAGAGATTGAAGAGCCTATTGTGCTTGCAGCTGTAATATTTGGATGTATAGAAGTTTGTTCAGCCGTGGTGAGAAGTGATGTAACATCCATACTAGTTTTACTAGCTGATGTTGTTTCTATTGAAGTGCTTAACTCGGGAGGTGTGGTACTTAGCAAACTAGAACTAGCCAGTGAAGTTGGGGTTGTCCCTGTGGTGTGTGTTGGGATATTAGTGTTAGGACTGGTAGTTTGAAGTGATGTTGTAGTTAAAATTTCTAAAGTGCTCTGTTTGGCTGTACTAGAGATTGCAGAGGCTGTTCTGCTTGCAGTTGTAATGGTAGGTTGTGTGGAAGATGTCTCAACCGTGGTCACATGTGATGTAACATCCGTAATGGTTGAACTAGATGATGTTTTTTCTATTGTACTGCTTAACCCAGAAGGTTTGGTACTAAATGAATTGGAACTAGTAACTGGTGTGGAGATTGTCTCTGTGGGATCTGTTGTGATAATAGTGGTAGGATTAGATGTCTGAAGTTCTGCTGAAGTGAAAATTACTGTAGTGCTCTGTTTGTCTGTACTAGAGTTTGAAGAGCCTGTTGTGCTTGCAGCTGTAATATTTGGATGTATAGAAGTTTGTTCAGCCGTGGTGAGATGTGATGTAACATCCAAACTGGTTTTACTAGCTGATGATGTTTCTGTCGAAGTGCTTAACTCGAAAGGTTTGGTACTTAGCAAACTAGAACTAGCAGATGGAGTTGAGGTTGTCCCTGTAGTGTGTGTTGGGATGTTGGTGTAAGGACTGGTAGTGTGAAGTGATGCTGAAGTTAACATTTCTGAAGTGCTCTGTTTGGCTGTACTAGAGGTTGCAGAGGCTGTTGTGCTTGCAGATGTAATGGTAGGTTGTGTAGAAGATGTCTCAACCGTGGTCACATGTGATGTAACATCCGTACTAGTTGAACTAGATGATATTTTTTCCATTGTAGAGGTTAACCCAGAAGGTTTGGTACTAAATGAATTATAACTAGTAACTGGTGTGGAGGTTGTCTCTGTGGTATCTGTTGTGATAATAGTGGTAGGATTAGATGTCTGAAGTTCTGCTGAAGTAAAAATTACCATAGTGCTATGTTTGTCTGTACTAGAGATTGAATAGCCTGTTGTGCTTGCAGCGGTAATGTTTGGATGTGTAGAAGTTTTTTCAGCTGTAGTGAGATGTGATGTAACATCCATACTGGTTTTACTAG
Source organism: Gastrophryne carolinensis (assembly GCA_027917425.1). Classification (NCBI taxonomy): domain Eukaryota; kingdom Metazoa; phylum Chordata; class Amphibia; order Anura; family Microhylidae; genus Gastrophryne; species Gastrophryne carolinensis. The sequence continues at coordinate 197,466,465 of CM051237.1, read as the reverse complement.
CTGATGTTGTTTCTATTGAAGTGCTTAACTCGGAAGGTTTGGTACTTAGCAAACTAGAACTAGCAAGTGAAGTTGGGGTTGTCCCTGTGGTGTGGGTTGGGATAATAGTGTTAGGACTGGTAGTCTGAAGTGATGTTGTAGTTAAAATTTCTGAAGTGCTCTGTTTGGCTGTACTAGAGTTAGAAGATGCTGTTGTGCTTGCAGCTGTAATGGTAGGTTGTGTAGAAGATGTCTCGACAGTGGTCACAAGTGATGTAACATCCGTAATGGTTGAACTAGATGATGTTTTTTCTATTGTACTGCTTAACCCAGAAGGTTTGGTACTAAATGAATTGGAACTAGTAACTGGTGTGGAGATTGTCTCTGTGGGATCTGTTGTGATAATAGTGGTAGGATTAGATGTCTGAAGTGCTGCTGAAGTGAAAATTACTGTAGTGCTCTGTTTGTCTGTACTAGAGATTGAAGAGCCTGTTGTGCTTGCAGCTGTAATATTTGGATGTATAGAAGTTTGTTCAGCCGTGGTGAGATGTGATGTAACATCCATACTGGTTTTACTAGCTGATGATGTTTCTATTGAAGTAGTTAACTCGGAAGGTTTGGTACTTAGCAAACTAGAACTAGCAAATGGAGTTGAGGTTGTCCCTGTAGTGTGTGTTGGGATGTTGGTGTAAGGACTGGTAGTGTGAAATGATGCTGAAGTTAACATTTCTGAAGTGCTCTGTTTGGCTGTACTAGAGGTTGCAGAGGCTGTTGTGCTTGCAGATTTAATGGTAGGTAGTGTAGAAGATGTCTCGACAGTGGTCACATGTGATGTAACATCCGTAATGGTTGAACTAGATGATGTTTTTTCTATTGTAGTGCTTAACCCAGAAGGTTTGGTACTAAATGAATTGGAACTAGTAACTGGTGTGGAGATTGTCTCTGTGGGATCTGTTGTGATAATAGTGGTAGGATTAGATGTCTGAAGTGCTGCTGAAGTGAAAATTACTGTCGTGCTCTGTTTGTCTGTACTAGAGATTGAAGATGCTGTTGTGCTTGCAGCTGTAACAATAGGTTGTGTAGAAGATGTCTCGACAGTGGTCGCATGTGATGTGACATCCGTAATGGTTGAAGTAGATGATGTTTTTTCTATTGTACTGCTTAACCCAGAAGGTTTGGTACTAAATGAATTGGAACTAGTAACTGGTGTGGAGATTGTCTCTGTGGGATCTGTTGTGATAATAGTGGTAGGATTAGATGTCTTAAGTTCTGCTGAAGTGAAAATTACTGTAGTGCTCTGTTTGGCTGTACTAGAGATTGAAGAGCCTATTGTGCTTGCAGCTGTAATATTTGGATGTATAGAAGTTTGTTCAGCCGTGGTGAGATGTGATGTAACATCCATACTAGTTTTACTAGCTGATGTTGTTTCTATTGAAGTGCTTAACTCGGAAGGTTTGGTACTTAGCAAACTAGAACTAGCCAGTGAAGTTGGGGTTGTCCCTGTGGTGTGTGTTGGGATATTAGTGTTAGGACTGGTAGTTTGAAGTGATGTTGTAGTTAAAATTTCTAAAGTGCTCTGTTTGGCTGTACTAGAGATTGCAGACGCGGTTCTGCTTGCAGTTGTAATGGTAGGTTGTGTGGAAGATGTCTCAACCGTGGTCACATGTGATGTAACATCCGTAATGGTTGAACTAGATGATGTTTTTTCTATTGTACTGCTTAACCCCGAAGGTTTGGTACTAAATGAATTGGAACTAGTAACTGGTGTAGAGATTGTCTCTGTGGGATCTGTTGTGATAATAGTGGTAGGATTAGATGTCTGAAGTGCTGCTGAAGTGAAAATTACTGTAGTGCTCTGTTTGTCTGTACTAGAGATTTTAGAGCCTGTTGTGCTTGCAGCTGTAATATTTGGATGTATAGAAGTTTGTTCAGCCGTGGTGAGATGTGATGTAACATCCAAACTGGTTTTACTAGCTGAAGATGTTTCTGTCGAAGTGCTTAACTCGGAAGGTTTGGTACTTAGCAAACTAGAACTAGCAAATGGAGTTGAGGTTGTCCCTGTAGTGTGTGTTGGGATGTTGGTGTAAGGACTGGTAGTGTGAAGTGATGCTGAAGTTAACATTTCTGAAGTGCTCTGTTTGGCTGTACTAGAGGTTGCAGAGGCTGTTGTGCTTGCAGATGTAATGGTAGGTTGTGTAGAAGATGTCTCAACCATGGTCACATGTGATGTAACATCCGTACTAGTTGAACTAGATGATATTTTTTCCATTGTAGACGTTAACCCAGAAGGTTTGGTACTAAATGAATTAGAACTAGTAACTGGTGTGGAGGTTGTCTCTGTGGTATCTGTTGTGATAATAGTGGTAGGATTAGATGTCTGAAGTTCTGCTGAAGTGAAAATTACCGTAGTGCTATGTTTGTCTGTACTAGAGATTGAATAGCCTGTTGTGCTTGCAGCGGTAATGTTTGGATGTGTAGAAGTTTTTTCAGCTGTAGTGAGATGTGATGAAACATCCATACTGGTTTTACTAGCTGATGTTGTTTCTATTGAAGTGCTTAACTCGGAAGGTTTGGTACTTAGCAAACTAGAACTAGCAAGTGGAGTTGAGGTTGTCCCTGTGGTGTGTGTTGGGATATTAGTGTTAGGACTGGTAGTCTGAAGTGATGTTGTAGTTAAAATTTCTGAAGTGCTCTGTTTGGCTGTACTAGAGATTGAAGATGCTGTTGTGCTTGCAGTTGTAATGGTAGGTTGTGTAGAAGATGTCTCGACAGTGGTCACATGTGATGTAACATCCGTAATGGTTGAACTAGATGATGTTTTTTCTATTGTAGTGCTTAACCCAGAAGGTTTGGTACTAAATGAATTGGAACTAGTAACTGGTGTGGAGATTGTCTCTGTGGGATCTGTTGTGATAATAGTGGTAGGATTAGATGTCTGAAGTGCTGCTGAAGTGAAAATTACTGTAGTGCTCTGTTTGGCTGTACTAGAGATTGAAGAGCCTGTTGTGCTTGCAGCTGTAATATTTGGATGTATAGAGGTTTGTTCAGCCGTGGTGAGATGTGATGTAACATCCATACTGGTTTTACTAGCTGATGTTTCTATTGAAGTGCTTAACTCAGAAGGTTTGGTACTTAGCAAACTAGAACTAGCAAATGGAGTTGAGGTTGTCCCTGTAGTGTGTGTTGGGATGTTGGTGTAAGGACTGGTAGTGTGAAGTGATGCTGAAGTTAAAATTTCTGAAGTGCTCTGTTTGGCTGTACTAGAGATTGCAGAGGCTGTTGTGCTTGCAGATGTAATGGTAGGTTGTGCAGAAAATGTCCCAACCGTGGTCACATGTGATGTAACATCCATACTAGTTGAACTAGATGATGTTTTTTCTATTGTAGAGGTTAACCCAGAAGGTTTGGTACTAAATGAATTAGAACTAGTAACTGGTGTGGAGGTTGTCTCTGTGGAATCTGTTGTGATAATAGTGGTAGGATTAGATGTCTGAAGTGCTGCTGAAGTGAAAATTACTGTAGTGCTATGTTTGTCTGCACTAGAGATTGAAGAGCCTGTTGTGCTTGCAGCTGTAATATTTGGATGTATAGAAGTTTGTTCAGCCGTGGTAAGATGTGATGTAACATCCATACTGGTTTTACTAGCTGATGTTTCTATTGAAGTGCTTAACTCTGAAGCTTTTGTACTTAGCAAACTAGAACTAGGAAATGAGGTTGTCCCTGTAGTGTGTGTTGGGATATTAGTGTTAGGACTGGCAGTGTGAAGTGATTCTGTAGTTAAAATTTCTGAAGTGCTCTGTTTGGCTGTACTAGAGATGGAAGAAGCTGTTGTGCTTGCAGCTGTAATGATAGGTTGTGTAGAAGATGTCTCATCCATGGTCACATGTGATGTAACATCCATACTGGTTGAACTAGCTGATGTTGTTTCTGTTGAAGTGCTTAACCCAGAAGGTTTGGTGCTTAACAAATTAGAACTAGTAAATGGTGTGGAGGTTGTCCCTATGGTATTTGATGTGATAATTGTGTTAGAATTAGATGTTTCAAATAGTATCTCTGATGTACTCTGTTTTGCTGTACTGGAGATTGAAGATGCTTTTGTGCTTTCCACTGTGATGATAGGATGTGTAGAAGTTTTTTCAGTTGTGGTCACATTAGTTGTAACATCCATACTGGTTGAGCTAGCTGATTTTGTTTCTATCTTAGTGCTTAGACCAGAAGGTGTGGTACCAAACAAATTAGAACCAGTAATTGGTGTAGAGGTTCTGTCCTTTGGTGTTACATCTGCAGAGGTAGTAAAATCTGAGGTTGCATCTGATGATGCTACAAGTTCAGTAGACATGATACTTGTAAGCTTTTTGTCAGTTGTGTAATCATTTATAGTACTTGTATCTGTTTCAGTTGAAGTCTGATCAGGTGTTGTCATTCCTGCACCATTACCTGAAACAAAAAGAAAATATAACAGATCTGAGGAAATACTAAAAAAAGATATTTGAAATTAAATGTGACAGGGCTAAGTTACTAGTTACTTAGTTAAGGTAAGCAATAAGCATATATATATTTATTCTGTTGATTTTTTATTTAAATGTGACAAAACAATTGACATCACAGCTCACTCCCAGTATAAACAGCCCCAGCCTGTGGCAGGCAAGGGCCGAGCTGTCACTGACAACCGGAGAGACTGTTGTCCAGCATTCGCTGATTTTTTGGGTGTCAGTGTCACACAGAGTGGCAGTTGGCGAGGGAAAGAACACTGGAGTCTGCAGAGACCAGCGATGGATTGGAGGTAAAATATGTATACCTGTGAGTGTGTTTTATTTACATTTAACTCTTTGTGAACTGGTAAGTGGTCCTTGAGACCCCTGTACCAATTCACAGGGCAGGAAGGGTTGTCAAGTCACCTGCCAGCAAGCAGGTGACTTGCCATTACTCTCGCCCCATTACCTGCCTCCTCAAAGCCCAGGTGGGGCAGAAGAGCCAGTGGCCTGTGTCTATGTGGGCTGCTAGCCTTGGTCTACCAGTCCCGCAGAGCCGGTGCCTGTGTTGGTTTAACTGCCGGAAAGGGGGGACCCCGTGCTGTTTTTTTTTTTTATCTTTGTCCACGGCTTTATTTATTTCTTTTTTTTTGCTCTGCAAACAGTTTATATAGCACCCATTATATCACATAAGTAACACATCTATAATATTATTATATTTGTACTTAATTTCTTGACACATATTTCACACCAGTTAGTTGTGCATGCCAGGCTACATCAGCTGCACCACCTGTAGGAATAGTTGCAAATATGACCTCATTATACTAGTCTAGCCCAGCATAGCCTATGTAAAAACTGTGTACAACACTTGTTTGTACCACTGTACTACTCAGGAGTTTAATCTGTTCTGTTCCAAATATGTGCCATCATCACATGTTTTGTTTCCCCTTTCTGGGGCACATGGGGTGACCTGCTATGTGAAATCTCCCAGCTTGCTGCCAGCTCATGCTGCCCCCCCCCCCCACGTGGCCCTGGTTCCCCCAGCTGCTCAGAACTATATTTTTTGATTATGTTCCACATAGCTCCTCTTTCTTTCCCACTCTCCTCCTAGCCTAGCTTCCCCTTGCAGCAAACAGCTTTCTTCTGTCCCATTTGGCCCTTGTTTTTCTTTATTTTTGCTGTTCATTTGTTGTTGCCAGTCTAGTGACCCTTTTTTATTCGTGGCTTCTTTTCAGCAACCACAAGATGGGCCACTCTCTTAACGTTCAGTGTGTCACGGGCCAGATCTTCTCTTTTTCAGTGTTTTGTCTTGTTTCCCTGAATCATCCCATGATGCATTTATCTTGAGGAGTTCCGGTTTATATACATATATATATACTATGTTTCTAGAGTGGCGAGCTGACTGGCGGTTGGCTTATGGGTAAGTCTGTTTATTGCTGGAGTGGATCTGCCTGTTTATTGTTTATGTTGCATTTGCAATGTGTTTTTCAGTTCTGTTATGTGTTCTGTAATTGGTCCATGTTTATTTGTCAATTGGTCTCCCCGCCCTCCATCACTTCGACTGTGCCCATGCCCCTCTTTGAATGTCCCCTTCTACCTTTTGCAATTGCAAATGTTTAGTCCGAGCATCCTGACTTACTTTTTGCTTGTTTTTCCCTAATGTTTTGTAATACTTAAGATTTGGTTTAGGCTGTTTTGATGTTGGGTTGCTTGTTAGTAATTTAATTTCCATTTTCATTTGTCTTTTAGGTGATTCTGGTTATCTGTTTACTGCCCTGGCTCCTGACACCCTTCTTCTAGCCCCAGGCACCTGGTCAGGAGGCTTATAATGGGCCCCACAGCTGCACACGGGATGTAGCTGAACGTGCCTTCGGCTGTTGAAGACCTGATTTGGCTGTCTGGACCACACAGGGGGCACTCTTCAATACAAGCAGGAGAAGGTTGTGAAAATTATCTTGACGTGCATCAGCCTTCATAATTTTGCCTTGAGCAAGAGGGTGGCAAAATATTTGGAGGAGACAACCCCTGCTACTGATACAGAGATTCCAGAGACTTAACCTGTATTAAGATCACTTCATCACCTGTCATCACCTGATTTACCTCATCACTGTCTGGACTCTTGATGGGGCAGCTTTAGCTGCAGGTGGCAGGTCTTGTGGGCGAGGTGCTGCTGGGCTGGGGAGTTGCTGCAATGTCAAGGTAAATGCACTGGGGATACATATAAAGGTTGGCTATTAACCTTGGTGTGTGTAGTCGCATAATATATGTTGCGCAGACAAGCCCCCAAAGTTGGGTGCGCATGTGGGAACTCAGGTGTGGTGTTTGGTTGACCTACTCCCCCTCTGTGCCAAGCTACAATTTGTCAACAAGTCCTATCACTGATGGGCACATGCCACCTATCGGTGTCCATCTTTGGGTTCTGGCCCCGCCCATCATGTTGCGGGCAATCTCCAACCATAACTCCTCCCGCAACCCTTTGGGGCTTCATACAGACTAAATTCAAAGATCCAACATGGCACCCACTGTGTTCACCCGTGATCAGCAGGAAGACATTATGATGGTAAGTCACACTTTAATGCCATTAAGAGAAGGTGAACAATCAGGGTAATGAATTACAAAATTATATGGCTGGGGAGTTATGGCTGCAGATCAAGCCCACCCAGATGCGAGGGGTCCAACCAGTGTGGGTGTAAGGCGATGGCCCTTAACCCTATCAGTGTCCTCTTCCTCCTCTGAATCAGCTCCACCACCAGCCATGGTGAAGAGAAGGATGTGTTGCTTGGAGTCCCACAGCGCCTGCACACTCCGGTAGGCCAATACTCCCCCAAAAACAGGTTGTCCTGCATGTAAAGTCTAATAACATGTTTGCTAAGTGCTGGTTTGTTGTGCTTCTCTGTCCCTACAGAGCCAAGCCAGTGAAGCAGAACAATTACCCAAGCATGACAAAAACAGCACATATAATAAATAAATTCTAGCTCAGGTTCTTTCCCTCTACAGACCCTGAAGAAGGGACGGCGCCGCTGAGGAGGGTGGCTCCCTAAAAATAAGCTTCAACCAATTTGGGTAATTATGCAAAAATGTGCATGCACGTACAGGCACATATGTGGACAAACAAGTGCAAATATATATAATTTTTATCTTTGCAGATGCCATGTTGGTCCCACAAGCAATATATATATATATATATGCAGAAAACCAAAACAGAAGGTGGCAGAAGTAAGAGGTGAGTAGCAGTGGGTGGAATCCAACGACTTGGCAACCAAGGTACAAGAGTAAGTGTCGACTACATCATACCCCTTTCCCCCACCTACTTATACTCCCTATTCTATTTATTCTTCTTTTTCTTTTTATTGTGAGTGTAGTGGAAAAAATGTATATTAACCCTTTTGTTGCCAAGCACGTAACACCTACATGCTCGCTTGTCCAAGTACCAAGCGGTGTTACATGCTTGATTTCCCCTCAGCTAGTTAAAAAAAAATGTAAAAAAACCTCACCTGACCCCTCGTTCGATCCGCCCGGTTCTCCTCTTCGCTCGGGGGCATCTGATCCCTCCCCCAGGGCTCTTCTGACTTTGTGTGGCTCCCGAAATACCCCACCCGTGCCGCCGCTGGCAGCTGTAGAAAAACAAAATTTACTCACCTGCAGCTGTGATCCCTCCCACCATGTCTCCTCTTCACCGGGGGGCCTCTGATCACCCCCCGGGTGAAAAATCACCCTCTCCCTCACTTCCTGGGTCGCCGGTAGCTAACCCCGCCCCTTGTGCGGGGGATGATGTCATCTATGACGTCACCCGGCATTTCTTTTCCGTCCAGAGAAGCTCAGTAGCTACGGGTGTTTGGAGGAGGAAGGCTGGAGGGGGCGAGAGGTCTGTGATCTCTGGCCCCCTCCAGCCCTCCTCCACCAGGCCTTAAGTACCAAGCCGTGTTACATGCTTGATTTCTCGTCAGCTAGTTTAAAAAAAATGTAAAAAAACACTCACTTGACCCCTCGTTCAATCCGCCCGGTTCTTCTCTTCGCTCGGGGGCATCTGATCCCTCCCCCAGGGCTCTTCTGACTTTTTGTGGCTCCCGAAATACCCCACCTTTGCCGCCGCTGGCAGCTGTAGAAGAGCAGAATTGCATTTACTCACCGGCAGCCGCGATCCCTCCCACCATGTCTCCTCTTCACCGGGGGGCCTCCGATCACCCCCCCCCTCGGGTGAAAAATCACCCTCTCCCTCACTTCCTAGGTCGCCTTGTGCGGGGGATGATGTCATCTATGACGTCACCCGGCATTTATTTTCCGCCTACAGAAGCTCAGTAGCTACGGGTGTTTGGAGGAGGAAGGCTGGAGGGGGCGAGAGGTCTTTGATCTCTGGCCCCCTCCAGCCCTCCTCCACCGATCTCCCATGAGCTGTCATCGGAGCTTCGTGGGACGTGATTGCAGCAGAAGATTGGAGGTGAGTAGTGAAAAAAATAAATAAATGTCATTTTTTTATTATGTGTGGTGTGTTTATTTTTATTTTTAACCCCTTGTGAATTGGTAAGTGGTCCATAAGACCCCTATATCGGTTCACAAAGCTGGGGGCTGGTAAGTCACCTGCGGCTAGCGGGTGACTTGCCATTAACCCCCGCAACCCCAATTACCTGCCTCCCCAAATCCCAGGGGGGCAGAAGAGCCCAGGTCCATGGAGGCTATGTTACCTTGTAACTGACAGAGTGGGGGGCCCCTGTGCCCTGTTCTACAAGCCCCCATAGCTGGTTCCCGGCTGGTCATGCTGGGTAAGGGAGGACCCCATGTAATTTTTTATTTTTTTGTAACCCTTAAAATACCCAAAACCCTATGTCCTTTTTTTTAAATTAGCCCCTTATGTTCTGTTGTCCAGCAGCTATAAAAGGCTTCCAGCAGCAGCAGCAGAGAGAAGAAACCAGAGTGATTGGTGAGGGAAGGAGAGGAATGGGAGGCAAGTATTTTAAAAAAAAGAATAAAATATTTTTTTCTCAGTGTGTGTCTTTTTATATTTAACCCGTTGTGAACTGGTAAGGGGACCATGATACCCCTATACCAGTTCACAAGGCTTAGGGGCTGGCAAGTCATCTGTGGCTAGCAGGTGACTTGCTATTAGCCCCCAGCCCCCCTATTACCTGCCCCCCAGAACCAAGGAGGGGCAGAATAGCCCAGGGCCAGGTGCTGGCTTGTAGCCGGCAGGGCGGGGGGCCACCAAAGCTGGCCCCTGAGAAAGGGACCGCCATTTTTAAACCCTTTATAGTGTGGATAATAGTTATATTTTATTTGCAAATGTTATAAAGTGCTCTTTTAAGTTTGGGGGTCTCCTGGGCAAGAATGGGGGGCTACTTGTACATATGTGGTACTGTTGTAATTGGGAGAAATGGGTCTATCACATGCAATATGGATTTCTTTAATAAAACAAATGTTTTATTTAAAATAAAGGAGACAATTTTCTCAAAAATATTTTTTGCTTTTCTGGGGTTTTTTTACGCAAAAATATAAAAAGTTGAAAAATTACAAACACAAGACATTTCATATTAAAGCCTAAAAAATAAATATATATATATATATATATATATATATATATATATAATTTTCCTGAAAATTGATGCAAAATAAACATGCCGAAAATGGTGAAAAATTCCCTATCAACAGAGAGTGACGAAACTTCGAGTAGGTGGGCAAATAAAAGGGTTGAAAGTAGCTATGCATGTTGGGTATTGTTCTTTTCAGGGGACCTTGCGCTTTCAGCTTTTCCTTGTTTTTTCGTATTTGGGTATTGATATTTTAGGAAAACATGTTTTTTATTCTGCTTTTTTATACAATTTTAAGGAAACCCTGTGCAAGAATTCTTCCAGGGATTACTTCCAGAAATATGAGCCCACTACAACAAGCTGGATACAAGCTTAACATGTGTACTTTCAGGGAATATATGGTTTATGGGGGGTATTCCAAATGTAAAGGGTTGTTTTGGTTGAAAAAGCGCAGAGTAAAATTACCATTACGCACATGCTTTACTTTGGGGTGTTTGGCAACTCTTCCCTTGACAATACCTATGCATGTTGGGTATTGTTCTGTTCAGAGGACCATGATTTTTCAGATTTAACTTGTTTGCATACAGTTTTTTTAGAAAAAATGTGGCTTTGAGTCTTCTTATTTATTTTTTTAGGGAAAATCTGTGCAACCAAAGAATTAATTAAGTGATTACTTCCAGAAAACTATGTCCACATCAACAAACCTGGTACACCTAGAAAGCTTAAGGCGTGTAATTCGAAAGAAAATATAGTTTGTGGGGGGGTATTTCAAATGTAAAGGGTTGTTTTTCTTGAAAAACTGCAAGGTGCGCAGAGCGCATATCATAGTTGTATTTTATCTGAAAATCTCCTTAATTGCTGTTTCAGTTTGGTGGAGTCCCCGGGGCAGGAAAGGGTGTCTACCAATACATATGTGGTACCAATGTAACCAGGAGGAATTGGAATTTCACACACAATAAGATTTTATTGACAAACTTACATTTTTTATTACAAAAAAACACTACAAACTGTAAAAAATAGATTTAAAAAAAATGTTTGCACATATTTCATGTATTGAGAATACACTAATAAAAAGGCCAAACAAGACATTTGAATGTCTTGAAACCCAGACTGCTGAAAAAACAATATATAATTTTCCTGGGAAATCCCTGGAAATCCCTTCAAAAATCACAGTTGAACATGTGTAGTGCAAAATAGTGAAACATGGTCTGGTAACAGAGGGTGACCAAAACTCTAGGTAAGCTGGCACTTAAAGGATTAAAAAGATCTAACATGCATTTTTTTCATGGTCGGTAATCCTGATAGATGGAGCATCCCCCCGTGTATACCCCCACAAAAATGTTAAACCTCTGTGGGAATAAAATAGAAGTAGGAAAAATTATATGGTAATAATTTAAACCTCAGAATGTATGTGCTTTAAGAATAAGTCTACTTTCGATTGAATTTTTGAAACTGTATATTTTTGTGTGGCAAAATTATGTCTTAAAGGTGCTGAGTAGAGATGAGCGAATTTTGAAAAATTTGCTTCAGCCATTTCACCGCTTTGGTCTGAATTTATTCGCAGCGAATCGCTATTAAAAACTGTTACTTCTCATGAGTTTGCAGCAGCATGAGGAGCCTATATATTGCCTAAAACAGACACACCCTGGAGTTGGCAGCTGCATTATAAGACCATATATTACCTGAAAGACACCCCCTGGAGTTGGCAGCAACATGAGGAGCCCATATATTGCCTGAAAGACACACCCTGGAGTTGACAGCAGCATAAGGAGTACATATATTGTCTGAAAGACACACCCTGGATTTGGCAGCAGCATAAGGAGTACATATATTGCCTGAAAGACACACCCTCGAGTTTGCAGTAGCATGAGGAGCATCTATTTATTGCCTGAAAGACACCTTGGAGTTGGCAGCAGCATGAGGAGCCTATATATTGCCTGAAAGACACACCCTGGAGTTGGCATCAGCATAAGAAGTCCATATATTGCCTGAAAGACACACCCTGGAGTTTGCAGCAGCATGAGGAGACCACATATTACCTGAAACACACACCCTGGAGTTGGTAGCAGCATGCGGAGCCCATATATTGCCTGAAAGACACACCCTGGAGTTGGCAGCATCATGAGAAGCCCATATATTGCCTGAAAGGCACACTGGAGTTGACAGCAGTATGAGGAGACCATATATTGCCTGAAACACACACCCTGGAGTTGGCAGTAGCATGAGGAGCCCATATATTGACTGAAAAACACACTGGAGCTAGCAGCAGTATGAGAAACCTATATATTGCCTGAAAGACACACACCCTGGAGTTGGCAGTAGCATGAAGAGACCATATATTGCCTGAAAGACACACCCTGGAGTTGGCAGCAGCATGAGGAGACCATATATTGCCTGAAAGACACACCCTGGAGTTGGCAGCTGCATGAAGAGCCCATATGTTACCTGAAACACACACCCTGGAGTTGGCTGCAGCACGAGGAGCTCATATTTTGCCTGAAAGACACACTGGAGTTGGCAGCAGCATGAGGAGACCATATATTGCTTGAAACACACACCCTGGAGTTGGCAGTAGCATGAGGAGCCCATATATTGCCTGAAACACACTGGAGCTGGCAGCAGCATGAGGAGCCTATATATTGCCTGAAAGACACACGCTGAAGTTGGCAGCTGCATGAGAAGACCATATATTACCTGAATGACACACCCTGCAGTTGGCACACTACTGGCAGGGCAGGACAGCTTTCCCAGGGCAAACTCTGCTAGTTGCCACAAATCAAGTTTGGCTGTCTAGTAGTCCAGCGGATCCTCAAGGTTTGTTGGCATGGTCATGTCAAGGTATGCCACCACCTGCTGATTCAGGTTCTGTTCCAGGTCATGCTGCTCATGAGTTGGCTCAATATGCGGGTGAAGAAAGCTACTTATCAGGGACTGTAGACTCAGGCTGCGGCTGATGGAGTTGGTACTGCTCCTGCCACCCCACCACTCCCCAGCAGCCATGGCATGAGTTGGCAGCAGCATGAGGAGCCTATATATTGACTAAAAGAGACACACCCTGGAGTTGGCAGCTGCATGATAAGACCATATATTACCTGAAAGACACACCGTGGAGTTGGCAGCTGCATGAGAAGACCATATATTACCTGAAAGACACACCCTGGACTTGGCAGTAGCATCAGGAGTGCCTATATATTACCTGAAAGACACACCCTGGAGTTGGCAGCAGCTGGAAGAGCGCATATATTGCCTGAAAGACACACCCTGGAGTTGGCAGCAGCATAAGGAGTCCATATATTGTCTGAAAGACACACCCTGGAGTTTGCCGCAGCATGAAGAGCCCATATATTGCCTGAAAGAACACACCCTGGAGTTGGCAGCAGCATAAGAAGTTCATATATTGCCTGAAAGACACACCCTGGAGTTTGCAGCAGCATGAGGAGACCACATATTACCTGAAACACACACCCTGGAGTTGGTAGCAGCATGAGGAGCCCATATATTGCCTGAAAGACACACCCTGGAGTTGGCAGCATCATGAGAAGCCCATATATTGCCTGAAAGACACACTGGAGTTGACAGCAGCATGAGGCAACCATATGTTGCCTGAAACACACACCCTGGATTTGGCAGCAGCATGAGGAGCCCATATATTGCTTGAAAGACAAACCCTGGAGTTGGCAGCATCATGAGAAGCCCATATATTTCTTGAAAGACACGCTGGAGTTGACAGCAGTATGAGGAGACCATATATTGCCTGAAACACACACCCTGGAGTTGGCAGTAGCATGAGGAGCCCATATATTGACTGAAAAACACACTGGAGCTAGCAGCAGTAAGAGAAACCTATATATTGCATGAAAGACACACCCTGGAGTTGGCAGCTGCATGAGAACACCATATATGGCCTGAAAGACACACACCCTGGAGTTGGCAGTAGCATGAAGAGACCATATATTGCCTGAAAGACACACCCTGGAGTTGGCAGCAGCATATTCCATACATTGCCTGAAAGACACACCTTGGAGTTTGCAGAAGCATGAGGAGACCATATATTACCTGAAACACACACCCTGGAGTTGGTAGCAGCATGAGGAGCCCATATATTGCCTGAAAGACACACCCTGGAGTTGGCAGCATCATGAGAAGCCCATATATTGCCTGAAAGACACATTGGAGTTGACAGCAGCATAAGGCGACCATATGTTGCCTGAAACACACACCCTGGATTTGGCAGCAGCATGAGGAGCCCATATATTGCCTGAAAGGCACAACCTGGAGTTGGCAGCATCATGAGAAGCCCATATATTTCTTAAAAGACACACTGGAGTTGACAGCAGTATGAGGAGACCATATATTGCCTGAAACACAAACCCTGGAGTTGGCAGTGGCATGAGGAGCCCATATATTGACTGAAAAACACACTGGAGCTAGCGGCAGTATGAGAAACCTATATATTGCATGAAAGACACACCCTGGAGTTGGCAGCTGCACGAGAACACCATATATTGCCTGAAAGACACACACTGGAGTTGGCAGCAGCATGAGGAGACCATATATTGCCTGAAAGACACACCCTGGAGTTGGCAGCTGCATGAAGAGCTCATGTATTACCTGAAACACACACCCTGGAGTTGGCAGCAGCACAAGGAGCTCATATTTTGCCTGAAAGACACACTGGAGTTAGCAGTTGCATGAGGAGACCATATATTGCTTGAAACACACACCCTGGAGTTGGCAGTAGCATGAGGAGCCCATATATTGCCTGAAACACACTGGAGCTGGCAGCAGCACGAGGAGCCTATATATTGCCTGAAAGACACACGCTGAAGTTGGCAGCTGCATGAGAAGACCATATATTACCTGAAAGACACACCCTGGAGTTGGCACACTACTGGCAGGGCAGGACAGCTTTCCCAGGGCAAACTCTGCTAGTTGTGGCCACAAATCAAGTTTGGCTGTCCAGTAGTCCAGCAGATCCTAGAAGTTTGTTGGCATGGTCATGTCAAGGTATGCCACCACCTGCTGATTCAGGTCCTGTTCCAGGTCATGCTGCTCATGAGTTGGCTCAATATGCGGATCAAGAAAGCTACTTATTAGGGACTGTTGACTCAGGCTGCTGCTGATGGAGTTGGTACTGCTCCTGCCACCCCACCACTCCCTAGCAGCCATGGCAGTGGAAGGTGAGCGTAGAGGGCCCACCGAGTCAGACCTGCGAGAGGATGGACCATGGCGCACATAGGCATCTGCCAACTGACTACATAGAATGTCCTTCCTCTCAGTGGGTGTAAAAAAGGCCCCCATTTTGTGCCGGTAGCTAGGGTCCAATAAGGTGGAGAGCCAGAAGTCATCACTCTGCCGATTGGTGACAATTCAGCGGTCTCTACGCAAGCACGTGAGCATGCATCATGCCATTTGTGCAAGTGACCACGGTGTGTGTGGGTCCTCTGCCTCGCCTTCCTCACAACCCTCTGCTGGCTTCTCCTGCTCCTCCTCTCCTGTCAGATGACTAGAAAAACTGCCCATTTTGCGAAACCTAAACTGTGCTTCACTGTGCCCCTCCCCCTCTTATTCCTCCTCCCCTTCAGCCCCCACAGGGTTCATGTGGTCGTCAGATGTAGGTGTCACGTCTCCAGTGCCCTAAGCAGCCATGGTTTCCAACACATGTTGTAGTAGATGAAGCAGTGGAATCACGTTGTTCATCCCGTAATCCTAAAACAATAAACACAGAGCATGCCGTTTATAATAACAAATAAAGTCCAAAGGTTATTAGACATCCACAAATAGTTTCTTAGATTCAGACATCAGCCAGCTTCCATATAAATTCGAAGTGGGTATCCCAAAGCACGTGCAGTTATACTGGAATTTTAGTGAAGTCTATAAGCAATTCACTTCAGCTTTCCACCACGTGCCCACCACCTGTATAGGTTACTCTTACCAGATGATGTGTGAGTAATGTACTCCAAATGAAGCCTTTCTTTTGTTGTTATATAGGTCACTTTCTTTTCAAGGCATGTAATCCTTATCAGACAATAAAGCTCCCAATTGTAGTTTTTATAAAGTATGTATCAAAACGGATGCCATAAAGGAAATAAAACCAATAGAAACATCTAGTTAGTGTAATACCGTTTTAATATATCTCATTAAAAGATAATTAAAAATGTGCACTCACATTTCAGATGATTAATAACAGCTTGTAATGAGTGTTAGGCGGGAGCCTTCACCCTACTCCTTCTGCACCTTGGCCAGTGATGCTGCTCGGGGAGGGGAGGATGTCCGCTGATGTCACTCTATACGGGAGATAACTTTTTTATCCGCCCAGCTGCCATTCCGTAATCCTGGCTGACTAATAAAGTAGCTTACTCAAAGGGCCTGAGCAAACGGCAGGTGTCACGAAGATCAAAGCCGATAGGGGAGGCCCCCTATCCGCTTTGATAATCAAGAAATCGGTCATGGCTTTTCTCTGTTTGTAAAGTTGGTCCAACATATGGAGGGTGGAATTCCAATGGGTGGAAACGTGCCAAATCAGACTATGTTGGGGGGATACCGTTCTGATGCTGCAGCTCAAGGAGGGTGTGCTTTGTGGTGTAGGGGTGGTTGAAGTGCACACAAAGCTTCCTTCCCATTGTTAGGATGTCTTGCAGATGGGGAAGATTTCAGGAAATGCTTGGCAACTAGATTGACCACGTATGCCATACAGGCTGCATGGCTCAGGCTTCCTTGTCGCAGCGCAGACAAGATGTTCTTCCCATTGTCGGTCACTATGGTTCCCATTTTCAGTTTTCATGGAGTAAGCCATGATTTGATTTCTTGATTATTGAATTTTAGTAGTTTCTCCCCTCTGTGACTCCATTCGCCAAGGCAAACCATGTGAAGAACAGCGTGACACCGCCATGCCCTGCACACATGGTAGGCTGGAGGGGCACTGAGACTTGTCCTTGCAGTGGAGGCTGAGGAGACGGCGGAGGATGAGGAGACGGAGTCACACACTTTCACGGGCACAGTGGAGCCCGGAGCGTGGAGACAGAAGCAGCATGACCTGTCCAAGTTGCTGTTGTGGCTGTACAGGAACCACATTCACCCTGTGAGCCGTAAAGGACATGTATTGTCCCTGACCGTAGTAACAGCTCCGGATGTGCACTTTGGTACACACCGAGAGGCTCAAGCACTGGCCCACCTTCTGTTCAATAAAATTGTACAGGGCTGGTACTGCCTTCTTTGCAAAGGAATGACGGCTTGGGACTCTCCACCTCGGCTCGGCACAAGCCATCAGTTCTCTGAAAGGTGCAGAGTCCACCTCCTGAAATGGGAGGGACTGCAGCACCTGCAACTTGGACAGGAGCACATTTAGCTTCTGTGCCTTTGGATGAGTGGGTACATACTGTTGTCTCTTGGACATGGATTCACCAATGGATTGCTAGTGGCAGGGCTGGATTGAGTGTGGTGGAGGCCCCTGGACACAGAATTTGGTGGAGGTCCCAGTACCCAGCCACAGTATTTCTTTTCCTTTAAAACAATAGTCGAGCCAAGTAACTGATTGGTGGTTGTCGCCGACTTACTGGATTGTCAGATCAAGATACTTGTGCCACCCTTGTGCGGGTGTGTGCTGCTCGAGAACTCCTGCTTTGCCATTCTGGGCCAGGGTTAGTGTATTCACCCGGCTGGTCCAGCAGAAAAGAGTTCCCTGCATTGAGCTGCCAGCGGCTGTGCTTGGTGGCTTATGTGCAGTGAGCGGCCGCCAATTGACAGCTCTGAACCCACCCATCACTGTAGCGTTGCCGACGTCGGTTTTACTGCTCTAGACACTCCGTCCTGACCTGTGGTGGCTTTGGCTGCATGTTTGCAAAAACAAAAAAAAACTTGCCCAGGCACGCCCCCACCGTTGCCGAGCTTTGTTGCTGGGCCTGCGGCCCATCAGACCAAAGACTAAAAATCTTGCCCTGCAAAGGGGTCTCCACCAAAGGTTGGTGGAGGTCCCCTTTGCAGGGCAAGTGGTGGAGGCCCCAGGGCTCGTGCCCGTTGCGCCCCTCTCATAATCCGGCCCTGCAGGGGGTACACAGTGACATTTAGGTGCACACCAACAGTGGTGGTCTGAGGGTCCTTTATTCTTTTTAAATTAAAACCTTAGTCCTTCTTGCTAAATAAATGCTACAATACTCTTGACCTACTTATTTTGTTGATATTCATAATTAATCCCCTCCTTGGGGGTAATCTGTTGAAACAGTGGTGGTCTGAGGGTCCATTATTCTTTTTAAAGTAAAACCTTATTCCTTCTTGCTATACAAGTGCTACAATACTCTTGGCCTACTTGTTTTGTTGATATTCATAATTGCTCCCCTCCTAGGGGGGTACTCTGTTGAAAGTTCTTGCTGCTAGGGGGTGCTTGGCATGAAAAGGTTGAGAACCACTGCTCTATGAGACTACAATCAAGCCTGAGCCATTGCACTGAGGGCCAGACAGGCAGAGGACACTGTGCTCATTGCTAAGGGGCTGTTCTTTTCTGGAGCCCCTTATTGCAATAACAATGCTGATATGCCCTCTACTCTCAGGATGTGGAGCCCCAGCACCAGCGGCATATAGAGAGTGAGAGCTCCTGTCTCTTTAAAAAAGACTTTGGACCGCCCAGAGATAAGATACCACTGTTGTGTGACTGTCTGCTGCTATGCAGCATTTGGGTGTCACAAAAGATCATAAGTGGACTAGATAAGTGACTGACAAAATGCAGGTACTAGCTTTGCCAGTTTGGTATATTGACCTTGCTCAGATTGGTTTCACTATGTAGGGGTATCGAAAACAGCAGCAAGCACTGTAACTGCCAGTTATATGTGCTGCAACTTCCAGGCTCCAGTAGACAGTACCTGAACCAAATGTGCCTGGTCAATTGTGAGACTGATGGGTTTTAAAGATGTCCTCTAGCATTGAAACTTGCAGTCCTGCTGCACAGCTGACACAACAAAAATAAATGTATTAATCTAAATTTCACAAATTCCTGTCCCTGTCTTCATACTTCTGTCCCCGCCGGGCACCCTCTTCCTCAGTTCTGGGCTGGTGTCCTGCGCCAGGTCATCAGAT
This sequence comes from Gastrophryne carolinensis, assembly GCA_027917425.1. Classification (NCBI taxonomy): domain Eukaryota; kingdom Metazoa; phylum Chordata; class Amphibia; order Anura; family Microhylidae; genus Gastrophryne; species Gastrophryne carolinensis. Next base: position 197,447,423 of record CM051237.1, on the reverse strand, counting down.
TTTCATCGTCCTCGCCAGCACCTTCTTCCATGGCAGAGGGAATCAAATCAAATACTGGCGCCTGCCGCTTTTCATCCTGGCTCCCAGCCAGGGTCAATCCCGATTTGGGATGCCCTAGGAGCGCCAGGATTTTGTTTCACATTTGGAAATCATTTGGGGCAGAGGCTGCCCAAAAAACATAGTAAACAACCCTGAATCATAAGGTAATATCTCAATCGAAGGCACCAGTAAACAGAAACATGTCCAATACCAACTGCATTGGATACCTTATGATGTAATAAGGTTTGTGTACAGTATATATGACTCTGTGGTACAGATGTATACAAGAATATCCTTATTTTTTTAAACACCTGCTCGATTTTTTTATATTTTTGGTAAGTGCTTGTTTCCTTATCATCTACAAGTAAATGTGGAGTCTAAAAAGGGCCTAGGGGGATATGCTGAGCTCCTACTTAGTGTGCTGTTGTTTTTACAAAAAGGAATCTGTTTGAAATATGCTGTGCTCATACAAGCACATCTGAACCCTTTGTTCAGTGGCATAACTAAAAGTGACAGGGCCCTGGTGCGAATATTAACCATTTAACTGCCAGTCTACCTAGAGTTTTTGTCACCCTCTTTTGCCAGACCATTTTTCCCTATGTTGTGCTACACGTGGTCAACTGTGATTTTTGAAGGGATTTCCTGGGATATATTGTATTTTTCGAGTGTGGGCTTTAACATGATATGTCTTGTTTGTCATTAGTTAAGTGTATTCTCGATATTCTTGGGTGAAATATTGCCCCCCTAAACGGGCCCCTTCAGTCACTATACAACCATCACCAAGATATATATACATAATCCAATAACCTAAACAATCCAGTGATTCAATAACACTTCAAAAATTACAGATTAATCACCAGGTCTCTCCACCACCTGCCAGCATCCAAGGCAGCCACGCGTTCCATGGGCAACTCCCACTTTCTAAGGCTGATACACAATTGTAATTTGTTTAAATACCATTCTTTAACATCCAGACAGACAAACTTAAAGGATGTGTAGATGTTGGGGAGAAAATTCAAAACAATACCCAACACGCATAGGTACTGTCAAGGGAAAAGTTGCCAAACATCCCAAAGTAAAGGTTTTTTCACTTAAAAATGTCAGCTCTGCGGACAAAGTGCACACGCTTTTCCAAACAAAACAACCCTTTACATTTGGAATACCCCCCACAAACCCTATATTCTCTGAAAGTACACACATTAACTTTCTGGGCATACCCAGCTTATTGTAGTGGCTTCATCTTTCTGGAAGTGATACCTCGAAGAATCCTTTGGTTGCACAGGGTTTACCTAAATAAATTAATACAAAAGAATACACACATTTTCCTAAAATATCAATATGCAAACAAGAAAAAATAAGCTAAATCTGAAAGAGCAAGGTCCCCCAAGCAGAACAATACCCAACATGTATAGGTACTTTTAACACTTTTAACTGCCAGCCTGCTTCAGATTTTGTCACCCTCTGTTGATAGGTAATTTTTCTCCATTTTGTTTAATTGTGATTTTTGCAGAAATTTAAAAAAAAAATAATTTTTTTCTTTTTGCGGCAGAATTTAGGCTTTAACATGAAATGACTTGTCTGTACTTTTTCCACTGTTCTTTTAAATATTTTTAAGTAAAAAAAATAAAATAAATATTTTTTTAAAAAAAATGTCTCTCAATTATTTTAAACAAAACATTTATTTTATTAAAGAAAACCATATTTCATGTGAAAGCACCATTTCTCCCTATTACAATGGTACCACATATGTATCATATCCATCAAACTGAAAAGAGCACTTTATAACATTTACAAATAAAATGCAACTACTATCCACACTATAAAGGGTTGAATAAGAAAATAATTGTCGTGGAGTCCCATTTCTTGGGAAGGGGGACCCCATATTTTTGGAATTTAAAGAGCTAAAAACCCTTAAAAATAAAAAAAGATGGCAGGCCCCCATACCCAGCATAACCAGCCCGGGGACCAGCTATTGGGCTTGTAGAACAGGGTGCAGGGGCCAGATTTGGTGGCCCCCACCCTGCCAGCTGCAAGCCCCAAAGCCTAAAAGCCACAGGCTCTTCTGTCTCCCCTAGGCTTTTGGGAGGCAGGTAACGGGGGGGGGGGGAGGGGCTGGCTCGGGGTTGACTTGCCGGACCCAGAGCCTTGTGAACTGGTATAGGGGTCTCATAGATCCCTTACCAGGTCACAAGGGGTTAAATGTAAAAAAAAACACACGGACACAGAGAAAGAATATTTTATTATTTTTTTTAATACTTACCTTTCTTCCATCCTGGAGCAATGTGTCCCACGCTGATCACTTTGGCCTCTGCTCTCCTGCTGCTGGAAGCCTTTTATACCTGCTGGGTTACAGGTAACATGGGGTTAATAAAAAAAATGACATAGGGTCCCCCCCTTCTGGGGGGGGGAGGAATTTTAAGAGTTAAAAACCCATAAAAATCCCAAAACTAATGGCATGGGGTCCCCCTACCCAGCATAACCAGCCCGGGGAGCAACTATGGGGTTTGCAGAACAGGGCACAGGGGCCAGCTTTGAGACCCCTTGTCCATGGCCAGGAACCTGCAAAGCAAACAGAAAAAAACATCACACAGACCACATGCCACCCAGGAGTAGTGGACTGGCATCCAAGAGCAGACAGATGAGTGGCTGCTGCTAATACACGTGAAGCCCTGCAAGGTGTTGTGTGACAATGGGCAGAACATAGTAGCAGCCTTGAGCTGAGCTGGGTAGAGACGAATACATTGGCTGGTGCATGTGCTCAACTTGGTGGTGCAAAGCTTCTTGTTCATTATCCAGGCATGATGTGCCATGTGTGCGCACTTTGGGCATTTATACCCTGCTGCTGCTTGCCTATCACACAACCACATTTAGAAATAGGCGACAAAAACCAAGTCCCACCAGAGACTTCAAATCACCAATAAATCAAACCTATAGATACCACAGAACAGAACCTGAAAACAATAGACACTCCGAGTTTACAAAGCAACATTCTAAAGGGGACCCCAAACATCCAGTTTTGACACAGTCTAAATACAACACTGAACCTTCAGTATTAATTCTTTAGACATGAACTTGTTTCATACCCCAAAAAGAAAAGATCTAGACAGAGAGGAGGAAGAGCAGGAGCTAGAATTCAACTCAAAAAGGTGAAAAGAACAAGAGAAGTGACAGAATCAAAACAATCTGATGGAATTTTTAATTTAAGTACAGTAACACTTAATAAGAATGAGAATAACCTCCTTAACAAAGGACTCAAATATGCGCCCACAACTGGTCTCAATAAATTTGATACCTATATTAATAAAAAAGTTCTTTGCAACACAGGAGACAAATAAAGATGTTTCCGAATCTAAAATAACTGAAGTTACTGGCCAAGAAGGAGAATTGATAACTAGTAATCAATATAATACACAGAACGAATTTAAACATAGTGAACTTCGGAACAATTCCACATTAAACCCACAAAACCAAAATGGTGCGGTAAAAATGTTTAGAGAAGCGGTAATTTGAGATCTGAGACAAATAAAACCAAGATCTAATTATAAGAAAAAAGAAAAGAACAAGAAAATCAAAAAACAATCAAAAGTATTAAGAACAAGAAAGAAATTATCATCAAACTGGCAGACAAAGGGGGTGGTATAGTGGTACTGGATAAAATTAAATACTTACAGGAAACTGATAAATTACTAAGTGATTAAAAAACCTATGAGAAACTAAAAGGAGATCCAACTAAGACTTACCATCTCAAATTAATTGATCTTTTAGATAGAGAAAGGAGAGAAGGTATTCTATCAAAGAATGAATTTAAGAGTTTAAGTACACCAAGAATACCAACCCTGTACCACCTCCCCAAGATACATAAGGACAAACAAAACCCACCGGGAAGACCAATTGTGAGTGGCATAGGGTCGATAACAAGCAGACTCGGAGAATATATAGATTCTTTTCTACGGCCAATTGTACAACAAACAGAAGACTATTTGAAAGATTCTGGCTCTTTTCTTAATATGATCAAACAATTCACAGACAATCCGAATTTAGTTCTAGCAACCGCCGATGTTAGTTCACTTTACACAATCATCCCGCACAAAAAAGGCCTGGATGCAGTTCGTTTTTTCATAGAAACAAAAAGCCAATTACCTCACCAACAGATTAATTTCCTGTTGGAATGTCTTGAATTCTCTCTAACACACAACTATTTTTGGTACCAGGGAGACTTTTATTTACAAAAAGTTGGTGTAGCCATAGGGGGCAAATGTTCCCCCAGTCTGGCAAATTTATTTATGGCACACTGGGAACATGATATTTTAAGGATCATCAGCCCCACAGAATTGATGTTTTATAAAAGATATATCGATGATTGTTTTTTTTCCTGTGGAATGGCCAAATAGAACAGTTACAGACCTTTTTATCTACACTGAATAATAATGATTGGAATATACTGTTTACAAGTGAGGTTAGTGAATCTAAAATTAATTTTTAGATATCACAATTTATAAGGAAAATGAAAAAATTAAAAAAAAAAGACTTTTTTAAAGAGACCGATAGAAACAGTTTTATACCAGTTGACAGCTGCCACCATCCAAACTGGCTTAGAAACATACCAAAGGGGCAGCTCACAAGAATAAAACGCAACTGCACTGAAAACACCACCTTTCTAGAACAAGCAACAATTTTAAAGACCAGATTTGTAGAAAAGGGCTATGAAAGTGAATACCTTGATCGCAACCGTGAAGAGAAATCAGACCAATTGCATCTGAAGATCCAAAAGAAGATAAGAAAAGAAAAAGAAATACCTTTCATCACTAAATTCAGCAGAGACCATAAATATATTGAGGCTATAATTAAGAAACATTGGAGCATACTCCACACAGATCCCACTTTAAGCCAGGTGATTAGCAAACAACCCGGCTTTATCTACAAGAAACCTCAAACTTTGTCTCAACATCTAATAAGAAGCTTCGTTAACCCTCCATCAAAGATAAGATTGGAAAATAAATTTACCAGATGTCGAGATTGTAAGGCCTGCAAATTAATCATTAAACACTCACCGGGAAGTATGAATAACCTCCCAAATTTTACGAACTCAATAAATTCAAAGGAATACAAAATTCTAGGGTCAACATTCTGCAACTCCAAAGGAGTGGTGTACTGCATCCGGTGTCCAAGTAATTTACTGTATGTGGGTCGGACTATCAGGAAATTAAAAACCAGGATAGCAGAACACATTAGTAACATAGAAAAAGGGTTAAAACACACAATTTATCTTCCCATTTCTTGGATAACATAATAAAAATCCACTAGGTAGGGCCATTGAACAAGTAGGATCAAACTGGAGAGGCACCAATCTACTCAAAACCCTGTCACAACGTGAAACCTACTGGATCTTTGAGCTGGATTCTCTACATCCAAATGGTTTAAATCTAGAGATAGACCTCAACTGCTTTCTCGACAACAAATAAACAGCTATTATATCACTTCAAGTGTTTGACCGATTTACATATATTACCTTCTGTCCAACTTCTTTTACATTTTTTTGAAAACATTTTTTGGAAAAAAAATTCTTTTAGTATTCTCTCAACATCTTTTACAATTTTTTATAAAAAAAAAAAATATATATTTTTTTATATTTTTAATCAGATTTTTTTCTATGGGCGTCACAATTTAAATTAATTATTCTATTTGATTGAAGTCATTTTTATTTTTATTTTTATCTATTTACTATTTACTATTTATAACACCTCAGTGAATTCAGAATTAACCTCCCTGGCGGTGTTCTCGAGCGTGACTCGGGGTTAATTTTCACTGCAAGTAGCGGTAACCCCGAGTCACGCTCGGGGTAGATTAGGCAGAGAAGCAGGACTCTCCTTACCTTCTCCTTGCGATCCAGCGATGTCCCCGCTGTGATCGCCGGTGAGAGCCCCGGCAGATGCGTCTGACTTCCTGGTTCCGTCACTGTGAGCCGCAGAGGCTCATGGGGGCGGAACTGGGCGCCAGATTCAAAAGTAAAACACACAGTAAAACACACACACAAAGTGATACAGTGAAATCCTGTGAGATTACACTGTATCACCTCAGATTTGACATTGTATTTGCCCTTTGATCATCATACACTGCCCTGCCTGCCCTTTTTCTGCCCATAAAAAAAAAAAAAATTTTATCATGGCATCAAAGCGTCACTTTAGCATCTCCAAAGTGGTTTTGGATCAGATAAGTGACAGCGGCAGCGACACAGAGCCCCTCGCAGAAATGAGCGATAGCGATTCGTGGCAAGATTCGTCATCTGACTCTGACACTGACCAGAGAAGTGGCGACAGCGACAATTCTGCACCCGACCTCAGTGATGTGCGCACTTGGTGCCCAATTGATTGTGGTATGGATGAGGTACCGCCGCCAAGATTTCCTTTTACTGGATCACCTGGGATGAAGGTAGACGTTGAGCACAATGATCCTTTGGCGTACCTAAAATTATTTCTCACAGATGACATCATTGAAAAGATTGTCATGGAGACAAATCGCTACAACGAGCAGCAATCCGCAACTCTGCATAGCAAGTTTTCCAGGAACAAAAAATGGGAACCGGTGACTAAAGAGGACACCTGGAAGTTTCTGGGGCTAATACTTCTTACTGGGGTGGTGGGGAAACCCCTGCAGAAATGGTACTGGACTACCACTACCGAGTGCCGATTTTCCCTCATAATGAAGAATTTGCACTTCACCAACAATGAGGAATTTGACGAAGCCACACATCCAGCGCCAAAACTCAAGAAGATCTGGGAAGTATACCAAATGATCCTAAAAAATTTCCAGCAGTCCTATGTGCCAGATAGAGACATCAGCATTGATGAAAGTCTGATGGCTTACAAGGGACGCCTCAGCTGGATTAAATACATCGCATCCAAGAGAGCACGGTCTGGAATAAAATCCTATATGCTCTGCGAGTCTGCCACTGGCTATATATGGAATTCCGTCATATACACCGGTAAAGGAACACAATTCAACCCCAGGTACAGCGGCTATGGGATGGCAACGTCATCAGTCCTCACACTGCTTGAGCCTTTGCTGAATCAGGGGTATTGTGTGACAACGGACAACTTTTACACATCGCCTGAACTGTACGAGTTTCTGATAAAACACAAGACTGATGGATATGGAACCGTTAGGCCCAACCGACGTGACCTGCCATCTATGTTTGTCAAGAAAAAAATGAAAACAGGAGAAATGGTTTCCTGGCAGAAAGGAAAGATGATGGCAATGCGTTGGCGTGACAAAAAAGACGTGTGCCTAATGAGTACAGTGCATAACACCTCCACTGTTATGGTCCACACAAGAGGTGGGAAAGAAGTCATGAAGCCACAACTTGTGATTGACTACAACAACACCATGGGAGGAGTCGATAGAGCCGATCAGGCGATGACATTTTATCCGGCTATGCGGAAACAACCAAAAAAAATTACAAAAAAATCTTCAGGCATCTCCTGGAACAATGCCTCTGGAATGCCTATATACTGCACAGAGGAAAGAGTGACAAGCCTCTTGTTCATTCTGACTTTATCTGGAAGGTGGCGGAGCGGATTTTTGTGAACCACCAAACGCCATCAGTGGCCGTGAACAGATCTGGACGTCGTGCTGTTGACGTTGTCAACACAGAACGCCTGACTGGTCGTCACTTTATGGATTACATCCCGCCAACCGCAAAAAAGGCAGCACCTACAAGGATGTGTGTAGTTTGCTGCTCAAAGTGAGATAGCAATGGAAAAAAAATCAGAAAGGAAACCAGGTTCCATTGCCCTGATTGTGACGTCGGTCTATGTGCAGTCCCATGTTTCAAAATTTACCACACCCAGGATGTTTACTGAATTTTCTTTGTTTGACAAATTTCATTATTTATTACATTATTGAATAAAATTATATTATTTATTAGATTATAATTCATGATTTTATGTTTCGAACTTTATCACATCTGAGAGGTCTACTAGAGTCTTCTATGGTCAGGTTTAAGTAAGTAATTACTAAGAATTGCAGGCCTACAATACATAACACCAAATTTCCATACAAAAAAATGGTAACGCTTTTGGTACAAAATTCCAGACATAATCATAACGCCAGGGAGGTTAATAATGTCTAGAGTCACAATCAATTTAGTTACTGCAATACCCGTTTAATTGCAATAATAAATATAGCTCAATTATGTTTGCACAGTTCTGATTGATTTTAGTGTATATTAATTTAATTTATTTATTTGTTATATACACAATATAACAATTTTTTAATATATTTAGACATACACTTAAATATTCCCTTGAGTGAACTTCAATATTGATATACCAATATCTCTCTGTTATACATTTATATCCCTCCTTTATACATCAATATCCCTCTATAATATTTATATTCCCTATTAAGTTTTAATTACTACCTTTATAGTATTCTAGTGTCCCATTATTTATGTATTAATAATTTATCAATATGTTCACACATCGACTATAATTATAGATTTTTAATGTTTATAATTTTTGCGGTTAACTAAATAGAGTGCAAAAGTTTAAAATGCTATCTTTTCGGATTTTTTATAAATAATCTGACTAATTATAATTATATTTATTACTCCATGCTTCATGAATTTTGTTCACAATGAATGAGTTAATGAGGAAGTGACAGCTGCAGACACGCATGCTGTGATTACGCAGAAGCCGACAATATGGTCTTGTGAGCATACAACAACAAACTACATTACCCAGCGTGCAGGGGGAAAGAATGACATCACCCACTTCCTCTAAGCAGCCCGCATGTCTGTAAACAGACACCTGGAAGACGGCAAAGGAGCCGAAACGCGCGTTGGACACATATCTGAAGCACAGACACTAGCAAGGAGCATATATATCAGAGACAGCTGAAACGCCGACATAAGAATTGGCTTGAACTTTGCTACTGTGCGCACTACTTACTTCCAATTGGAAAACAGACTAACTTTCTATGGACTTTTATTACAACAACTGCTACATTTTGCCTTGCTACTTAATGAAACGTAAGCATGGGACATATTAAGCAATGCTTAATGCTGGAAGCGCACTACTGACATTGCTGACTAAGGACTATTTTAATTGCTGCTACATTTTCGTTTAAGCAACAATTGCTTTGTGATTTTAACCATCTTTTGGACTCTAAGCATGAGTGTATATACCAATTAAAAATATTGATTTTATAAGCAAAGGTTAAAAGCACATTCATTGATCATCTGGAACTTTTAAGAGGAACTAAAAGTACAACCATTGTCATTACTATTTCATCCGGAACATTTGGAGGCCCTGGGTAGGTTATTAACCCCCGGGCCACGGCAGTGAGTCTCTTACATTCATTCTTTTTTAATGATAAGGCTCTACATCTGTTTTCTTAAAGCCGGCCATTGAAAAATCTTCTAAAAAAACACCAAGGTAACAAGCTGATATTAATCCAATAATCTATTAGAGGTGGTATAAACATTCAGGTATAAATTGATTATATTTATATCTGTGTACACACGTCTCTAACATTTTATATCGAGCGCGCATAAACCGGTTTCATTGTTACAGATGGGCTTTGTCCCTCTTAAAAACATCTAACAATAGAAACCACCCTCTTCTTTGATATCACTCCTAAGGCGTGACCCCTTAATTTATTAGGCTGCAGCTTTAGATTACATTTCCAGCGCACCCTACACCACATTTTACCATATGCCTATCTGCACCGCAGAGGAACTTTGGCCTTCCCACCCACCGCCTTATATGGGATTTGCCAACCAGGTGGAATTTCATTTTACATACTGTATGTTGGAAAGGGTGTGTGAGCAGCAGCAGCAGGCAATATTGGAGTTCCAGCTCCAAAATGCCTGGGTGAGTCGAAGTGCAGACCAACAGCACTTCACCACCAATGAGTGGGCATTCATGAGGGGAATTTGTGCCATACTGTTGTGCTTCCAATATACCACCAAAATGGTCAGCGCTGATAAATGATGCTATAGTCAGCGCTACCATCCCCATCTTCGCCTGCTGGAAAAAAACACTTCAGGCCATGCCGCAACCTAAAAAGCACTACTGGTGGAATTCCCATCTAACACTGTTGCCTCAGTGACTGCACAAGGCTGAGGAGGATGAGGAGGAAGAAGAAGTCACCAATGCAGCAGGGGCACCAGCACCACCTCAGGGAGGGAGGGTGGTAAGCATGGTCACAATATGGGACATGCTGTTCAATTCTCTGCAACATCCACCACCGTTGCGTATGGCCCATAGTACCAGAAGGCAGGCTTAGACTCACATGGTGGATGAGTATCTGTTGACGTGTCTCCTGGTACTGAGTGATGGGTCCTCCACCATTGAATTTCTGGGTCGGTAAAGTGGACATGTCGCAAAAGCTTGCCCTCTATGCGTTGGAGGTGCTGTTCTGTGTTCAGCATCACATGGGGTGTCATCAACAACAAGAGGATCCACCTATCCACAGCAAATGTGGACATCCTTACATTTGTGAAGATACACCGGGCATGGACCCAACAGAAGCACCAGAAGAACACCCGAGTGAGCGGTTGAAGTATTGGCTACCTCCATCTAATCCACCTACTCCGCTGCATCCACCTCCCACCCGGACATCTGACACCTGTTAAAAAAAATTTTACTTTATCTGTTTCTAATTTATTTTTAATTTATGTATTGATGTATTTATTTATTTTTTGTGACATAAGCCGCCTCTTCCCCCCCCAAACACATTTCCCGCTACTGCCTGTACAGCCACCATCCTCTTGTTTCTGTCCAGTCCTGAAATGCCCTTGACCCTTTGTGGCAGGTTTTTGGCGTTCTGCCTTATTGTTCTCCTCTTTCGGAATGTTGAATGATCATTTGTGTAAGGATTGTGTCCCTATACCTGTGATTTACTTCTCTACATGCTGTTTCCAAAATTCTCATATACCTGTGGCTCTGTGTTACTACAGTGGGAATGTTTTTCCTGGCCTTGAGTAAAAGCTACTGACTAAAAGATTTTGTCCACTTCAACAGGTGAGGTTATCAGTAGCTTCGGATATGTCAAGCAGCAGTAATAACCTCCCCAGGTAAGAAAGCTTCCAGTAACCCATTAGCTAGTGAAACACAAGACATCACTTTAGCACACAATAATGGAAACTTTAAAAATGCCACTGAAAGTGGAATCACCCTTTAAATCTGCCTGTCTCTGGATGTACTATGAAAAGGACAATTAGCGTATGTTTTTTTCTATGTGGCACAGTAGCTGCTTGTCCCTGGATATACAATTAGGAGGACCAGCGGGAGAGGTTTTTAAATGTGCCCAGTAGCTGGCAAGCCCTAGACATGCAATTACATGGAAAAAAAACAGATGTTGTCTATGCCCACTGACTTCAATTAAAAAATGGGCACACATGACTTTTATTATAAACCCAGTATATACAATGGCCAGAGGTGAGTAGTATTATCAAACACGCAGTATTGACAATGCAGGTGATGGCCAGAGGTGAGTAGTTGTATCAAATCCCCAGTAAGTATAATACAAATGGCTCCCACATGATCAAACACATAAGGTTTATGCAAGGGGTGCCAACAAATAAGTAGCTTTTTCTAACATTCAGTAGGCAGAATGCAAGGGGTACCAACAAGTGAATAACTTTTTCTAACACCCATTAACCCTTTTGCTGACAGCCTACCTGCAGCTTTTGTCACCCTTTGTTGCCAGACCATGTTTCACTGTTTTGAGCTCCCCATGTTCAACTGTGATTTTTGAAAGGATTTCCAGGGATTTCCCAGGAAAATGATATATTGTTTTTTTCAAGAGAGTCTGGGCTTCAACATGAAATCTCTTGTTTGGACTTTTTTTAGTGTATTCTCAATACTTTTTGATGAAATATGTGCAAAAAAAATAAAAAAAAATACATTTTTTGCAATTTGTAGTTTTTTTTGTAATGTAAAATGTAAGTTTGTCAATAAAATTTTATTGCGTGTGAAACCCCAATTTCTCCCAGTCACAGTGGTACCACATATGTATAGGTAGACACCCTTTCCTGCCCAGGAGACTCCCCCAAACTGAAACAGAGCTTTAGGAGAATTTCAGATAAAATACAACTATGCTATGCAATATGCGCATCTTGCAGTTTTTCCAGAAAAACAACCATTTACATTTAACCTCAAGCTTTCTAGGCGTACCAAGCTTGTTTATGTGGGCTTAGTTATCTGGAAGTAATTCCTAAATGTATTATTTGGTTGCACAAAGTTTCCCTAAAAAGAATAAAAAGGAAGAATCAAGCCACATTTCCCTAAAAAACTATATGCAAACAAGAACAAACAAGTAAAATCTCAAAAAGCAACATCCACTGAACAGAACGATACCCAACATGCATAGGTACTGTCAAGGGAAGAGTTGGCAAATACCCCAAAGTAAAGCATGTGCGTAACGGTAATTTTACTTGAAAATTTCAGGTCTGCAGACAAAAAGCGCACATTGCAATTTTTCAACCAAAACAACCCTTTACATTTGGAATATCCCCTATAAACCATATATTCTCTGAAAGTACACATGTTAAGCTTTCTAAGAGTACCCAGCTTGTTGTAGTAGGCTCACCTTTCTGGAAGTAATCCCTCAAAGAATTTTTAGGTTGCACAGGGTTTCCCTAAAAAAATGAATAAAAAAAAATGAATAAATAACATGTTTTCCTAAAATATAAATATGCAAACAAGAAAAAATAAGCTAAATCTGAAAAAGCAAGGGCCTCCGAGCAGAACAATACCCAACATGCATAGGTACTATTAACCCTTTTAATTGCCAACCTACTTGAAGTTTTGTTACCCTCTGTTGACAGGTCATTTTTCCCCATTCTGCGCCATGTTTAACCGTGATTTTTGCCAGGATTTCCAGGAAAATTATAGATATATATTTTGCAGCAGAGTTTAGGCTTGAACATGAAATGTCTTGTTTGCAATTTTTCTACTGTTTTTTTAATATTTTTTTGTAAAAATAAATAAATAAATATTTTTTAGACAATTGTCTCCTTTATTTTAAAGAAAACATTTACTTTATTAGAGAAAACCATATTGCATGTGAAAGCCCAATTTCTCCCGATTACAACGGTACCACATATGTATCGGTAGCCCCCCCATTCTTGCCCAGGAGACCCCCCAAACTGAAAATAGCACTTTATAACATTTAAAAATAAAATACTACTACTATCCACACTATAAACATAAGGGGTTACGTTTTTTTAAAAAATGACCCTTAAAAATCCCCAAAAAATTGAAATGGGGTCCCCCTTACCCAGCATTACTAGCCCGGGACCAGCTATGGGGGCTTTTGTGGCCCCCCACCCTGCAGCCTACAATCCCACATAGCCTATGTGGGCCCGGGCTCTTCTGCCCCCCCCCACTTGGCTTTGGGGAGGTAGGTAATTGGGGTGCCGGGGGTTAACGACAAGTCACCTGCTAGGGGCAGGTGACTTGCCAGCCCCCAGCCTTGTGAACCGGTTTAAGGGGTCTCATGGACCCCTTACCAGTTCACAAGGGGTTAAGTGTAAAAAAACACACAGAAACAAGCAGAAATAATATATATATATTTTAAAAACTTTTTAATACTTACCTCCCATCCATCCCTGGGTCCCACGCTAATCAATCTGGCTTCTGCTTTCCTGCTGCAGCTGGAAGCCTTTTATAGCTGCTGGGCGACAGAACATAAGGGGTTAATTTAAAAAAAAATGACATAGGGTCCCCCCTCCCAGGAAAGAGGGGGGGGGGGGCTTTTTTGGGGAATTTTAAGGGTTAAAAACCCTTAAAAATCCAAAAACAAAATGAAATGGGGTCCCCCTTACCCAGCATTACCAGCCCGGGACCAGCTATGGGGGCTTGTAGGAACAGAGTGGGGGGGCCAGCTTTTGTGGCCCCCACACCCTGCAGCCTACAAGCCCACATAGCCTGTGTGGGCCTGGGCTCTTCTGCTCCCCCCTGGGCTTTGGGGATGCAGGTAATGGGGGTGCCAGGGCTTAATGGCAAGTCACCCACTCCGGCTAGCGGGTGATTTGCCATCCCCCAGACTTGTGAACTGGTATAAGGGGTCTCATGGACCCCTTACCAGTTCACAAGGGGTTAAATGTTAAATAAAAAGTCACAGACAAATTAGAAAAAAAAATTATCTTTATTTATTTATTTTTTACTTTACTCACCTACGATCCTCTGTCCCCCGGCAATCTCCGATGACAGTCTGCTTGGGTGGGGCGCCTGGGGAGGGGGGCGTTCTTAGCCCTCTCCTCCTCCCTACCTCTCTCCTCCAACCACCCGAGCAGACTGATTTTCTGTCTCGGGTGCTGGCAATAAGAGGCGGCTGCTGGTGACATCACAACAATGTCACTAGCAGACCCGTTCCAGGAAGTGGGGGGAGGGCAATTTCTGCCCTCTCCTCGCCACGGAAGAGGCTGTGCCAGTGAAGAGGACACCCGTCGGGAGACAGCGCGGCCTCAGGTAAGTAAATGTCATTTTTTATTTTTTAATCTTTTTTTTACAGTTAGCAGCTGCTGCTGCCGAAGCGGGGGGGGCGCTATTCCGGGGGCTCTCCTTGAGCCATCCGACCCCCCACGGGGGATCTGATGGCACCAAATTAAAGAGGAGACCCGGTCGGAGGGACGAGGGGTCAGGTTAGTATTTTTAATTTTTATTTTTTTAACTAGCAGGGGGGAAATTCAGGCACGTAGATTCCACGTACAGTACTTGGCACTTATGTGGAGTAGAAGCAAGCACGTAGAATCTACGTGCTTGGCACTGAAAGGGTTAAGTGTCATGCAAAAGTTGCAAAAAAGTCAGTAGCTTTTTCTAACACCCAGTAAGTGTTATGCAAGGTGTGCCCACAAGTAAGTTGGTGTATCAAAGCCCAAAAGGGTCTAATACATGACGTGCCAACAAGTAAGTTGTTTAATCAAAGCCCGAAAGGGTCTAATGCAAGGTATTCCCACAAGTAACTAGTTTTATTCAAACCGGACCAACACCCATTTTAACTTTAACGGGTGTTGGTCTTGCTGTCTGATGATAAAAAGAAGCTCGGGGGGCATCCAGAATGCTGGAGCCCCCATGCACCTAACTGCACACAATGCTCGTAATACTTACCTTCATTATGAGCCCGTGCCAGTAAAGGAGTCCCCCGGGCAGTGCAGAGGATGCGACTATAGCCCACAAGACCACCCGGCGGCCAATCGCTGGACTCCTTTCCCGGCTCTGGCTCCTAATGAATGTGAGTATTATGAGCATTGTGTGCGGTTGGTGTTGGTCTGGTTTAAGCTAATACAAGGTGTTCCCACAATGAAGTAGTTTTATCAAAGCCCAAAATGGCCCAATGCAAGGTGTGCCCACAGGAAACTAGTTTTATCAAAGCCCAAAAGGGTCTAATCTAATGCAAGGTATGCCCACAAGTAACTAGTTTTATCAAAGCCCAAAAAGGTCTAATGCAAGGTATGACCACAAAAAATTGTTTTTTCAAAGCCCAAAACAGTCTAATGCAAGGTGTGCAACCAAATAAGTAATGTTATCAAAGCCCAAATGGGTCTAACGCAATGTGTGTCCACAAGTAACTAGTTTTATCAAAGCTCAAAAGGGTCTGATGCAAGGTGTGCCAACAAGTAACTCATTTTATCAAAGCCTAAAAAGCTCTAATGCAAGGCCAAAATCACTACCCGCCGTCACCATCATCAGTGATTGGCACAGAACAGAGGATTGGCGTAGGACTGAGGATCAGAGTTAGGTAGAGGAGAAAAAAATCTTTTATTAAATGATATTTTGCTCTGCAGTGTGTTATGCATTTTTTACAGTTAACCCTATGTGAACTGGTAAGGGGTCCATGAGACTTTAGGGGCTGCCAAGTCACCTGCGACAAGAAGATGACTTGCCATTAATCCTTTGCCCCATTACCTGCCTCCTCAAAGCCTGGGGGGGGGGGGCAGAAGAGCTTAATGGAGAGCAAGAAAGGGGGGAGTGATAGACCTAATCCCTTTATGTACCAGTTATTTAGTCCATGAATCTCACATAACATTTTTCAGTTAAAATATAATAATTTTATTCTAGGCATCTAAATAATAGTTCAATTTCAAATAATTACATACTAAAATCCCGAGTACAATTCATAATGTCTGGTCTAAGTGACTGATTTGTTGAAAGAATTGTGACATGTTTTGCTGATTAGCCTCTTCTGTGCCATCTAGTGGCTATAAATGTAAAGTACACATATAACTTACAAAATATCTTGCATTGATAACCTATTGAGTATGGCTTGTTAAGAAAAAAACACACACATTTTTGATTGTGAACAAATAGCAAAAGTTTGGAGTGACGCCCAAGTGCCTGTATACCAGACTTAATTGTTGAGGCTTAATATTTACGTATAAGACTTAATAAATGATGAATTAGGACCCTTGATAATTATATTGCCCGGCATGCCCTTGCATAAAACCTTAACACTTTAAATTCATATAAAAAGATTAATAAGCCGCCATAAACTTTACCTATGAGTTGGGTTAATGGGTCTCCCGTGGCGTTTCTTTCCTCCCGCTCAGTTCTCTAAAATGTTGAATTTTCGCGTTTCCTCCCTGGAATGCCAGCACTTATTGAGAGATACTTATTGATGGACCCTCCTTTGGAGAACGGGCGATTACAATGCCCAGAGCAGTGTCAAAAACCCGTCGGCCTGACGCACTATATTCTGGGCTCCATTAAATGAAGCGCAGCCGTATCACTTCCGGTATCGATGTGGAAGAAGAAGAAGATGTAGATGTTTACATGGTAATTCAGGCCAGGGTTTCAATTTCATGTCAGCATCACTGAAGCAGACCCAAACCAACTGTTTACCATCATATAATGATGGACAGGAACCCAACTCACATAGTTTGATTGTGAGTATATTAAAGTTAAGTCTGGTTAATTTGACAAATAGTTTTCCTTATAGTAAAGTTTAAAAATATGTATAAATGGGGGGCGCTCGCGAGCAGCCGACAGTGATGGCTGCAGCCTAGTTCGGCTCCTCACCGTGCGGGGGAACGGGCCCTTTTACAGCCCACAGCAGTGGCGATTCGGGGTCAGCCCGGCCGGTGAACACCCTGGGAACCTCGGGGATCTAATAGAGAGGCGGGGAGTGATCACCCCCGTCCTGTCGGCACGGCCGTCTCTCTCTTGCGGCTGCATTCAAGATGGCGTCCGCAGCCTGACTCCAGCCCCACACAGCCACGCAGCAGACGAGTCAGCACACCTGTCACAGAAGCAACTTCAGGTCAGTCCGGCCCATAGACACCTTGGGTCAGCCAGACTTGGCTGTGGGATAAGGGGTTCTGGCAGCTTATTAACCCCCACACCTGGGACGCAGTCCAAGATGGCGGCCGCAGCATAAACGCGATTGCCTGCAAAAAAGATTGTACTGAGTCACCAGTAACGTAATAGTAGGGGCCCTGGGACCAGATACCCCCTTCCCCCTACAAGTATATCCAAACAGCGAATGGGTCGCAGGGAGCGAAGCAAGCCAGCACACACTCCCAGGCAAGAGGCACACACCACCAGCTCTGGAATGGCAACTACTGCAGGGCGCTCCAGCAGGCCACAACCATCCTCCTCTCCTATACCTTCCCCAGTGCTTCTTGACTCGCAGCCTGAATCACAGTCGGAATCCCAAGTGGAAGTCTCAGAACCCCAACCATCCCCACCTACTAATCCTGGCATAAGAGACGCAGAACTTCTAGAAAGATTTAAATCAGTACTGCAACAGGAGCAGGAAACGGCCACTGAAAAGCTATCCGCCACATTTAAGATGGAGCTCAGGGATTTGAGGTCCCGCACATCTAAACTGGAACACCAGATAATCGACACTACCTCTGAATTAGAAGAGCATGAAACCGAGATACAAAGTAATAAAGATGCACTGTCATTAGCCCACCAGAAGATAGAGGACTTGGAAAATAGGTCCAGACGCAGCAATCTGCGATTCAGGGGGCTTCCAGAGTCTATTGTCGACCTTAAATCCACCGTCACTGCTCTAATACAGGAGCTAATCCCGGCAATCCCGATTTATCGCTTAGAGATGGATAGGATCCATCGTGCTTTAGGTCCTCCCAGGGCTGATGGCCAACCTAGAGACATTGTTGTTAAATTCACTTTCTACAACACCAAGGAAATGATAGCCCAAGCAGCTAGGACCCATAATAACCTGGTCTTCCAAACCCAGAAATACCAGGTCTATTCGGACTTAGCCCCAGTGACGCTTCAAAAATGTTGCCTGTTGAAACCATGCTTGCTGATACTTAAATCACTCCAAATTGCCTATAGATGGGGTTTCCCGTTCAGACTTTCCTTCACCTATATCATACTCAGTGTCTACACCAGAAGAGGCATCGGAATTATTGGATCGTTTGGGACTATCCACATCACCTGTCCCTTCAACAGCACCGCCCCAGGAGCAAAGGCCTAGAACCTCCCGACGGGACCAGAGATCCAGTAGCCAGCGGCCCTATCCTGCATCAACGCCTTCACGCGCAGTCAGGGCTCACCAGCCTGACAAAGGATGACTCTCACCGGACATTCTGATTACTTACTGCTAGAGCTGAGCAGACTCAGAAGACCCAACCTCACATAAATATTCTCAGGACTTCCCTTAACCAATCCCCCCTTTTTTTTCCCCCTTTTTCCTCTTTTTATTTTTCTCTGTTGGTGCTTGCCTCCTGATGTGGTTGGGGGCCCCCCTCCCCAGCGGGAGGCAGGCATTCCTAACGCAGTGGAAATTACCTTTAAAGTATATCAGAATATTCATGGTTGTTGCTAGTGTTTTTTCTCTTCCATTAAGAATGTTATCCTTTGTTAAATACTTACTTAATCGGTTTCGTGACCTTTAGCAACATGCACTGCCTGTAAAAAATTATCAGCCAACGGGCTTGAGTGACAGGCTGTCCATGTTGTTGTATATTTGTGCCTGTTTGAAGCATGTGGGATGCCCCCGGACCAGCCGGAATAGCCTGAGAAGCAGCGTGCCACTTAGTTGGTAAGACTGCCTGTCCCAGTCAACGGGATTATAGAGGTGCGCCATTGGCCCTCTACATTTGTTACAGTTTGCTCGGACTGGAGACGATGGGTGACCAGGGGGCCGGGGTCCCCCCAGGTGAGACACGACGTAGAACTCAATCTTAGAATGTATAAGGTTGTTCTTTTATTTTCTCCTTTGTATTAACGTATGCTGTTCTTTGTTAAGATATGGTTCTATTTGTTTTATAGTTTCCTGTAGAGTGCTCTTTTAGGAGATTTATTTCCTGGGAGGCCTTGGCCTCCTAGATTAAGGCCTCGGCTGCGGTAACCCCTCCCTTGGTCAACACATAGGGATCTATGGACCATGGCCCAGTCACTGGCTGGTTACCATTATACCCCCCACCCCCCCCCCCCCTTTTTTTGCTAATGGACGACCCGATACCCAGAAGCTTCCGGTAGTGGGTACACCATCCGGAAGGTACACTTGTGACTTGTTGAAGTCACTGATTCCCTTAGAAGCTCCCCCTTGGCCCCCTTCAACGGGCACTACTTGGGGAAGCTTAGTTGTTCATATACTCTAAAAAAGTATAGGGCGCCCGCCTTAGGCGGATTGCCTATCAGATAACTAGCCCCCTACTACTACTACCACCCCCCACCTAGAATCCTCCACTTTTAGGTTTGTGTTACAGGCCTTAATACCCTTCCTAAAGCTTCGCTACCTTAATTTCTCCACCCTCCCTTTTCCCTCCTATACATCCCTTACCCTTTTCTTCTTTTTTCTCTCCTCTTTTACTAGTCCCTATCCGCGCCACCTTAACCTTTGCTCCCCCCCCAATTTCTTGTTAAATTAGCATAATGAACCAGGCCCAAAACTCGCTAGCAGGTGCTAATCTCAACTTCAAGCTGCTTTCCCACAATGTGCAGGGATTTAACTCCCCGCACAAAAGGACTAAGGCGTTCTGTCACTACAAGCGGCTACAAGTTGACATTCTATGCCTCCAGGAGACGAGATTCTCAGTTTAGAGCTCCCCAAGATACTTGAGCCCGCAATATCCCACTTTCTTTCTAGCCTGCCACACAGAAAAGTCCCGGGGTGTCGCTATCGCATTCCGACGCAATGTCCCATTTACCTGTGAAACCCAAATAGCTGACCCGACAGGAAGGTACCTAATCTTGATAGGATGCTTACATGATACGCAGGTGACATTGGTGTCGTACTACGCCCCGAATACTCACCAGACAAATTTTTTCTCTCATCTTATGAGAAAGGTTGGAGAGCTTAGAAGGGGCATATTGATCATGGCCGGAGACTCCAATATTGCACTGGATCCTAAATTGGATAGATCACTCACGCAAAGCAATAGCTCCCCTACTACATCGTCCGCACAGCAACCCCCACATCGAATAAATGCTATGCTAAGGGATGCGGCCCTGGTGGACATCTGGCGAGAAATGAACCCCAGAACCCGTGATTACACTTTCTATTCCAATCCCCACGGTTCATTTTGTAGAATCGACCACATCCTGACCCCCCAGAATATCATCCCCATGGTCGATAAGTGTCAGATAATGATGGAGCCCTGGTCTGACCATGCTCCGGTGCCGCCTCACCCCCGATCCCCAGACCATTCAAGTGGAGGGTAAACGACTCATTGTTAGCACATAAAGACACCCATGAGCACATTTTAAAATCCATAAAGAGCTACTTTACGATTAATGCTAATTCAGCTGCTGCGGTGAGTGTGTGGGAAGCCCATAAGGCAGTCATGAGGGACAACCTCATTGCTTTAGCTACTTCCCTTAAAAAGCAAAGAAATGAGAAAGTAGCACAATTAATGTCCAGTTTAGAGCAGCTACAGAAGGATTGGAAAGCTAACCCCACCAAGGAGCTTAAGAAGCAAATAGATGAGGCAAACATACAACTTAATTTAGCACTGGATGAGGAAGTGGAGAAAAAGCTCAGGTGGGGCAAACAGAAACTATACGCTAGAGCCAACAAACCTGATACTCCCTTAGCGAACAAGATACGACATTTCGGATCTAAGCAAAATTTGATCTCCCTGAAGACCCCAGAAGGTACTCTCACAGCCAACCCAATGAAAATCGTCAAAACATTTAAGAACCTGCTAGGCAAGCTTTACGAGGCGCCCCACCCTTTTCCCCGAGACCTGGCCTCTGAGTTCTTCGACTCGGTCCCACTCCCTAAATTGCCAGAATACCATAAAGAGAACTTAGAGTCTGAAATTACAGTGGAAGAGGTTACACGAGCTATCAAAAGTTTCCACACCTCTAAAGCACCAGGGCCTGATGGCTTTACCATCTTTTACTACAAGAAATATGCTGCGGAACTTGCTCCCCATTTAGTAAAAATGTTCAATTCCCTTAAGGAACAAGGGGTGCTGGGCCGAACCTCCCTAGAAGCATACATAAGTATGGTCCCAAAACCGGACAAGAATCACTCGACCGCACAAAACTATAGACCCATTTCGTTACTTAATGTAGACCTTAAAATCCTGGGGAAGGTCTTGGTCTCTAGAATCAATGAATTTTTGGGTACACTGGTGAGCAGGGATCAGGTGGGGTTCATCCCCCACAGACAAGCTTCGGACAACATCAGAAGGTTGCTCCATCTAATCAAGCTGGCCCAAAAGAGGGATATTCACAGTCTTCTCTTATCACTAGATATACAAAAAGCGTTTGACTCCCTCTCTTGGGATTATATGACATACTCTCTCCATAGATGGGGCTTTGGGGATAACTTCCTTGCATGGATACGCTCAATGTACTCCTTTCCTTCGGCCAGAGTGCAGTATGGTGGCTACCTTTCCGACTTGTTCCCGATTAGCAGGGGCACGCGGCAAGGATGCCCGCTTTCTCCAATACTGTTTGTATTGGCCCTCGAGCCTTTAGCATTGGATTTGGCGGGGTACCACCATAAAGCATGCTTATTTGCCGATGACATTATATTAATTCTTTCACAGCCCCACATCTCGTTACCTAATGCGCTCCAACTTCTGGATGACTTTTCTAAGATTTCGGGTCTTAAAGTTAACAAAGAAAAGTCACTAGGACTAAATTTAAACATCACCTCCCAGGCTCTAGAGGCTCTCCAATTCAACTTCCCTTTTCGCTGGGCACCAGGGGCATTATCGTACTTGGGAATTACTATTGCACCTCGCTACCACTCGCTATACCAGGCTAACTACCCTCCTCTCTTCCGCTCACTGAAATCCATGCTGGACTCATGGCGAGGACATGAGATCTCATGGATAGGGAGAATAAATGCAATTAAGATGACCTTGCTACCCAAGATGCTATATTATTTCAGAGCGCTGCCGGTTTATATTCCCCACACCAAATTAAAAGTATGCAAAATAGCATCATGAAATTCATCTGGGGAAACACAAGGCCAAGGGTAGCCAGGGCAACTATGTTCAAACACAGAAAGGAAGGGGGCTTGGGAGTTCCATGTATCAATAAGTATTACCTGGTAGCGCAGATTGCGAAACTTCATAATTTGCACCTGAGGATGGAGATTCCACTATGGGTGTCCATGGAGACCCTTGCGTGCGATCCCGCCCCCATAGATAGCTTAATATGGACCCCCCCACAGCACAGACCCCAAATAGTGTGCCCGATCTTAAATTATTCCCTTCGAATGTGGGATGGAGTCAAATATTCAGGTAATTTGATTCCTCCGCACCTCCCGGCAATGCGGCTGCTCAAAAACCCATGGTTCCGCCCAGGAATGGCAAGCCCAGGAGCGTTTATTTGGTGGGATCGATCAGGCATCGGCAAAGTCCATCACCTAATGGACGGGGAGGGAATGGTTTCCTGGTCTGCATTGGTGGCGAGGGAGAACGCACCGGCCGTGGAGCACTTCAGGTATCTCCAAATCCGCCATTGGCTTTCCCCTCTGCTTAAAAACAAAACCCCGGAATTGAAATGACCACTTTTGAGAGGATCTGCCTACGGGGAACTCCTACCCGGGGCCTGATATCTACCATTTACTCGCACCTTACAGCGCTCCCCTCTGAATCGAAACATGGGTATATGGTTAGATGGGAGGCAGACCTGAATCGGGTAATAGACAGGGGGGGATGGGTGAACATTTGGACTGGGATTAATAAGTGCTCCAGAAATGTCACCACCTTGGAAGCAGCATATAAAATGCTTACAAGATGGTACTTGGTGCCGGCCCGTATAGCAAGGGCAGTCCCGGGATACCCAGCGAGCTGCTTCAGGGGCTGTCCTGAAGAAGGCACGGTCCTACATATCTGGTGGGAGTGCCCGAAAGTTGAGGTTTTGGAATCTCGGGCCTGATGGGACGGAGATGTATACCCGCCCAGTTGCCCAGAAGCATGATCATCATGTAATAGCTAGCGCCAGTGCAGCCCTCCTGACACCACAGTCCCCAAAGAAGATAAAAGGAAATATCTGAAAGTAATGTGTTGTTTTCTTCTTTGTATAGATACGGACTATGTAAAAGTGATATGTTAATGTGTGATTGTCTGGTAAAAGTAATGATCTGGAGCTTTATTCCCTTTTATTCTTGATTCCCCCCCCCTTTTTTTTTTCTTTCTTTTGTGTATCACATTATTGTACTGTGTAATTGAGCTGTAATACTTTTAAAAGACAATAAAAAGATTGAAATGAAAAATATGTATAAATATTACAAAAATGAAAGAATTTTTTAAATAAAATAAAAAACCTCTCAGCTTTAAAATACGAAGCAAAACTTATGGCTTTATTAAGACCTGGATAGTTAGACACTTAGAGGTCATATAGCCATTTTGTTGCCCGTGTAATGTTTCCTTTTCAATATTGCCTCCCCTTGGGTGCCATGGATCCTATCTGGACCTTGGACAGTAAGGCCTTGCATTTTTCTAACTGCTGATTCCTCTTGCCCACATAGAATCTACTACATGGGTGAATGAGGTACATATATTACATTTGTTGAATTGCAATTAATAAAATGTTTCAACATTATAGGTGGTTGATTGGGTATTGTTATCGTATTACCTGATTTAATTAATTTTCACATGCGGCATGACTGGCACTGATAGGTACCCTTTACCCTGCAGCACTCAGTAACGGGGGCTCTTTTATAGTGACTACTTATTAATTTGTCGCAGAGGTTCTTACATCTTCTGAAGATAATTTGTGGTCTTCTGGGGAGGAAGGTCTGAAGGTGTCTATCATTCAATAGTATATGTCAGTGTTTGTTTAATACCTGTTAAATTCTAGAACTCGATTGTGTATCATGGAGGGACCCTTATGTGCTTTGGGTGGTTTAGGTTTAAAAAGTAACTTATCCCTGCTTCTATTCTTTGCTTTTTTAAAGGCTTGTTTCAGAACCTTTTCACTTTAGCCCCTGTTTATCGGTCTCTGTTTAATACCTGTAAGGAAGTCCTCTAAAGTTGTACAATTTATACATGCCCTGATGTATTTTCCATAGGGAATACTGTTGAGATAATGTTTTGGGTGGGCACTGCTGGATCTAAGAATTGTATTAGCTGCAGAGTTTTTTCAAAACAGACTTATAGTGATTAATCCAGTCTGATCTTTTTTGACTTGGTGAATTTCGATCATTGATGTTCAATTTAGATACAAAATTTACTAGGCATTGTGGGCTGCCTGTACAGACAATAAAGATGTCGTCTATGTATCTGTGCCATGTTAAAGCATTTTAAAACATGGCACAGGTTCCTCAGACAGTTCATCCTCACACCACAAATCTCTCTCTCACCTACCCAGATACAGGTTCGCCAATGATGGGGCGTAGTTTGTCCCCATTGCCAACACCCCTTTTTTTTTAAATATATATTTCTTTACAATGACACAATTAGGAGATGGACAATGGTATGACATGATAAAAGACCTAACAAAGAACAAATAATCCAACAAGGCCAATATAGAAAAGCAGGAAATTATCTTGAGTACATTTAATGAGCTATATTTAATTAAATTACTCTCCGAAAAATCAAGAACATTGCAGGACCTACATTTCCTACGAGGTTATGCAGAGTTAAACCGGACCTTCAGCATCATTTATTAAAAAGCCCAAACTCTTAAAAATCTATTCCCCAGCATCTAAAATTAATATAGTTTTACATTTTTGGTCACTTACTTTTTATTCTTTTTCCCACTGGGCTGCAACTCTGTTCAGAGCTCTAGGATACAGGCACCGCCATCTTGCCTCAGAAGCATCACATACTGAGGAGAGGAGAGGTTGGCAAAAGTACAGGGGGTGGGTTATAGCTGTGCTTTGCACAGACAGTGCAGTGCTGGGGTCAGGAAAAAACAACATTTTTAATGTGGGAAATCTGTATGTACAGAGTGGGGGAAACTCTTATTCAGGGTGAAGGTCCGGTTTAAATATAGCGACCAAAGGTCTCCGTTTGAGGTAATTTCCTCTGATTGGAAACATAGATGACATTTTTAGGAAAATTGGGAGGATATTCTCCAGGAGTGTTCACTAAAATGAATCCAACTATTGATTTTCCAACATTCAAGTCAGCTAGCGGATATTAATAAACAACTTAAGTCAGCAGTGGATGCCCTAGAGGCCCAGGAGAAGGATGGTTTTATGAAACGGGACAAAAACATCAGAAATTCCATTGAAAAACTCATTAGTGGACTTTTAGAAATCAAGGAATGAAAATTATTTAGGGACAAATCGTCCTACAAGAAAAATTAAGCATACATATGGCCCATGGGCAATACTGATGGATTGATGCTGCCTAGAAAGAGGGAATGAATGAATGAAATGAAGATAATAAAAAAGGAAAGGGGAGAAAAGGAAAAAATAAAGAAAAATAAAGTAAGAAAGATGGAAAACATAAAGAAAGCGAGAAGAAAAAATGAAAGAAGAAGAGGGGAAGCAAGTAGTACAGAAAATAGAAAAGAAAGGGAAGAAAAGACATGAAGTAAGGCAGTAAAGGAAGAAGAACGGAGAAAGAGGAAAAGAAAGAAAGAAAGAGAAAGAATGGAAAGAGGAATTAAAAAAAGTGAGAGAGGAAAGAAATAAGGAAGAGAGAGGAAAGAAATAAGGAAGAAAAACATAAAGGCCAAAAAGGAAGCAAGGGAAAAAGTAAAGAAAGAAGGGAAAAAGGTAAGGAAATATAGAAAGCAAGTAAAAGGCAAAGGTGAGTTGAGGAAGTGAGGAAAGAGAAAAAAAGGAATGCAACAAAGGAGAAAAAAAGGATTGGAGGAAAGGGAAGTAATGCAGAACGGGAGAAGGAAGGAGGAAAAGATAGAAAGAGGAAAAAAGTAGACAGGAAGACAACAAAGAGAAGAAAAAGGTAAAAACAAGGGAAGGAACAAAAGAAAGGGAGAGAGGAAAGAAAATATAAAAAATAAGAAAATAAAGATTGAACAATCAAGGCAGGAAGAATGGAAAGAAAAAAAGAAGAAAGTTACAAAATAAGGGAGGAAGAAAAGAAATGAAGAAATAAGTCATGAGGACAGTTAAATGAAAGATCAATACAAGTGCTGCATAACCTTACTTGGCTGGTGAGCTACTTTCAGGAGCATGGCATGCTGGGAGGCACATGCTCTGTGCCATGTGCTGCACTTCCCATTCTCTGCCCCTTAGCTAAGGTACCTGTTAGTGCTGCTGCCTGTGTCCTCAGTGATGGTGGCGGCCATCTTGTCGTAGCCCCTGCTGGTCTGAGCTTCATGTAGCTGATCTCAACATGGAGCATATTCACCTAGACAGCAGCTTGGAGTGGGGTGAAAGGAGGGGGAGACTAACTGGAGTCCAGACACATGTTTTCGGCACCTGAGACTGCTTACAGGGCCATGCTGAGGGAGGCCAGGCTGACACACAGAAAGGGAGAATGACAGACAGGGGGCGCTGTGCTCAGCTTCCCATTCCAATTGTCTCTGGTGGTCTAGCCCCACCCCTTTCCCCTCACATGTTTAGTTCATAGCTGTCTGAGGAAGTGGATGTTGATGGCTTTGTGTGGAAAAATGCTATTGGCACCTATTAAATATGGCTGGCAGCTGCCTGATTGCTTGCAGATGGAATTTATTTTTCTTTTAAATTGAATCGTTGCTGGCTGGAGACCCTATCCCCGCCCCTACTGTAGCTCCACCCTAGTGCCAAATACGGCCCTGCTCCCAGTGGAGGACTTCCGCATGGAGTTCCTCAGATAGCTTGAGATAGAACATCAAACAGAAATAGAGACAGACCAGGGTGTGACAGAACATCCTAGGTGTAGGTAATTTCTCTATGTGTGTAGGTTGGTGTAATATATATGTGTGTGTATATATATATATATATATATATATATATGGACCTTGGCTGACCCCTCTGCTCTGCATAACTTCCCACCCTGCATGCCATAAAACTCCCCCTGCATGCACACAGGGTCGCCTCGAATGACTCTCCCCTCATAAAACTGCAAAGCATAAACAAAGTGTTATCAGGATCAACTAGCCATGGAGAGCAGAGACAAGGTCCATATCCTGCCCCCTTCCATGGAATGTTCTCCTCATCCCCCCTCCCTGTGGAATCCCAGGACAGATGGGGGATGTCATGTGGACCAGCTTTCAGGTACCCAAAAATGGAGAATCCCATATGAACCAATCAGACAGTGGGTGTCTCCAATCGCTCCGCCCTTAGGAGGGGTCAGGAACTGACCCCTGGTTGGAGGGAATAAGGTGAGCTACAGATTAGGGACAGGACACTCTAACACTTACCATTAAGAGTGACACACGCTCCTTTTTAACATCGAAGCATTAAGACCAGACCAAGCATAAGACCAAGCGTGTGGGGACTGGCAGACAATTTGAATCAATCGAAACCACAGCCCAGACGGACTCTTAAGTATATTTTTGACCTTTTCATATTTTGCATTGCTATTTATCTTACCGTGTTTTATAGTTAACTCTGTTTTTATCACCTTGCATTGTGTCTCTTGTTGTTTTTGTGTTTTTCTGTTTGTTTAAATAAATTCTAAAAATACAGCAGAGGGTCACTGATGCTTTAAATTGATCTGATCTAAAAAGCTCACGCTATTTCTGAAGAGCCTGGCTACCTTACTTGCCTAGGACGCTAGATCGCCCCCGCCTGGAAGTGGTTGTGGGTCGATCGATACGTACGATCTGATTGTATTGTGTGTGGCCTGTACTATATTATAGAGTTGAGCACTGTTTGTGTTCTGGTGGCAGCAGTTTATAGCCACACGTGTTGCCAATTGAACAATTGCAGTGACACACATGGGGTACGATTGGTCGGTTTGATCGGATGAATGATCAAGAGGTCTGATCAACCCGTGCAATCATCACACAGGGCAATAAAGTGGTATAGACAGTAAAACTCTTGAAGGAGACTCGAAACATAAAGGCCCCCCAAGAACAGAAATCAGTGTGGGGAAGTCTGGGGGCTCCAAAAGGAAAATGGTACAGTCAGACCATAGGGACAGGGGAGGTTTTTGAGACACAGACAAAATAGAAAGAGAAACAGTAGGAGAAAACAAGAAACAAAAACACAACAAACAAAGAGGTTAACTTTGTTTCCTGACTAGGCATAGGCTCTGCAGATCATCATATTCATTTAATTATTCAAGCTCAAGAACTAGACAATACTTATGCCACTGATATAGATATAGTTAACTTATTGAGCATAACCCTGACCCAAGAACAGAAAGATCTTCTTCTGTTTAATTTTTTTTCCAACTCAACAGGTACAAATATTTGAAACCATAAAAGATCTGCATCTTTTTACATGGAAAATCTTATGTCAATATCAATTTTTGGACAAAAGTGGAGAAACCTCTTTTAGGTCGAAACATAGGGGTCTCTTAAGAGGAGTTGGCTAGGGAGCCCACAGCAGTCAGGATATCGCCATCAGCAAACCGAGAATATAAGAAATCCTCTTCATATTAACCCCCACTAAACTTGAATCCCCATTTGT
This sequence comes from Gastrophryne carolinensis, assembly GCA_027917425.1. Taxonomy (NCBI): domain Eukaryota; kingdom Metazoa; phylum Chordata; class Amphibia; order Anura; family Microhylidae; genus Gastrophryne; species Gastrophryne carolinensis. The sequence continues at coordinate 197,418,461 of CM051237.1, read as the reverse complement.
AAACAATGTCACAACAGAAATTAAGAACATTTCCAAATCCAGACACAGGAGACCCAATTTATCTATACAACAGAGAGAGGCTATAAAACAATTCAAAACTAATTTGATATTGATTGCAAAGCTGGTAGACAAAGGCGGCAATATTGTGGTTATGGATACGTTTAACCCTTTAAATGCCAAGCATGTAGTTTCTACATGGTTGCTTCTTCTACCGTTAAGTGCCAAGCACGTAGAAACTACGTGCCTGGCATTTCCCCCTAATAGTTAAAAAATATAAAAAAATAAACACTTACCTTTGGAATTTTTGTGAAGCTGGGGGTCCCCTCTGCCTCCAGGGGGCCCCCGATCCCTCCCCTGTCATCCTCCGTCTTCAGGAGGGGGCCGAAACCAGCCCCCCCCCCCCGTTTCCAGCGCTGACTGTTCGGCTGTAAAAAAAACAAAAAAAAAAATGGCATTTGCTTACCTCCACGCCGATCCTTCTGCCTCCGGTCTCCTCTTCACCAGGATGGGGGGGTCCAATCTGTCAGATGCCGGTGGTGATTGGAGCAGGGCGGGTGAGAGGCGAGCGGAGCCTCCCCGTCTCTCAACCGCCTGCGCCGATCACTATCGGCATCTGTCATCAGATGACAGCGGGTCCGATCTGTCAGATGCCGGTGGTGATCGGAGCAGGGCGGGTGAGAGCCGATCGGGGCCTCCTCGTCTCTCATCGGCATCTGTCATCAGATGACAGTGGCGCGGGACAGCGACGAGGGACCCAGGATCGGAGGTGAGTACAGTGAAAAAAAAAATAATAAAGATAATTTTTTTTCTCTTTGTGTGTGGTGTCTTTTTTTTTACATTTAACCCTTGTGAACTGGTAAGGGGTCCATGACCCCTATACCAGTTCACAAGGCTGGCGGGTGCCAAGTCACCTGCGACTAGAGGGTGACGTGCCATTAACCCCCAGCACCCCCATTACCTGCCTCTCCAAAGCCCAGGGGGTCAGAGGAGCCCGAGCCCATGGGCTATGCGGGCTTGTAGCCTGCAGGGCCAGGGGCCACAAAAGCTGGCCCCTGCGCCCTGTTCCTACAAGCCCTGCATAGCTGGTCCCGGGCTGGTTACTTCGGGTAAGGGGGACCCCATGTCCCAATTTTTTGGGGATTTTTATGGGTTTTTAACCTTTAAAAATCTCCCAAAAAATGGCGCCCCACGGGAGGGGGTACCCTATGTAATTTCTTTTTATTAACCCTTTATGTTCTGTCACCCAGAAGCTATAAAAGGCTTCCAGCAGGTGAGCAGAAGCCAGTGATTGCCGAGGGACAATTTTTACATTTAACACCTTGGGAACTGGTAAGGGGTCCATGACCACCACCAGTTCACAAGGCTGGCAAGTCACCTGCGGCTAGCGGGTGACTTGCCATTAAGCCCCGGCACCCCCATTACCTGCCTCCCCAAAGCCCAGGGGGGGGCAGACGAGTGGCCGTGGCCAGGACCAGGGGCCACAAAAGCTGGCCCCTGCGCCCTGTTTCTACAAGCCCTGCATAGCTGGTCCCGGGCTGGTTACTTTGGGTAAGGGGGACCCCATGTCATTTTTTTTCTTTATTTTTAAGGGTTTTTAACCCTTAAAAATCCCCCCCCGGTCATTTTTTTTCTCGATTTAACCCTTTGTAATGTGGATAGTAGTTGTATTTTATTTGTAAATGTTATAAAGTACTTATTTCAGTTTGGGGGGTCTCCTGGGCAGGAACGGGGGTCTACTGATAAATATGTGGTACCATTCTAATCGGTAGAAATGGGGCTTTCACGTGCAATATGGTTTTCTGTAATGAAATACATTTTTTATTTAAAATAAAGGAGTCAATTTTCTAAAAAAAATTCTATTTATTTTTTTTTTCTTTTACTCAATAATATTGTTAAAAACAGAATAAAATTTACAAACAAGACATTTCATGTTAAAGCCTAAACTAAAAAAAGAATATATATAATTTTCCTGAAAATTCCAGCAAAAAATGGCGCAAAACATGGCGCAAAGTGGGGAAAAATGACCTGTCAACAGAGGGTGACAAAATCTCAAGTAGGCTGGCAATTAAAAGGGTTTAAAGTAGCTATGCATGTTGGGTATTGTTCTGTTCGAGGCACCTTGCGCTTTCAGACTTAGCTTGTTTTTTCTGGTTTGCATATTTATATTTTAGGAAAAGGTGTCTTTTATTCAGCTTTTTTATACATTTTTTAGGGAAACCCTGCGCAACCAAAGAATTCTTTGAGGGATTAATTCCAGATGAGCCCACTACAACAAGCTGGGTACGTTTAGAAAGCTTAACATGTGTACTTTCAGGGAATATATGGTTTATGGGGGATATTCCAAATGTAAAGGGTTGTTTTGGTTGAAAAATTGCAAGGTGCGCACTTTGTCTGCAGAGCTGAAATTTCCAAGTAAAATTGTCGTTACGCACATGCTTTACTTTGGGGTGTTTGGCTCTTCCCTTGACAGTAGCAATGCATGTTGGGTATTGTTCTGTTCGGGGGATGTTGTTTTTTCCAATTAAACTTGTTTTTTCTTGTTTGTATATAGTTTTTTTAGGAAAATGTGGCTTTGATTCTTTGCAATGAATACATTGAGGGATTACTTTCAGAAAACTATGGCCTCATCAACAAGCCTGGTACACCTAGAAAGCTTGAGGTGTGTACTTCCAGAGAATATATAGTTTGTTGGGGGTATTTCAAATGTAAAGGGTTGTTTTGGTTGAAAAATCGCAAGGTGTGCACTTTGTCTGCAGAGCTGAAATTTTCAAGTAAAATTACCGTTACGCACATGCTTTACTTGACAGTAGCAATGCATGTTGGGTATCGTTCTGTTTGGGGAATGTTGTTTCTTCAGATTAAACTTGTTTTTTCTTGTTTGTATAAAGTTTTTTTAGGAAAAGGTGGCTTTGATTCAGCTTTTTTATCCTTTTTTTTAGGGAAACTCTTTGCAACCAAAGAATACATTGAGGGATCACTTCCAGAAAACTATGGCCACATAAATAAGCCTGGTACACCTAGAAAGCTTGAGGTGTGTACTTCCAGAGAATATATAGTTTGTTGGGGGTATTTCAAATGTAAAGGGTTGTTTTGGTTGAAAAATCGCAAGGTGCGCACTTTGTCTGCAGAGCTGAAATTTTCAAGTAAAATTACCGTTACGCACATTACCTTTACTTTGGGGTGTTTGGCAACTCTTCCCTTGACAGTAGCAATGCATGTTGGGTATCGTTCTGTTTGGGGGATGTTGTTTCTTCAGATTAAACTTGTTTTTTCTTGTTTGTATAAAGTTTTTTTAGGAAAAGGTGGCTTTGATTCAGCTTTTTTATCCTTTTTTTTAGAGAAACTCTTTGCAACCAAAGAATACATTGAGGGATTACTTCCAGAAAACTATGGCCACATAAACAAGCCTGGTACACCTAGAAAGCTTGAGGTGTGTACTTCCAGAGAATATATAGTTTGTTGGGGGTATTTCAAATGTAAAGGGTTGTTTTTCTGGAAAAACTGCAAGGTGCGCATAGCGCATAGCATAGTTGTATTTTATCTGAAAATCCCCTAAAGCGCTGTTTCAGTTTGGGGGAGTCTCCTGGGCAGGAAAGGGTGTCTACCTATACATATGTGGTACCTCTGTAACTGGGAGGTATTGGGATTTCACACACAATACATTTTTTATTACAAAAAAAAAACACTACAAATTGTAAAAAATTGATTTTTTTTTAATTTTTTTGCACATATTTCACCCAAAAATATTGAGAATACACCTAAACAAAATGGCAATCTAAAAAGACCCTTGCAACAGAGGGAGCTGGAATGGATCTACAACCTAAACACCAGAGCACCATATGGGATTAATGAGGAATTTGTTTTTACGTCCTTTTTGGGCAGGGATGGTTAAAACACTATTTTAATAATGGATTAGATTGTCACTGGGTTTCATGCATTGTAGGATTTTGTACAGTTTGTGTGTATTAATGTTTTTCTTTTTCTGTTTTTTGTTTGTTCCTAGTTTGTTTCACTAATTTGGTTTTGGTTGCCAATCTGGATGCCCCCTCTGTGAACCGATGTGATTGCGCCACAAAACAAGAAGATGTATGCGGAAATCAGCAACATTTATCTTCTTTTGATTCTGTATGATATTCATCCACCTACCCCAATATATGTATATATGCATGGTCATAAAGCTTTTCTCCTTACCTTTCCAGAAATATGTTAATATATCAATGGACAGAGCACTTCTGTGCTTATATGACTGTCATATATATTGGAGATTTGACAGCCACTAGAAATGAGTTCTGGATATGTGGATATCTACTAATAGTGACATGACAGAATACATCTGCACATAGGGAATTATCTGCTCCCCAGATTAGTCAAAAGAGCTGCCGCTATATATATCTTGATTAGCTTTTCCTTTACATTATTGTTTCATTCCCTCAAAATTGATATTTTCTTGTATAATTTAAATTAAAAAATAGATCTGTGTAAGTTAGTACATTTTGAGCTATTGTAATGATCCGTGGAAATCATTGTCAATTTTGTGTATGTGTATAACTCTGTTGCACTGTGTCAACAGATGGCGTGCTCCACTTTGTGGTTCCCTCCTCCCATTATGTCATTCGCTGCCTTATGTGCTCTTTTTGAGCTGCAGACGGGGAGGTCGCTGGTGCCTGGGTGTCTCCTACTGCAGGGGAGAGCGCCTGGACACACGGCGAACGGCGCGTTGCCCCGGCACTGCTGATGCTCTTGCGTTCCATGGTGCATGGGGCCTGAGAGTGGTCATGTGATCCCCACGTACTCCCCGAAGGGAGAACGGACGGGGCGTGGCCAGACGCTCGGGTACGTCCATGTGCTGCGCATCGTGAGCTGTCTGTTGGGGGATTAAAAAGGGCGCAGAGACCTTTGGCATGTTTACATCCTGATGAAGTGGGACGCTTTGGGCCCACGTAACGCGTCGATGTGAGCTGAGCTGGCCAGGATTGGGACCTCATAACATGGTGATATAATTTTGGATTTATCTTACCTACTTTGCCCTTATGTGGATTTATATACTTATCACCTTGCCCATTTAGATGCACTTTGCACTTTAATGTATATATATGAGATTATGGTTAGTATTAATTTGAAGTATTCACACTTTGTATTTATATTTTCTTCACTGTTTGTATTGTCTGTTTTATGAACTATTGTCATTGTATAGCACTGTTTGATTAAAAACATTTTTGTCTGTGTTTAACATCAGTGGCTGGTAGCCACTCACTGTAGAATTCACAGTTATCACTGTAGATGGGTAGGGTGCAATAGCATCTGTAGGTTATCAATAGGGCCTTGTGCAATATTATTTGATTCATTAAATCGATTTATTGATTGGTGCAGATTAGGTCCCGGAATTTTTTTCCTTGGCAGCTGTATATGTTTTTTAATTGTTTTTATGTGTCTTTGTATATTTGACTTCTTCTGACTCCCAATCAAAGATTTACATATTTTTATACATTGGTGTGGTGGAGACCTTCTAGGACCGATCTGGTGGTTCTTCATTGCCTTATACTGTAATGCCAGAGAGCATACTGAGCATAGCAAGAGGCTGTCACATCAGATTGAATAAAATTATTCACCACAAGTGTATAAAGCCTTAATTAGCAGAAAATGAATCAGGTATTGATCAGCGAGGATTTCTGTATACCTCCAGCTGATGTCACTGGCTAGATATTCCACATTTGATGGTTGTTTGGACTGATTGGCTGTTTGACATTTGCCCAATGATGCAGCTGCCTACCCACTATTTTCCATTCCGTGCTTCTTCTGCCAGTGCTGCCAGTAGCACTATCCCTAAGCAGCATCTCCTTCCTGTCTAATCCATTTCAAACTATGCTGCTGGGAACCCTGTTAAAAAATCTATTTTCAAACATCTTGTTGCTCCCCAAGGAGATAGGAAGCCATTTCTTCTTTATCATTTAACTTGTCTAAAAGCATCTTGTTGCTCCCTAAGAAGACATACTGTATGTATCCATACACAAGATCTTTCACAAAAAAAGCAATTGCCTTTCGTTCAATTATACTTGCTACCTACTGTATTACTGTATAATTGTAGGATTCACAGATGCTGGCTACTATTATTGTACTATTAATTCCCTGTTTTATAGCATTGTATTATTGCTCTGTTTTCCCCAAACATTGTATGTTGCTCTTGTATTTATGCTTGCATATACTTAGCGGAAATAAAGGCTACTGATTAGCTTCTTTTGATACTGCTACATGTGGATGGACATTGGCAGGCTCCCCCAACGAATCAGGCCTAGAGGTTAAGGGTAAAAGTCATAAGCTATGTTTGTTTGCAGATGGTATGCTATTATTCCTCACCAACCCATCAGTCCTCCCAGTTCTGATACCTTCAAATCAGCTGAAAGTCCTGCAAAGCAAGGTATTGTCTTTTATTTGGGGTGGCAAGAGGCCTAGAATTTCCAAAGGAGTTTTATTTAGAGCTAAGAGAGAAGGGGGGCTAGGGGTCCCGAATTTAACCAAATATTATCAAGCAGTTAGGATTGATGTGCCCAGCTGGGTCCCAATTGAAGAGGATATGTGTACCCCGAGCATTTAAAAACTTACTATGGGTTACACCTAAAACCAGGAAATGGATACAAAACCCAATTATCAAGCACTCTCTCACCATCTGGGACAATGTTAAGTTCTCAAGCAGACTAGCCTCCCCTTTCCTACCCCTTTAATTGATTTGGAACAACCCAATGTTTCTCCCGCATATAGAGTCACCGCATAACCCAATGTTTCTCCCGGATATAGAGTCACCGCATAGTTTTGTCTCATGGGAAGAAGCAGGGATGTTGAAAATATCAGACTGCCTACAGAATTCAGAGCTTCATATGTTCCAGGAAATGAAAGATAAATTCCAATTAGCACCAAGGGAAATTTTCAGATACCTGCAGGTCAAACACTTTATCAGGTCGATCATTGGATCCAGACAGGAAACAAAAGATCCAACCTCTTTTGATAAGCGGTGTAGCCAAAACCCAACTGACCGTGGAGCAATTTCAGAGATTTACAACAGCTTAGTCTTGGACAGAGCAGAGAGGAGCTGTATTTATGTTCGGAGGTGGCAGGAGATGTTGGGGGAGGAGAGAGACCAGAAACAATGGGCCCGGATGTGGAGTGCTGCATATGGACTCTCCACATCTGTAGCTTTGATTGAAGCAAATATTAAGTTAAAGTGGACCAAAACCCAGGATTTTGACTATCCTGGGTTTTGGTCCACTTCCCAGCTCGGGGGTGCCCCGCTATGTGAAACCCCCCAGATCGCGATTCAACTCACCACACCTCACTTGGCGCATGCGCGGCCGCTCGCCCAATCAGCGCACTGTGAGCCGCTGAGGTATGCGCGTCAAAGCGATGTCTTAACTCAGTGGCTCCGAGCACGCTGGCGGCCGCATCTCGCTCTTCCCCTCTAACACAGAGCGCGCCCGCACCAGCCATTCACAAATGGCCGGCGCGGGCACGCGCCCTGCTAGAGAGAAGTGCGAGATGCGGCCGTGGCCCGCACATGCGCCGTTGGACCGGGATTCAGGTAAAGTTTGCACAGCGGGCTATCCTGATTTTGGATGCCCCGTGGGGAGGTATTAGATCGGCCCGGGAATCTTATAGATCCTGCTGGGTTTTGGTCCACTTTAATGACGAGATGGTACTTGGTTCCAGAAAGACTGAAGCATTTTGCCACAGACCCACAGGGTGACTGCTCCCGGGGGTGCCTCTCTCCGAGATCCTACAGGCCTATATAGTGGGATTGGCCTGTAGCCAAGGGTTTTTGGGTAAAAGTTTTTAGAGCAGTGAGTAAAGTGTGCAGTAGAACCATAATTAGAGACCCTTGGGTAACCCTACTTAACGCTCCAATCCCCCATACTACAAAGAAAAGAACTGGTATATCATATTATGACTGGAGCAAAAATGGTGATAGCCAAGGCCTGGAAAGAGCCGGCTATAAGTTTTAGGGCATTTAAAAACAGGGTCAACAACGTTATGGCCATGGAAAAATTATCTGCAATCTATAACAGTTCCTTGGAGTTGTTTCGAGAAGTGTGGAATCTCTGGGTGCAAAACTTTTGGCCCTCAGACTTTGAAGATAATCTTCTGACGATATAACCGCATTGCACTTCCAGATACGAGGACTATTCGCCTTTCTTGTATCTACCAGAAACATAATGCCCCTCTCTTCTTCTACCCCCTTCCCTCCCTTTCTTTCTTTCCCTCCCACCCCTCCCCTTCCCCCCCTTTTGTTTTTTCTCCCCCCCCCTTTTTTTTCTCTCCCCTTCCTATCCATAACAGATAGTGGTGAAATGAAGTAGTAATTATCTTACCAAAACAAAAGAACTTACTGTTCATGTTATATTGTAGATAGTTACGAAGGATGTATGTGTTATTCTGTACATGCTCAATAAAAATTATTGAAGAGAAAAACATTTAATCTACTGAAATATAATAAACATTTTTTTTAAAACCATGCTAAATAATTAATGTCTATCTCAATAAAGTTTAAAATCCAACGCTGGGAGTATAAAACCGCTGGCACATTGGTTCAACACATAATAATCGTAGTAGTATAGACAAAGTCTATAAGTAATACTCTGCAGGATACAAAAGTCCAAACAAATTCTCTTAATTTGCACCACAATTGCTCAGAACTCCTTCAAATTAGTGCAGAATCCTTCACCCAGTAGTGTAAAATAATGTACCAGATCCCTAGGAGGCATTTTTATCCCAAAAATTCATCAAAACACATTCCTCAATAGTAAAGTCGATAGCACTCCCTTTTTATTAGATTTTCATGGGTAAAAAGAATAAAACCAATAATAGTGTAATATAGCTTAAAAACCGGACCTTAAAATCCAACCTGGCCATTTAGAATTCGCTTACCAGATCCAGATTAGAAACAGGCATATAATCTATTACACTCCGAAAAAGCACAGATGGAGGAAAGGTTGTGGCTGTGCCTTTTGCCCTCCGTCTGACGTGTTTCGTCATTTAGACTTAATCAATGGAAAAAATCTCTCCATGCTTCGATATTATATATCATACCATTACATGTAGCAAATTTTAATCATAATCCCAACAGATTTTATATAAACCATTATATTTTCGTTCATCTTTCATAGCTGTTCTCTATGACATATATGTTGTTCTCTAGAGGAACAGAAAAAAAAGAAAAAAGAAAATGGAGAAACCTCTTACCTCCTCATGTTTGGGCGCATGCCAGGACGTGAAGTAGGAGCTCCTCTGACATGCAAGCATTTCCAAGCTGTCAATGAGTAGTGCTCGAGACCTCCTTTGATCTCCCTCCCCACAGCGTATGTGTCACGAACAACTCACCTGCTCGCCGGTCCTGCGGCGACTGCAGGCGGCACGGGCTCCGACGCCTGTCAGGCTCCCTCCCTGTCAGCGGCCGCATCTCAGTCAGGTGGTGTCAGAGCGAGCGGGGCCGAGCGGACACGCCCCCTCGCCACGTCACTCTCTATCCTCACTGACAGCCCGTGCTCACGCGCGTGCAAGCACTGCTGTCTTACATCCTCCGGCGACGCTGCAGGCAGCGCACCCGCTGGAGGCTGGGTGTGAAGGGCCAATGAGCCCTAAGTTAAGGTGGGCCAATGAGCCCAGAGTACACTGGGCTAAACGCCCTTTAGAGTCCAAACAGGGCAGTCAGCCCAAGGTTCCCCTGTTGCACCAATCACCACATTCCTCCTCCCCAGCCAATTCAGTTAGCCCCCATCAGATAAAGGTGTTTTCCCACACTTACTCCTTGCCCGTGATAGCGTGCTGCTGGGTGTGATTATCCGTATTGATTCTTCCCGTTTGATCTTGCTGTGAATTGACCATCCCGTGATTGCCGCCTGGACCGACCATTACCTGTTTCTGACTACGATTTTGCCTGCGTACCCGTGACCTTCCGGCTTGACCCTTGTCTCGACTTTGACTGCTCTTCCGTCTCATCCTTTTGTACCGCGTTTTTCTGGACTGATCTCCCGTGTATGACCCCTGCTTGCCTGACCTCGCCCAGTCTCGTTCCTGGTTCATCCGCCTTCCTCCCCGTAAGTCCGCATCCTTTGTGTTACCAGGTCCTGGGGGCATCCGTGCCCGGTGAGGCGTATAAAGCGTCCCGGCAGATGGGGGCTTGACTATAGGTGAAGCTAGCAGCGGAGATTGGGGGTTGCGGACTTACTTAGAGGGCGGGTGTCCCATGGGACCTGATAGTATGGATGGGGGAGGGCTGCTGAGTGCCTGGTGGGCGAGGAACCCTGATGCAAAGCAGCAGCGTGATTTTGAGCATCTGAACCGCAGTGAGCAGTGAGGCAAGATTGGGAGAAGCGACAGGGCTGCACCATTCTCCAACAAGCAATGCTAGAAGTTGAGCTTTGTCCCAGAGAGGAGAGGTGAGGAGGAGACAGCCGGCCAGGCAGCCGGCCCAAGACAGCGTTTTGAGCTCTCGCCCCTATATCATCTTCTCTCTACTTGTGAGGGATAATTTTTTTATTTTTTTTTTTTAGTTTTAAAGAGCATAAAAAATAAAACAGTGTGTATAATTATATCTTTGTTACCACCAGCTTACATACATTTACCCATAGCCATATATGTTTCTGTTGCTTTGTTTGGATAATGTTCTAGGAGAAGTTAAATTGCTATACACAACTTTACAGAGCAAATGGAGCAATTGATATTTGTTTCAAATTTATTTGAAACAAATCTTGCAACCATTTTGGATCTGAAAGAAGACTTTGGGAATTTCACTAATCTTCACCCATAAAATATTTTTATTTAGTAGTGATGATAGTTCATAAAAAGTAAAACAAAAGGGGGTCATTCCCTTTCAGACATACAGTAAATTATTTTGGCCTTTCTAATACTGTACGTTTTATATCAATATTGCACAATTTTACTATTATTAGTGTTCCTTTTACTAGCTAAGCATTGACTTTGCACTTTTTATGGAATAAACGGTTTTATTTCAGCTGTCATTTTATGATGCGATAGCAATATAATCCTCATGCAGATCATTTTATCTAAAACTGTGCTTATAACGTTAGTGTTACTTTTACTAGCTAAGCATTTACTTTACTTGTTCCTTTTACTAGCTAAGCATTGACTTTGCACTCTGTATGGATGAAACTGTTTTATTTTATCTGCCATTTTATGATGAAATAGCAATATAACTATTGTGCAAATTATTTTATCTAAAACTGTGCTTATAACGTTATCATTAAATAGTTACATTTGTTTCCTTGTAGCACACATTTCTAGTTCTGAGAGATCAGGGGGATTTTAGGGTCAAAAGAGGTGATCATCCTGATATCAAGCGGGTTTGCAGGTGGTTGAATTTTGAAAGCCTGTCTTGGGTGCAAGATGTCCAGATATAAATGTTTAGATCAGAGCAGCCATCATAGTTTCTCGAGCCTCAAACTGACTACAAGCCACAGGCTTCCATCACACTTTTACATCCCCTAGTGCAATCCTTGCAATGTTGTTCCTACCTCCAGATTAGTGTCTATGCTCTGTTTTGCTGCATAATAAGGCTCTACGTGCCTCTTCGGATCTTAGTAATAAGTCTTATACTACTAACTTGGTCAATGTGATGATGCTTTCACACCACAAAAGTATGTACATAAACCAACAATGTCCTAGGGAAAAGCCCCCCCCCCCTTGCATCCTATGACCTCACGCCAGCACCTTGCAAATATTACATCTCCTGATAAATAAAGAGCCTATCTTCTTTTCTGGATCGGTGATGGCGTTAATTTTAATTATTCCCAAGGTGCATGGGAAGCAGTCACCAAATACAGCTGTTTTGGGGGCTGAATAACCTGCCAGTATCTTATCTAGCACCAGCAGATGCCCATTGTGGCCAATGAAAAGAATATAGATTGTAATATATTCTGTAACTGAATTTAAGTGAAAAGAGACTAGACTAGACTTCTACTCCACATTAATCTAAAAGTAACAGTTGGAATCACAAAGAGCTTTGGGAAGGGGAATTAAACTTCATAGTTGCCATGGGAAACACAATCACCTTTCTCATCTCTGCAAGCGGTTCCGCACCCATAATGGGGCCACATTGTGACATCTCAGGGGGGCATCCAGATTGTTGGAGCCCCCTTCACACATAGCTGAACCTCAATTCCCCAGGTGAAAATTGGCCTGTGATTGGCTTCTGGCGATCACGTGGAAAAAGAAGAATGCATCCCCGGCCCATGTGACCACCACTGGGGGGCCAAGGTTTAAGTAAGGATTGCAGGGGTCTATATGTGGGGGGCTCCAGCTATTTGGATGCCCTCCCCCGAGACAGTCACAATGCAGCCCCATTCTGTACAAAATGGATGTGGGACCGGTTTCAATTTTCACATTTTACATACAGAGCAAATGTAAACTTTCCTTATGAAATTGGGGACTGTTTATTCCCTTTTTAAAATAAGGCATTAGGTAAAATATGGTGTGATTAAGTTAAGGGGGAAAGCAACTAAATCACCAGAGTAACCTGTTAGCTTACTTTTTAAGGTAAATCCTAAAGAGGAACAACACACAGGAATTTCACTTTCCCCTGAGTTGTTCCCCTCAGACGGGGCTCCCAAATTCCTGCTTCCAGCTGTTCCCATGGAGCAGGCATGGAGGAAACTGAGCACACTGAGCGCACATCCCCGCTCACATTTTGCTGTCAGCGTGCGTGCACAACTAGAAGCAAATGGAGATATGGCTGCGTAGCCAAGACACAGCCAGAGCTCCAGCAGTAGGTGAGTGAAAGGGGTTATTCAAACAGGTTCACATAGGGTCATCCAGGGAGTGGGACTCAGATGGCCGAGGGCCTCTTAAGTTCCTTTTTAAAGGATTGCTATCACAAAATAGGGGGGTTTACAAATGAGTCCAATATGTACATACAATACTCAAATGAATGCATCATGTGTGTATAGTTATTTATGGAATTAATTAAGCCATTTGTATTATTTATGTATTCAAACTTTACATGGGGTGATGGGCGACATGACTCCTCACTGTGACATGGGCCGCCAGAAAGTGTTTATTTGCTGTACAGCGTATGTGAGGAGAAACAGCTGAGGTGTCTCATGCTGTCTTCAGTAAACTCATGGGAGATGTTGCTTCTCTAATGGATTGTGGAGTGCTATCAGAGCTCATCAGAGTACCTCTCTCCATTTGTGACACAAAACACATCAAGCTCCAGGGGAAAGAAGGAATACAGCCGTATCCTGTCAAAAGTGGCCGGCATGATCACGTCATTGCATAATGCTCCTGCTTCCTATGTGAGTACAGGGAAACTGCTGAAACAATGTCTGCTTTATTTCTCCCTCCCGCTGAGCTTGCTTTTATTGACACTGATAAGAACATCTATTCTTTATAGACAGCTGCCACCATGGAGTCAGCTAGAGAAGGATTGTCTGCAGTGAGCCTGTTGAGGTGAGCTAGAGACACCTCAGTCTGTCCATCCTTAAAGCAGGCAAAATATACTTGACCCTGTTACCTGCAGTAGTGGATTATTTCCCTCACCCCCAAAAAGTTTGGGTAGTTAAATCATAATAATTGCTCAACTTATTCACTATGCATAGATGCTGCTAAGACTTTAAATCATGTTTTGTAATCATTCATCTTTAACACCCCAATAGGGCTCATTTAAAGCTGGCTGCCTTCCGGTGAGCTGGGGAGCACTCCCGTCCCCCAGTCTAAATGGCTGGGCTCGGGAGTGCACCACAGCTTCAGGAAGGCCGGAAAACATAAGATTGCCGGAGATGCAATACCTGACAGTTGATTGATATGGATTTCTAAGGTCTATAACCATCATTATGCCAGGATTTTTTCCCTGACTGAATTATTCTGAATGTTATTAATTCATTAAAAATGTTATTCTTTCATTTACTAGAATGGACATGACTGAAAGGTAAGTCCACTTTTCATGGGTTGTTGCATGTCTTCATGTCTTTAAGGTGCTGGTCTGGTCTAGTATTTTTTAATGTTCTTCCTATGTTAGTAAACGTTTGTTATATGAAAGAAGTTTTCACTACGTGCAAACTGTTGCTACTGGCAATGTACACCAAGTATGTAAACCAAGATAAGAGAAATGAGCCCTCTACACACACAGAAAAGGCTAATAAAAAACATCTGTTTTAGGAGTAAAAAGTAGCAATCTCTTTCTTTCTCTCTCGCTCTCTCTCTCGTACATGCTCATGTGATTCAGAAACATTATGTGATTCAGAAAAATCAGATAGATAGCAAAAAAAAAATACACCTGAGGTAGCAAGTTCCCAGTCCCCTGTGCTCTTTGGCACAGATTGAGTATTACCAACCCCTATGTCCCTGGAATACCTGGAAGAAATCTGGGCACATGCCAGTGGAAAAGCCCCCCCCCCCCCCCCCCGCTGCAGAAAATCACATGGGGGAGACACCAAAGGCTTTCCCTCTGGTGTATAAAACAGTATCTCCATAGTCCAACTGATGGTAATTTAATTGTTTACTACCTTGTGAACTGGCAAGTAGTCGAATACCAGTTAAAGGGTACAAGGGGTGGCAAGCAACTTGACCGACATGCTGGCAGATGGCTTGCTGATAACCCCCACCTGATAACCCGCACCCCCTGTCACAGAACAGGGTCAACACTGCAACAACCTGACCCCCTGTGACCCCCTGTCACAGAACAGGGTCAACACTGCAACAAAACTGATGCATGCTATTCAGTTTGGTTACCCCCAGGAGCAGACTGGGGCCAACAATCTTTACCAGCCCATGACCAGCTTAGCTCTATCTCCAGTGTCCTTCAGATCCAGCTACCAGTGTTTATCAGCTGAAACTTCATCATGGGACAGATCATTGGTAGAGGTGGATATAATCATTCTTAAAGCAATCATATTGAAGCTTTAGTACTATAGGGGCAGATACTGTGGCAGCGGCGGTATGACCCGATACTTTCACTGCTGCGGCTGGGTGTCTTGGCTAGAAATTCTCCCTGTGCTTCCTATGGCAATCCAACCCTGGTTGCCCCCGCCACACCATCCAATCCCCACAATCTCCTGACATATTTTTCTGCACAATCAGAAGCCAAAACATGAGCAGGCTTGATATGTCACAGCCATATAGAAAAAATGAACACAATCTCTTCATCACTGTACTGTATGTGCCACATCTTAGTATCCCCTGCCATCACCCGGAAGCCTGTTCTACCATCATGAGTGGGTCCAGCACCTGTCACACATTGGCCTGGTGCTGAATATCCAGGGAGTGCAATGCATTTAAAGCATGGTACACAAAAATATGCTGTATTCCACTCCCGGTTTCTCCACCACAGAGCAGTAAGAAGCGTTGGATGAATAGGTCCAAATTCACCAATGTGATTTTTGAGAGTAGTAAGTAGCATTGGATGAATAGGTCCAAATTCACCATTGTGATTTTTGAGAGCAGTAAGTAGCATTGGATGAATGGGTCCAAATTCACCAATGTGATTTTTGAGAGCAGTAAGTAGCGTTGGATGAATGTGTGCAAATTCACCAATGTGATTTTTGAGAGCAGTAAGTAGCATTGGATGAATGGGTCCAAATTCACCAATGTGATTTTTGAGAGCAGTAAGTAGCATTGGATGAATGGGTCCAAATTCACCATTGTGATTTTTGAGAGCAGTAAGTAGCATTGGATGAATGGGTCCAAATTCACCAATGTGATTTTTGAGAGCAGTAAGTAGCGTTGGATGAATGTGTGCAAATTCACCAATGTGATTTTTGAGAGCAGAAAATAGCGTTGGATGAATAGGTCCAAATTCACCAATGTGATTTTTGAGAGCAGTAAGTAGCGTTGGATGAATGTGTGCAAATTCACCAATGTGATTTTTGAACTGCCACTGACTGTCAAACACTTCTCTTAAAACAGGACTTCAAACAGTATAACAAATTTATTTTGCCAAGTCAAGAACAACAGGTAGAAATGTGTGTTGCATTAGAAAGTAACTGTCACAGTGGTGCACAGTGCAAAGGTGCTGCATAGTAGTATATTTTTCCTTAGGAAATTCCTCACTTTTAAAACTGCTTTCTGGAAAAACCTCAGCAATCTGTGAGCAACCAACAAGCACAAATACAGTATAATTGGCAGTATGTTCTTTATCTCACAGCTAACAGTACCAAACAAAGAAACCATTTCAGGGCTGCCTCCAAGTTTTAGCAATTGTTCTATGTTTAGCTAAACTCTCTAAAGAGAGACATCAGACATGATTAAAGAAACAAATTGAATGCCCCGCACCACCCGTTCCATAATCCCATACTATGCTTGTGGCTTCATATAATATAACCATTGAAAATATGGCAAGAGGAGTTCTCTGGGACCTGCCTCAATTAGGTGATGTATTATTAACTTTCATGTATTCATTGTTGTCATACTGCACTTTACTCCTCTTGCCATGTTTTCAATGGTTATATTATATGAAATTTGCACATGATTTAGCACAGATTAATGCACTTTTTTGCACTTTATAATTAATAGTAATAGAGGAGATTGTATTTTTCTAATTGATTGCCATCACATATTTGAGAGTAATATGGGATTACGGGTCCATACGGGATGCCCCATATCTTTGGGGATTTTTAAAATTGTATGTTATATGTAATTTTTTAGCCTGGATATTAATAAAGATGAATTCATGAGATTTATTTGGATTGATTGATTGCTTGTGGAGAAGGTGCCTCGGTCTGGGGTTAGTTTTTGTGGTGGTTGGAGCCTCAATAGGGGTAGATTGTTGTTGAGAAACATCAGACACCTAATACTGCATAAGCATAATGCAAATATACCCCCTGGGCCCAAACATTAATATATATAGCCAGGGAGCAAACCTAATAATCAGAGCGCAAGTGGATCCCAGCCTGCCCCTAAAAGTAATATGCTGAGTGCATGTGGATCACCTGCAAATGTAATATTATATATGCAGAGCATGTGTGGCTGCCCCCAGACCAAAAACTGAGTATGCAGATTTTCCTGACCCAGATATTGTTATGGAGATCCCCAAACCAAAACTTTTCGGAGGATGGAGATGTGAATGAAGGAGCTGGGTAAATGTAGTACTTTCCATCCCTACTGTAAACCAACCCAGATGATGGAAAAATGTTAACCCGGGTGCAGTTGCTCTCTCACCTGTCGGGGTTTGCCGATGCAGGCTGCACTTGTAAATCAGGGACATTCTTTCAGCTTTTTGGAAGCATAATGCTAATCTACCAAAAGTCTATCCTATTATGTAGTCGCAGTGAGGTTTTGTATTTTCCGAAAAGGTCATATCTCTATCTTTCTCCAACACATTTTTTTTAGTTGTACTGTTATCACCTAAATGTAAACAGTGGCATTTCGACACAGGGCTATGCATTCTATCCAATAATCAAATTACAAACCGAATCGTATTTCAGCTACTTTTTTCCAGCTTACATTTATCTAAAATGTAAAAGATAAATGTCAAATAGTGCCCTTACCGTGCAGAGCTATGATGCAGTAGATCAGGTAAGTCCATAGAATTGGCTTGGCCATTCTCTTCTTGTAGTGTTTGTGAAAAATCCAGACCCCCATTTTCAGTACATAGTGGTGAGGTGATGTCCCTCTCCTCACAAGAACAGGCGTCTGTCTGCTACTATCTCTCCCACGGACACTGTATTTTTCTTACACAATACCTGTAACAGGAGGAGGGACATAGGGTGCTCTCTGACCAATCACACCCACTGCTCTTGTACACATTCTATAACAGCACCCTCTCCGTGAACCCATATTACCCCATTATATTCATATTAGTGTTTGTTTAATTAATGACGTTCAACAGATAATATATATATATACGCTGTAAATGACCTTTTTTTAATCAGGCTGTGATAAAAGTGTCTCTCTCTTCAGTAACTCAAAGCTGTTAATAGACAACCAAAACAAGGGTGAGCCGACATCATCCCTAAGGCTTGGACTGGTTTTCTTAACTTGAAACATAACTTAAAAAGTCCTGGGGCCCTCCTTTGTGCATGTGTTCAGTAAAAGGTATTGAGGAGAGAGAAGATTCCAGGTCTGGCTTCTGGCTCTTCTCTGGGGCATCCTGGTTCAGGATGTCCCACTTTGTAAAACCCCCCAGGTCACCCATAAACACTCACCTTTCCCCATTCCAACGACACATGCACAGGCTCTCATCCAATCAGAGCTGCTCACTGAACTGTCATAATTCGGCAAGGTGGCTCTGACTATTTACTATGGGGAATGAGAATGTCCGCCTCCCTGCATCCTCAGACACAATTTTTGGGGGTGCTCTGACAATACCCCCACACGCCCTGAGAGGATCCCTGCATCCTCAGGCCGGGCATGCATTCCCACCCAGCCATTCAGATAGGCTGGAGCGGGAGTGTGAGGCAGCAGGAGATGTAGCAGCTCTCGCTCTCTATTCACGCTAATCAGAGCTAAGTTACGTTACTGCAGTGGGTGGCTGTGATTGGACGGGAGCCTGCACAGGCACCATTGGACCGGTAAGTGAGTCTGAATGAGGCGATGGCGGAGGTTTTACGCAATGGGGCATCGCAATGCACGGAACAAAGCCCAGGAAAGTGGAAATTCTGGATTTGGTGTAGCTTTAAATGATTTTTGGCAGTTGCTATGTATGCTGTAATACATAATCAGGATGCAAATAAATGTATTAAAAGTGACAATTTGAAACAAATTATGTGTTGGCCACAGAGTGGCACACCTTTAGCTCACTCCCTCAGTGAAACTGGGTCTCATGATCGGCTGCCGGTTGCCGGTGGTCCGAAGTCCTCTTCATGGTTTCCCACCATAGGTGGACTCCAGAACATATGACCGCCAGTGGCCATTACCTAGACCTGGTTTTGCTGAGGGACCGATGACCATGGCTGCCCAGGAGACCAGCTTTTTCCTTATGTAGTAAGAACTGTTATATAATGTTATATAATGTTATATACTGTTATATAATGTGGGCCCAAATTTAAGGGGTACTGCATGTAGTTTTGCAGATATAGTGTGGCTTCTGTTTGTACCATCTGACTTGGCAACTTGACAACTAAGTTGTGGGGAAGGCAATGTCAGGTGCCAAAAAAAGCGGTACTACATAAATCAGCATGCCTCTGTTTTAAGTCTTAAAGCGGATGAACAGTCAAAAATGACTTAAACCAGACCAACACAACAAACAGTGCTCATATGCATCCCTCCAGGATGATTTAGATTGCTGCACATAAAAATGAATTTACCCTTTTCTATCTCCTGCTGTGTGTGGTAAATTTTAACAACAAAATGGCAGCTCGTGCAAACAGGAAGGGCTGCTGGGCTTCCTGTTACTGTGCATTGTCAGTTATATCAATTGAATCCAGGCAGCAGCAGAGGTTTAACGCAGGTGGAGCAGTTCCACTGAGGGGAAGAAACCAAGAATTGTATTCTAGAGATTGTCGGCATGCTAGTGTTTTGATGTTATGGTCTCCTAGCAATGGCAGAAAAGTTTACTACTTTGTATGTATCAATATATATTGATATATATAGTCAGGGATTGGGGCGAGCGGCAGTGACTCAGACGACAGTTCTCCTTCAAATCAAATGTAATTTATTGAAAATAGGAATTCAACAGCCAAAGCATCGCTTAACATCAGAGATGGTTGCAGCACAAAACGCAGCATATCAAGCGGTTACCTCACCAGCTTTTAGTAAAGTCCAGGGTAAGAAAATGTTGTCCTTGTTGTATAAGGTCCACTTCCAGGGAATACGAGCCCACGCTGTTAGTCCACACAAGTCCACGTTTGGGGCGACACAAGCAAAGTCCTTCGGCTTTAATCCAGTTCTCTTATTCACATTGGGCAGTACAGCCTGGGCTCCTTCCTCCAGGCTGTTCTCCAGCAAACTGAAAGCCTCAGCGGCTCCTTTTATTCTGGCTTCCCCTGCAATCAGCCACATCACCTGTGCAAGGCCTGAGATCAGGGAACAAACCTGTAGAGGACTGGGGAATGTGAACTGGGTCCTGAAAACCCGGCATGGATCGTGCCTGATAGAGCATACAGGGGAAAAATAGACACCATTTATTACTTTCCCATACACCTTACCAATATATATATATATATATATATATATATATATATATATATATAATACATTCACCTTATAAACGTTGCCATAAGTTATACATTGTACAGGCTGGATATATAAGTATTAAAGTGGACCAGCCACCTTATATGCCAGATTTACTGGGTAAAACCCCCTGGGACAGCCCACAAAAACTCACATTTCCCACAGATTGCATGCTGCATCACCACCATCTCCACAGTTGTGCCCCATTCCCAGCCATTCAGATAGGGTGGAAATGGGACTATGCCACAGACTGCAGGGAGGCCAGGGATGTGGCCTCTCCCTGCTTCGTATACTTGAAAACTATGACAGCACCATATGCCATGCATTTATAGGCTAATTGGACCAGCGCCCGTGCATGCGCCACGTTTCATATGCTTCCCCTCAGCATTGTGCTGCTGCTGGGGGGGGGAGCAGAGGTGTGTCCCCCAAAATACTGCAGCTGTCAGCCTCACATCACTGTCACAGCAGATTCCCCTATTCAGCAATAGATTCCCACATGATATGTGAGGTACAGGCTACAGCCTATTTGTGTATCAGACAAAGATTTATATTGTCAAGTGTATTTTTTTTTATTTGTTACTGGGTTATATTTTCACAATACAGCTTTTTTAATATGCCGGTGGAATAAGTACAATCTACAAAACAAAGTGCGTCATCAAAGTGAATAACAGTGAAGGTGTATCATTTACGATAATCAAGTTATAAAAAGATTAAATGGTTTCATGCTGGCAATGCTATATCAGAGAGGTCGTCACCTTCATTTATGAACTTTGATTTGATTGATTAAAACATTGATTTAAAGACACTATCCTATTTTCCACTTCAGGGTTTGCTTTGAATTTTTTAAATAATTTGTTTTCAGGATTTTATTTGAGCTCAGTCATTTATATGTAATTTGAACAGTTATATTTATACTTAAAGGGGACCAACAGGCGAAAATGACTTAAACCAGACTAACAAAACAAACAGTGCTCATATGCATCCCTCCCCAGGGTGATTTAGATTGCTGCACATTTACCATTTTCTAACTAATGTTGTGGTAAATTTTAGAAACAAAATGGCAGCTCATGCATTTGCAGGCCACCTGCAAACAGGAAATGCTGCTGGGCTTCCTGTTACTGGGCATTGTCAGGTATGTCAGTTGAATCCAGGCCACAGCATGGCTGAGATGCTGGGAGAGGAAGTTCCAAAATGGCCGCTACCGTTCTTTTCCAACTGTGCCAGGCTGTTGGTCCAGTTTAAAGAAATTGTCCAGGCCAGGTGTAAAATTAGAGAAAATATGTTTTGCCTTCCACTTAGCTCATTTCTGTCAGTTTGCTGTCAGCGAGTTTTGTTGCGGAACTATCATCTCATGTTGTAAAGCTATGACTGATAATCGTCCTGCGGCCTGTATGAGTCAGCCAGAAATGTATACTTAGATTTCTGAAACAAGGAGTGTTCATGTTGCTTTTTCTTAAAAGAAAGTAATTATAAAAAGCTAGATCTCAACAGACACCGGAAGGAAACTATGGGGGTTATTTAAGAATGGATAGCACCAGGTAGTGCCTCGTAGCGGCAGGCAGCGTCCGGTGAATGCTGGGCGCTGTGCGCAAAACAACATTTATGAAAGTGAATCTGGTGAGCGACTATAACAGGGCCATGTAGCATCCGATGTATTATTACAGGCAGCTCAGCGCATAGCGCCAGCGCTCTAGATTCCAGAGCGCCAGGTATTCCTTTTGCTCAGTGTCGCTCTCCCATACATTTTAATGGCCGTTCCTTTTCTTCTGTTTAAACAGCGTGTTTTTTTTCTGTCTCAAATCATTGTGTGACCTCTCCTGGCCTAGAAAAAATCATTTTTGAAACTTTTTGGTATTTTGTATCTTTTTATGCAGCATTGTCATTACAGGTCTGGCACTAAAGTGTTAATGTCACAGTGTTATAACAATGTCATTCCATGTATTTTCGCTTTGTTACTGGTGGATATGTGCTCAAAAACAGACTTTAATCACACAGCGTCTGGCGCTCTATGTTATAGCGACCAGATTTAGAGCGCTGACGCTGTATGTGTGTCATTTTTTGATAAGTATGGTGTGGAGTCGGTCCCACTGAGCTGGCGCTACCTTCTGTTCCCTGCAACGTTGTGCTGGTGTTAGAGCGCCCAACACACATCACATTCATCAATGCCTGCCAGTTACTACAGCAACTGAGGCACTCTGTTACCGTGCCCGATTCTTGTCTGAACATTCTCTTTAAAGGGCCAATTCAGCCACCCTATTTGAATCCACCCCCCCACCCTGCCTTCCTTAACAAGCGCTAAAGCAGCACTAATGTTCAAAAAAACAAAGACACTTACCTTGGCCGTACTCCAGTGACCATTCCACAATCACTGCGCTGGGTGCCGCCATCATCCGCACAGTGCCGCCAGACAGGAAGCTCACCATGCTACGTGCGTGGATGCTCGTCGATGCTGTCGGACGTGCGCACAACGCAGGTAGCTTCCGGTCTTGCGGCACTGTACAGCCCCGGGACGATGGTGGCGTCCGCCATGGTGATTGAGCGAAGGTCACCACTGGAGTACGCCCAAGTGCCATTTTGTTTTTTGAGAACATTAGCGCTGCTTCAGTGCTTATTCAGGAAGGCTGGGTGGGGGGTGGATTCAGATAGTCTTTAATTATGTGAAAGGTCTGAATGTGGTTCAAGGATTATAGTTCAACATTATAGTAGAACAGAGGGGTTGAAGTTATAATAAATAATAAATTGTAATTGTAATAATAATAATAATAATAATAATTGGAAACAAGTAATGGTGTAAAGCCATAGCAGATCATGCAAACGTTATGGGGATGGCCTTAAGCAGGTCAATGTCTCTTTATATGGATAGTGAGTCCCTCTCCCAATAAATATATTATAGGAAAATCTGATGTCTGTAAACACCAAAACTGTTCCCCTCTTTATAAACCACTCCAACAGTAAGGCACACTGACCTGGGTCTCCGCACAGTGGGGGACCAGCACCACAGCAAGCACAGAATGATGGCTGGATAGGGTAACTATGCCTAGGTGGTGCTGAGGGAGTTTAGAGTGGCAAGGCAAAGCATGCCCTGGAAAACCAGGGTGCTTATCCCCTTCAAAATGACACAGGCATTAAAATATAAAACCCATTAAGAATGTCTCATCTGTATGGTAACAAACCTTGTATGCCATCTTATCTGTAGCAATGAATGAACTGAAGCCCATCTCGTGTTTACTGCCATCTTACAGCCTACAACCCTTTCACCTATACTGTCACCCTCAGAGAATCTATTCTGTTCTATACCACAGCCCACCTGTAAACACCATAGCTGCACCACAACCCACACCTCCACTTGTACCCCATTCTGACCCACAGTAACAATTATCTTGATTGCCACACACCCCAAAGTCCACTCATCTGTAACACAACTGACCTTGCAACCTAGCACAACTTTTAGCATCTAACCCAACACCACAATTCATAGTGGTGCAATTTATCTGCACTGTAAACCATCCTTGAGTATTATCTATTTATCACAACTTACACTGCAGTCTAGTTTTTCTGACATCCTACTGGCATCCCAATCCATCTGTACTTGAACCTGATTTCCCACGGTTTCCCACCCTGATAGTGCCCAGGTCATAGCCTTAAACCGGACCAACACCCGTTTTTACCTAAATGGGTGTTGGTCCCGCTGTGTAGGTATTGTAAGAAGTGAGGGGGGGCATCCAGAATGCTGGAGCCCCCCTTGCAGCAAAACACATAAATAGCTTGCTTTACTCACCTGCATGCCAAGCCAGCGGCTAGAACGGAGTCCTACGATTGGCCGCCATGCAGTCACGTGGGCGCATTCGAGTCCTCTGTGCCGGCCAGCGGCAGTCGCGTTCTCTGCGCCTGGCCACCGGCAGAACGCCAGAGCACCTGCTGCCTGTGGCCACCAGTGCTGTGGTGCTAAGTGGCACTGTTATTAAATTGGGCTCTATGGCCTCGATTCAATAAGAGTTGAAATAAATTCTCATGACAGTAAAAAATTCAATTCATGAGAAAAAAGCCTGAGAATGTCACTGTTACTGAATCACCAGATAAAAAAACAATGAAAGTCAATGGCAGCTTTTACTACAGTGTAGAAAAGAGTAAACAGTTCTCTATTTTTCTTGGGAGTAAAAAAAAGGTACCATTGACTTTCATTGTTTTCCCAGTTGGTGATTCAGTAACAGTGAAATTCTCAGGCTTTTTTTCTCATTAATTGAATTTTTTACTACCATGAGAATTTTTTTCAACTCTTATTAAATCGAGGCCTATATTTGCAACTCTCCTTATGTTACAATGTTTGTCCTTTTAGCTAACGTGAGATTATAGGAGACATATATGGTAGACAATTTAAACATGTGGTGAAAAAAAGTGTAAACCATTAACAGATAATATTGGTGAAATAACTAAAACATTGATCTTTTAGAAAAGTAATCTTTAACAAACAAGATGGGGTAAATGAATAACACGACACGGAAAGTAATATGAATTCTCTAATTTAATGTGATCAATTGGCAATCTGAGTAAAAATCACAGTCCTGCTAGAAAAACTGTGATGCATATTATTACATTTGTTTGACAGTAATACTATTAATAATAACTTAGGTACAAATATAAATCCTTCAGATGACTAACTATAAAAGACTGATACAAAAATATACTTGTCAGTGTATTGTAAGTATTCAGTAAACCACTATTATTATTTTTTTAAATACATATATTCAATTTTCTACATTCCACATATAGTTTCATAGTACTGCAATATGTTGAATCATATCGCTCACTGCTTTCACAATACTACCCATCATTACAGTTCAGCAATGTGCCATCCTTTTAACTAAGGAACTTGTTTCAGTAAAAGAGGCAGAAAGGACACTGATTCTGCTTTTAGCTAGGTTCCACCTACCGTATTTTCTAGACTAGTTTAAACTTTAAAAAGTGGAATCTAATTGGCAGCAATGGGCAACACTTGCAGTTTTCCTGTAGTCTCCTTCTATAGAATAGAGCTGTGAATGGAAGGTATGGACATTGCTCTGCATCAGCCAGGAGGCAAACACATGTCAGGGTAGCATGGAGAGTGTGTACTTATCAACCATTATTACTATGGATTCAGAAGATAAAGGCAGCATTTTGTTCTATCAGGGCAGGGTTTTATAAAATAAATTATTTATTTAATACAGAATCCTAAACATAAATGGATAACATTACAAGTTTACAAGTATACAAGTTTATAAAAAATATAGTAAATTCTGTTATCAATAGACAGTCTGTTCTATAAAACGAGACTTTCATTCTAAGTTCTGTTCATATTCATTCATTTCAGCTTTAAATTCAGGCCGTTTTATCTTGACCTAGAAAAAGGAGAGAAGTTATTCAGACAAAGGTTTTGTTTGGCTATTGGATTGCACTTGAGAAAATTCTTTTTGGCTTAATACAGAAACGCAAAATAAGTGAATGGCATTCAGAAAAATCAGTGAATTTGCTGTTAAATCAATGTGCAGTCATAATACAGGGCATGAGGCTTAAACCAGAGCAACATCCCCTTTTCACAAAATAGGTGATGTACTGGTCACAGGGAGGCATCCCGACTGCACAGTAACCATACAGAATGGAAGAAATCTTACCTTTCTCCTCGGTTCCCCGGAGAAAACCAGTGATCTGATTGGCTGGTAGTCCCGTCAGCCTAGCAGGCATAGTGTGGCACACACACACACACAAATTGAAACTGAAATAGCCTTAAACAGGCAATATTTGGATTTTGGCATCGTTAAAACCCCTGATATATTTGGTTTTATTTTGTCTATTTGCAGATATTAAACTTTATGTTTAACATTGAAGCTTTATAAACTAAGTTAAAATAATAATCTGAGATAATCTGCCATGTTATCAGCTCAAGTAATGTTATATTCATTTTTCAAACCATAAATTACATTTTTTTATTGGTGTCAGTGGTACATACTGCATGTGTGCTGTGTACTGTTCCGAATGTGTGAAAGAAAAGATATTCACGCACGAGGTAACAACAGAGACAATCCAGCACACAAGATGCTAATAGGTATAAATATAAAGCAAGTACCTCTGTTAGGCTGTCGACTTTCTCAAGATGAGGTCTCCAGGAAACCAAATTAGGTATTTTTTTATCTACAGTTAATTGTGGAATCTCCTTTTCTGACTTAAACTTTTCAAAGGCTAGATATTTAAACAAGGAGAAAATTAGCTTATGCTCACAGACGTATCATTCATTCATATATTAGAATAATATATGTACATAACAGTGATACACTAGAATAGAAAATATACTTACATGGAAAGTGTGAAGATTTCCAGCTAAATCTTGTCTCATACATACTAAGAGATAAAAAAAAGTTTATTTCTATATGAATACCTATGAATGCAGAACATATCCAGATGATTTTGGACTTTCTGGAGAGGTTTGAGTTTTGAGATACAGTAAAAGCTTTTTTTATTTAGCACAGAATAAAAAAATAATTAAAAACTAGTTTTCTTTTATTTAAAAGTCTTGAAGAGACTATTCTATAAGGCGTTACTACATTATAAGACATGCAAACAGGTTGAAATATATATGTAATATTAAACTACAATTCATACTTGAAAATAATTATGAACAGGCCAGTACTGAGCTAAATTAAACATTAGCTCATTTCTGTGAGCATTTTGTCATGTCATTAAATTACGTTAGAATTAATATACATTTCATCTCCGTGTTTATGATTAAAACGACCTTTTTTTTCAAATCATTAGGTGAGTTTTTGATAGCAACAATATTGCTCTCACATAATACAATGTTGTCGCTATCGAAAATTAACCGATTTGTTAAGCTGGCACAATTTAAGCGTCCCAAATTTGTCCCTCTGAAAAAATGGTAAGCTTATTTTTCACATATTTTCAGCATAAAGCACACAGCTTGATTAATATGGCAAGAATAAAATTCTGTTTAGGTCATTTAAAATCATCAATGAAAGAAGTTCCCCCATTATATGTGCCTGATTTTAGCCCCCTATTTTGTACCATCAGGTTGACATGGATTAAATAAAGATATGTATAACACATTCTAATAAAATTGCTACTCACCGGTCTGTGTCATCATAGATATTTCTCTTTCTCTTTCGATAAAAGTAGACTCCTAAGACTATGCCAACAAACACCAAAAGTAGGAAGGCAAGAGCTCCAAATAATATTCCAAAGAAGGCATTAAGGTTCATGGTGAGGTTCTCACAGCGATCCCCAGAAGTGGCATAAATAGAAAATGGCTGACATCTGTATTTAAAAAATTACACAGATTGAATTAACTGGAGTTCTAAGCAAGCATACAAATTAATAAGCATTTCATAAATACATATACATGTAAAATACTTTAGTAAGATGTCTACTTGTGTATCATTTCTGCAGAAAACACACCCTACCAATCATTGATGTTGGTAGCCACTGAGCAAGCCTTGGACTTGCACAGCACAGCTATATGTAGGATTAATACACACGTTAGCTATGCCCACATGTCACAGTGGAGGGATGCTGGAAATTCAATTTATGCACCCTTGCTTTATTTGAGTTGCTGCAGAGAATGATGGGGGGACTTTAGAGGCATTTTCTCCTTACAGGTAGAAAATACATTTTAAATGAGAACATGTTTGTCTTATCAAAATACTTCAGTATCTTGCTCGCAGTCCAAGAAATATGATAAACTAAAGGTCTCCTGGTTTGGAAAGGTTGCAATTCTGAAAGTGAATCTTAAAGATGAGTATTTCACTCTCTCCCTGTGTGTATCCCCTCAGGTCGCTGTAAAAAAACTGACCATTCTGACGTTCCCACAGTGCAGGTGTGGAGGAAATGGAGCACACTGATTGGCTGAGCACCCTGATCAACTAATCAGTCCATTAGATCCCCTAGTCCACAAATCCAGAAATTCCAGAAATAGCATGACACAGGAAACTAATTGTAAGCTGCTCTCATGCTGGTACAGGACATTTTGCATCACATCTTTCCAACAGTTTCTCATCAATGTTGGTACTATGGTACTGTTGGTAAAGAGAACTGTATACCATATATCAGAGTTGTCCTAGAATCCAAGGAATCCAAAGGTTTTAGAGAGAAATGCATCTGATAAGCATCTAATAAACAGGATTGTTGATTCGTCATACTAATCAGACCAGACCAATCAAACTGACAGCTCAAAGAAATCCTTTCTTAGGATTCACCTAATAAATGCAGCCAAGTGACTGATACCTAGAATGTGGTAGCCAATGCTTTCCCAAGCTAGCCAAAGCCGGATAAAGCAGGTAGAACGTGTAAGGAAATGAAAGAAATTGTTTCTGCTAGGCAGGTTTGGTACTCTTAGCTCATCATTAAAGATTCAAGCTATTGTGGAAAAATAATGATGCTAAACAGGATTTAGACCTGTAACATCTCTGCTTTTCAGCTTACCATGGGATGATTACAATGATGACATGATCCACAGCGGGGGAGAGTGACGCTCTCCCCACTCCTCCACCCACTTTCACCCATATCCTTCAACTCCACCCCCCACATTACTTCTCTTTACTTTTCTCTATGTTTTACTTTTTTTTACTGTTAATCTTTATTAACCCCCCCCCCCCCTGCAGTGCCACCTGAGGCAACACATTGCCTCATTACAGACACACCCTTATGTGTGAATTACAAGCTGATTGAGTTGTGATGATATTAAGGATGTTGGTATCAGGTGTCTACTTACTTGCAAATGGCATTGTCTCCAACCAGATTACAGATGCCATCATTCAGGCAGTAGGAATCACACTTGGAAATGCATTGAAGAGACACAGAATTAAAGTTGTAGCCAGGAACACAGGTGAAAGCATTTGCTAGCTCAGCTCTGGTCACTAAGTAAACAAAGAAGATACTGGCCATCAATTACTGTTACAAGCACTATTTATTATTATTATTATTATTATTATTATTATTATTATTATTATCTTCCATGGGGCTATACAATGTGGAATTACAAACAGGGTAAAACAACTAACTTACAATACATGGCAGAAAAGCACAAATACATAGTTATACTGAAATACATTAAGGGAGATGGCCCTGCCCTTGTGGTGGTATAATATATAGGATAAGGGTGGAGACAAAATGTAGGTAACAAGTAATATATACTTATTATGATGGCAAGTAATCTGAAGTGGCTTAGGTTATCTTTTATCTAGGCCAAGGGATATGCTCATCTGAATAGGCAGGTTTTGAGGGTACCCTTAAAGGCTTGAAGTGGAGAATTGTATGGGGGAAGGCATTCCAGAGTAATGGAGCGGCACGTCCTGAATTCCTGAATGCGGGAGTGCGAGGAGCTTTAGGGTTAAGGACATTAAATTCTCTCAGAAATTGCCAGCAAGTGGAGGGAACGACACATAGGAGCAGAATTAGAGAAATGGGAGGAGAGATGAATAAGTCAAGGAGCAGAGTTGAAAATAGAATGGAGAGGTGCCAGTTTGTTGATAGACCTCAAAGTACAGTGCTGCAGTAATCTAGATCAGGGAATGCACTAAGATTTTGGTGGTATCAGGTGAGAGGAAGTGGGGGATGCAGGGGATGTTTTTTAAAATGGAGAGGACAGGAGGTGGCTAGCGATTGAATGTAAGGTATAAATGACAGAGAGGAGTCCAGTTTAATGCCAAGGCATCATGATTGGGGAGTTGCAGTAATTGTGAGGTCAGTGACAGATATAGTTGGTGTGGAGGCAATAGGAGAGTTTGATGGTGGGAAAACTACAAACTCAGTCTTGTCCATGTTTAATTTGAGGGAGCGAGATGACTGATGAGCTGTCAGAGAGTCAGGAACATGGAAAGGAAAGAAGAGAGATTTGAGCCAGAGGTAGATTTGAGTGTCATCTGCCTAGAAGCAGTGTTGGAAGCCAAATGAGTTTGAGTTGTCCAAGACCATGGGTGTAGACTGAGAAGAGAAGCGGTCCAAGAACAGACCTTTGTGGAACAGAGTGTGGGGAGAGCAAACCATGTTTTAGTAGGACACACTAAAATTCTACATTATACATATGCGATGTCTGAATGATAGAGTGCACTTACATTTATCACCTTCCGTAGCCTGTTCAATTGTGATGCCTGCTGCCCTCTTTGTCCTGGATTTGGGGCTTTTGTTGATAAAATATACTAGTTGGTCATTTAAGTAGTCAATTACTGTGAAATTGGCCCTATATGTAAAGCGAGCCGTAAAATTTGATGTGCTTGTATTATTAATCCTGAAAAAGATATAGTCAAATAAAACATTGCATTACAAAATTGATACAACAAACAAATTGAGCATAAATATAATGAAGCAACACATTATTATAAATAGTAGACAGAGTAGACTGGGAGCTACTACAATAATCCCAGATAAACTATGATAAGTAAATTTTAGTTTTTGATCACTGATGCCTTAAAATGATTTGTATTTTTCAAGCTGTAATTTGGGTCTGCTCCAAGTGGGAATATACTAGATATATATCAATACTTGCTGAAGTAATCTTTTTTTTTTATTAGGGAGGCTTTTAAGTGAGAACATAACCTTTTACCATTCAATCTTTTTTTTCAGTTTAGGGTCAAAATGTTAAAGCCTGACTCTAAACATGTTTTGCAACACATCTCACCTGTCTTTGACCAGGAAAGTCTCATCTGACCTACAATCTCATGAAGCATCAGACTGTGCTAGTAAATTTCTGGTCCTGAATGCTGCACCTTCAACTATTATTATGTTAGAATAACGCAAGCCCTGTTGCTGATCCTGCCTTGCCTGACCTTGTCTCCTTGCCAAGCCTATTGCTGACCATGCTTTGTCTGACCTTGAGGAAGGGGTTACACTCCGAAACATTGTATCAAAGTACAATATTTACACAATATTTAAATATTGCATGTCCTATTTGCTGTTTATATACATATACACTTTTTGAAGGCCCAATTTTTGAAGGCCCAACACTGTACTTGATTACTTTTACATGCATATGCCATTCCTGTGGGTCTTAGCTGCCTAATGCACTGCAGCCTTGCTATACTTGTTAATTGTGCTCCATAATTCACGCCAGATGGGGTTTGTATATATATAAAATATTTAGCTGGATATCTTGTAAGGATAGGAGTTATGACAAGACTTAACCACCATGAATATGCATGTGCCATTTTGGCCATTAAATAATAATGCATACCCTATGGTGGTTGTATTGTACATACCCATTTGAGCAAATTGTGGCTTGTTATGAAGTAATAGTAAGTGTATAAGTGTATTGCATTTTGGATACATTTTTGCAATATATCTGATGGCAAACCCAATCTTTTTTGGTGTTGTGTGCATTTCTACTAATATAGTTTATTTGGTCTTAAAGAGCCCAGAGCAGGTACTAGGCTGAGAAATTGCATCTACCTTTATATGATCATTGTAAATGTATTAACTATTTCCTTAGGTGTGCTATACCACAAATCTCAGTTGCCTGACCTTTTTTCCATGTCAAGCCTGTTGCTAACCACTGATTGCCTGTCCACATTTAGTGTCATATCCAAGTTCAATGTTCAAGCCTCTGCTTGATGCAGCACTGCATCACAGTTCCAGACCTCAATCCTATCCCCCCTCAATTTTCAGTCATTTACAACTTGCTCTGGCATCAGTCTCTGGATCCCGCCTACATGCTGTTCTTCAGTCCAAGAGTAGATGATACAAGGTACATGGCTCAACTCAAACTGTTATAATGCCAGTGGGCTGATTTTGTATAATTATCAAAATCCAAAACCTATGTCTGTTATTTGGTAAAATATCCAATTTTAATAAATGTGAAAAATTATGAACGACTCATATGTTTGCTCAGTGGTCCTGTTAAACACACTTAACCATCTTTGTCTCTCTTATTTTTTATTTAGATAGATAGATGGGCACTAATTTCCATCAGGATTTATTTTCTCTTGTCTTGAAGTGTCTACATTGTGTCTTGATTTCCTCTTAGCCTTTGTGAACAAATCTGTATTCCAACCAAATTACCACTCTGAGCACAGGTAGATTCAAGAGAACCCCAAATATTTGGGGCTTTTTAACTGTGTTTTTAGATGTATGTAATTTTTGTATGTAGGACTTGACTAAATAAACTACCACAAGTTAACTCAAATTCTCATAGTGTGCGGCATACTCCATTCGGGTAGTGTTGTTGTTTGTGGTTATCTGGTAATCCACAAATATATTTTTTTTTGCAGTATACATAAACAGCCCGGCGCCAGCACCTACTTTGTTTATATATAGCGGTGCAGGTTCAGCTTTCCTTCTCTCGCTAGATTCAAGAGAAAATATAAGTGCTAAGCCAGGAAAGGTGAAAAGGAGTCAAGAAGATCAGGTTGATGACCTAAGCTGAAATAAGTGCATGCAGGCTCCAACATGGTTTAATACAAAAAGAAAAAAACACACGTCATAAAATACTGCAATTACCTTTCTATTGAACTGGTTGCATTATTAAACAGAGATGCCACATTGACTGTTGCGCTGCTAAGGATCCCCTTAATCTGTATCATAACATAAAAAAAAAATGGCTTTACAATGTTGTGAAATGGTTTAGGTTTTCTAATGAGCTGGAAATGGAAAACACATTTTAAATAATTGCCCAATGGCAATTTTTTATGAATTTTATTGTTCTACCATTGAGGTCAAATTTCTTCCATCCGAAATTTTATAATAAAATTCCAGGGTGCCAACAAGGAAGGACCTGGAAAGACTAGTGAGGCTTCCTACCTTAGGAAAGAATGAACTCCCCAAAATTGCACCTTGCCTCTACCTTTACCTACAATTTTCAATGGCGAAACCAACGAAGGAGCAGGAGATTTGAAAGAAAATGTGGTATGCCTGCCCCCTTATTTATTCATTGACCGGTAGCAGGGTTGCTCAGCATCAGTTCTGCATGGTTTGCTTTTCAGGTCATCAGCCTAGATGAGGGTGGGAATCAACAATGAAGCTGATAGCACCAAAATGGCTGAGCAGAAGCACCCTAGACTCATGGCAATGGGAGGACAGCTAAGTAACCAGTTATAAAAAGTGTTTGCCTGTTTTAATACTTTAAGGAACAAACTGTGCATTCTACTTTCAGTAAAATCTATTAAATTTGCATAAATAATAATCACATTTGCAGTTTGGCGTGAGGGTAAGATATATAGATGCTGCCTGGGTTATTTATTTCAACCATTGACTTTTCATGCATGTAGATAAATTAATAGAAGCACCCCTTTGTACTTTACTTTATAGAAAACCGTAATAATATGCATATTAATAGGAAACTCCACTGGATGGGTATATTTTTGTGTGCCAAATGATGTGCTCAAAGTGCAAAGTATTTTCTAATTTTTTTGTTGGAAAATGTTTGTTTTATGGAAGCATCTATGGAAGAATCTCGTTTTATGGAGGCACCTACCAGCCATTTTAAAATGCCTGGTAGGTGCCTCAGCTGAAGGCAATTCGTACTATCAGGAATAGATGTCTAACTTTGGAGCTCTAAACTTTCAAACTGCAATTATACAATCCATGGGTCTCATTACAAGTTTATTTTTATTCTAGCAAATGAATGTAAAAAAAAAAATCAAGAAACAAACCTTATTATATCCCAGGTCCTGTGTGATAGTTTCTGCAGAAGAAAGTATTACATACACAGTCCTTTCCTTTGTATCTGAAAACATAAAATTAATCATTAGCGTATCACTCCGATACCTATTCAAAATATAGTGAATTCACAACTGTGCTATTAGAGCACAAGAATGTTGATGTATTGTAAATGCTGAGCTTAAGATCTGTGTACAGAAGGACCATGTGCAGGCATCTATATGACTTTAGACACAAAGTACATTTTATTTATCCCCTCTCTGAATATGCCACAAGGCCTATCCTTCTGCTAAAACACAGAAGCACCTTAATGCTGCAGCAGATTTACAATATAAATACAGATAAGTGTACAGGTAGAATAACATAATAACAAAGTTGATTAAGGTTAGCAATAGAATGTCAGTAATGCTTTGGCACTAGTGAAGAGGTAATATTAGTATAGACTATTTTAGACTATAGTAGGCGCTGTGCCACAACCAGGCTTCTGTTCATGTGTGTCTGACACATTAGGGTTCTATTTTTTTACTCACGTTATTTTCAGAGAAAACAACTCTTCTCATGAATTTTTTCCCTCTGTGTAATTCACCGCCATAGTTAGCTGTGCATTTTAAACCATTGTATAAGCAAGTTGCTACTCTTCCATTAAAATGTCAACTCTACCTAGGTGTGCACCCCTAATGAGGCAATGTAAGGCAGCTGCCTTTGGGTGGTGGAAGAGGGAGGGGCAGCAGACTGCATGAGACTTGGCAGGGGCCCCTCTCCACTGCGGTGCCATTTTACTTAAACTTACTTGGAGGAGGCACTTCTGGTCCAGAACAGAGACCAGAACAGGGTCAGTTTAACATAACCAACTACATGGCTGGAAGGGGGCAATGTTCTGCTTAAAGTGGACCTAAACCCAAGATTTTGACTCCCCGATGGGGGGTGCCCTGCTGTGTGATACCCCCCAGGTTGCCTAAATGAATTCACCTCTTCCCGTTCATACGGCGCATGTACGGCCACTCGTACAATCCGAGCACGCTGGTGGACGCATC
Organism: Gastrophryne carolinensis; assembly: GCA_027917425.1. NCBI lineage: Eukaryota > Metazoa > Chordata > Amphibia > Anura > Microhylidae > Gastrophryne > Gastrophryne carolinensis. Next base: position 197,383,686 of record CM051237.1, on the reverse strand, counting down.
CCCCACTACCCTTTAACAGGGAGCGTGCCCGCGCTGGCCATTTACAAATGCCTGGCGTGGGCACGCACCCTGCTAAAGGGATAGCGGGGGTGTAGCCGCTGCTTGCGCATGCACAGCCAGGCATGCACGGATGACCGACAGTATCTTGGATTTCTGAAATACCCTTCCAAAGGAAGAGATGGCTTACTATGCTGTTTAGTAAATCCATCCCTGGCCATAAGAGGCAATATACTTATACTAATCTTAGCCACCAGTGATAGATACACAGGAGCCATGGGCAGCTCTCTGTACAGTCTTTTAGGGAGTGATTTGGACATTGTGTGGTTTATTTAAAAAACGCTAAGGCCATGTAGTGCCAGATATTGTCAGATCGGTGCCAGGCGAATGTCAGGTCCCAATGAAAACAGTGTATTTATCAAGTCAAAAATCCAGAGCGCCTGTAATAGTGCCAGGAATTGTCCCATCTATCAATAGTGCCGGTGATGGGATGAGTTCCCTACAGCACCAGATAGGACCAGGCACTTACCATGCACTGTGTGGCCTTATCCCATACATTTCAATGGGCTGGATGAATATAATTATTATTTTTTTTTTTTATTTGAGCTGGTGCATGTGCCACGGGATCCCTGGGCTGGTTGGGATTATTTTTGGCTGTATTATTTGTACTTTTGTGTTGCGATGCAAATTTGTGTTTTGGGCCGTGAGAATGCTAAGCTATGTTTTTATAGTGTCCCTAAAATTCCCTTTTTTATTTAAAAGAAAAAATCCAAAAATAACAATTAGGATTACCACAGGTGCTGTGTGCTATTCAGCTTGGGGCGCTCCGGGCCGGCGCTAGGTGTTGCTAGTGCATCGGCATTTAAAAGCCATGCGCTGTGAGCTGCCTAGCCGGGAGCGCTACAACTGACAGTGCCGCCAGCCTAAAGCAGACATTGTGGTACAGCCGCTGACGAGCAATAATGAATTAGCTTCTTAACCATTCTGAAAGCATGCTGGGGGTTTAAGCTGGAGGCAAAGCTGAAAGCGGACCTTCACTCTGAATAAGAGTCTATCTTATATGTTTCCCACACCCTGTACATACAGATTGTCCACATTAAAAATCATCCTACCTGCATCTACTGCATGTTATGAGCCTTTAAACATCCAAGATGGCGGCTTATGGAAGCTGCCATCTTATGAGGCAGCCTGCAAACAGGAAGTGCCTCCTGACTGTGCTGCTCTGCATTCTGGGACTGCTGACTTTTTCCTGACCCCAGCTCTGTCTGAGCAAAGCACAGCTATAACCCGCCCCCCTGTACTTTATCCTATTGTCTTCTCCTCAGTAAGTGTGATGCTTCTGAGTCAAGATGGCGGCGCCCATATCCTAAATTCCTGAATAGATTTGCAGCCCAGTGGGGGAAAGAATAATAAGTTAGTGACTAAAAACGTAAAATATATTAATTCTAGATGCTGGGGAACCGTTTTTTAAAAGTTTGGGCTTTTCATTAAATCACGCTGAAGGTCCGGTTGAACACAGTGAGTGATACATGTAGTCAAGTCACATGACCACTGGCATAAGAAATACTAAAGGGCAGTGCAACAGCTTTTGGCCCTCAAAGGATAACTGCATCAAAAAATAAAACCCTGCAAATGTAAACCCTCCTTCAACTCTCCCTTGTAGCTCAATAATAAATTGTGTTTCCATGCTCTTACCTTGCTTTAAAATGTGCTTTTTCAGCTGTTCCACCAGTAGCGTGTGTATCAAAATAAGACCTCTTGCTAAAGTGCACATATGCACTATTTTATTACACCTTCAAATATTTAATTTCCCACATATTCTATTATTCAACCCTTCACAGTTACATGGACACATCTAGACCACAGTCTAGCAGAGAGTTTTTTTCTCAGATTAGATGGAATGAAATGTAATTTTACTGACAGCACAGAATGGTTCGTTTGCAGGGGCTTATTATAACTAACGTTAACATGTTGCCTTTATTAATAGATTCATTATACAGGGTTCACTTTCTATTTTTTATAGCAAACGCTGATGTTTGAAAACCACAAATAAGCACATGGCCAGTGGCAGTTGTAGACTTACTTGGTTTAATAAGTGGCTCGTAGTTGGTTCCAAGTATTGTGCATCTACCATCGCTGTATTGTGGGGGGCACAGACAAGTGGGGGTGCAAGATGACAGGCTCATTATGCATGTTCCACCATTGGGACAGTAATTGGGGTCACAGTCACTGCAACAAGAGGTGCCATTCCCTGTAAATAAAAGAAAAAACAGCAAGAGTTGTTATTAGTGCCATTGTTCTTATATTGTGTTGGCTGTTTATTTGTTGCAGCAGACACAGCCAGAAGGAAAGCATAGGATGATGAGCTCTCTGCCTGGTCAATCTAGGATTCCATGTGGATCCCCTTTGCATCATCTGTGTTCCCACTAATAACACTAAACAGGGCATTATAATGTTGATGCCATTATTACATTTGTAATCATTCAACCTTTAGGCTTTGCTCACACCTCTCCGTTGCGTCAAGAGCATGCATTTTTAAATATGCCATAGGGGCTTTGTATCAAAACAAACGCTGTGCTTTTGATGTGTTCAAAATGTGTTTCCATTGCTTACATTAATAAGCAAATGGCAACGCAAACGCAACACAAACGCAACGCAGGTTCCCTGCATTATACGTGCGTTGCACTTGCATTGCCATAGTTTTCTATTGACCTGCTCTGTTACAACGTTGCGCTGAAAAAGGTGTTTGCAACACTTTTTTTAATGCATTGCATAACGCAGCACAGATATGTATACTATCCCTTAGGCTCTGTTCACGCCTCTCCGATGCATTAAAAGCAGACGTTTGATAAGTATGCTAGAGGTGCATTTTATCAAAACAAATGCTGTGCTTTGAGGCGTTAGAAATGCATTTGTTTTGCATTTTCTTTTGGAAAGAAAAACATTTTTTGCACAATATGTAAATGGCAACACAAATGCGACACAAGTGCAGTGCAGGTATACTGCATTATTCCTGCTTTGTGCTTGCGTTGCCATAGATTTCTATTGATCTGCGCCCTTACAACGCGTTGTTAAACGTAGCGCAGATATATGAACTGTTGCATCTAAAATAATGTACAATGTTTCCTCTGTGTTGCAACACAGCGCAACAAAGCAGAGAGAGTGTAGAGGTGTGAACAGAGCCTTAGTCTTTGTTTAGTTTTTTTGGTTTTCTATATGTCATATATTCCACCTGATAACAGGCTAGAAATATGTATGTTTCTCACCTACTGGACATAGAATTGCAAATAAAACGATGATTAGAAATTCAATAATGAAATGCTGCTGCCTTCCTGTTGCAATGTGGGCAGAAATATGTGGCTAGACAGAACTGGGGCCAATTTAGTTAGTGCTTGTGTGGGGTACTTACAAAAAAATCATTTGTGAAGGGAGTGGAGAAAAGTGTGTTTCCTTGAGTCGCGGGTGTGTCGGGGAGAGGGGTGAGGAGGGGTTTCTTTTGTTATTTTTTTCTTTTCTCTTTTCCGTCCGGTGGTATGGGCAGCAACACAGGGAGGGTGGTGGAGGCTAAGAGCTTTATAGCCTTGGGTATTTGTGTGAGTTTTCTTTTGCATGGAACTTGGTTAGGAAGTGGTTGTTGGGGGGGTATGTTGGGTACTTTGTGAAACATGCATATAGCGTTTTGATAATGCAATTCTGGGTACTTGATGTGTTATGTATGTATGTACATTTGTGTATTGTATTTTACGTTGTATCCAGTGCTTCACAATAAAAATTCTTGAAGTAATAAATCATTCATGAAAACATTAGAAAAAAAGACACTTTGTTGTGTGTTGGGTAAAAAGGCTCAATTCTGAACAGGTATCCAGAAGCAGATTGTGAGGTACTCCCAAAGCGTATATCCAGAGATGCCAAGCTGACCCATGCAGGGTGATTTTACTCCATTCATGCGCTTCACAATCACCATTTACCACAACACACCCAGGCTCAGCCAATTACCTGGGCTGAATAGAAATTCTAATGATCTAAGTCCAGGTGTGCTGAGGTGAATGGAAGCACAGGAATGGAGTAAAAGCCTGCAGGACTGACTCAGGCTGACATCCCTGGGTATCTATTTGGTCACCCCCTCTGTATAAAGATTGTCCAGGAATGCCCTTTTACTGCTTCCATTTGGTAGCTTTGTACAATCACCAGCTGTATGGCCAGCTTTATTGTCTGACAATGCATTGTTTTTTGTGTTTTACAGCATCGGTGCTTGACCCTCCTCCTCCTCGAAGGGCCACTAACCGTCCATGTTTTACAGATCTCCACACGGATGCCCAGGTGATGAAGGAGATCTACAAAACCTGGCCTGTTAGTGAAGAGGAGGGTTGAGCACTGTGTGTACATTTATATTAATGGAGAAAGTGTGAGGGCAGTGGAGTACCTTCACCCCAGATTTGATCAGTGAGAGGCTTTATTAAATGCCTCATATTTGGGCCATTCTTTACAGCTAAAAAATAAATCTCTATATTACTATAAAAATTGTCCAACTCCCCTTTAAGTCTGCTCTATCACAAAACCCAGTCAGGTGCAGACTTGTATAAAGTCGGGGAGGCTCTCAAAACTGCACATGTATCTATTAAAGTGTACCAAAACCAACGCCCCAATGGCCCTGAAATCTATAAGCTTCCAGGGCCGCTGGATTCCCTCCCTCTGGGGAATTCAGATTCAGGATGCCCCCCCAGGCCGCCTGGAAACTCACCTTCTTTCCCAGTCTAATGGCCCATGTGTGAGATGCGGCCACATCCCCGCTATCCCTTTAGCAAGGTGCGTGCCCACGCCAGGCATTTGTGGATGGCTGGCACAGGGCACGCTCTTTGTTAGAGGGTTGCGGGGGATGCGGCCGCCAGCACGCTCAAAACCACTCGCCTTATACAAGCTATTAGATGAAAGGGCAAGAGCGGATCTGAGCGCACTAATTAGACGAGAGGACTGCGCATGTGCCATAGAACGGCGAAAGGGTGAGTGAGACCAGGCGACCTGGGGGGTTTCACATGGCGGGGCATCCCCGATTGGGGTGCCCCAGGTTCAAGAACCAAAACCCAAGATAGTCAAAATCCTGGGTTTTGGTCTACTTTAAGGATTGGAGGAACACTAAAAAATGTGAAGAGCTTTGTTAATGAATTACCCCCTCTATCCATGAATATGGATGTAAATTAAACATTTTAACCAAATATTCTGATGTGTGTTGTTAAACAGTGGACATAAATATTCATACATTGTAGGAGATATATATATATATATATATATATACACAGTTTACTTTAGTACCTGTAAATCCAGTATTGCATTTGCATTGGTAGCTTCCTACTGTGTTGGTACACATTGCATTTGGTGAACAATAAGAGAGTTTACATTCATCAAGGTCCTCGCAGTGAGTTCCATTACCTAATCAAGAAAATTAACAAAATATTTCAATGAAGGCTTCCTATAAACTTTGGAAACTGAGTAGTGGGAAAACGTCAGACGCCACTGTTTGAAAAAGAACTAGGAGCAAGAAAACCTCTTTACAATCCTATTAACGACTAACACCGCCCTATTAACACACACTTACTGTATATCACGTAGTTTGTACCAAGGTTTACCCTACCACCATATGCCCTATATTTCATTTATGCCTGCAACTGACAGAGACCCTGATTAAGGAGGTGTATGCAAAAATGTGTAATATTAAAAATTCATATAAGCGCATCAGCTAATGAGAGGAGGGCAGAGATGTAGCTAGGCTTTCTAGCACTGGGGGCAGAGATTTGAAATGGTGTCCCCTATCTATGCTCAGGTCCCCCTTTGGTGTCCTCTCTGACCTGCTGCACTTGGGGCACGTGCCCCCCCTGCCCCCCCCCCCCCCACAGCTATGCCCATGGAGGAGGGGTCACTTATGCAACGGACCTGAAAAAAAACTCCCACCAAGTGGTTTTCTTCTCCTGCTGGGAATAAAATCCAGGGGTGACAGGTTTGAGTATATTGGGGGACCGCACCTGCCCCCTCCCACACATCCACACATCTCCCATCCACACATCAGAGGTATTGCAATAGCAATAAACTTTTTTCCAGCACAGGCTAGTACAGGAGACAGACCATTAGAGCTTAGCAGTCCTCCCCTGTATAAGCAGAATGGTTCACATATATATATATAATTTCTGGTACCTGTATATCCAGTGATACATTTGCACTGGTAGCTTCCTATTGTGTTGGTACATGTTGCATTAGGTGAGCAGGGAGAGCTGGTCTTACATTCATCAACATCTTCACAGTAAGTTCCATTACCTAATCAAGAAATCCAGATATTTAGTAAAAGATTTATACAGTGATTTTTTTCAAAAAACAAAGCAGTCATCAGCAATCATTTGGCAGAGGAATAAGTAATTATCTTGTGACTGGCGATTTTTTTTTCAAAAGCATGGCTATATAGGTGTCATATAAATATGACAATACATTGGCATATAGATATGTTTTGCCAAATCAGCGTAAAATATTAATCCTTACCAAATTAAATGCAATATGGGAGGTAATGAACACCAAGACAGGACTATGTAATGCGATTCATGATTTAATGCTCAAATTATAGTGCAATACAACAGTGCAAGATTATTTACAGTGAAATCAATCAGGTTCTATATGAAAAAGCTAGCCGTATACACATCAAGCAAAAGCAGGGAAAATACAAATACAGAAACTATGATACAAGTATGATAGACAGAAGATGAGAACAAATTCAAACAAGTCAGAAAGAGTACATTCAAGTTTGCAGTGTATTTCCCTTTAAGACATGAAACAAGCAAAACATAATCAAGCAAGGAATGCAGTTAGGAAGGAGCGCTTACAGGCTGACCGCAGGTCGCAAGGACACCTCAACGTTTCGGTCAGGTATAGACCTTTGTCAAGAGGCTAGCCTCTTGACAAAGGTTTATCCCAGGCCGAAACGTTGAGGTGTCCTTGATTATGTTTTGCTTGTTTCATGTCTTAAAGGGAAATACACTGCAAACTTGAATGTACTCTTTCAGACTTTGTTCTCATCTGTCTATCATACTTGTATCATAGTTTCTGTATTTGTATTTTCCCTGCTTTTGCTTGATGTGTATACGGCTAGCTTTTTCATATAGAACCTGATTGATTTCACTGTAAATAATCTTGCACTGTTGTATTGCACTATAATTTGAGCATTAAATCATGAATCGCATTACATAGTCCTGTCTTGGTGTTCATTACCTCCCATATTGCTTTTGGTTAGTATATTCCTATACCTATTGGGCAGAGGTAATTTGGAGGTGATTTTGAACCCTGATTCCTACAATTCTCTATATGCTATTTATGACATGATAGATGTCATTTTTCCTTAGCAGTGTGCCACAACCAGTTTTACTAATTCCTTACCAAATTACCACAGTTCCATGAAGCCCAATGAAGCTAAGAATTTCAGGTTTAACACTTAATGCTGAAAATCATGTAAATCATGGCTCCCCCACTTGTAGCTCGGGAGCCACGTGTGGCTCACAAACCCCAGCTGTGTGGCTTTCTTTCAGTTTAGGGCATGTTTAGTTAAAAAGAAAATCATGCATTTCAAATGCTTCCCAACCTTTCCTTGTACTGTAGCTCAATAACGAATTGTATTCTTGTTTTCTTACTTGCAGTTTTATTCCTTTGTTTCAAGTACCACCCCCCACCCACATGACCAGTAGTGTATCAAAATAAAAGATTTACATTCCAACATTCCAATTGTAGGCAAACATTTCTCCTCCTTTCTAGCTCATATTTCTGTGTGCAATTTAATTCTACCAATATATATATATATATATATATATATATATATATATATATATTACACATTTTCACTCCTAGTTGAACCATTAAAGTGAACTTCCAGTCAATAAAAGAAAGCTTTGTAAATTTCACTCTCTGGCAATCATTGAGCTAATCATTGAGCTAAGCTATCTGAGAGCGCTTACTGCATCACTTGATGATGTAGGTGATCCTTGGGAATTTGCCAGGCAGGTGCACACACAGTATTGTGCAAGCCCTGCAAACTTTACTGGCTAATGTTGGTCACATATGGATGTGGAAATTGGCTTCCCTGGTCCACATGTCCATATGGTCCATATGTCATGCGAGGAATCCATCAATTGGATGCCCCCCGCTGCAGGTCTTAGTGCACCAACATGTATTAGTGTTGGTGTGTTGGTCTACTTTCTGGTTGTCTTTTATTATAGAAATCCAAAACAATACATTTCAGTGATCCCAGCAGTGTGTTGCATTGGAAGAAATGACACCTGCTAGTTAAACAATACAAAGCTGTTTGTTCATTAATAAACTAAGAATCAAATAATATATAAATATAGTAGTTCTGGTACCTGTAAATCCAGTATTACAGCTGCACTGGTAGCTCCCTATTGTGTTATTACACATTGCATTAAGTGAGCAGGAAGAAGGTTTTTTACATTCATTATCATCTTCACAGTAAGTTCCATTACCTAAACAAGAAATCCAGGACATAAGTGAATGGTTTATAAAGCTTTCTGATATCAGATTACTTCTATAGCCCAAATGTTATCAGACCACTGATCAGGGGTGCCATGGGGCACTAGACTTCCCTGCTTTCCTTTCACCCACTTCTACAGCAGTGATTGGGTTCCCACAGCGTTGGTATCTAAGATAGTGTGACTTCCGGCCTCTGGCTGGTCGGAGGTGTATGGCTGCACAAAGCTCAACTCATGCGCCCATAGAGAGTTCTGGTCATATTGGTCTGGCTTTGTATTCTGCACAAATCCTACAGGAGTGGGTGAAATGGGAGTAGAGGAACCACATGCTCCTTTGGCACCCCTGATTTCAGGTCTCCAAAGCAATGGCTTCACTCCAAGACCCACCAACTCCACTCTTGATGTATAATGCTTAAGATGGACACTTAAGTTACAAACCCCTCCAAACTTAAACCTTTAATAGAAAACTAGCCTTATAGCTTCAAACACTCCTCTTTATCTAGCCTAGCAAGTGTGTGTGTGTGTGTGTGTGTGGGGGGGGGGGGGGGGGGAGTGACCAAATATTCCAGACTCCATTACTATTGAAGGGTTGGTCTATGCACTGATCCCCAAGATGCAAGAGCAGCCCCCACAGCATCTCTCATTTTCATGGTGACTGTGATACACAGTACTATGCTTGATCTTAGCCAAAAACCTGGAATCATTGTATTATTACATTCAAATTATAGACATAACATTTTCTGTTACAGACATGAATACTCACCAACATATCCCGGCATGCATGTGCAGTTATAACCTCCTGGGAAATTTGTGCACAAAGCGTTGGAAGAACAAGGTTTATTTGTAGAACATTCATCAACATCTGTAAAAAATATATATTCAGCTATTTAATATTTGGGCTTAAAGGTTTCAGCACTAAAAATGTTCAGAGGCCTTAAATGAGGTGTATCGCTAAATTGTGTAAAATAAAAATCCATATATACACATTGGCTAATGAGAGGAGTGGTTAATTATGCACCCGAATTGAATAAAACTCCGACCAAGCCTGTGGTTTCTTCTCCTGGCAGGAATAAAATCCAGGAGTGACACGTTTGAGTGTATAAAGGTGGGACAGAACCTAACTTTCTCCTAAACTACCCTTTGCTGGATTAATGAATTATTGTTCATTGGTGCCAAAGCGTGGTCATGCTCAATACGGTTTTTAATACGTTGTTTAATTCAATACGGTGAAGCTGAGTATATCATTTTTTTATTTTTGTCTAGACAATCCCTTTAATTAAAAAAACTAAAACCTTTAACTTTGTGATAACCATTGGCCAAACACTAAGATTAGCACTGCTTTAATTACTTACCTTGTATGAACTAAAAAAAAAAAAAAAGTGCAGTAATATATTGTTCCTGGATTTTTAGGGTGCTCCTTCCAACATGCTTTTTTGGCTAACTCCTCTTGTGCACATATACACTAATAATTAAGCAATCCAGCACAATTCAAATCTATTGATGTGGATTGTATACAATGTTTCCCAATCACTGGCAATAGTGCAGCAACAACACAGTAATAATATATGATTATTAATAATAATAAAAGGGTCACAAATGCAAAATAATCTACCTGTACAGTGGAGTCCATCCCCAACAAAGCCAGATGGACAAGGTCCGCAGCCAGTTATATTATTACAGGACACAGCAGGGAAGCAACCTTGACTACATAGATTAGGTGGGTCTTGGCAGAACTCTCCAGTATAGTTATTGGTACATACACATGCAGCAATCTGTTAATAGGAGAAGATATTAAGCAGGGTCACTAATGTTCACAAAAAGGTGCACCCAGGCCAAAAAATGCACCCAGGGGTCAATCAACACGACAAGTAAAAATTGCACTTCTTTCTCATTTTTCATCTCAAGTATAAACTTTACTAAGTGCCTTTGTACCTTGTGCTGAAATGATTCACTAAGAGTTGAAAGAAAAATGTCATGTAGTAAAAACATTCATTGGCTTTGATTGTCTTCCTATCTGGTGATTCACTAACAGTGAAATCTGGTGATTCACTAACAGTGAATTGATTACTACCATGAGAATTGTCTTAAACTCTTAGTGAATCAAGGCCTATAACTTGGAACCAACATATGTACTTTATGTCACCATTATTATTAAAATTGCTATGCCATCATTTTCTACATGGTCAGGAAACTGAACATACAATCCAAATCCTGAGCTCAGAAAAGTTCTGAAGAAGGAATAAGATGAGGTTTGCAGTTTGTAGTTGTGGTGTAACAGCAGTGGCAAAATATCATGTTTTTAACAGAACACCTTTTGATGGGCAACTACCATTTCTAACCTCACACTTTGGAATGTAATTTAACAAAGGCTTAAAATGAACCAAAAGACAAAAAGACTGTAATTGTAATATCTGCAGCCCGTGAGAGGTTATAATCCCCTGGGTTTATGTATTTTTATTGTGTTCTTATCTATGAATTCTGCATTGGTTAGTCCAAATGTAAACAAAGTGTGATTTACCAAGGCTGAGCCAAGAAAATATGAGAAATATTTTGAAACCATACATAAGCTGGTTTCGGTATTTCACATCAGCACACGGATATTAGAGGGGTGAGTGAAATAAGAGTCCTTCAGGCCGCAATTTTGCAGCAGAAGCACATGCGTTTGCACTCCATTAAATGTTGATCGCAAGTACTGTCACTGGCAAATTGCTGTACAAAGCACAATCATGATTGTGAAACCAGCCTGAGTGTGCTGTTATTTCCAAATTTGTAAAAAAAAAAAAAATCCTACCACATATTGTAGTAAGTATTCTGTCACAGGAGCCAAAGCCTTAGATTTCTTATGGTGGATCTAAGATGTCAGCACCTTGTTTTTCTGAATGCTTGATGCTGGGAAGAAACGATGTGCTGGCATCTTAGTTCTGCCCTAGGAAATGGTGCTCACCCCTGGTGCTCCTTACAGACACCCCTGTGGCAGCACTGCATATTGTGGTGGCACGTGGCCTATTCTGTAGCCACCAATACCTCCCCTGGCTTTGTATGTCCACCACTACCTGAAAGAGTAATTGATGGCTTGTGGGCACTGAGAAAACAAGAGTCCCTGTTGTCCCAGTAATAAAGCTGTGGGCAAACAACTTTTCTAATTAGTTTGTGATATTGACAGTGATAAAATATTAGGCTATAAGAAAAATATTAGTGTTATTTTACTTACAGCAAGAGAACTGTTACTGATACTGGTGGTCAAGTTGTAGCTGCACTGACTTTCAAGCATGCAGTTGCAAACAACAAAGCTGGGCTGGAAGGTAGATGACAGGTTTTGTGAGTCAGTAGCTACGAGCCTAAAAGTGAATCCAGATAGATTTGTTGGTTTCCAGGTCAGAGATCCATTTCCTGTAAAAAAATGAATAACATAATAATATATCAATAAATAAATAGTATATTTTTTTCAGTATTGATCAGTATTAATAAAATAGCCTTTCCCCTAGTCATTCATTTACTTAACAACTTAAAATGATGGAGCAGAAAAAGCCAATGTCGGGCAATGTCCTAAACTGTTTTCTGTTTGTAAATGGAAGAAGAAATGGCCGAGATATCACAGTTTACAGTTTTATCTTATGATTTCTCTTCTGAAGCATGGAGGCATGGCCTGTGAGCTGTGATGCTGGATAATAAGCATAATGGATGGGGTCTTCAGATCAAGGACTCTCATCACCATGACTTTGCTCTTCACCTCTCCCCCTATTGGTAGGCAACATTGAACGCCTCGATCAGCACTCCCAACTGTGCATGCTCGCACCCCCATAATACCCATGCGTGCACTCCCAGAGGCACATTAGATCATTAGGTAAATAAGTAGGCGAGTAGGTAGGTAGATGGCTCAGTAGGTAGGTGGGTGCATTGGCAGACAGGTAGGTAGGTCAGTAGAGTGGAGAGTTAGCAACAGCAAATAGGCAGGATCTCACCTAATTGCCCTGGAGAAACCTTATTCTTGGCTCACCTCAGTCCACTGCTGACTTGTCCCTGACAGTCACCATCGCCTCCCATTGCGTGCACCTCCATTCTCTCCACATGATAAGATTCTTGTTGCTCGGCCCACACTTCTGAAAGCAGTAGCTTGTGCTCTGCTCTAGCCTCTGGGCAGGGTGCATGCGCAGAGGCCAGAGTACCATTCAAGCTATCAAAGATGCGAGGGACAGGTGATCTGGTCACATTCCTTGTACTTGTATTAGGGGTATACATCAGTGGGAAGGGGCTGGAGGCAGCGAGGGGGATCTATTTTCTCATTTTCTGAGCAGACCAGAAGGACAGCACTGATGTATTCACATTCATAATTTCAACTGCGCTATTCTGTGTCTAGCCACCCCCTTTGAAATCATTTCGTGTCCATTGCTTGTTGGCTTAGACCATGTTTTATAATGACCCAATATTGTAAACAGTATATAATATATATAGGTATAATATTTACGTATGATATACATATAATAATATAATACATATAAATATATCAGAAGCACAACAAAACAGGACCCTGGCGCAATGCCTAATGCCGAAATAGAAGCTATTAAATAAAGTAGAGGAGCAATCATGTGTGGGCCTCCCATGTGGTTACTACTAACATCCCCTCCTGTATAGTAACAACTACTGATAGTTGTCAAGAAATTAACCTGCTGCTTAATTAGAGATGAGAACATTGAGTTGTATTCACTAACCCATTACAGTGATGTCTGAGTTTGTGCCAGGATCAGCTGTAAACATCACTCCTGTTTTGTTGGAAGAGAACTGTACTGTAACAGTGTTGCTCATAAATGCTTGAATGAGTTTAACACCCTCGATGACTGGAGGCATAGCATCTGAAATACAAAAATGTGAGACCTGTTATATGAGCCATGGCCATAAAAGAATAACATTTTAAAATGTATGTTTTTTTTTTAATTGTATAGCACAACTTTTGACCCCTACAGAACCTTTCTCACTATCCAGTGCTCTGGAACTGCAGAACCTTAATCACTATCCAGTTCTCTGATACTACAGAACCTTCCTCACCTTACATTCTCTAGAACTCACCTTCTGTTCCCTGCAGAATTTTCCTCGCCTTACAGTGCACTAAAACTCACCTTCTGTACCCTGCCAAACCTTTCTCACCTTACAGTGCACTAAAACTCACCTTCTGTACCCTGCCAAGCCTTTCTCACCTTACAGTGCTCTGAAACTCACCTTCTGTACCCTGCCAAACCTTTCTCACCTTACAGTGCTCTGAAACTCACCTTCTGTACCCTGCCAAACATTTCTCACCTTACAGTGCTCTGAAACTCACCTTCTGTACCCTGCCAAACCTTTCTCACCTTACAGTGCTCTGAAACTCCCCTTCTGTACCCTGCCAAACCTTCCTCACCTTATAGTGCTCTGAAAATCACCTTCTGTACCCTGCCCAACCTTTCTCACCTTACAGTGCACTAAAACTCACCTTCTGTACCCTGCCCAACCTTTCTCACCTTACAGTGCTCTGAAACTCACCTTCTGTACCCTGCCCAACCTTTCTCACCTTACAGTGCACTAAAACTCACCGTCTGTACCCTGCCCAACCTTTCTCACCTTACAGTGCACTAAAACTCACCTTCTGTACCCTGCCAAGCCTTTCTCACCTTACAGTGCTCTGAAACTCACCTTCTGTACCCTGCCAAACCTTTCTCACCTTACAGTGCTCTGAAACTCACCTTCTGTACCCTGCCAAACCTTTCTCACCTTACAGTGCACTAAAACTCACCGTCTGTACCCTGCCCAACCTTTCTCACCTTACAGTGCACTAAAACTCACCTTCTGTACCCTGCCAAGCCTTTCTCACCTTACAGTGCTCTGAAACTCACCTTCTGTACCCTGCCAAACCTTTCTCACCTTACAGTGCTCTGAAACTCACCTTCTGTACCCTGCCAAACCTTTCTCACCTTACAGTGCTCTGAAACTCCCCTTCTGTACCCTGCCAAACCTTCCTCACCTTATAGTGCTCTGAAAATCACCTTCTGTACCCTGCCCAACCTTTCTCACCTTACAGTGCACTAAAACTCACCTTCTGTACCCTGCCCAACCTTTCTCACCTTACAGTGCTCTGAAACTCACCTTCTGTACCCTGCCAAACCTTTCTCACCTTACAGTGCACTAAAACTCACCGTCTGTACCCTGCCCAACCTTTCTCACCTTACAGTGCTCTGAAACTCACCTTCTGTACCCTGCCCAACCTTTCTCACCTTACAGTGCACTAAAACTCACCTTCTGTACCCTGCCAAACCTTTCTCACCTTACAGTGCACTAAAACTCACCGTCTGTACCCTGCCCAACCTTTCTCACCTTACAGTGCACTAAAACTCACCTTCTGTACCCTGCCAAACCTTTCTCACCTTACAGTGCACTAAAACTCACCTTCTGTACCCTGCCAAACCTTTCTCACCTTACAGTGCACTAAAACTCACCTTCTGTACCCTGCCAAACCTTTCTCACCTTACAGTGCACTAAAACTCACCTTCTGTACCCTGCCAAACCTTTCTCGCCTTACAGTGCTCTGAAACTCCCCTTCTGTACCTTGCCAAACCTTTCTCACCTTACAGTGCTCTGAAACTCACCTTCTGTACCCTGCCAAACCTTTCTCACCTTACAGTGCACTAAAACTCACCGTCTGTACCCTGCCCAACCTTTCTCACCTTACAGTGCTCTGAAACTCACCTTCTGTACCCTGCCCAACCTTTCTCACCTTACAGTGCACTAAAACTAACCTTCTGTACCCTGCCAAACCTTTCTCACCTTACAGTGCTCTGAAACTCACCTTCTGTACCCTGCCAAACCTTTCTCACCTTACAGTGCACTAAAACTCACCTTCTGTACCCTGCCTAACCTTTCTCACTTTACAGTGCAGTAAAACTCACCGTCTGTACCCTGCCCAACCTTTCTCACCTTACAGTGCACTAAAACTCACCTTCTGTACCCTGCCAAACCTTTCTCACCTTACAGTGCACTAAAACTCACCTTCTGTACCCTGCCAAACCTTTCTCACCTTACAGTGCACTAAAACTCACCTTCTGTACCCTGCCAAACCTTTTTCACCTTACAGTGCACTAAAACTCACCTTCTGTACCCTGCCAAACCTTTCTCACCTTACAGTGCTCTGAAACTCACCTTCTGTACCCTGCCAAACCTTTCTCACCTTACAGTGCTCTGAAACTCACCTTCTGTACCCTGCCAAACCTTCCTCACCTTATAGTGCTCTGAAAATCACCTTCTGCTCCCTGCAGAACCTTCCTTACATTACAGTATTTGGAAACTCAACTTATGTTCTCTGTAAAAAACTACCTCACCTTCCAGTGCTCTTAAACCTACCATTTTTGTTTCTGGCAGGGACTTTCAGAGTCATCACCATAATGTATTACATTAGCGGTTTACAGTATATGCATAGCTATAAAGTGGTTTCTTTAAATATATCTTCACCACTTTCACTTCTATTCTGACACATGGATTTCCAAAAATGCAAAAAAATAGCTAATAATCAGCCAAAGAGTTTTTATTCTCGATGTCACCTGTAAATGATGCCCATTTAAGTGCAGGTCAGTTGCATCTGGTATGAACATTTGCATAACTGTGTTAGAAACAGTTATTGCTTCTTTTTTAACATAATGTATAAATCGGGAAATAATTCTAACAATCTACAACAGATGACAAATATTGGCACTGACCCATTAATATTAGAAGAGTTATATTATACCCAACTTTTAAATTCAGGACCAACCTGACCTGACATAAATTAGTGAGGATCTTGACTGCAATATATATGTATAGCACATGAGCTGGAGAGATCTTCACATTTTAAGAAATAAAATAAAAAAGCAAATAGAGTTCAACTGTAGATCCTGGCTTCAAACCTGGCACTCTATCATATTCAAAGATATTTCTACCTCATGAAGCATATACATTATATAAATAATAAAAAGTAAAAAGTCATATGTACTTACTTAACGTGGAATTGGTTTTCTGAAAATCTGAAACTACTTGGAATGTTGCTAAACCCACGTTAGTGTCGTTGGTGCTCATAGCATCAAAAATACATTCTGTTTTGTTGCTGCACTGTGTCTGCAATGCTATATACCTTGATTGATCTTGCTTTATCAATGAATCTAAGAAAAGTGGTTGAAATGCAGCTCTAGCTTTCACCTCTTGTTGTGAAAACAAGGAATTCTCTTTTGCTTCCCCTAGATTAGAAAAAATATGGTTACACATCAATAGACATATGTTGGTTTATATTAAACATGTTTTTGTGATTTTGAAGAGGAAGTTCGGAGGCCCTGGAGCCTTAAAGACTCCAGGACCATCTGAGTTCCACTCCTTGAGGCATCCAAAATCGGGAACAACACTCCAAAAAGTGATATTTCTGCGTGTTGTTCCTCGTTGATGTGCACCTAGTTTTTTTGTGATTCTTAAAATATTTACCACTGGTAACATCAATCTCAAGTGAAATCACACCTATGTCCACCATAAAACATGTATTAAAAATGTAAATGAAATAAAGTGGCCTAGTCATGGCCTAGAGGTAAGAAAGCATTCTGGCGTCCGGAAGGTTGCAGATTCAATTTCTGGCCATGGGTTATAACTGAAGTGCACTTGAGCAAGGCACCCACTACTCTGGGCACTTTTGTGCTCACTGTCCACTGGTTCAATCCATTGGTGGATTTGAGTTTGTACTCACTGCACAGATGGGTTAAATGTGGAGGACACATTCCTATGTAAGGCAAATAATCCAAAGGCAAATGATCACAGTTTATATTCATTTCTAATTTTAGATCACTCATTCAACAGGTACTAGACCAATTTGGAAATCATATGCTGGCTAGAGCATAGTAATGTTTAGTCCGTAACCACGTCTGATGATTTCTTTAATTTAAAAGGCTTAACCCCCCCCCCCCCAATTATCTCATAAGTGATCTGATGCCAATAGGAGCAACTGTTATTTGATGAACCTAGTCTTAAAAGAAATGAACTGTGTTTTAGGATATTAACCTATGGCATAAATGTGCTCACTGTACACTATACATTTTAAATATCATGATCTCATTAAGAACACTTACATAGCAATCCATAATTATATAAAGTTTCTTCAGAGCTGTTTGAGGAAATATATGTACCATTTGGTGCCAGGAAGTCATCATTCTGGTCATTATTCCAGGTACCTAGAAGCAATTGCATTAGTAACAGGAAGTTACACATGTATGTATGTATTAACATGTGAAATAATCCACTAACATTGGCTTTACAGGAATACAAATGTTCACAATTGTGCTGCACTGTCCTGCGGCTGAGGGTCATTTCTGCATTGTGTACACTTCTTTTTGTCTGCATTTTCTGGTGTAAAATTAATGAAAGCGTGTGATGTATGGAAACATTTTCCAAGTATTGAAAGCATGTCCTGTGACAAATTCTCACTCCAAGGGTACAAAGGTTCTCTTTTTGTACCTTAAATGCTTCTGTGACACTAGAGCAAATCCTTGGAACCCCTTCCTTTAAGGGATTAACAGCCCGCATAATTCCTCTAGTGGGAACACTATAGAAGAAGGATATCCTCCCCAACACTAAAGAGCAAAGGACCATCAGGGGCCTACCAACTTAGAAAATGTTGCAGTCCTACAAACAATTCCCCGGAGACCTGTGAGCAACATATCAGTAGAGCCTGAGAGACGATGCCAGGATTAATATTGAATTGAAGCATTAAAGGGGAGGGGAATGTGATATTTTTACTATATTATCACTGCCAGTGAACTAGATAAAAGTGTTGAGGGGTCAGCTAGTCTTCTGCCAGCATGTGGGTGGTGGCCTGTCAATGTTCCCCACCTAATTACATGCACCCCCACATGGGGTGCAGAGAGGTCTGTTGCCCATCAAGCCCCAGATCTACTGTATACAAAAGGAAATAGGGGCTGATATACTAGCAGGTTGAAAAAAGGCCCACCATTATGTGCACCTACCTAGAGCAGATGTAAAAAGTGTGTGAATGTGAAGAACGAAACCTGTTTCAAAACACAGTTGAATCACATGCACATTTTCAGGTGCACCTTTTGTGATTTCACACATTTTTTGCACCTATGTACTCCAACAAGGGCAAAAAATCTATGAAATTAAATAACATATTATATTAGTGTTGCAGAATCTCACAAACCTCAAAAAGTAAAATATTGCACTTTTTACACCAAAACGTTCATTATTTAAATAATGACCATTGCTGCATCAACTCCACTGTATTGAAAATACTTACCTAACAATCCTTTAGTTTTGTTAATGAATTGGCTTGGAAGGCTGGAGACAGCACTTAGCATTCCGTAATATGCTGATACTGACACAGACAAAACGCCTTCAAAAGTCGCAGTGATGGTTTCATTTTTAAGCAAAAAGACAGTTGGGTTGTCGGAAATTTGTGCCTCAGAGTCTGCAAGTTACAAAGAGTGAGTATTAGTTTGCATATAATAATTTTCTTCATTGACATTTTTATTTTTTAAGTCATTCAAAGGCCTTAGCAAGAAAATTATAATCTACAGCATCCATTTCGTATACACATTTTGATTTAGACTCCTGAGAATTGATAGATGCTTGAGACTGTTATGTAGTATTACTAGTTTCCTACTAAATATGTAATGTATTAAATTAAGCATATTCCAAACATTTTGCCATTTTTGGGCCTGATTTATCAAGCACATCTGCCAAATTATGCCAAAAATACACCTGTATTTAAATATTCAAATTGTCGTACCTATTGGTCCCCCTTGCCTGAGTAATGCCGCTTTTCCATGTAAACTGTTGATTTAACCCCTGTCTTTGCTGAAAGGGTTATGGAAGCTTTGACCTTGCTTGATCTTTCAGTAAATTGCATCAGCAAGGAAGATGTGTAAAAGACACATAAAAGGGCCCTGCAGTCAAGTCGGCCAACTTCCTCACTCATTGTATGGCTGTCCATCACATGACTGCATGTAACCAATTGGGATTGCTGAGTGGGCTTCCACATCAAACCTGAATGGTTGTTAGTGGTCACCTGATTGGCTGCCATTTGCTGCCAGCCAATATGTGAATGAGGAAGTGTTGACTTGATTGTAGTTAGCATCCCTATAACACATAAACATAGTTATTTGAATATAGTTGTGCAGTCTTACCCAACCTCTCTCTAAAATGGAACAATGCAACAATTATGGGGGGGGGGGTTCCAAATGACTTTGGACTTTTCTGGAGAGGCTGAATATAAAGAGGCAGATAGAGCTTTTCTCACTCAATGCACAATAAAGTAAAATAAAAAATGAGCTGCATCCTTTGGGAGATGTGTAATAGCTACACGCATGTGCAGAATTCATCCTATAGGAGACATTTCACTGAAGTGCACAGCTGTTTCTTGTCCCTCATCATATTGCCAGATTTGGGCATTTTAAGGATCTTTTACTGTAGACCCCAGGGGTGGGTGTTAAAAGGCATAGACATAACGTTATTTTCTACATTTGGTCCATTTATTGAGTTAAATGTACTGCTTTATGATGTACAGCTTTAAGAGTAGTTTATATACCTACCTTCTGAGTAAGTAAATGACACATTCTGTCCATTTAATAAGACATTTATAGTGTTATTACTTTCAAGATACAACTCCACCTGCAAAAAAAGATCAGATCAGATTTAAATATAAGTTATATATGTCAACTTTTTTGAAAGGGGTTATTTAAATATGATAGTTGAAATCAAGGAAATCATAAACATCTTATAATGGACCTAAAATCAAAATAGATTATTTTATCTAAAATTCAGCTTATTAAATAACTGAACGTTTCTGGTGACTGATCTAATAAAAAACTGACTGGAGAGGTACATGATGTACACAACTTGCCTATGAGAAGCCAAGCTCACAGTTTCTCTAGCATCTTCATGCCAGGTCTTACACATAAAAAAATGGATTTGCCTTTCAAAGCTTAAAGAGGAACACTACCCAGGATTCTCTAGATTCTGGGTATTTTTATGAGTATCCCCAGGGATTGCCATAAAAACTAATCTTTCCAGCGATCCCATGGCATGTGACAATCAATAGCTTGTGTTCCATTCAGCTTTTGCTATCTGCTCTAATATCAGAAATGTATAGATCACAAATGTATAGTTAAACTGAATGGAACACAAGCTGTTAGTTGCTCCCCACGTGCCAGCAATTCAGAAATACCTGTCATGGGTAGTAATCTCACATGGAGGTGAGTGGGGCTGTGGCCATGGACTCACATGCAAGGTGAGTATACCACTTGATTTTGGAGGTTTCACACAGCGGACAATTCCAGGGATGGGAAAATCAGACAATGTTCCTCTTTAAGTGTTTTCAAATCCACACCTTCCTTTTTATACCTCAGCTATAGTCTGTTTGATCATATCCTTGAATTGCACATTTTCTTTTCTTCTAGTCACACCACTGCCATGTACTTACTTTAGTACTGGTCCCATTGGAAATATACTGTAAAGCAAATGCTTTAAAGTTAGTAGCCATCGCTACACCAGTCTGCTCTGTACGTCCTTGTAGAATGAAGTTTATATTTGAATCCGAGGCATTAAGAAGTGTAAAATCTCCAAGTCCATTAAAAGTGTAGCCAAATCCGTCCAAGGTTGTAATGTGAGGATCACCAAACATCCATCCTGTAACAAGATACAAAATGCGTAAAATAAAGAAAGAAAATTACATAAATAGATTTACTATATAAATGTAACATTGTTGCAAAAAGTAACATTGATTCAAAACACATTCATTTAAATATGGCTACTGTGATGTTTTTATAGCCCTATTCAGAATAAAGTACTTACCTGGAGACAAAGGTCTGTAGTTTCTGCAACTGATAGGAGGCCTCTTCTCCATATATAATGCACAAAACTGGGGATCATCCACTTTATTGCAGCATAAGTCATAAGCGTTCAGCTCAGAATCTAGCAGGAGTAAATAAGGAATACCAAAGTGAGTGAAAGTCCGGCTTATATATTTTCACTGTGCTACTTTGTTATTTTAACGTGTTACTAGATCAAATCTTTTGCATGTTTTATGATTTCTAATGACATTAAATAGCACAAATATCACTGTTGTGATTGTGTTTACAATTTCCATAGCTTTATTTTTATCCCAGCCTCATTAAAAGAATCACAGTTTCCTAGGTCCCTTTTAATTATTTTTTTCTTTAATATTTTAACGTTTCTTATAGCCATTCATATATTTATCAGTAGTTTAACTGCATGTTACATACTGTAACAATGAAAAATGATTTATAAAACGTCTCTCAATATCTCACTATTACCTATCTCACTAGAAACTATTATAATGAACATCCATATTCAAACGATTAAGGATAACTGTACAATCATCTTCATGTATAGCTTATAATAGCTCAAAATTGGTGCTCACTTTTCCTTTAAACATTTGTGCCTAATATAGGCAAGTTGGATCTCCATTGTTGTATTTAGTTTAAACTCCTTTCTCAATTATAGTTAATTCAAGGACTGTATTGGCAGTCCAATGCACGTAATTATACTTTTTAATAGCATGTTTCATTTCACCAAAGGGAAATCCTCTTATGTAACAGGTATTCCCCACTTTTCTTTCACTTACCAACTTTAGAGGATGGGGAAATCCAAGTTCGCTCTTGATTCCCTTCCAGGAACTGGTTCTTACGATAATACAGGCACCTTACGCCTGCATTTTGTGTGTTGGGAAATGTGCTCCGGAGCAAACGGACAGTGCTGGTCTGACCTAAATGTCACACAAATGAGATAGCAGCATAAGAAAAACAATACAACATAGGCTTAACACTTTTTTATATATATTACAGCTTTGCAATTGAAGATTTGACAAAATGTAACAAAGCTTGGTATATTTCCTAAAAAAATGCTTTCTGTAAATGCATTCCATGTAAATTTTAGACAACATTGTAGGATTGTTCATTATGTTGTTTTTAGATTTTAAAAAAGCTCTGCTTTTATATGTAGTGAAAAATTGTACCAGATTGGAATTTCACACTACCTTTGCAGATGGACAAATAGTTTCTTATCCAACAGGACTCAAAAATTAAGCCTTGATCCTATACCATCGAATGGGAAGATCATATGCACAGGGGCCAATCAAGGCTGTGTACTTTCCCTCTATCCTTTTGTCATTCTATACTATTGTCTGCATATCATCCAATTACTAAAATGCTATACATAGTCATAAACATTCCTTAAAATGCACATACAAAACACATCTGCTGTGTTCAAAATAAGGTGAATGGGTAATGGAGAATAAGGAAGAGCAGCACACCATGGCAGAGAATATGAATTAATATTTCCTGCACTCTTTTAAATATTGACCTGTTTAGTTATAGGTATATAAATGTCAAAAAGTAAATATCATGCTTTAGACCTTCTTTACCTGCTTTTGTAACTCGGTAGCGGGAATCAGAGGTCCCCTGATTGTATAAACAGGGGCAGGCCAGCAAGTTAGAATTCCATGATGATGGAGCAGGTTCATTATTGTACCAGTTCAGGCATTGCATTCGACTGTTATCCAGGGATGTGCTGGTTAATTGATAGATCCATAGACCACGTAAAGCTGTAAATACAGAAGTGTTTATTGTTACTGTATAGAAAAAAAATGAATAGTAAGATAGTGTCTGCCATTCTACTTGTAGCTTGACAGATATTATTTATTCTTGAGTAGCTATACGTCTTCTATGAATTAATGGATTGTGGGTAGGCATAAGAAATGTATTTTACCATACACATTTGTTTTAAGTCTTGGCAAACACTAATGAGTGTGCTTTTATAGTTAAAGTCACAAAACCCTCTTCCCCCCCCCCCCCACTAGCCCTCCCCACCTACAGTCAGCTCATCAGTGGCTGGGTTTTTTTTTATTGTTTTTTTTCCACAACCAAGGCCATGGTCACACATCATTATTGAGATAGCCAATTGTCAAGAATGATGACTGATGTGTACAGACGGCTGGCTGCATCCTCGCCTTCTCTTAGACTGGGAAACGCTCCTGCTCATAGTCTATCTGAATGGCTGGGCATGGAAGCAGGCCTCAGCTACAAGGAAGCTGGAGATGCGTCCAACAGCAAAGGTGGTGCTGTGGGAGCTGCTGGGAAAGGTAATACGGGTGACCCCGGGGGGTTTCATACAGTGGGGCATCCAAAGTTTGGATAGCTCGGGGGCAGGCTAGCAGATATCCCTGGAGTCTTTGAAACTTCAGGGCCAGCCATTGCAGCTTATGAGCCACTTTAAATTTGCACTTTCCAAACAATGAGTTTAGGTGGATATTTGTAATTGTTCTTCTGTATACTGTTTGGTTGAAAGTTTGAAATAGAGAAGCTCTCACACAGGCATCTGACATCTACAGAATTTATCAGCTATAAAAACTTTGGACACATTTAAAAGGGAAATATTTTGAAAAGAACCCTTCTATTTGTATTTCTTTATTATTAGTTTTGCCTTCATAGAACAGCTGATAAATACATTATCATTCTGTGGGACCTTACCTTACTTTTTGAAACTCTATAACTAGTATTCTTTTTATTTATTTTTTTATTTTTATTCTTCTTTAAATAATGCATACCATACATTTTATGTTTCTTACCTGAATTAGCGCCAACATAGTTGCTAGGTCGATAAACATTCAGTGCTTTTGAATCACTGATAAAAAATGCATCTCTGTTGCCACTAAAACAAAAAAGTAACTTTGTAAGCTTTTATTTAACATTAACATCCACGGCTTTCTATGCAGCACATTTTAATTTAATTTCTGATTATTAATGATTTCTATGAATACACAAAATGGAAGCCGTGGAATCTTACCTGCAATAGCCTATTAATGGTTTGGGGTAGCGCTCGGCTGTATCCCAATTCATGCCGCCATCTTTATATAACATTAGCACATAAGAGACAAATCCATCTGTAGTGAGAACAGCCTGGTATGTGTTGGTCTATAAACATATAATAATATAGAATGTCACCATACAGGTCATTTTATTAGAGGCTGATGAGGTGCTGTGGATATGTGTGGGTAAGTGAGATACTGTACATGCATATTACCTGGTTATCATTTTGCTTTGCTGGATAAGCGGGTGCATTCTCCCAAGTTATCTTCAATGTCCACGCTGCACTGTATGAAGGGTTCATGTTACTTCTTATCATACTTTCTACATCTTTTACTACAGGGTCATTGTTTGTTGTATATTCCTGTAATATAGAACATCAGCCATTAATTGCATTAGCTGTATTCCAGATGTATTTTTCCAATGTATTCTAATTTCTAGGAATTCGTAAGATTTAAATCATGCACTATATTGGTGAAAATATCTTGTACTGTTTGGGAAATTATAGTATTGCTACGGGCAGACTTACTTTGTAATATGTAGTTCCCACATTTTGTGAGAAATCTGCATCATTCCAAAAAACGGCTATTGAAGGCACAGTATAGTCAGCACTGAATCCATTGGCTGGAGGATTTGTGTAAGAGATCCTGTTATTTCTTGATGATGGGAAGACAATTTGCCCATTATCTGTGTACTAAAGAGATATACATGAAATTATTTTTTTTACAGTACAGAAAAAATAATCGAAATATAGAAATATTAATGAGCCTTTTAGTATATTACTTACATATACAAAACTTCTTATTTGGTTTCCAAATGGAAATCCAGTTAATGGACTAAATACCGGAGAAGTAAAATCCGTTTTTCTTGGAGTGTAGGCAGTGTCACCAGCGTTGCCTCCATAATCAAAAAGAGCTACAGCTATAAGGATGCAACATTTTAAAATGTTAAATATTTTAAAGCATTCACTATAGTGAAAAGAGTAAAATTAAACATAAACCAGTTGTAAAGCAGAATTAAACCCTGGTTAATTAATATTACTAGATTTCTATGGATAAGTTGATTAAAAAGAATGTATCAGCTTGGGTACATTTTACTGAACCTTTTCTAGACATATACCATGGGGGTAACTGATTTCCATTCTAAGAAACAGCAATAGGTTCTGGCAGTTTTTCATTACTCTGCACACAACAGTTTTCTTATATTACAAAATCTAAATCCCCTGCACCTTCAAAAGGTCAGGACGTTGAAATGGGGCTTAGTATGGTGGGAGAAAGGGGTAGGAAATAACTGCACATTGCAGTTATGCACAATTTCTATTGCAGGAAGTACAGCTGCAGCGTGTTTTCATCTGCCCCCCCCCCCATTAAATGGAACTTTTCCAGGAAGTGGTGACTATCATTTAAAGCGGACCAAAACCCACTGAAACCCACATTTGGACAAAGCCCCTGCCGATATGCCTTTCTTAGATGGTAGAACTAGAAATGGACATTTTTGGTTTTTTTGGCTGTCCCTTTCTGTAAGTGTGCAGGTGATCAGTCATTGCATAGGTGCGGCAATGACATCATTGCCATACACAGCAATGGCAATGAATAGAGGAGGCGGAGCTTTACCGCTACCATTATCTGGGATTAGAGGGCAGCAGGAGCAGTAAAAATTGGCAAAAAGTCCTTTTCATGGGGGGGGGGGGGGGGAGCAATTCAAGGGATGCTAGTTAAAAGATAAGTTAGGTTAGTTATGTGACCCTGTGAACAGGAACCTTCCCTGGCACAGATTTACAAAGGAGGGTTTGGGTAGAAAGTAAATTTACCTTTAATTGCCGTTCCACTTGTGGGCACATACGTTGTAAAAGTTGCTGATGCATTTAATGCAGTTACGATAGACTGTGTAGATGGCATGGCAGTTGTGGAATTTGATGCTGCAGTTGTATTCATAGCAGAAATAAAAATAGTGGTGGGTGTCGCCGGCACTGTTGTGGTATTTCTGGTTTGTGTTGCAGATGTTGTTGAAACTTGGTTCTCAGTCGTTGCATTTGCACTACTAGAGACAGTAGTTTTGGTTGCTACTGGTAAAGCCGTATTTATTGTGCTTAGAATGGTTATATTTACACTACTAGTGAGAGTAGTGTTGCTTGTTACTGGTAATGCTGTTGTATTTACTGGGCTTAAAATGGTTGTATTCACACTATTAGTGCTTGTGCTTGTTGCTGACAGTGTTGCATCCATTGAGCTCTGAGTTGTTGCATTTACATTACTAGTGACAGAAGTGGTGCTTGTTTCTGATAATGTATTTGTTGAGCTCTGAGTTGTTGCATTTAGACTACTAGTGCCAGTAGTGTTGCTTGTTACTGGTATTGCTGTTGAATTGATTGTGCTTAGAATGGTTGCATTTATACTACTAGGGACAGAAGTGGTGCTTGTTACCGGTACTGTTGCGTTTATTGTGCTCTGAGTTGTTGCATTTAGACTACTAGTGCCAGTAGTGTTGCTTGTTACCGGTACTGTTGCGTTTATTGTGCTCTGAGTGGTTGCATTTAGACTACTAGTGCCAGTAGTGTTGCTTGTTACCGGTACTGTTGCGTTTATTGTGCTCTGAGTGGTTGCATTTAGACTACTAGTGCCAGTAGTGTTGCTTGTTACAGGTACTGTTGCGTTTATTGTGCTCTGAGTGGTTGCATTTACAGTACTAGTAACAGCAGAGATGTCTGTGGCTGGTAATGGAGCAGATGTTGTTGTGACAATTGTTGCATTTTCACCAGAACTGACAAGGGTTGCTGATGAATTGGTGCTCACAGTTGTAGTATTACCAAAAGTGACAACAGATGTTTTTGTCTCTGGTATTGGTGTGGTGAAGGACGTAGATTCTGTTGAACTTAGATTCACTGTTGCATTTTCACTACTAATAGCATATGTGGTGTTTGTGACTGGTAATGTTGTTGAATGTGTTGTCCTCTCAGTTGTTTCATTTAAACCAGAAGCAATAACAGTGGTATTCATCTCAGATACTGGTGATGTATCTGTGACTAGAGTTGTAGATTCATTTGGAATTGTAACTGCAGTTGTTGCATTTGTAGCATTGGAAGTAACAGAAGTTTGGGTTGCAGACACTGTTGGAACTGGGCTCTCTGTTGTTATATTTGTACTAGAAGTCAAATTACTGGTCATTATATCTTGTATTGTGGTATTTGTAGATTCAGTTGTAGATTTTGGCATTTGGCTCACAGTTGTTGCATTTAAATCACCTGGTGTGACACTGCTGGCATTAATGAGAGGGAATGGAGTTGGGAATGTTGACTCATTTACAGAGGGGGTTGATATAGTTTCCATTGTAGCTAGTGAGCCTGTTGTTTTGTTGTCATAAGGTGTAGTTGGAGTTTCAGATGTACTAGTTAGAGCTAAGAAAAAAATAAAAACATATTCATTATGCATGTACATATTTATTTATCGATATATGTCTACAGAGAAAATAGCCAAAAGCTAATGGCAAAAAAAGCTATCACATATAATAAAACAAGAAATGTTTTAATCTCCCTAGTCTGACAGGGATTTAAAACATCATCTAGCTTGATTATGAGTTGATGGAAACAAAATCTAACATTTTGATACTTTATGAAAAATAAAGGCGGTAACTCTTAGTAATCCAAGACATAAATAGCACAGACCCCTGATTTAGTGCTTCACAGTTGTGATGTGTATTTCAGATGTTAGCTCTGATATTTCCAAATGAGTTTTTCACTTTTTATGATATCTCTCAACATGATTTTCCTGCTAGTTTGTAAAAGAGGGAAGGGCAACATGAAAGCTCATGCACCAGGTTATGTTGAATTAGAACCTGCAAAACGAAAACACTAGACAAGCTTGACAGACATTGCGTAATGCTGCATTTGGCCACAATGTTCTGTAAGGGGCACTTTAAATAAAGTATCAAAAAAGTATTGGCTCCTGTGAAAATGTTCACTGTGATAGTCATAATAGTCGGCATGGTCTGAGTGAAACAAATCATCTATATATCATAGCAAAAACCCTTGTGATCAACAACCAAACTTAAATGATGGTGCATCACAAATCCGAATTTCCCGTAGGGACAATAGTAAGTGATTAGAGATGAGCAAGTTCAGCCGCCATTGAAGTCAATAAGGAAACACAAACTTTGGGGGGTGGTGTGGTGGGGGGTGCAAAGTGTGCGGCAGAAGCACTACTGTAACCTACCTGAGCCCCCGATCCTAGTGCCAGCACTAGGAGTGTTCTCACTTATGGAAGCCAGAGGACATCTTTTTGCCAGTTTAAAACACTGCTGCTGCTGCTGCTGCTGCTGGCTGAAGCCCATGATCAGGGTTTGGGTACCCAAAATTGCAAAGTTTGGTACAAACCCGAACTTTACGGTTCAGTTTTGCCCATCTCTATAAGTGTTCCTAGAATCTTTTCAGATTTTCAGATTACTTTAAGCAGACAGGTACAGCCATGGATTTCACTTACCTGTACAATGTTTATAGCCATCCCCTTCATATCCAGGCAAACACTGACAGGAGAAGTTTCCAGGTAAGTTAGTACAATTGGCATTCACAGCACATGGAGAGGTGGCATTGAGACACTCATTGATATCTGAAGAGAGAGACAATATGCAAATGTCATACAAGACCAAAGCAGCTAAAGTGCTTTAATGAGCACCTATTCCTACTCCTACACTCACCACAGCAAAAACTTTTAGGCTTCTCACACTTTTACAAATGTGTGTTACCACACCTGCTATATGTACAGTATAATGTAATTGCCCCAGCTTCCTCACCCCTATGCTACTCCTATATATATAAATTGTTGAGTCACTACCATTGCGTTTCGGGACAGCCAGTACACAAGTGCCTGTTACAACCCCTTATGCTGCCACTTTTCACCTTTACCATGCTTACCTAATAATGAAAGAGAATAATTTATTTCTATTTATTAATTCATATTCATCAGTAGTCCTGTACAGCCAATTATTATTGTACCGGCAGTTTGAAACGGCAATCGGCAATCTCATCCACACATTCCCATGGCCCAAAGCCAAATGGCTATATCCTCCTGTGAGTCACAGTGACTGGCGGCGTCTGCGTCATTCACTACACTCACTACACTCCTTTGAATTGAATGGAGCACATATGGCTCCATGACTGATGCAAGGCGGCATGGTGAGGTCTGGATCCCCGGCGGAGGATATGGGGCTATTGGTGAGTATCCTTTTGAATGACTGAGTGACTATTCATCCACCTTTTTAATTATGTTTTTACAGTCCCTTTAACTAATGCACTCTCTGACTCTCTCATTGTTTGTCCAGGTACAGATAAGTGAATTCATCCAGCATGAAACAGATTTATCCAAAATTTGCCATCACTTCTTATTTTAAGAGAGATTATAAGGTATCATTTATTTTTGTTTTTTTTAATGGGCAAACCCCAATGTGTGCTACTACACTTTCCAGGGCCATTGCAACCCCTTTGATTCCCTTAGGAAAGAAATTATTCAGACAGAAACTAATCTTGCAACCTAATCAGTCTAATGGGACCTAGAATGAATCACAGATGTTTTTCTCATCACTAGTGATGAGCCATTACATACAGCACTATGTTGTACTTACCTGTACACTGTTTATAGCCGTCACCTTCATATCCAGGCATACACTGACAGGAGAAGTTTCCAGGCAAGTTAGTACAATTGGCATTCCCAGTACATGGAGAAGTGGTGTTGAGACACTCATTGATATCTAAAAAGAGAGACAGTATGCATGTCATACATTGCTTTGCTAACCAGGGGTAGTTAATTTTAGGACAGGTCCTAAAATAGGGAGGTTATGAACATGTACATAAAACTCATTTGATTGAGTTAGTCCTCCCTAAAGCATCCTTGTTTGGGATGTGCTGCAGCTTCAAACTCTTCTTCCTCCCCTGACAGCACATGCACTGCTCGGCTCCAATTATCTCTGCTGCACTGACTTAAATGTCTGCAAGTATGTACGGCAGAGATAGCAGGGGATAGGGTAATGTATCTGTTCATTTGCTATGAGTCGCAGCCCTGCTCATATTAAAGAATAGAAGAGCCCATATATGATATTGGAATGCATGTACTGGTAAGCAGTGAAGATTTATATACAGTATATATACTGGTCTGGTCACAAAGTGCTGAAGGAAGTATGGGTTACTGTATTTTTTTTTTGTGTATAGATACACTTTAAGAATCTTTGACAATCTGTTCTTAAAGTAATTCCATTGAGGGTGTATTCTACTAGCAGACAATAGAAGTTTTGCAGAAAAAGCTATTAAATTACCGTCACATTTGTAGCTGATGGCATCATTTACTTTGTAGCCATCTCTACAGCTGCAGATATGTCCACCCAGGAAACTGGTACAAATGTGGTCACATTGTGTTGTATTTAGAGAACACTCATCTATAGCTAGAAAAAATGAAAACATGAACGTGTTAGTGACTGTAAAAAGAACACAATCTGTACTAACTGCACATTTTCAAGCTGTCTTAAAAAATTCTGTATTGCTAAATATGACTTTGACCAGGAATTTGGAAAGTGTTATGTGTATGTATTTCTTACGGTTTATGTTGTCTTTGGAAAATAATTGTACTTTGTCTGCATTGTATTTTTTTCCTGTGCTTAGGGTTGGAGGGCTTGAGGTGATAGGTACAGGCTTCTGCTCGGCACAACTATAATTAATGAATACTTCAGAGGGTCAGATTTGGGGAAAAGCTTTACTTAAATAAGTGACTAGAGATGAGTGAACCGATTCACCGGAATCCAAATTTTCTTTGAACTTCAAAAAAATTTGTCACGAATCCCAACTTCATGGTATTGTGTCGAATTTTTCCCTAAAATAGTTTTAAAAAAACGCAACAAACTCTCCTTCTCTGATGCTGGTGTTCAACACTGCTCTCCTTGTCTTTAGCAAGAGAGAGATCTGCTTCCTCTGTCCTGCATTGCCTTCTGCCACTCACTACCTGCTGCATGGAGGGGCTATTTATGAGCTAGGAGTGAACCAGCTAGGAAAGCCCTTCTCACCCACCCTTGTCACTCACATTAACATCAAAGGAAATTCCCCTGTTGCTGGGGGCATGAATGGCTCTCCCAGCTGGCGGCAGCAGGCACTGAGCAGCGGAGGCCCAGTGGGGGGTAGAGGGTCCGCTGAAGACATCTTTTTCCAGTCTCCTTGTTTCAGGAGAGGCTGGAACAAGGATGGAGGTAAGTTTTTTTTGATTTTCAAAACTGTTCATGAAACATTTTATTCAGATGAACTAAAATGTCTGGCGAATCATCCAAATCAAAATTTGCTCATGTCTACAATTGACCTGAAATCTGATAGCTTATCATCGCAATATAAAAAAATTGAAATGAACAGTTCCATTATTGCATTGCATATTACCTGTGCAGTTGACCCCATCTCCAGTGTAGTTTGCCATGCACTCACATTTATAAGAGCCTGCGACATTGGAGCAGATGGCATGTGCAGAACAATTATTTTGAGTCTCACACTCATTAATATCTGTTAAACACACACAAATACATTAGGATAGAACATATATTCAATAGGCAGGCACACATCCATATAGCATTATTCAGTCATTTTTTTATTCTCAGTGTTTGTACCAACCGATGTGATAAAGGCCAGTTTCTGTTTATTGAAAATGATTAAGCCATAAACTGAAGTATCTTTGCTTTGTAATAAATTCCATCTAAACTGATTGATAGGTGCAATTTTACTAGCTCTGGTTAAAGGCCAATAATGATAATACCAGCTTTGTAAAAGGGTATAATATCCTGTTCTATTTACATACCTTCGCAGGTTTCATTTTTCATCGTGTAGCCAGACTGGCACAAGCATTCGTAGCTGCCTTCTGTGTTGTGACACATCCTACCAGCCCCTTTACAATATTCTGCAGAGCTGCATTCATCAATGTCTGCAATAGAAAACAGAAAAAAGTTGCTAGGTCTCAAGATAGTCATAGTAAGAGTTACATAAAGGGGCGAACTGAGGTTCCCGGGCAGCCTATTACAATGGACACTAAAGTATTGTGGGGGTGGATGTGGCAAGGGTACGACTCTCTACAGCCATGATACTAAGGCTATAAAATTGGGGAAAGAATTTAGGCTTAGGTTTCTAGGCTCAGGTTGGGAGAGTACAATAGGGCTGGATGGAAAATAGGGAGGAAAAGATTGGATGAGGGTGTTAGAATCAAAGTAGTGTGGCCCACCAGGAATTCTCCCGGGTTTCCTTAGTCCACCCCTGGTTACATGGAATATTTTAGCATTCTACCTCCCTTTCCACTTGATGTGCTGTGGTGATTCTCACTGGTGTTTCCTATCTCAGTTAAGCTTTGAGCCCTGAGCCCTTTTGGAAATCTGGCACCACAGTGTCTAAATTACTTTTGTAGGTTGAGGTAAATATAACTGACATTTCTTCCCCTTCTTCTGCTTTATGTCTATTACTTGATATGTTTGGGAAGTGTATTGTGATTTCTGTTTTAAATGTTATGTTCATTGATGTATTATATGGTGAAAAGTTACAAATAAATAAAATACCAATTTTGATCAGATGTACATTTCAATTTAACCAGACAAATAATGGCTAAAGCATTGCTAGAGCAAAGGGTTTACTGAAGAGCAAGCTGGCGGAAATTGTAGGGA
This sequence comes from Gastrophryne carolinensis, assembly GCA_027917425.1. Classification (NCBI taxonomy): domain Eukaryota; kingdom Metazoa; phylum Chordata; class Amphibia; order Anura; family Microhylidae; genus Gastrophryne; species Gastrophryne carolinensis. The sequence continues at coordinate 197,350,640 of CM051237.1, read as the reverse complement.
ATTGTATTGATAATTGTACTGTACTTACCTACACAAGTGCTGTTTTCATTAAAAGAAAATCCAACCATGCAAGAACAAACATAGCTGCCATTGGTGTTGCTACAGTTTGCATGTGCTCCACAGACAAAACTATTGCTTAGACACTCATCGATATCTAGAGAATAATACAAATTACATTTCATGGACATAAATCTATATAGAGAGAACACATACAATGACAGTAAGCAAAGAAAATGGGGTTCTTAAAATGTATGAAGGGGTACTATTACTTCACATGAGTAATATACCTCAGGTCCACGGATGTTGAACATTGACAGTTGTTTTAGGTGTTACTTTTCATTTTTATATTTAGCAGTCACAGCTGGATCTAGGCACCATGTTGCCCTACGCCCCCTCCCGGTGCTGAGCCTGATTTACCTATTCAAATTTAAAAAAAACAGGCTTACCTGACCGAAACTAACCACCCATTGCCATGCCGTACTTATTTTAAACTCCAGGTGACTGAGAAAATTGTCACCAATGCTGGTAAGGTGAGCCTTTTGTTATTCCACATCAAGCTCAGCACCAAGTCAGGGAGTACAGCTTTAATTAGAAATCTGCTTTAGATATCAATGCATTTGTACGAAGTTGTGAAATAACAATAGTATTGCTGCATGCTATCCTTAGTTCATTACATTCATGCCAAGGTTTCTCTCCATATCAGTAACAGGGAAATGGAAAGCTTACCAACACAGTATGTTCCATTGCCTGAGTATCCATCGCGGCATTTGCATTCATAAGATCCTACAGTGTTGTTACATACTGCCCATGAATTACAATTGCTTGTACCAAGAGAACATTCATCAATATCTGTGCAGTTTTCTCCACCAAAGCCTTCTTTACATTGGCAATCAAACGATCCAATAGTATTCTGGCAAATGGAATTTTGAGGGCAGGTGCTGTTCTCACATTCATTTATATCTGCAAGACAAACCACAGGTTATTCCCAACCAAAGTCCAATAGTGTCCCCATCCCAACCCAACGTGAATCCACATACGGTGGTAAATGGTTGACAACTTACTTTTATAGAAGAGGGCGCATGTATGGCATAAAACAAAAGCAAAATACTCCCTTGTTTTCCCCACAGATGTTTCCTCCTGGTCGTGGACTTTCCCATCAAACCTCGGACGTAAGACACCCAACTTACCTTCACCCATTTTTGTGCCACCCATCTCTCACTCACAGCACTAATTTTAGAATCCAGTGCAGGGGATGGGGCTAAGTACAGCATGTGTCCTTTGAAATTAATAGGCACCTCAATACGCTAAAGTTCCTAGGAACTTCAATGTACAGAGATGCCCATTAATTTCAGTAGGGGGGCTCTGTACTGAGGCCATGTCCATCCACCTTGCTGGTTTCTCATACTGGTACTGCAGGTGAGAGATATGCGACATGGGAGCGGAGGAAGGTAAGTGGGGTAAGTTCAATGGACTGTCTCTTGATAAAGATATTGAGCCTTACCAGTGCAGTTCACTCCTTCATATCCTTTTAGACATTGACATTCATAGGACCCATTCATGTTATTACAGATAGACTCAGAAGGACAGTTAGTCTGGTTAAGGGCGCACTCATCAATATCTGCAAATATATAATAAAGATGGTTTATACAGAAATTCGAAATCGAAAATAAACTTGGTCGACTAAGTTGCTCAGTTCTGAGCGAGTTTTTAGAACCTAACTTAGGAAAATAAGAAAATATATCTAATGAGAAATATATTTTCCCCCAAATATATAGATAATAGCAAACATATTAAATATTTCTTCAGATGTGTTTAAAATCACTTAGGCTGAATAATATTATATATATAATTTATTTATATTTATACATTTGGAAAAAATGTCCTAGAAAAACTTCCCTTTAGAACTGGGCTGCCACAGACGAAAGTACCAAAAAAAAAAGTTAACTAGAGTTGAGCTGGAAAGTCACTCCATATATTGCAAAGGTTCTCTAAATAATGTGCCTAACCTACTAATCTAGATGATTCATGTATTTTATGATGTATCTTCAAAGTGGATTTATCAACGCTACTAGCTTATCTCCCAGCATGAACAACTCATCTCTTTTCTCCCCTATAAGCAGTTTCTCCCACTGGTGAGCTTTTGGCCTGTTAAAATCTTTAAAGTGGACCAAAACCAAGGATATTGACTATTCTGGGTTTTGGTCCTTGCCTCCTTGCTATGTGAAACCCCCAGGTCGCCCAAACAAACTCACCTCTTCCCGGTCCTATGACGCATGCGTGGTCGCTCGTCCAATCAGTGGGCTCGGATCTGCTCGAGCCCCTGCATCCAGGAGCTTGTCTAATGCGAGCGGATCCAAGAACACCGGTGGCTCGAGCGCTCGCCATTGGCCTGGAAAGGAAGGTGAGTTTATGGGTGACCTGGGGGATTTCACACAGCGGGGCATCCCGGTTTTGTATGCCCTGGGAAAGGGAATTGATCAGCCTGTAAATCTTATAGATTCATGGGCCAATCTCCTTGGGTTTTGTTCCCCTTAAAAGCACTGAGAGTTCAGCCAAATTATGTGTGCCAACTTGCCTAAATGGGCTAGTTAACATGGTCAGCAGTGGAGGAGCTCTATTCATCTGTCTACATTGTGCTTATGGTAGCTTGGCTTCTCATTATTTGGGCCTTATAATCCTTTTTCAACTGCAGCTTGTTATGTATCACTTCACCATTATCTATGTACTCACGGTTTACACCACATATAGTGTTGAGAAGTGAATTTATTTTTAGTGTATTTATATAAGATTGTAGTAATATTTCAGCAAATTAAACAAATATATGACAACTAAAAGGGGCATAACTAAAGAGGATACAGGGTGTGTGACTGCGCTGCAACAACTGCTCATTTATCTCCGTTGTAACAGTCTTCAGTCGTCTAGCTGCAACCAACCGAGTTAAAAGACCGAAAAAAGGTCACTCTATGAGCCTTGACAGGGCCCCATTTAATATGTCCACCAGGGCCCCTACACATTTAGTTAGGCTGACACGTAAGGCTCCTTTCACACTACTGTCTGGCACTTGACATGCAATTTACAATAGATAGCGCTTGCAATCACCATTCTATTGTGTTCAATGACAAGTGCTATTATCCCCAAAACGCTGCAAGCTGCATCACTTTACTGGAGATTTTGGGGCGATTGTGAGCATGTGAAACCATCAAGTTTGCCATCTTGGCATGCCATGGCTTGGCCAGTTTAAGAATTTTCAGGTATTACATGCAGAAGATTTTCCAAACGTTGACACTGTACAAAGTATGCACATCACATGTAGAAATGCCTCATTGCAGTGTTGTGGGAAAGTCTCTAAAAAGTCTCCTAAGTTTCAGCCTCTCCAAATTCCATAGTATGTTACTATTCTCACCTATGCTCATATGCATTACATTAAACAGACAATTGATTGTTAAATACTTCTGCCCAGATGCAATCTGTAGACTAATACGCAGGTTCCATTGCATCCAGGTATGTTCTGCCTAAACAATGTGACTTACCTATGCACAGCCAGTTAGGATCACCCTCATATCCAGGCAAACATGCACATGAGTAATTTCCAGGGAGGTTTGTACAGTTGGCATTTTCAGCACAAGGATATGCACCATTGTGACATTCATCAATATCTGAAGGGGAAATGGAATGCCCGTGTTTTCATGAATTTTGTTATGCTTTGTCTTAAAATTAATATCTTACAGTATAAAGGTTATACCATTATATTTGTTTATTTAACATCTATATGTAATATATTTTCATTAAAGTAGATAAAAGCAGGGGTTTATTGGCATATACCTACCATCACACTGATAGATGTTCACAGAGTTTATTGTATAGCCTTCAATACAGCTGCAGTTATATCCTCCCATGTAATTGCTACACATTTGTTGGCAATTTGATGTATTACTATAGCATTCATCAATATCTAAAAAAAAATACAGAACACAAATCAGTTATTTTCCCTGCATTTGGATTCTGTTTCAGTCTTATAATACTAAAGCAATCATTTATTTATTTAATTTTCATTTTTCTTTATTTCACTGCCTTGATATTGATGCAAGAACATTGTATAAGAAACTTAAAGTGAATCTGGCTTGGCGGGCTGCCAAGGAGGGAGAAGGGGGGGACAATAGATGCTCTTGGCATCAAGAAGATCACACCCACCCCTGACCTGGCTGACCTGCAAAGAGTATGAGATCTATCAGGGTGCAGGAGGAGGAAGAAACAGAGGTGGTAAGAATTTTTATTACATTTTTTTACATGTTTAGAGCTGGAATGGGATCAAAGGGACCCCTTTACCAGTTTACAGGATAGTGATGGCTGGATTTCCACATGCCAAATTATTTGACCTGAATCTTGATGATATCTGGGATGGGAGGAACCAGACCGAATCAACGGGGAGGCCGATTCATTAACAGCAGCAGGTAGCGACAGTTGAGCGACTGTAGCGGCATTTTCAGAGCGCCCGCTAGTAGTCGCTGTGCTTCGCCGTTGTTCGGTAGTTGATAGCGACTCAGTCGGTTTGCCGTAATGTTGAATATTGGGTGAGGAGTCGCTATTTGACAGGTTCTGCGCTGTATGGGAGCGCATGATAGCGACTGGTCAGAGCGACCGGCTTACACCATATTCATTAACAAATCACGCTCCAAAAATTCTCGCGCTGTGAAATGCTTGTTTAAACCCCAGAGCGCTGGCGGCGATGGGTTAAAAGTAGTTATTTAACCCCCAAACAACCATAATTTTGGAAACCAAAAAAAACAAGTTTTTAAAATAATTTTGTAATATGAATACATTAATATCAGACCTGTAATTAGAGATGAGCGAACTTTTGAAAAGTTCGATTCGGCCGATTCGCCGAATTTCACAAAGAAATTCGGGTTCGGCCGAATCGAACTTTTACGAAGTTCCCCATCATAAATGCCGGCATGGTGGGAGCGGGCCGGCCGGTTCCGCTGTCAGCGGGCCGGCAAAGCCGGGCCGGTAAAGCCGGCCGGCCCGCTCCCACCATGCCGGCATTTAAAAAAAAAAAAAAAAAAAAAAAAAGCATTTTTGCCGGCATGGTGGGATGACGCGCCCTCAGATGACAGCTGAGGTAAGTGTTTGCTTTTTTTTGAAATGCCGGCATGGTGGGAGCGGGCCGGCCGGCCCGCTCCCACCATGCCGGCAAAAATGCTTTTTTTTTTTTTTTTTTTTGTTTTTTAAATGCCGGCATGGTGGGAGCGGGCCGGCCGGCTTTACCGGCCCGCCGGCCGGCTCCCACCATGCCGGCATTTTTTTTTTTTTAATTTCAGGAAAAATTCGATTGGCACGAACCACAAAATATTCGGGTTCGTGCTGAATCGAATATTTCCTGAAATTCGGAGCGAATTCCGGTTCGTCCGAACCGGTTCGCTCATCTCTACCTGTAATATCAATTCTGTACATTTTTTTTTTTTTTTTACCTTAAAAAAATTATTTAAAATGGCAGAAGTGGTCACAGAATTTTTCACATTTAAAAAAAAAAAAATTAATAACAATTAATTATGAATATTTAAAGATTGTTCCATTGAAATGCATTGGAGAGCGCCAGGTAGCGAGAGGTCATACCTGTCGCTGTTCAAGGTCGGACACTGGCGCTGTGGGCTGAGGCAGGAATAATGATGAATGAGTGGCTATATGGCGCTATCTCAGTCGCTAAGCAGGATTGGCTTGATAAATGTGTGATTGTGGTGGGGAGCCGGTGTTCTCGTGGCGGGGGCCCGTCATTACCGGCCGCTCACCAGTCGCTACCTGTCGCTATTGCTTCATAAATAAGGGCCAAAATCTAGGTTGAATCTAGCTTCAGCCTGGATCCATCACTATTGGGAAACTGCTTAATCCATAATACTTTAACCTAATATTAATCCTTAATAAGAACTGATGAATGTGGGAAATGTAAAAATATTTTCTTTGATGAAAAATCTAAAAGCCGAATGATCCCCTAAAAGACTTCTGAAGGGCCAATACCTCAGGTGCCATATAATATGTCTTTAGACATGTGTAAAATGAATATAATGCAAACATGCATACCTTACAAATTAAACATGAACTTTATTACCTCTGCAGGTTATTCCATCTCCTTCTAAGTTATTAGGACATGGGCCACATGTGAATCCTTCCTCTGCTTGCCTGTCCACACAAGTGGAGGTATTATAACACTTATTCTCTGCACATGCATTGAAATCCTCTTCACAGTACATTCCTGTCCATGCCGCAGAGCAGTTACACTGTGCAACCTGCAGAGAACAACACTAAAGTATAGCTTAGGAAGCTTAAGAACATTTTAACATTTATAAATCCGTAATCCGTAGTCTGTTAAGCCGAGTTATGTACAACATTCAATCCTGGAAAACTTCTCCCTTCTGAAACTCAATAAATATATTATAACATAAAAATATATTAACATACAACTACCTGTATTTAAAGTGCAGCAAGTTCATATTGACTAATTTATCAAGTATATATAATGTAGGCTGGCTTACCATGAAGTTGTTAGTCCCATTGATTAAGCTTACTGGAGAGTCATACAGACAGCTTCCATTATTTGTACAGTTGCAGAGAACCAATGTTAGGGCAACTTCTGTGATGACTTTGGAATCATCAGCTGTTATAGTGGCATTAATAGGAGCTGAACTAGTTGGAAGCCAAACCAGCACTCCATCCGCTGTGAAACAGCAACAAAGAAGGTTAGGCAAGAAAATTAGGTAAGCTTATAGAAAAATTGACATCTAAGAAGTCATATCTTAACCATGCTAACAAAACAGCAAAACATAAAGTACTCACCTGTTAAATTGATGTCAGAAGAGTCTGACAGCAAAGACAATATTACTGTGTCATTATTTTCATCTGTAGCTGTATAACTAACTGTCACTGGTTGATACAGCTTTGTCATGAGGGTAGTTGGACCAGTTACATTTGGAGGGAAATTGTCTGTAGAGAAAAAGTAGTGTTAGTGATGTGTACTATGGTAAGTACACATAAAAAATGTATAAATTGGCCGAATAATGACGCCTCCCACAAAGAAATAGGCATAGGCCATGTATGATGAAGTTGTACCACCACTAAGTTAAGTTAGAAGGTTGTGAAGTTAGAGAAACCATCTGTATAGCTCAGCTTCTAAGAACAAGAGTATCTCATATGAGTTTTAAGGGCACAGATTTCAGTGGCAGACCATTAAGCCATTTACTAAACCTGTTCTACCCTGCTCTTGCATTTCCATAGGATGATCTACAGGTATTGTGGTTATGCTGTACACTAGGAGGCAGTACATTATGTTCCTGTACAAGTTTAGCAAATAATTAAACTTATAAAAACTAGTTTTAATAACATAAGATTATATAGAATATGTGATAAAGGTATTTTGTAGTGTGTGTGTGAAAAGCATTGAATTAAGTGGTAATATATATCATTTAGTAACCTGTGGACATTTTTTGGTGTTTTTTTTAAGACATCAAACAAGTGAGGTCAGTTGTCAGTGTATCTACATGTTTGTTATCCAGCATACCATATTTTATTTCAATGTTTAAGACGTATAATATCAAGACATTTTTGAATAACTGTAAAGTATTTGGTTATTAGTAGTTGGTACACAACATACAAGTAATTTTTTTGTCAGTTAAATGATCATATTATTATCCTCCAAAAATAAACACCTTTTTTTTTTGCTTTTTTTTCATCCCCCGGATAGAGTAACTCTTGTTAGGTTCATTTGGCTGGAAATTCCCAGGCTATAAACCTTACATTCCACAATGGGATAAAACAGTTACACAGCCAAGTTGTCATCGGGATCAGGTTTTTCTTTCCCTCTAACTTCCTCTCCCTTCTCTCACCCCCCCTCAGCCCCATCCACCCACTGCCCTTCTCCTTCCCACTCTCTCACAAACCATTTTCCCCTCCCTTTTTTCTTAAAAATATACACTTTCTAAAAGCAACCTAATTGTTTTTTTACAATGATTGTCTTATATTTTTATCTTGTTCTCTTATGGCATATTGATTTTTGTTGTGTGCATGTGTGATTTAAAGCAGACCAACGGTCAAAAATGACTTGAACCGGACCAACACAGCAAACTATGTATCCCTCCCCAGGGCAATTTAGAACGATGCGCATAAAAATACATCTACCTTTTTCACACTGCTGCTGTAGTGAATTTTAGAAACAAAATGGCGGCTCATGCAAATGCAGGCCACCTGCAAACAGGAAGTGGTTTCCTGTTATTGTGCATTGTCAGTTATGTCAGTTGAATCCAGGCAGCAGCATGGGAGAGGAAGCTCCAAAATTACTGCTACCTTTCTTTTCCAACTATGCAAGACTGTTGGTCCGGTTAACCTATCAATATATTGACATTCTATACAGTCTCACTACCTGTGTTCGTAATTTTGACTCTATAAAACTACAGAACACTATGGTGATATATAAATCCATATTAATAAGTGTTTTGAGATGTAATTTACTGCCTAACACCAATATAACGTATTTTCATGCTATCTCTGCTTTACTAGATTTATTGATCAATATTCTGTATTAAGATTTAGCATTACAATTCTGTATCTATCCAGCAGAACTTTGTGGGCTGATTTTTGAACACTGTGCTAACTTTGCTGATGAGCTGTTCCACTATTGTGAATGATTTGCCAAGCACTTGACAAACTAATCACTGGTCGAACTGGAGGAGAGTGTGTAGCTGCATAGGCACAGGTTTGGTTGGCACACAGATTTGTACTTTCATAGGATACAATTGATATGTTACAAGGTATTTCACCCACTATTTTATTTTTTTCAATGGATTTTCACTATAGCTTTGAAAATATATGACATCAGCCCCCAAATCTGTGCAATTAAATCATTTGCACCAAATTTACTATAGGTATATGCAGCATATATGAATGTGTATTTTGCTCTTAAAGTGGACCAACACCCAGGATTTTGACTATCCTGGGTCTTGGTCCACTTCGATGGGGCACCCCCGATCGGGGTGCCCCGCTGTGTGAAACCCCCCCCAACCCCCCGAAAAACTCACCTCTCCGCGCTCCCAGCACCAACGTACAAGCTCTATTCCAGGACGTCTAAGCGGCTGCCGCCGCCGCCGCCTCCCGCGCGTCCCTTTTGACGCGCGCGCGCCCGCGCCGGCCATTCGCAGACGGCCGGCGCGGGCGCGCGCACGCCTGCAGGGGCGCGAGGGAGGCGGCGGCGCCCGGCCGCCGCCGAAGATCAGGTAGGGTTTTTCGGGTGTTTTGGGGGGGTTACACCCCGCGGGACATCCCGATCTCGGATGTCCCGCGGGGTGGGGGGTGATCGGCCCGGGAATCTTATAGATTCCCGGGCCGATCACCCGTGGGTGTTGGTCCACTTTAAATGGGTTTTTTGAACTAGTAAACATGAAGGATGATCTAAAGTAAAATTTGATTAGTTTGTGTGCTGGCCTAGGTGTGATCCTTGTGGTACCTGTGACCACATCTCTAATAAGTACTGTCTGTATTTTTTTGTGCATGGTTCTGGACATATCGGGCCTTGCACAACATAATCATAACAATATTTAAGGTGGACGGCGGGGTCTGGTACTTTTTGTTGTTTAGGATAGAATTATTAAATACAGCCTAGATGTTTAGTGAATGTACTCTGGCACAGCCTGGCAAGTATGGGGTCTGTGTACAGTGGCTCACAGTGTAGGAAGCACAGTACCAGCTGTGTCAGGACGTCATACTGTGTATGGGAGTGTACTGTAGTGCATTTGAAATAAGGCAAACTGGTGTCCCTTAGTAAACCCATTATACTTCATGAATCAGTTCCATGATATATACACATTTAAAAAAATAGTTGATTTAAATTATGGAAATGAAGTCTTACTCATGGTGCTGCTCTGTTCCTGGGCAGCTATAACACTGCCTAGTGTGGCCTCTCCCACTGCTAAATTTCCAGTGCTTAAGATGTCAAAGATGCACTCATCATTTCCGCTGCAGGTCTGATTGGCTTTCTTAATAAGGTCAGGATCGCTAGTCTGAAGCAATTCATCATAAAATAACGGCACAAAGCTGTTGTTGTTGTATGTGTACCAGGATTCCCCTTCTGTTTCATTGTAGGTAAAGATGGTGTTCGAAGGTGTGGTTTTCCCTGCAAAACAAAAGAAAAATCACAGAATTAACTAATAGCCTTTATAGCTTAGATAAAATTTAATTGGTTAGGTTTTGATTTCATTTGTTTTTATGAACAAACTGTACAATATTTGGACTAACGGTTAGCTTTATAGGAGCAAGCATTTTATATAGAATGCTAGAAAATAAAGCACTATATTTGGAATATATATGTTTTAACTACTACCATATGCATTTATAAGTGACAAATATATTGTTTGAGATGTCACTATGTGGATAATTTAAATAGATTTTATATCCATATACTGGTTTTGTTGAGATCCTCCAACTCAATGCACAAAAATTAGTAAAAAGAAATGCTTTTCTATAGAATCCCCTGCACCTCAATGGAGTTTACAATGAAGGCATGTACAAGGAAGACATTTCTGCCCTACAGGGTACATTTAAAATAAGCATCTCAGAAATTGTTAGAATACCCCATGGGAGAGAAATGTTAGCTACAAATTAGTTAAAAAAATAAAAATAGGCTACCATATTGTAACAAAACCTGCCCCACACATGTAGAACAACCCAATGCAAAAAATAGTATTATTATTTATATTGTCTATTAATACAGCACCATCATAGTGGCATTGTAAAAGGTAAAAGCTACAGGAGGGTAGGACGAGTAAAATACTTTTAGTACAACAATGCATATTAATATGGTATGAGACAGATGTAACAGAAGTGAAACTAAACATATACAGTAGATGTAGGAGCACATTATGAGAGCGACCCTGGGGATTTAAAGAAAACAGTTTTTTCAAAACTTGAAGATGCTCTCAAAATCTAAATTTTATACACTCCCCAAGAATAGGAAATGTCTAACTATAGGAACTGTAACAGGTTTAATGTATATCCTGAGAAAACTAACAAAGAAAAACACATCACATTTATAAAAACAAAAACTTCAAATAAAAAATGAGATTATGTTACTTACAAGTCATTCCAATTTCAAATATCAGGGATTCATTTGGGAGTTTAGTGCCATCAAACTGAAGCTTTGTTCCATTGGCAGCAATGAGATCATCTGTTTTATCGTCATTGAACATGCCTGAAATGTAAGATTTGTAAATTATAGCTTGCAAATTTTAAACTAATATTATCTTAATATTAGAATGTCTGTGCAAATAAATAAAAATATGCTTGCAGCCATGACTTTATTATTGAAGAGGAGGATTCTGCTTCTCCTGGGGGGCCCCAAGATTTAGGATGCCCCACTGTGTGTATTCCTCAGGATCACCCATAAACTCATATTTTCCCCATAGCCATGGTGCATGCATGGGGCTCTCATCCAATCAGTGTCACATTTAATTCAAATCTCCATTCACTCTGAGCTCAGGGGGAAAAGGCAAAGGCTGAAGGCATAACAGGGATGTGGCTGCACCACAGAAATGTGTTGTGGGCTTCTGGAAAAGGTGAGTGTGCTGGGGATCTGGGCGTTTTACACAACGGAACATCCCAATTGAGGAGACCACTGACCCAAGAGTCTTATAGACTTGAGGTGGGTGGTTGCTCCTCTTTTACAGTATAAAACATTTCATGTTATTTTCTACATTAAATTCAGTGTTTTACAGTTCAACTTGAACTCACCCAGAAGCCCTTCTGTCTTGTTTTTGTAGCTTGTGTCTAACATTGTAACAAAGCTTAATGCTCCCAGCTTAGCCGACACTGTGACCGAGATGCCGCCATCAAATGAGGCCAGAACTTCATTTTTCTCTGTCTTCTCTAATGTCACCTTGTCCACATATGTGGCATTATCTATAAGCAAAATGATAAATTTGAGAGCATGCAAACAGGAACTCACATTGTCTTAAACTTAACTTATTGTATTTTATATTTTTACTGAGAATAATGCTTACATTTATTTTATGAGGTATAGTGATGAGTGAACGGATTTGGATAAAGTGGAATTCGATCCAAATTTCAGGGAAAAAATTGATTAGTCCGAATCATAATTTCTGCTGATTTGTGTTAATGAATAAATAAGATTTTAAAACAGACTATCTGCCTGCCACAGTATGTTACTGCTGGGGGTGACCATTCAGGCTCACTAGGCGGATGTGCAGACATGATGTGTACGATCTCTAGCAGTCACTAAAACAACCCACAGCAACAAGGGAAAACTGCAGAAGTTACAAATAGGAAGGGCAAAAGGCAGTCAATTTATGCTTGTGCACAGTTGTACACTGGCATAAATGTATTATCTTTACATGTTTGAGATAATTGCTCTAAAGTGAGAATCAAGTTTTTTGGTCTTCCGGGAAAGCACCACTGCCCTCACAAGAGATTCAGCATTAACATAGTAGTTGTAACAGTAATAAAATGAATCAACAGCACATATACTTTACTGTACTAGAAGAATTATGGTCAATACAATACTGCTCTGTCACAAAGATGATCTTACCTGGTAAAGAGAATGCTGTACCATTGATCTTCACTAGGGTTGTGTTGCTGTCTCGCAGTGACCATTCAACCTATAATAACACTTTGTAGGATTAGGCTACCATTCAAAATTTTAAAGGTTTTACGCAATATTTTGAATTCTGATTAACACATGATGTGCAATAAATATACAGAAAACTTACCGTGGTTTGGTTTTGAATCAGTGCAGCTAGTCCTATAAAATTAGTTGCCTGTGTGCCATTTCCAGCTCTATTAGTGCGGCCTTGGAGCATAAATATGACTGTACCATTTTCATCTCTAACATTGGCCAGGGTAAACTCTCCCAATCCATTAAACGTGTACTGTACACCATCCAGTGTGGTTATGTGAGGATCTCCATATAGAACGCCTACAAAAGAATGGAAAATATGTTTCTACATGTTGTATTCTCCTAAACAAGCTCAACATGTGATTAAGAGAACAAGACTGATAACTCACCAATGCGGGGTGGAACATAGCCAAAGCAGTAATCATAAGGTCTCCTTTGCCGATATAAAGAACAGTAGTAGGAAGAGCCAGAGTATCTACAACAGTTGTTGTATGGATCAACCTCTAACTCTAAAAACAAACATGAGAAAAATAGAAAAATGTAAAAACACTGAGCAAAAGGTATTTTCTTACCTGTGTCAATAATACATTTAAAAATTAAAAACATACTAAATTTCTTACATGTGTGATAATGATAGCAGCAGCAGTGTAAAAATGAACAAATTGTTTTGATAATTTTAACTACCTTTCCTATATTACAGGCAAGGGCTACACCATTTTAAGTTCCAGTCCAAGCAAAAATAAAAAACAATAGATACTCACCAGGAGACTTGCGCATCTAATACGCCCTAAAGAGGTAGTTTGAAACTTATCGACATCAGCGATCCTGTTCCTGCAGCCTAGAGCCGAGAGAAGGCGCCGTCCCCTTAAGAGAGGCGCTCACATGACTGGCTGAGCTCCTATCGGGAGCTGGACCGGTCAGCCGGGGGGATTGTGGGGAGGGAGGAGGGGAGGCACTATAAGAGGCCTGGAAGTCCCTCCCTCTCCCTCTTTGACCCATCATCCTCCCGGCGCTGGACTGAGCAGTCCCACCCACCCTCCCCTGTATTGGGTTAATTTGGTGATTTGTTTTTACAGCAGGGTTACTTATGGTTTTGTGCGGGGTGTAAGAGTTGTATATTAAGATAAATAAATAATAAAAAAAAGAAAAAAAATAGGCTTGAAGGTTTAGGCTTTGGTAATATAGTTCTGTTAGTCATTCTGTTAATTAAAAAAAAAAAAAAAAAATGTATATTTTTATAAAAAAAAAAAAAAAAAAAAAAAAAGATAAGTTAAAATGTGACAATGATTGTGTTGTATTATATTAAATGCCTGGGTGAGTTGTATGTGCCTTTTGTATGTATTGATATTTGCTGTTTGGGATTAATTTTATCACAGCCGGTGGGCGGTCTCCTCACTTTCGGGTCTGAGTGGACAGGTTAAGATGAGTACTGAGGCGTAGAAATGCGGCTGTTTTTGACCGGGAAAAACGAGCCAGGATGGCCAGCGTGGGGGCGAGGATGGCTACAGTTTGGGGTAGCCAGGCTGTTGTCATATTGCACCCTGGCGGTTAGCCCGGTTGAGCTCTGAGCCTAACGGAGATCGCGGCTGAGCTTGAGAAATATGGCTTCCGCTTATTCAGGTGCATCAAGGATTTCCTCCTCGTCAATCACGAAGGCTTAGTTGGTTGGTTGCCACTCAGACTCGATTAAGGTTCGGAGATTTTGTGTTGTCTTGTATTTGTTCAGCTGTGGCCGATTAAATCATTCCAAAGATTTATATGTTGTGCAGTGTTTTTATTGAAGGGAGTTGGGGGAACAGCGGGAGATAACATGGAGCTCTAGTCCAGTCATGCCCATATCCTCAAGTCAGTCATTGTGACTGGCCGCGTCTGGCCACTCATCATATAGGATGTGGGAAGGCTGTGGTAAATTCGAAACTCCCTGTATAGGCCCTATCAGTTGCACTGGACTACTATTTACTGATTATCTATCCTTTTAAATGTTTGCCTGGACAGTCCCTTTCAACCATTACTGAGAACAGTTGAACCATGTTTTACAGAAGGGCATTTCATTTATTGATATTTTTTTGAATGGCCTTGGCTTTGCAACACAAACATAATGCTGCTGACACAATTCAATTGAAACCCAAGATTCCATTAGGTAAACCAGCAATGTAAAGTCATTATTGGCAGTCTGCTATGTAAGTTATCAATAGATCTAATGCGTCGTACTATGTAATTAATGCCACTTAAGCAATATTTCTAGTTCCAAAAACGATTTACCTTTGTATTCTTTACTTATGCGCTCCAGCTGAGACCGGTAATATGGATAATAATAATAATAGTAAAAAGATGGGTACTGCAATCGATACCAGCTGTTCTCATACTCCCAAGGGGTTGGTAAAAATCGTTCTTTTTCTCCATAGGACAAACCCCCCATGTAGTTATAATAACATCTTGTTCCTCCCCCATACCAAGAAGAAAATGCAGACTGGAAGGTGTAGTATGGACTGAACAAATCTAAACAGAGAAAACAAAAGTAGTTAATGCACTGCATACAATTTGAGGTTTGAAGCAATCACAGGTAAACGTAACTATTTGTATCCCTTCTAAATCAGTTTAACGGGGAGAAAAAAAACAAGATTTTTACCCCCGGTTCCCCTTGTACATACTTCATTCAGTGATCCCATGTCACATGTGATGGCTTCTCCAATGAGCATTTATTGCCATGCAAATCAGTGCAGGGGATAGATGGTGCAGGGAATGTTAAAGGAGCACAGCACATGAGCAGTGTGGAGCAGGTAAAACATCAGTAATTCCAAGGGATTAATACTGCAGAGGCATTCAAAATTGAGATATCCCTTGGGAGTGCTTTCACCTGACCCCAGAGTCTTTTACACTCTAGGGCCAAGTGTACTGGCATTTGATCCACATCAACCTGATGAGAACGCAATTATAATATTAAGCAATAAGCCTGATTTTATTTTTTTTTATAGAGGACCAATAGACTTTCCCCGAAGTTCCGTGCCCCGCCACCTGCCCATTACTTTTCTATATGCAAATCACATTGAAGCAAAATAAATATTCACCTTGTGGCCTCGTCGTCTTCTGGTCACTGTGGTAGCCAGGTGCTGCTGTATTGCAGCCATGGAGCTGAAACCTGCTGTCACTTCTGGGATTGCAGCAGCAGCAGCAGTGGGGACGGGGAGGTCAGAAATCCAGCCTCTGCCTCTACCCCTATACTGGTAGTGTCTTTTTTTTCAAAGATTTCGATCTGGGAGTACCCGAATCCTGAATTATTGGGTTTATTCAGCCAAACAGTCGCCAAACTGGACAGAGGCATGATCAGCTCATTACTAATGGCTACCTCCTGTCCCGTGTGTTTAAATAACATTACAGCTAACTTTAATAGCAAATGTCTACGCACTCTAGTTATAGAGGCCATTAACTATACACATTTGATAAGACAGAAGCAGAAACAGTTGTTTGTAAAGGACAGTAATATTCAGTATAGTTAAGCTGAGGAAATAATGGCTGGGCTTTCATCAGCTTTTTTAATTTACATTATAAAATGTTAATAATATTATAAAATCATCATAATATTAAAACATTTATATTCAGACATGCCTGTACTGATATATTTTTGATCCAAAAGTTTTTTTTATTTTCAAGTTAAAAATGGGAGTAGCAAGAGGAAATAAATCACCTCCAGTGATAGCAAAATGTTGGTTACTTGCAGACACAGGCTTCAGTGACACCCTTGTGTCACTAAATTTACATACAGATTTACTACTTTAGGGTTATTTATTAACTACTAAACTGACCAAAAACACCTTCCACTTCCTTGTTCTCACTACAGCTATTGTATTACATAGCCCTCTTTCTGGGAAGTCGGGAGAAAGGGAAAGTTGTTTCAACAACTTTTACCAGATTTATAGCTGACTTTTGAATCAACAGCTACTGTACATAGTTTTATTTAATGTGTGTAAAGTGCGTAGAGAGGCAGGTAAAGTGCGTCAGAGAGGTGCTGAAAGTAATACAATTACGGTTCTACCACAGCAAAGCACATGGCTGCAGTTACATTTCAATTAGAGCCATAACCTGCTGTATTACATTATGTGGCAGCCACGCTCCTGCTGTTACAATGTAATCAGCTCCTAGGTGAATTATAGCTTGCTGCTTTGTGTGAGTGGTGCCTCTATTTCACATCTGTACATATGAATGAACACCATTCTTCCTTGTGCTGACTGTATGTTTCATTTTCTAACTACCTACATTCCTCATTTACAGAATGATTTACAGCTTTGAAGAGCATAAAACTATTTAAGAAACTGTGTTTACTGAATCAATAAAATGTCATATGACCATTTTTTTCTGCCAAGTCGTTGTTAAATCAAATAGAAGAGCAAAGTACAGGATAGTACGTATGATAAAATAGAATTATGGGAAGTAAAAATACATTAGCAGGGCCAGTAAAATAACACTTATTTGTGGCATGGATATCTAGGATTCAAAGTTCAAAAGTTGTCTAGTCGGACATTTACATGGAATATCAGGAAAACATAAAAAAAAGATTGTGTTTTAGAAGTGTGCTTACGCATAGAATTCGTAAGTAAGATGCTCAGCTATGTCTCCTTTCTGTAGGAAATTCACTGTCATTATGCCACAGAGAACTGGCTAAGACCTATTACATTTCCTTCTTCTCAGTGGCACAAGAGAGTTGTCACCAAGCTCTCACTTAAAGCGTTCCTTCACTCTGAATAAGAGTCTATATATTTTCCCCACCCTGTACATACAGATTGCTCACATTAAAAATCATCCTACCTGCATCTACTGCCTGTTATGAGCATTTAAACATCCAAGATGGCGGCTCATGGAACATCAGGCAGCCTGCAAACAGGATGTGTCTTCTGACTGTGTCGCTCTGCATTCTGGGATTGCTGACCTTTTCCTGACCCCAGCTCTGTCTGAGCAAAGCACAATTATAACCCTCCCCCCTGTACTTTATCCCACTCTCCTCTCCTCAGTAAGTGTGATCCTTCTGAGTCAAGATGGCGGCGCCCGTATCCTAAAGTCCTGAACAGAGTTGTAGCCCAGTGGGGGAAATAATAATAAGTAATTGACTAAAAACTTTGTTTTTTATGGGTTTGGGCTTTTTAATAAATCACACTGAACCCTATATGTCTACATTGATCTATGACATATCCACATATCCTTAAGAATAAGATATACATTCATCTTGTCTCAGGCACACCGCACAGCAGAAATGCATAGACATTACAGTACAGCTATATTAAGAGGAAGTCAATTCCCACAAAAAAGCTGCAGAGGATCGTAGAAGAAGATGTTAGAAACATAGAAGGTTGATGACAGAAAGAGACCATATAATCTGCCTTTATGTGTGTATGTACTTTTTATCTTAGGATAGATGTATGTTGCGTTGCGGTTGAAACATTTCCATCTTGAACCTTATTCATGTCCCCTCTCTCCCTTCTTTCCTTCAGACTGTACAAGTTAGGTTATTTAAGTCTCTCTTGATAAGTTTAAAGTTTGAATCCTTTCACCATTTTTGTTGCCCGCCTTTGGACCCATTCTATTTTAATGATGTCTTTTTTGCATTACTCAGACACTTAGCAGGCAGAATAATGACTTGCAACTTGATGTAATAGGCATCATTTAAAGGATTTCCTCAGTGCAGCAAACATACTAACCTGTGTTTTTTTGTTGAATGCTCCGAAGATTGCTTGCCTGTGTGTAGGAAGAATCAAACACAGCTTGCCAGTATGAGCATGGGCAGGGGCGTGAATAATAAATCCAGCTGGGGTATGCATATAGATCATTGTAGTACCAAGTGAGACACTGCTGCTTGGCATTTACAGTCATTGCGTTGTTATATTCCAGTCGATAAGCCCAATAGCCCATTCGGTCTGCAGAAAAAATATATAATTATATGATGCTTTTGAATATTTCTCACATTCCAACACTGTGCATGAAATACCCTTGCACATGAACTCAATAAACTGCTCGTAATAAAGGGGCACTTACTTGTGTTGGTTCCTCTATATTGGTCAGGAGTGTATACTCTTTGGATGTTAGCAGAGGAAGTTTGTTGGTCATTAAATGATGGGAAATTGGGAGAAGGTCTGTATGATGATGTTTCTCCACTAGAAATTAAACAATACTTAGTTGTCTATAAACATGTACATGCATGCACAATTAAAGCCAAACTCCAGTCAAAAATTAGATATAATAAGAGATGACCAATTAAATAATAATTGGCTGCTCCTTATTCTGTGGGATCCTGAAGGTGTGATCACTGCAAGTCACCAGACACAGTAAGTCATACGGACTGATACATATGTATGGAGTCCCTGTGCCAATGGAACCATTCATGTCCCTGTGACAAGTTCATGCACCTTTTCTAGATGAGCTTCCTAATTTGGTTGTAAATTATAAATATATATATATATATATATATATATATATATATGTGTGTTTGTGTGTGTAAAAGAAAAAGCTGGTTTTTCCCTACTTTTTGTTTATTGAGTGCGACTTCCTATCTTTTAGTTAGCTCAAATACCACTCTAGCACCTCCATTAAAACCTCCTTAGGGTCGACCAGCACCAGGTTAAAAAAAAAAACTCTACTACTTTTTAGGAGAGAATTCTATTTCCATTTTCTGTGCTGGCAGTAATTCAGCAACTGGATGTCGATATTCACTTGGTGCTGAATCACTCCCACGGTAGACATGAAATTGAATGGTTTTCTCTCCTAAAACGTAGTAGTAATAAGGCAGTATTAGTAGTTGTTTTCACTTGGTGCTAATTCAACACTCTTGTGAGGGTGTACATCTGCTTTATCATACTGTATGTTTTTCAAGTGGCTGTGCACGTCAAGCCTTTCTGCCAGCAATGAAGTGCTCATCATATTGTTTGTTTAAGATATTATTACACAAGCACAGAAATACCTGAAATAACCCATTTTGGGTGAGTAATAGGTTGGAAGGGAATTATATCTCCAGTTCATCCCTCCATCTTGAAAAGTCATGAAACAGAATGAGTAGATGCCATCGGTGATGAGTACAGCTTGGTAGGTGTTTGTCTGCAACAAATATGTTTTATATTAGCACTGTAAACTTAAACCAGAACAATACCCCATAGAAGTCTAGGGGCACATAATGTAAACTCCAGGGGCGGCCACACACTGCCCGTCTGCCTGCTTGGTGCCCCTCCTGTCTGCCTGTCCACATTTGGTAGCATAAAGCATTTAACACAAAGAGCTGATACCTTTTACATCAATCCCCTGGAGAACTCGAGCTCTATGATTGGTAGCTGATAGAATAGGTAGATAGGTGTCACATTGAGAAGAGAGTGGGAATCTGTCAAAGGTGGAGGATTTGGTGACACCCGTGGTCTCACTTATAACTTAACCTGGCCACTGAAGTCACCCAAATGATCAATGTGCCACCCAGAAGTCAACAGGTGTTCTAGCCCTTCTCATAATGATATCATAATTTCCAAACTGAATAGCTGTTCCCCTACAGTGACACCCCAAGCTGCTAAGACAAACGGTCAATATAAACTGACTAGAAATAGTTGCTAATAAGTTTCCTCTTAGAATTTGCAAATAGTCTTGTAATCTGCTTGTCCATTAACTGATTTGCCTCATCTTTAATAAAAGAAATCTTATGCTGAAAATGCAATGGGGAACCTCAGCAACTTCTCTCACTCAATCACCTTGGGTGAGAAAATAGGTTTTTGTTAAGTACAGTACAAGTATACATAGAAATCTCCTATTTAATAAAGTGTTACAGACTGAGACATACTCTGAAAATGTTATTACAAGCATGAAGTTCATTGTTATTAACAGCCAAGATCTGATTCTGCCTGTAAATCTAAAATGAATGTAGGTAAGGCCTTGGATTTACTTGTTAGGTTAAACACAACACTGCCTTCACACTCATCTCCCCTTTTATGCCGAATGTATCCTGAACATTTACCTCTGTGGGACTGAAGTAGTATGCAGGATATGGTAGAACATTTTCCCAAGTTATCATTATTGCCCAGCGAGCTTGAAAATTTGATGAGAATGACGGAAAATACATCTTTACATATGATTCAAAGGTTGCCTTCACATCTGTATATTTATATGGATTCGACTGGAAGTCATATATCTGGAGAAAATACCAAGAATAAACAGGTTTCACTTACCAAGGACAATACAATATCTAAAGTAACAAAGCTAAAAAAAAATCAAGAGATTTGTATATAAATGTATATATATATATATATATAGAGAGAGAGAGAGAGAGAGCGCAACTGAATTTTGTCAATTTGTAAATAATATAGCAGTTGGTGATATCTAACTATTACACTAGTTAAACAAACTATTTCTGTTTTTTTGTGTTTCTTTTTAGCATTTTTTCGTTACAAAACACTTCACTACTTTTCCTGCCTTTGTGCTTTGTGCTTAGGCTTCAGTGACACTTATGACTGGCATAGGCTATACAACAGTGCCACACTGTGCTGAGAAATAGAAAAAGTCATAAATAAGGCGTAAGGCATAAGGCGTTCTACTTTAGTGATGCAGTGGTTAGACCATCAGCGCTAAAATTACACAAAAACTTCATAAATCAGGCCAGTGGACCAACACCCAGGATTTTTACTATTCTGGGTTTTGGTCCAATTTCCTGGGGAACCCCGATGGGGGGTGCCCTGCTATGTGAAACCTCCCGATCTCACCTCATCCCACTCCTACGGCGCTTGCGCGGCGCTCTTCAATTTGCGCGCTTGGAGCCGATGAGCTATGCGCGTCAAAGCGACATCTTAGTTCAGCGACTCTGAGCACTCTGGCGGCCACATCTCGCTCTTCCCTCTAACAGGGAGCGCGCCTGCGCCCTGCTAGAGAGAAGCGCGAGATGCGGCCGCAACCCTCGCATGTGCCGTTGGACCGGGATTCAGGTAAAGTTTGTGGGCGTCCTGGGGGGTTTCACACAGCGGGGCATCCTGACTTTGGATGCCCCATGGGGAGGGATTGGATATTCCCGTGCCGATCATGCAGAGTGTTGGTCCACTTTAAGCCCTCATCTAGTAGTGTTAATACTTTTGTAAGAAAGAGGAAGGAGAGACTGAATGTTTCCTGGAAATAAACATATGGTAACCATCGATCTGTTGATGTATTAGTATTTCCTAATGTGTATTAATTTAAGCCCTTCCTCCATGTAGTCTGCTCAAGGTTGTCATATATCTGTAAAAGTGTATCTTGTATGATCACATTGGTATATATATATATATATATATATATATATATATATATATATACACACACACACAGCTGACAGTGCAGCCGGCTCCCCACTACTCCCCTGCACGGGCGAGGGGGGAGCCGGATGCACTGTCAGCTGTGCAAGTCGGCGTCCGGCACCCGCTGTCGGCCTTCCCCGCTCCCACCGTGCTGTGTGACATGCCAGCTTTCCCGTTGTTGTGGCCCAGTGGCTGGCTGCGGGCACAAGTTTGTTTGCAAGCCAACTTCTGCCTGCAGCCAGCCGCAGGACCAGAATGACATGGAAGCTGGTATGTAGGTAAGTGTGCTATACACAGCCCAGGGGACGTACTGTCAGTGGCCTACCCCGCTCCAACCATGCTGTATGTATTCCACTAAAGATGAGCGATTCTCAAAGGTTCTATTCAGATGAATCCAAATTTAAGTAGAAATTTGGCGAATCCTCCAAAATGAATTTTTAGGAAGCTTGCTCATCTCTAAATAATTTGAATATAGAGATTTCATAATAGTATTTTATGAGGGGTGTAGAAATATATAAGAGGCTAATTTAAATGTACAGTCACAAGATAAAAATAGATAGCAGAGGGAAAGGCCGTAGAAAA
The DNA here is from genome assembly GCA_027917425.1 of Gastrophryne carolinensis. Taxonomy (NCBI): domain Eukaryota; kingdom Metazoa; phylum Chordata; class Amphibia; order Anura; family Microhylidae; genus Gastrophryne; species Gastrophryne carolinensis. The sequence continues at coordinate 197,328,110 of CM051237.1, read as the reverse complement.
AACTTTCAGTGGATTCCAGGACATATGTATGCCAAGAATTTAGCAGGCCACTTTCCTGCTACAAAAAAGCCACCTTCACAAGGTCACAAGGTGTCATTTTACTTACATGAACTTCCTGCTTTATCACCTCAGAGAGAAAGCATATATCTCCCTAAAGTGGTCATATCCATCAACAAATTGCTAAATCAATTTATACCCCCATACGATTACACTGCTACCTCAATATAATGCAGTCCAATATAAGACGGGCTATGATATAACGCAATAATGCGATCCAGCCTTGGATCCCAATATAATGAAATGTAATGCAATTATCCTCTATCTATAACATCTGTACTCAATATAATGCAGGTTCAGCTATAACAAAGTCTACTTTATTGGTGCCAAATAATTAGCATTATAACAAGGCAGTGTATATCAAAATCTAAGGAAAATTTTCGGTGGGAGATGAGTATTAATGGTAATTAACCATTAGTATTTAATGCCAAAAATATTTACAGTGAGGAAAGTCGTTAAATATGTAGCAACATCATTTTCATTGGGACTACATTGCATTAAAAACTACGCAGTATTGTTTTCAGTCACATTCAAAATATTCTCGTGAAACTGTTGTCAGCCTGAAAGGATTCTCTTACCTTGTACCACAACTCGCCCATGCGGGAAAAGTCAGCATCTGCCCAGAATACAGCAATCATGGGTGGAGTGTAATAGTCGTTGTTGGAAAAAAAGTACGGGTAACTCATTGTGTAAGTAGGATCATAAAAGTTACGACGGAATATAATGACTCCATTGTCTGTGAACTGTAAAAAAGAAAACAAAATGATGATGAATATTATTTTTGTTATAAAATATTAACAAATATAATAATAAAATGTGTTATTTTGTTGTTTAAAACACGGTTCTATTCTGGTAGCTCTGCAGACATCTGGTTGGGGACTATGTGCCGTTATTTAGCACAGTTGCTAAGTCTGCCCTGGCTGCTGGAGGTCTTGAAATCAGAGGCTCCTCCCCCAGCTATTCCGGCAGTATTTTGGTTTACGCCTTGAATTCTGTGTGTGAGCTTTTCAACATTCCTAGAGCTGCTAGGCTCGCTCCATGGATATCTCTGGGCTAGCAGGCTCATTCCATCCCTGAGCTGCAGAGATCATCCCCTCTGTTTTGCAGCAGGCCTCCATTATTCAAGGCGGCTGCTGGCCTTGTCTGTGGAAAGCCTTAAGCCAGCACCTTGGAGCCCCCTTGTTGAAGTCAAGTCTCTGTTTTGTTTCACTGTATTAATATATCTGCAGCTAATGTCTCTATTAAGCTCCCTGCCTAGTTCATGTTGATATTGCATCTGTGTCTCCTTGTGCCTGAAGTGAAGGTTTCTGCTTTTACTTTGTATTGCTTTAAAGGAGCGCTATCGCAAAATTGTGTGATATTAAAAATTCCTATAAACATGTCAGCTAATGAGAGGAGGGGTCACTTATACACTGAACTGAATTAAACTCCCGTCAAGCTTGGGTTTTTTTTTCTCAAGGTAGAAATAAAATCCAGGGGTGGTTTAGTGCTTCGGGGTGACCTTTACCTTCCAATAAAATAAAAAAAAAAGCCTGTCTGGATATTTCTTGATGCCAGGTGTATAAGTGACCCCTCCTCCTGCCATCCAGCATATTTATGTGCCTTTCTATCATTGGGCCATTTTTCGCGATAATGCTCCTTTAATAAATATTTTTAAGCTAACCCAGGTCTCCAGCGCAGTCACTTTGGGCCGATTTCTGTCCTGACAGGGAGCTCTACTTGCACAGCTGCTCCTTGTGCCTACTATCCATTTAGTTTCTTTCTAAATTCGAAAAAGTACTAAGGGTAAATGTTACACTTAATAATACGGTCTATGTTTTGATATTGAAAGAGATTTTTTTTTACAGAACTTTATGTGCATCAACATAAAAAAGACACCTGTCAGCAAATCTTTGTCATGTTTATATAAAATGCCTAGAATTGTCTTCAGGAGTCATAATGAAAAGGCTATCTGGAGCACCAATATACTGTAATGTAATTAATGTAATTAATGTAATGTATTTAATCTTTAAAGAAGCACATGCAGCTGGATGCATAACCTGCAGCTCAGGGGCTGCATGTGGCCTGAGCTGCCCTAGCTTGCGGCCCCCAGCACTCCTAAAGAGTTAGCGAGCAGCACTTTCTTTGCAAGCGGAAAGTATCTGACCACTAGAGAGCAGTGTGTCTCTAATTTTTGAAGCAGTAAGTGGGTCACCAATAAATTTCTCTGTAGAGGTGGGTGACACACATGTGCTACTGGAGTGTTGTTTGTGCTGGCCATGTCTGGAGATGTCTAAGTAGACTCATCCCAGCTCACCTCTGCCCACCACACCTTTGCCCACCTTTTTCCTCCTCACCTGTGTTCATTTTACCTCTGCCTACCACTACTTAGCTCTTTCTGCCTTGTCCCATCTTACCTCCTCTCCACGTACCTCTACCTATCTCTATTCACCTTTTACCACCTCACCTCTACCATCACTTCTAGAGATGAGCGAACTTCCTAAAAATTTGATTCGGGCGATTCGCCAAATTTCTCCAAGAAATTTGGGTTCATCCAAATCGAACCTTTGAGAATCCCTCATCTCTAGTTCACTACTTTTTTTGGTGTAAAACATTCCATTGACTTCTATTGTTTTCCTAGCTGGTAATACAGCAACGGTGATATTATCATTCAGTTTTATACCTAAAGTGACTTTAACTACCAAGAGAGGCCAACATTTTGTAATGCATCTACCAATTGAATTTAGAAGCAGTTTGCTGAAAAAGTTGTCTCTAGGGCTTAATACAATCACACATTTGCAGCTGCCAAATATTAACTTACATATAAGGTGTTGTAAAAAGCACCACCAAATGGAAATTCTGTTGGGATGTTGATTGAAGGAGAAGCAAAATCTTTGTAGCGCTGTGTTACTTTAGTACCATCTGTATATTTCAACAATCTGTCCTCTAGAAAATAAAAACATATATGCCATAATTATATTAATAAGAAGAAGTCCTTGGTTGGGCAGGGATTAATGGCCATCATTTAGTATCTATAAAAGTAGAATACGATTTTGTTTATACCTTTGCAGGTAAATCCATCCCCATAATATCCAGCTTTGCAATTGCAGATGTAAGATCCAGGTGTATTTGTACAGTTTGCATTAGAACTGCATCGGCTCTGCCCATTTGTACATTCATTCACATCTGAAACATAAATATGCTCATAGTAACTTTTTGCACTGTAAATCAAGTAACATTGCTGGTGCAAGAACAATTAATAGGTAGATCTTTACCTGTTTCACATGTTGTCCCCTGCCAATTGGATGGACATGAGCAGCGGAAACCATTTATCAAATCAATGCAGATACCACCATTTTTGCAGGGAGAGCTGAGGCACTCATTAATGTCTGCAATAGGAAAAGGTCACAATATTAACCCTTGAACTATGATCATATGTAGAATATCGCACTTAAAATACTGCCATTGTTTAATATATTTATGTATTTATAAAGAATAACACTTACTTGTTTCACAGAATCTGCCAGAAAAACCAGCAGCACATTGGCAGGAAAAGGAATTGATCAGATCATTGCATGTGGCGCCATTCCTGCAAGGGTTACTCAGGCACTCATTAATATCTGCAACACAAAACCAACATGGCAAACATAGTGACACATAATGCAGAGGAGGTTGCTAATGCTGAATAAAAGGAAGATATTGTTCCACTTACCAACATTACAGGTTTGACCTGTGAATCCAGCTTGGCAAGAACATGCAAAACTTCCGGCAGTGTTAGAGCATGTTCCGCGGGAACCGCATGGGCTGGATAAACATTCATCTATATCTAATAAAAATGAAAATTCTAGAGTTGTACTGGTAGTGCAACAAAGATAAAGTATAATAATAATACATGTATAATGTATTACAACCAGGTTGAATACAATTACTTGTATACTGAATGGAAGACCATTAAGGTATGCGATCCTATAGAACAAATAGCGTTGCAATCTCATATAGCACTCGCCTTTGGACCCTCACACCTGATTTATCCTCCTCTGGTTCCATAAACCTTACCTAGTCCCCAAGACCCACAGCACCAGTGGTTGTTCACCACTTATCAGTGGCATAAGAGGCAGATGGCCAATTCCATTCACTGCAATGGAGGGGGTATGCCAAGCCTCAGCACACCCGTTCCATTTGAGACAATTGAGTGCAAGTTACTGACTTGGGGCAGGGAGATTCATTTCAGAGGTCACCTAAAAGTGGGACTTGGTCTTGAGTAGGTTTTGTCAACCTGTGGAGTAGAGCTGAGTTGGACTCAAGTGAGTATGACCTTTGCTTTGTTTATGACAGGCATTCAGTATAATGTCTGCTAAACATGAATTAAATCTTTGTGCCTTTTAGCAGCTCATCACCATAGTTGGCAAATTAAAATCTATCAGGGAGTGTCCAGATACAAATTAGAAAATAAATATTGAAGCATACTTTTTAGATATCCTGCTAAATCAGCTCCTAGGTAGACAATGAAACTAACCCCCCCCCCCCAAATTGGGGTTGAGTCACCCCCAGGCGCAAAAAGTGCACTTTACCTAAAGCACACTTTTATTCACCAATAAAAGTGGGACATAACCTCTATATTGTAATCAATAATTAATTAATACGGTATACTAACCGGCACAATTGTAAAATTCTTAAAGTCATTTTCACTTCTCATGTGTGTATTTTACACCGTTTTCTGATGCATTTTATGTGTTTTGCACTTTTATAGCTGTTTAATTGATTTCTCTACTGTAATACATACGGAAAACATATGTCGCATATGTGTAATATGTATATGTATAATGCATGTTTTTACATGCATTTTGGACAAATTGCACAAAATAAACTCATCTGCCTTAGCTTTAGGCACCTTTGGGCAGTTTCAAGATGTTATTCAACCTACAAAAGAGCAAAGGTGTGAACTGGGCCCCAGAGGTGGTCTAACATAACATAGTACATATCTGACTATAGGCTGAGAAACTGAATTTTAGCATCTATGCTATGTCTCAATTAAGTCTGCAGGGGAGATATTTAATGAATATTTACCTAAACTGCACACAGGTCCGGTCCACCCTGGTTTGCATAAACACTGATAAGAGCCATTTGTGTTGGAACATGTGCTCTGCAGACTGCAGGGATTGTTTCTGACACATTCATTGATATCTGGAAAAGAAAAGTGAATTTTATTAAAGCTCCACACTAGCACTAGAAATAAAAAGCACTGAGAAGCATGCCAATGCAAGGAACACATTATGGTCTTTTTACTATGTGCTTATACCAAGTATCTAACAAGCCTCCAGGAGGCTCACCAGTAGATTCCCTGCCCCATGCTACTGCCCATTAAACAATAATAATTAATATAATATTTAGTCTCTTTGTACTAAACAGAATATCCTAAATTTAGGTCAGCAACTCTCAGGCAATCAACTAAGCCATTGCATCTTAAAGGAAAATTCCACCTCTGATGGCATTTTTGAAGTTTGCCAAAAGGATTTCCTCAAGGTGTTGAGCTGATCTAGTGTCTTTAATATATATATATATATATATATATATATATATATATATATATATTTAGGTCTATAAATACACTGGCACTAATTTTGTTTTTTTACCTGTTTACTGAAACATATTCAAGTTATAGTTATATAATGTACATGAACATAAAGTAAAGTCCAGACATTAAAATTGAATGAAGGGGTTAGGAGTTTCAGCTCATTAACATGTGCCACCCTGTTTTTAAAAGGAGCAAAAGTAATTGGACAATTGGCTCAAAGGCTGTTTAATGGGCAATTCCTTCATTATGTTGATTTGAGGTGTGGTGCTTGCATTTGTAAGATTTTGCTGTGAAGAAATCATGCGGTCAAAGGAGCTCTCCATGCAAGTTAAAAAAGCCATCCGTAAGCTACAATAATAGAAAAAACCCATCCGAGAAATTGCTACAATATTAGGAATGGCAAAATCTACAGTTTGGTACATCCTGAGAAACAAAGCACCGGTGAACCCATCAATGCAAAAGATCCAGATGTCCACAGAAGAAAACAGTGGGGGATGATAGCCGAATAATTTCAATGCCAACCAAGTAAACACCACTCCAGGGGTATCAATACCCAAATCTACCATAGAATATCCAATCTACCAAGAGAAGACTGCATAAAAGTAAATACAGAGGGGTCACTGCACGGTGAAAGCCACCCATAAGCCTCAGGAATAAAAAGGCTAGATTGAACTTTGCTAAAAAAAAAATCTAAAAAGCCAGCAAAGTCATGTAGGAACATTCTTTGGACAGATGAAACCAAAATCAATCTCTACCAGAATGATGTGAGTAAAAAAGTATGGTGAAGGTTGGGTCCAGCTCCTGACCCAAAGCATAGCACATCATCCATAAAACACAGTGGAGACAGTTTGATGGCTTGGACATGCATGGCTGCCACTGGCATTGGGTCACTAGTGTTTATCGATGATGTGACACAGGACAGAAGCAGCCGGCCAAATTCTCAGGTATTCAGGGACATACTGTTTGCTCAAATCCAGCCAAATGCAGCCAAACTAATTGGTTGTTTCATAATACATATGGACGATGACTCAAAACATAAAGCCAAAGCTTTCCAGGAGTTTATTAAAGCAAAGAAGTGGAATATTCTTGAATGGCCAAGTCAGTCACCTGACCTCAACCCAATTGAGTGGCATTTCACTTGTTAAAGACTAAACTTAAGACAGAAAGGTCCACAAACAAACAACAACTGAAAACCGCTGCAGTAAAGGCAGAGCATTAAAAAGGAGGAAACACAGCGCCTGTTAATGTCCATGAGTTCAAGACTTCAGGCAGGCAGCCAGGCAGCAGGGCTTTCCACCAAGTATTATATTTACATTTTATTTACAATTATTTAAGTTGTCCAATTGCTTTTGAGACCCTGAAATGAGGGATCGTGTTTAAAAAATGCTTTATTTCCTAATATTTTTTGCAATCATTTGTTCAACCCACTGAAGTCTGAACATCAACTGCGTCTGAATTGTTTTGTTCAAAATTCATTTTGGTAATGTACAGAACCAAAATTAGAAAAATGTCGCTATATATATAGCAATGACTTGAAGAATGATAAGTTGCTAATTACCTTTATCACATACAGAACCCTCCCATCCTGAGTTGCACAAACATTTGTAGCCATGTAGAGTATTCACACACTGGCCATGGGCACAAGGAGAGTCCCGGCAATAATCAATCTCTGTAAAATAAATCAGTTAACAGAGTTTTAGCTATAGCAATACATACATGCATTATTGATTTTTTAAAGATGTTCTGGTGTCTTCTGTGAATGTGTGCACATTGCTTTGCATAGAAAGGATGAGTTCCAGATTATGGTTATTATATAATTGAAACTATATCGGAAACTGAGCAATTATGAGTCTCTCTATGGCCCCCACTACACTCACTCACTTATAATATATTTAAAGTTCTATAGAACATCATATTATTTATTTTACAATAAATACATTTCATTTTTACAGGTGTTTAATAATATTTGTCCTTAAAAAAACGCCAACCCCAAATTATAAAAGCGTGGTTAAGGTATACAGCTCATGCTTTATTTGTCTTTATCCTCACCGTTCCAGCCTGACCTGAATTTGCTGCATACAACTTATTATAACAGTGTATAGTTCTTATGTGTGTAGAAAGAAATGGGGGAGGGAAATTGATGCAAAAAATTCGAAAATGTATCAGCTTAGACATTTAGTTTTTTTAAAAACTTTTAACAATGAAGTGATTGACAACTTGATGTTTTAGGTATAATAAAAAAATGAAATAAAACAGTCTTACGGATGCAGTCATTTGTGTTGTTTGGATTAACTGAAAAACCATCCTGACAGGAACATGTGTATCCACCGATTGTGTTGGAGCACAGCTGGCTACATTTATTCTGCTCACATTCATCGATATCTGTAAGATATAATCATCAGTCAGAGTACGAATGATATAAAATGGTATAATGGATAGTAAAGTGATCCAGATCAAATGATCACCACTGTAAAATAAATGAAAATGAACCTTTGGCAAATATTCTTCTAAAACTCTAAATCAGCAACCCGTGGGTATATCTACCTACTTATTATGTTTTTTGGGTTGGAATTTTTGGTTGCACTTCTATACAAAAAGAGTATTATCATCTATATAGAATTTTAATTTTAATCATCTTAAGCCCTTCTAAGAACCAGTGTAATTTAGTACCTCTGAACATGAAACAACAGCACATGCATACTGCTTCTTTTGCCTGAGTTTTCTGACTTTCAATTGTTTTTTTCAATAAGTCCCTATCCCCCAGCATATCTGCAGCAACACCTCATTTTTACTGAAAAGAGTCTGCAAATTATTCCCAAAAGATAAGGGCACATGCACTGTCACCCACCCCAAATTTCTCAGGTTTACTTAAAACAATCCACCCCCCCAGCCCCTATTTGCTTTTTGGATGTCATCATCCGGCTGCTTCAGGGCCTGATACTCACCCCTCCATTTGCTTAGGCGCCTGTAAATGACAAGCAGGGCCTTAGCAGTGCTCTTCGATGTCCCATGGCGATCTCGCAGCTAAGTGAAGTCTTGCAGTATTTTGGGGCCGCTCCATTGCATCCCATTTAGGGGCTCTGCACAAGGGCGAGATTGGGGGCTGTACACTGTGCCTGATGGGATGTAAGATTGCACTGCCATCAGAAAACCCAGAAGATGGACCCCCGATAATGAGTAAATACTTCCCAAAGGTAAAGTATTTACCTTCCCAAAGGGCAGCAGATCAGTGAGGTTTGGGAGAGGTGTTCCTCTTTAAAATGTCACATCAGTTTACTAATATTTCCTAAATATAATAAATTGCCTTTCCATTAAAAAAATGTCATGTTTTTTATGTCTAAAATTCGCACCAATAGAAAAAGAAGACTATCACAAAAATAAGAAAAAAAATCTAATAAATAATAACATTGCTACAAATCTAGTACACACATGATAACCCCAAACAAAGCAGTCCTTAACAATGTGTAACTTACCAACGCACATCCTTTCAGACTGTATAGGGTCAGGAATAAAACCAGCACTGCAATTGCATGCAGATTGTGTAGTTCCAGGCTTTATGTAGCAATATCCATTGTCACATGGTAGGTTGCAAATAGCAATTGCTATTTGAGGGAAACAATCAAGAAAAAATAAGATGGTAAAGATAAGGTTTAATATGTTTGAAATAAGAGTTATTAAGTGATTATCTTGCTGGTTATCTAAGCGCAATGTATTGTTAGTCTGGAAAGTAATTTAAGATAAAAGCTGCTTATAATAAATACATTATTAACATAACCATACCAAAACAATAAAAACAAAAGGATACTCAACAAGCTTGTGGGGGTGTTACCAAGAGTGTTATACATTAACCCTTTAAATGCCAAGCACGTAGTTTCTACGTGGTTGCTTCTCCTACCGTTAAGTGCCAAGCACGTAGAAACTACGTGCCTGGCATTTCCCCCAAACAGTTAAAAAATAGAAAAAAAAAATCACTTACCTCCGGTATCCCTGTGAAGCCTGGGGTCCCCTCTTCCTTGGGGGGGCATCCGATCGCCCCCCCGTCGTCCTCCGTCTTCAGGGGGGGGCCCGAAACCAGCCGCCCCCCCCCCCGTTTCCAGCGCTGATCGCCGCTGTAAAAAAATAAAAAAATAAAACTGTCATTTACTCACCTCCGCGCCCGAGCCTTCTGTCCGGGTCTCCTCTTCACCAGGGGGGGTCCGATCCCCCCCCTGGGCTGCGCAGGCTTCAGGTGAGGACCCTCTTCCGGGTCCTCACCTCTTGAAATGGCGGCGATGGCCGCCGCCTCTTAGCCCCGCCCATTGTGGGAGGAGCGGGATGACGTCATCCCGCTCCTCCTATACCCCCTCCGAGCTCCGGCATCTGTCAGATGCCGGTGGTGATCGGAGCAGGGCGGATGTCAGGTGAGGAGGCTCCGATCGGAGCCCCCTCACCTGTCACCCGCCCTGCGCCGATCACCACCGGCATCTGTCAGTGAGGTGATCGGTGCGGGACAGCGGCGAGGGACGTCGGATCGGAGGTGAGTATGGTGTAAAAAAAGAAAAATAAAGATTTTTTTTTCTCTGTGTGTGTGTCATTTTTTTTACTATTAACCCCTTGTGAACTGGTAAGGGGTCCATGACCCCTATACCAGTTCACAAGGCTGGGGAGATGGCAAGCCACCTGCGCTAGCGGGTGGCTTGCCATTAACCCCTGGCACCCCCATTACCTGCCTCCCCAAAGGCCAGGGGGGGGCAGAAGAGCCCGGGCCCACATGGGCTATGTGGGCTCGTAGGCTGCAGGGTGGGGGGGCCACATAAGCTGGCCCCCCCACTCTGTGCCTACAAGCCCCCATAGCTGGTCCCGGGCTGGTTACTGTGGGTAAGGGGGACCCCACGTCAATTTTCTTTTTATTTTTAAGGGTTTTTAACCTTTAAAAAAAAAAAAAAAATGGGGTCCGCCCCCCCTGGGAGAGGGGACCCTATGTCATTTTTTTTTTTGATTAACCCTTTGTAATCTGTCATCCAGCAGCTATAAAAGGCTTCTAGCAAGTGAGCAGAAGCCAGTGATCGCCGAGGGACAGAGTGCTCTAGGATGGATGGGAGGTGAGTACAGTGTAAAAAAAAAAAAAAAATTAATAAAATATTTTTTTCTTTATGTTTGTCTGTGTCATTATTTACTTTTAACCCCTTGTGAACTGGTAAGGGGTCCATGACCCCTATACCAGTTCACAAGGCTGGGGGGATGGCAAGCCACCTGCGCTAGCGGGTGGCTTGCCATTAACCCCCGGCACCCCCATTACCTGCCTCCCCAAAGGCCAGGGGGGGGCAGAAGAGCCCGGGCCCACATGGGCTATGTGGGCTCGTAGGCTGCAGGGTGGGGGGGCCACAAAAGCTGGCCCCCCCACTTTGTGCCTACAAGCCCCCATAGCTGGTCCCGGGCTGGTTACTTTGGGTAAGGGGGACCCCACGTCAATTTTTTTTTTTATTTTTAAGGGTTTTTAACCCTTAAAAATAAAAAAAAAATGGGGTCTCCCTCCCCTGGGAGGGGGGACCCTATGTCATTTTTTTTCCCGATTTAACCCTTTGTAGTGTGGATGGTTTTTGTATTTTTTTTGTGAATGTTATAAAATACTTGTTTCAGTTAGGGGGGTCTCCTGGGCAGGAACGGGGGGCTACCGATAAATATGTGGTACCGTTCTAATCGGTAGAAATGGGGCTTTCACATGCAATATGATTTTCCTTAATAAAATACATTTTTTATTTAAAATAAAGGAGTCAATTTTCTAAAAAAATTTTTTTATTTATTTATTTTTTTTTTCACTTAATAATATTGTAAAAAAAAAAAAAAAATTACAAACAAGACATTTCATGTTAAAGTCTAAACTCTGCTGCAAAAAATATATATATAATTTTTCTGAAAGTTACAGCAAAAATGGCGCAAAACATGTCGCAAAACATGACGCAAAATGGGGAAAATGGCCTGTCAACAGAGGGTGACAAAATCTCAAGTAGGCTGGCAATTAAAAGGGTTAATAGTACCTATGCATGTTGGGTATTGTTCTGTTCGGGGGACCTTGCGCTTTCAGACTTAGCTTGTTTTTTCTGGTTTGCATATTTATATTTTAGGAAAAGGTGTTTTTTATTCAGCTTTTTTATAAATTTTTTAGGGAAACCCTGCGCAACCAAAGAATTCTTTGAGGAATTTATTCCAGAAAGATGAGCCCACTACAACAAGCTGGGTACCCTTAAAAAGCTTAACGTGTGTACTTTCAGGGAATATATGGTTTATGGGGGATATTCCAAATGTAAAGGGTTGTTTTGGTTGAAAAATCGCAAGGTGCGCACTTTGTCTGCAGAGCTGAAATTTTCAAGTAAAATTACCGTTTTGCGCATGCTTTACTTTGGGGTGTTTGGCAACTCTTCCCTTGACAGAACCTATGCATGTTGGGTGTTGTTCTGTTCGGGGGATGTTGCGTTTTCAGATTAAACTTGTTTTTTCTTGTTTGTATATAGTTTTTTTAGGAAAATGTGGCTTTGATTCTGCTTTTTTATCCTTTTTTTAGGGAAACTCTTTGCAACCAAAGATTACGTTGAGGGATTACTTCCAGAAAACTATGGCCACATCCACAAGCTTGGTACGCCTAGAAAGCCTGAGGTGTGTACTTCCAGAGAATATATAGTTTCTTGGGGGTATTTCAAATGTAAAGGGTTGTTTTTCTGGAAAAACCGCAAGGTGCACATATTGCATAGCATAGTTGTATTTTATCTGAAAATCTCCTAAAGCGCTGTTTCAGTTTGGGGGAGTCTCCTGGGCAGGAAAGGGTGTCTACCAATACATATGTGGTACCGCTGTAACCGGGAGAAATTGGGATTTCACACGCAATAAGATTTTATTGACAAACTTACATTTTTTATTCCAAAAAAAACTAAAATATGTAAAAATTTTTTTTTTTTTTTGCACATATTTCACCCAAAAATATTAAGAATACACCTAACAAATGACAAACAAGACATTTCATGTTAAAGCCCAGACTCTGCTGAAAAAAACAATATATCATTTTCCTGGGAAATCCCTGGAAATCCCTTCAAAAATCACATTTGAACATGGGGAGCGCAAAATAGTGCAAAATGGTCTGGCAACAGAGTGTGACAAAAACTCCAGGTAGGCTGGCACTTAAAGGGTTAAACATGAGCCTATGGTTCATGTGGAGACCTCACTGCCATAGTTAACCAGAATTCAGTAGATCAGAAGTCCTGATACATCTCCTTCACAAAACACAAAGGTGCAAAATGCATATTTTTTATTACGTCCATCAAACCACTTGGCGACTACTGCTCTATGGTAAGTGCAGATGTTTTCCAATGCGATAGAAACTTGTTCCACAAACCAGCAAATTAAATTCTCCTATGTTGATTTATTATTGGAGTGTAGAGAGCTCTCCAAAATGTATTTTAATGAATTACCTTCTAAGTCTTAAATGTACAGCACCTTGAGAATAGGGGTTATTGTCCCACAGTTTAAAAACACACACTTAGGGCCAGTCCAGTCTAACTAATGCTTATTGTTAATTGGAACAGCCATGATGGAATTGCTAATCCAAAGCAAGAAGTCTTCGGACTCTACCTTGTTCCGGGGTATCTGGGGGGCCACATACTACTGAGGCACTGCAGCCTCATGCCTCCAAATATTAGACCAGACAGATGGCATATGTAGATTCCATGCATGGAAGGATTTTGAACTACATGTCCTTAGTCATGATCCCATGACTAAGGACATGTATTCCAAAATGCATTGATGCATGGAATCAACAAATGCCATCTGTCCGGTTGACTTGACTTTGCATGGTGAGAACCGCTGATGTTCCTTGTAATTTTATGGATTTGTTACCAATAAATCCTGGATTTTAACAGACTACTGCCTATGCTATTGGACTAATGATGGAATTACTGCATAATGCCACACCATTGTCTTCTATTGTGAAGGAAAAGGTGGTGCTTTGTCTTGTACATCTCAATAGAAGACAATGGTGCGGCATTATGCAGTAATTTCATCATAGCTGATCCCATGAACAATAAGAGTTAGTGGACTGGCCCTTTAAACATATGAAAATTACTGATTGTGCGAAAAAACAAAGGAAATATTACTAAAAAAAATATACTCACGCAGTGTAGTTGTGGTCATTGTTGTAGAATTCCAGGCAGCTGTAAATGTCATGGGTTTAAAAGTCGAAGTAAGATTTGTGTATGCTGTACCTATGGTAGTGACTGGCCCAAGAGGGGTTGTGAACGTTGTTAATGTAGTATTTAAAATTCCAACAGAGGGTACAATCGTTGTTAATTCAGGAACAGTAGAGTTAACAATTGGTGATGTTGATCTTGTTGTAAAAGTTTCAGTAGTACTGGTAGTTGGTGTAGTGGTTGCCACCTTGGTTTGGGTCAGGATGATGGTGGTAGGACTTGTGGTACTGCTAGTATCGGTTGGTGTAGCTGAGGTCTGCTTAGATGTACTAGAGTCTGGAAAGGTTGTGCTTTCTGTTGTCAAAAATGTGGTAGCTGTGGTAAATATTGATGTAAAACTGCTAATATTATCTATGGTTTTAAGTGTTGTTACAATTACCTCAGGATTGGTAGCAGGCACAATGGATGCCTCTGTAGAATGTATTGCAATTGTAGTGCCAGAACTGGGTAACTGAGTAGTTACAGAGTCATTTTTGCTAGTAACAAATTCTGAGGTAATCGCTTCATTTGTACTAAAGATTTCAGAGTTTGTTGTGCTCGTAGATTTTTCAGCAGTGGAAAAATGTGATGAAACATCTACATTTGCTGTACTAGCCATTGTTGTTTCTGTTACTGTGCTTAATTCAGAAGGTGTGGTACTTAATGGATCAGAATTGGTAACTGGTGTAGTGGTTCTCTCTGTAGTGTATGTTGGGGTTGAGGTAGTAAAACTTGAAGTCTGAGGTGCTGTAGAAGTGACAAACTCAAAAGTGTTCTCTTTGGCTGTACTTGATATTTCCATAGTTGTTTTGAATTCAGTCGTGAGTTCATTAGTTGATGATCTTTCCTTAGATGTTGTTAATTCTGATGTAATAGTCATAGTTTCTGTTACTATGCTTAATTCAGAAGATTTGGCAATTGAAACATAAGGACTGGTTAAAAGTGTTGATGTATCCTCTGCAATTTGTGTTGAGATAAAAGTGCTAGGACTGACGGCTGTTGTGGATGCAGATATAATGAAATGATGTGTAGATGTTTCCTCAGCTATGGTAAAGTCTGGTGTAACATCCACACTGGTACTAGCTGGTGTTGTTTCCATTGCTGTGCTTAAGTCAAAAGGGTTTGCACTTGAAACATTAGGACTAGTGAAAAGTGTTGAAGTATCCTCCACCATTTGTGTTGAAATAACTCTGGTAGGACTGTCTATGCTGGTTGTCTGAGGTTTTGAAGAAGTGGCAAACTCTGAAGTGGTAATTTCTATTGTTTCAGAGTCTGCTGTGCCTGCAGATGTAATGAAATGATGTGTAGATGTTTCCATAGTTGTGGTAAAATCTGATGTCACATCCACATTGACTCTACTAGCTGATGTAGTTTCCGTTACTGTGCTTAACTCAGAATGTTTGGTATTTGAAACATCAGGATTAGAGAAAAGTGTTGAGGTATCATCTACAATTTGTGTTGAGATAATGGTGGTAGGATTGACTATGTTAGTTGTCTGAGGAGCTGAAGAAATGACAAACCCTGAAGTGGTAGCTTCATTTGTACTAAAGATTTCAGATTCAGTTGTAATAATATGATGTGTAGATCTTTCCTTGGCTGTGGTCAAATCTGATGTAACATCCTCTTTGGCTGTACCAGCTGATGTATCTGTTACTGTGCTTAACTCAGAATGTTCGATACTTGAAACACCAGGACTAGTAAAAAGTTTTGAGGTATCCTCTGCAATTTGTGTTGAATTAACTGTGGTAGGGCTGTCTATGCTGGTTGTCTGAGGTTTTGAAGAAGTGGAAAATTCTGAAGTAATTTCTATTGTTTCAAAGTTTGTGTTGCCTACAGATGTAATGATATGATGTGTAGATGTTTCCTTAGCTGTGGTGAAATCTGATGTAATATACACATTGTCTGTAATGGCTGATGTTGTTTCTGTCACGGCACTTAACTCAGATGGGCTAGTGCTTAACAAATCAGAACTGGTAACTGGTATAGAAGTTGCCGTTGTAGTGTACTTCGAGACGATGGTGGTAGAACTGGAAGTCTGAGGTTCTGTAGAAGTGTCAAACTCTGAAGTGCTCTGTTTGGTTGCACTGGAGATTTCAGAGGTTGATGGGAATGCAGTAGTAAGTTCATTAGTAGATGTTCTTTCATCAGTTGTGGTTAGTTCTGGTGTAATATTCTTAGTGACTGTCATGGAGGAGGATGTGTCTGTTGCCATGCTTAATTCAAAAGGTTTGGTACTTAACAAATCGGAACTGGTAACTGGTGTAGTGGTTGTCTCTGTAGGATACATTGCAATGATGGTGGTAGAACTGGAAGCCTGATGATCTGTAGTAATATCCAACTCTGAAGTGCTATCCTCAGGTGTGGTAAGTTCTGGTGTAACATCATTGGGCATGGATGAGCTTATAAGTATAGTGGTTTCCTCTGTAGAGTATGTTGATATTATGGTGGTAGGGCTATCTATACTGGTCATTTGAGGCACTGAAAAATTGACAAACTTTGAAGTAGTCATTTTGATTGTACCAGGCATCTCAGAGTCTGTTGTACCTGCAGAAGTATTGATATATTGTGTAGAAGTTTCCTCAGCTGTGATCAAATCTGATGTAATGTCCACACCAGTTGTACTAGCTACAGCCTTTTCGGTTACTGTCCAAAAATCGGAAGAATTATTCACTGGTGCAGTATTTATCTCTGTAGTGTATACTGGGATGATGGTGGTATGAATGGAAGTCTCAGGTTCTGTAGAAGTTTCGAATTCTGAAGTCACCTCTTTGGCCGTACTAGAGATTTCAGAGGTTGATGCGATTTCAGTAATAGTGTCTGTAATAGATATGCTTGTCTCTGTTGGTATGCCTGGTGATTTATCTTCAGGTGTGGTGAGCTCTGTTACAGTTGTATTTATTCCAGGTGAATCAAGGCTAACTGTTTCAGTAGTGGATTTAGCTTCAGTTGCTGTTTGTGTGAGTCCAGTGGTAGAGATAGCTTCAATGGAGCTCAGTTCAGGTGAAATGCTAGTAAAAGGAACCTCTGTGTGTTTTTGGGATGAAGAGCTGGTTTCAGAATCAGTTGTAGAAACTGATCCAGATGTGTCTAATTCAGAATAAGTTGTTGTCCTGGAATGAAATGTACTTGTGTCAAAAGCCTCACTCCCACCCTCTGATGTTACATCTGTAGAGGTAGCAAAAGTTGAGATTGTAGCTGATGATGTTGTTTCTGCACTTGCATGATCTGAAACAAAATACATTTCAGAGGTTGATGCGATTTCAGTAATAGTGGCTGTAATAGATATGCTTGTCTCTGTTGGTATGCCTGGTGATTTATCTTCAGGTGTGGTGAGCTCTGTTACAGTTGAATTTGTTCCAGGTGAATCAAGGCTAACTGTTTCAGTAGTGGATTTAGCTTCAGATGCTGCTTGTGTGAGTCCGGGTGTAGAGATAGCTTCAATGGAGCTTAGTTCAGGGGAAATGCTAGTAAAAGGAACCTCCGTACTTGTTTGGGATGATGAACTGGTTTCAAAATCAGTGGTAGATACTGATCCAGATGTGTCTAACTCAGAATAAGTTGTTGTCCTAGAATGAAATGTACTTGTGTCAAAAGCCCCACTCCCACCCTCTAATGTTACATCTGTAGAGGTAGCAAAAGTTGAGATTGCAGATGATGATGTTGTTTCTGCACTTGCATGATCTGAAACAAAATACATTTCAGAGGTTGGCATGATTTCAGTATTAGTGGCTGTAATAGATATGCTTGTCTCTGTTGATATGCCTAGTGATTTATCTTCAGGTGTGGTGAGCTCTGTCACAGTTGTGTTTTTTTCAGGTGCATCAAGGCTAACTGTGTCAGTAGTGGATTTAGCTTCAGTTTCTGCTTGTGTGAATCCAGTGGTAGAGATAGCTTCAACGGAGCTCAGTTCAGGGGAAATGCTAGTAAAAGGAACCTTGGTGATTGTTTGGGATGATGAGCTGATTTCAGAATCAGTTGTAGAAACTGACCCAGATGTGTCTAATTCAGAATTAGTTGTCCTAGAATAAAATGTACTTGTGTCAAAAGCCCCACTCCCACCCTCTAATGTTACATCTGTAGAGGTAGAAAAGATTGAGATTGTAGCTGATGATGTTGTTTCTGCACTTGCAGGATCTGAAACAAAAGAAATTTCAGAGGTTGGTGTGATTTCAGTATTAGTGGCTGTAATAGATATGCTTGTCTCTGTTGGTATGCCTGGTGATTTATCTTCAGGTGTGGTGAGCTCTGTTGCAGTTATGTTTATTTCAGGTGCATCAAGGCTAACTGTGTCAGTAGTGGATTTAGCTTCAGTTTCTGCTTGTGTGAATCCAGTGGTAGAGATAGCTTCAACGGAGCTCAGTTCAGGGGAAATGCTAGTAAAAGGAACCTTGGTGATTGTTTGGGATGATGAGCTGATTTCAGAATCAGTTGTAGAAACTGACCCAGATGTGTCTAATTCAGAATTAGTTGTCCTAGAATAAAATGTACTTGTGTCAAAAGCCCCACTCCCATACTCTAATGTTACACCTGTAGAGGTAGAAAAGATTGAGATTGTAGCTGATGATGTTGTTTCTGCACTTGCAGGATCTGAAACAAAAGAAATTTCAGAGGTTGGTGTGATTTCAGTATTAGTGGCTGTAATAGATATGCTTGTCTCTGTTGGTATGCCTGGTGATTTATCTTCAGGTGTGGTGAGCTCTGTTGCAGTTATGTTTATTTCAGGTGCATCAAGGCTAACTGTTTCAGTAGTGGATTTAGCTTCAGTTTCTGCTTGTGTGAATCCAGTGGTAGAGATAGCTTCAACGGAGCTCAGTTCAGGGGAAATGCTAGTAAAAGGAACCTCTGTGCTTGTTTGGGATGATGAGCTGGTTTGAAATTCAGTTGTAGAGACTGATCCAAATGTGTCTAGTTCAGAATCAAAAGTTGAGATTGTAGCTGATGATGTTTCTGCACTTACATGATCTGAAACATAAGAAAAAAAAATTATAATAAATGTAAAGGACTTTATGGTGAAGGATAGTCCTCCTGTATGTAGTCCTATAACTGCTCCAATGAGGAAGTACTATGCTAAGACATTTGTAATTATATGTAACAGGGCAACAATGTAGGTCAAGTAAGCATATGTACAATATTTTTATATTTATTTTTTTGTGGAGGGCGACATAAATGCCTGCTGTGACAATGTTTAGTGGGAAAATGGAATGTTTCTTTTATGACTGTACTACCATTGAGTACTACCATTACTTTTAGCAATATCTGTTCTGAATTAAACCGGACCTTCAGCGTGATTTAATGAAAAGCCCAAACTCTTAAAAAAACGGTTCCCCAGCATCTAAAATTAATATATTTTACGTTTTTAGTCACTAACTTATTATTCTTTCTCCCACTGGGCTGCAACTCTGTTCAGGAATTTAGGATACGGGCGCCGCCATCTTGACTCAGAAGCATCACACTTACTGAGGAGAGGAGAGTGGGATAAGGTACAGGGGGGCGGGTTATAGCTGTGCTTTGCTCAAACAGAGCAGAGCTGGGGTGAGGTAAAGGTCAGCAGTCCCAGAATGCAGAGCAGCACAGTCAGGAGGCACTTCCTGTTTGCAGGCTGCCTGATAAAATGGCGGCTTCCATAAGCCGCCATCTTGGATGTTTAAAGGCTCATAACATGCAGTAGATGCAGGTAGGATGATTTTTAATGTGGACAATCTGTATGTACAGGGTGTGGGAAACATATAAGATAGACTTTTATTCAGAGTGAAGGTCCGCTTTAAGCTCCCACCAACATACATAATAGCTGCAGGATGTTGACACTAGTGACTAAGAGATTACCCTGAAATGCATCGCCGCTAAGGGCTCATTTTGTTGGGCTTTAATCTGTCTCCAAGATGAAGCTGGGATTTAGATCAACTTTAATCAACATCAAAGACTAAGGGGGTTATTTAAGAAATTATAACGCCAGGTAGTGCCACGTAGAGGCACGTAGAGTAGGGTGAACACTGGGCGCTGTATGTGAAAACCACATTTAACCCTTTTGTTGCCAAGCACGTAACACCTACGTGCTGGCTTGGCTGGGCCTTAAGTGCCAAGCCCGTAGGTGTTACGTGCTTGACTTTCCTCGCTTCTAGTTTAAAAAATAAAAATCAAAAATACTCACCTGACCCCTTGTTGGATCCGGCCGGGTCTCCTCTTTAATTTGGTGCCATCCGATCCCCCGTGGGGGGTCGGATGGCTCCAGGAGAGCCCCCGGAATAGGCCGCCCCCCCCCCCCGCTTCTGCAGCAGCAGCTGCTAACTGTAAAAAAAAATAAAAAATAAAAATGACATTCACTTACCTGTGTGTGCGCTGGCTCCCGCTGTCCCTCCTCTTCACCTGGGGGGCCTCCGATCCCCCCCCAGGACTTACCGATCTTCAGGAGAGAGCCTGGGAGGCTCTCTCCTCTCTTCTTCACGATGGTGGCAGCCATCTTGCCTCTAAGCCCCGCCCCCTTGGGGGCGGGGCTTATGACGTCATCCCGGTCCCGATCACCGGCTTCAGCTTTCTCAGCTTCTCAGATGCCGGTGATCGGTGCCCTGGAAGGAGGTGACAGGAGATCCTCTGATCTCCTGCCTTCTCCTTCTCTGGATGCCGATCACAGGCATCTGTCAGCTGAGCGGCGAGGGACAAGAGCTTGCAATCGAAGGTAAGTACAGTTAAAAATTTTTTTTTTTTTTTGAATAAAATACTTTTTATTATTGTGTGGTGTTTTTATTTCACATTAACCCTTTGTGAGCTGGTAAGGGGTCCATGAGACCCCTTATACCAGTTCACAAGGCTGGGGGGGTGGCAAGTCACCTGCCCTAGCGGGTGGCTTGCCATTAACCCCCGCACCCCCATTACCTGCCTCCCCAAAGGCCAGGGGGGGGCAGAAGAGCCCGGGCCCACATAGGCTATGTGGGCTCGTAGGCTGCAGGGTGGGGGGGCCACCAAAGCTGGCCCCCCCACTCTGTGCCTACAAGCCCCCATAGCTGGTCCCGGGCTGGTTACTTTGGGTAAGGGGGACCCCACGTCATTTTTTTTTTTGGATTTTTAAGGGTTTTTAACCCTTAAAAATCCAAAAAAAAATGGGGTCCCCCTCCCCGGGAAGGGGGACCCTATGTCATTTTTTTTTTTTAATTAACCATTTGTCATCCAGCAGCTATAAAAGGCTTCTGGGCAGGAAAGGGTGTCTACCTATACATATGTGGTATCGCTGTAACCGGGAGAAATTGGGGTTTCTCACGCAATAAGATTTTATTGACAAACTTACATTTTTTATTACAAAAAAACTCTACAAATTGTAAAAAAATATATTTTTTTTAATTTTTTTCACACATTTCACCCAAAAATGTTGAGAATACACCTAAAAAATACAAACAAGACATTTCATGTTAAAGCCCAGACTCTGTTGAAAAAAACAATATATAATTTTCCTGGGAAATCCCTGGAAATCCTTTCAAAAATGACAGTTGAACATGTGTAGCGCGAAACAGTGAAACTCAGTCTGGCAACAGGGAGTGGGAAATGCTGCAGGTAGGCTGGCACTTAAAGGGTTAAGAAAGTCAATCTGGTGAGCTCCTCTAAAAGCATCATGTAGCATCACATGTATTACTAGCGGCAGCTCAGTGTATAGCGCCGGCCCTCTAGGCTTAGGAGCACCATGTAGTACCTGTCGCTCAGTAGCGCTCTGCCATACATTTCAATGGTGTTTCATTTGGTTAAGCCATGGAAATTAATTTTAATAACCCTTCAAAAATGCAATTCATGACATCTAGGTCCTGAGTTTCAATTATTGACAAGCCCCAATCCAAGTTCTGTACAAAAAATGTGTTTAATATTATTTCTAAGCATTAAACATTACAATCCAGCTCTCTCTATTGTGCTCTATGGGAACTTGAGCTACATTTTTTTCGGTACTAGTGTTAGATAAAACGCTATCTGATGGCCTCATCGTCGCTGCCGTTTTTTTGTTTCTGGAACTCTGCGCTGAGAGTTTCCAAGGCCAATAAAGTGGCGCTGTGTGGCGCTGGCAGTTCATGAATATAGTATAGTATAACAACTGGTTTATGTTATGATAACCATTAGATTTGGGTTGCAGCAGCAAATTCAGAGAAGACTATTTAAAGTCTACCTATACCCAGATAGGAAGTTTATATCGTCACATTCTTTCCAGCCCAGTGCCTCAAAACGCCTTTTTTTTTACTAAAGCCTTTGCACAATGTTCATTAAAAAAACAGGAAGCAGTGGAATCGAATGGAATAGCATATGCTACTTCTTTTAGTTCCAAGGTAAAATGCCACATAATGGCAGTTATTATAACTGATACGCTGATTTTACACAGGGGTGAGGCAATGTGCTTTTGCTAACATGATCACCAGTGTATTAGCATTTTAGTTACGAATGTGCAATTTGCCGCAAACACAGTTGCTCAAATACGCTGCTTGTAGGGCTTTCTCGAGGCAAGAGGAATTGCCCCACAATCATGGCCCCTTTGCAAATGTCTCGCAATCACCCCAGGGTGAAAGTAGCCATAAGACTGACCCCCAAAGCTGAGCTGTGTATAACCGAATGTATCATTGCTGGAAAGCACCAGGGAGCAATATGGCTGAGGGATAGGAGGTGACATAAACTTCCTTTCTGGGAATAGGGTGACATTGTCAGAGTGCCCAGGTTGCATCGCAATTTGGCATGCCCTGCACCATAACAATAAAAAACAAGCTACTTCTTTGGCCTACTTTTACCTACTTCTGGGTCCAGTGATGCAACAGTTATTTTTAGAGTGGAGTTTTTTTAGGAAACTATCAAGCAGTCCTTATCTTTTTGTAGAAGCAAGTTAATAGTTTAGCTTTACTGCACTAATGATCATGCTACTTACCATACGTTTCACCCTACAATGCCAGTGTGTCTTATCAGGCAAATGTAAAAAAAAACTCAAAAAAGAAAACTTACACTCCCTCGCCATGGCCCCCGGGAAGCCAGCTGATGGAGGAGCAACGGGGAGCAGGCAGTGGGAGGGCAGGGTAACAGAGCCCTGCCCGCTGTCCCTGCTCTAGCTTCCAGCACAGCACCACTGCTTCTTGGGCGGGCACATGCTGACACCATCGCTGGAGGAATACCGCTATGTCTATGGGAATGGGGTGGGGGAAAATCCACTCTGCCCATGGAAATAGGAAGGGGGGAATGCGACACTGACTATGGTAATGGGATAGGGATATGCCACATTGCCTATAGGATGGGGGTATGCCACATGTTCATGGGGAATGGGAGGGGGGATGCCACACTGACTATGGGGATGTGATGGGGGGAATGCCACACTGCCCATGGGAATGGGATGGGAAAATGCCACACTGCCCATGGTAATGGTATGGGGGAATGCCACATTGCCTATGAGAATGAGATGGGGTGAATGCCTGCTAAAGGGATAACAGGGATGTGGCCGCTGCTCATGCATGCACCATTGGACTGGGAAATAAGGTAAGTTTCCGGGCGATCTGGAGCATCCTTATTCTGGCTGCCCGGGGGGGGGGGGGGGGGGACAATTGGACCTGGAATCTCATATAGTCCAGGGCTGTTGGGGCATGGGTTTTGGTCCACTTTAAGTTACATCCACAGAGCTTTAGTTGTGTAAATTATAATATATATATATATATATATATATATATATATATATTTCATGTATCTGGCCACAAGATGGTGTTGGTAGACACAATAATATTAATAGGCTTTTTATACAGTAGAGATTTGATTTAATTTTATTTTTATGTTCCTTTGTATCAGATACAACATGAGTCAACTGAAAGATGACATTTCCCTTCGAGATTCAAACTTAGAAGCCCTTGTAACCTGTTTTTATACCTATATTAGGAACCCTCTGCAGTGTAAACCACTAAGCCTCCCCCCAGTGCTCTGTGCAGCATTCACATGTACTTTCAGGATCCCAAAGTAATAAGATCTAGCACTAAGTAGAGCGCTTCTTTCTGCAGTTGCATCTTCGCTCCTTCAACTGCGTGTGGTCCGGCTGGCATACCATCAGGTCTGCCTGACACACAAAGTGCCATGACCAGGATGCATTCATCACCATGTGATCACCAAGGGATGGTACTGGCATGCCCCCTAGAATTTATTACACAAATATAGAAAATCATTTTTTTGCACTTTATGTGCATTACGTTGGAAAGTTACTCAAAACGAGTTATTCATGGGGGGGGGGGGGGTATAATTGTAATAACAAAATGAGTAACCACATGAACATATATTGCAATAATGATTGCTGAGTTACAATACAGGTTACCGAACTTAGCTGCAAATATATTTCTGTAAATATTTAAATGTTTTATAAATAGAACATTTGCAGCATATGCAGCAACGCAGCATATTCATATCTACCTATTGTTACGGCCCATCTCTGTTTTAGAAGCTATGCTTTTTTTGTTATTGTAGTCTGTGCTCCCATTTTGAGGGTTATCAAAATGATTTTGAAAGCCTCTGCAATTTTTTAACTAAAGTGGACAACATCATTTTAGCCCCCTTAGTTTTACCTTTTGTGCTGGTCACCACCTTTCAGCCATTATTGTTGCTGCTATCATTATAGATTTTTTCTATTCTTCATGTGGCTAACAAATATGATAAAATACAAGAATATTCCGGCCAGCCAAACTCAAGGATTGATATTTTTATGCTAAACACTGAGGGGGTTATTTAAGAAGGGATAGCGCCAGGTAGTGACTCATAGCAGCTGGCAGCGTCTGTTGAATGCCGGGCGCTGTACGCAAAACCATATTTATGAAGGTGATTCTGGTGAGCGACTCTAATAGCGCCATGTAGCGTCCAATTCATCATCAAAGACAGCTCAGAGTATAGTGCCGGCGCTCTAGCTTCCAGATACCCCAAAACACCCAATATACAACACATTCATCAATGCCGGCCAGGTTACTTCAGCGACTGAGGAGCTCTGCTACAGTGCCTAATAGCCGATCACAGCGTATACTAGCGGTCGCTCTTAGCGCCTCTGTACAGACGCTCATCTGCCGATAGCTGGTGCTAGTAATGGGCCTGCGAGATGATTTCAGCAGATATCAGTGTATAAGAGTCATTATAAATAAGTGGAGCAAAAACCACCAAATCTGCAATAATAAATGTGATATCCTAATTATTGACTACATTGAGGATGCAGGATAATTGATTATTTACCCTTGTGAGACAGTCGAAACTCAAGCAGAGCTTTTTGTTTGACTTTCCCATAGATCGATGACCTTCAGGAAATACTGGTTTGAGGTTTACTCTTTTGAACCTGACTGTCCAAACCATCAACAACTGCACTTGTCCCTCTTGTTGCCACCACAATAAAGTGCAGGAATGTAAAAACAGGGTCTGGCGCATGAAAGCCCATTGTGTTTTTTAGAATGACATCTTTGCACAGTTTTGGTTCACAAGTTTCCTAACTCCAATTTTTTTTGTACAAATTTTTTTAAAGCCAAGTTCTGCCTGCAAAAGTAACATGGTTTAAAAAAAATTTACTTTTTTTAAAGCTAAGGTGCAAATTTTTCCACTGAGTCAGGGCTTTTAACAGTTTGTAAATAACAACCTCCTATGTATATTTATTGAAATTAGTGCCTTTCATTCCTAGAATGCAAAAGACTGTAATGCTTCTCCGAATATTGCAGTCATTTTTACATTTATAAAGGAATCTCTTCCTCATTGGAAAATGTCTTCATCCCCAATCACATTACCAGGAGGATTAAAAAAATGCATTTTACTTATTTTCAGTATATCTGTCGCAATGAGCCAAGAAAACTGAACCCATTGTAGTTGCATGACTATAAATATTCCATAACCTAAATGATTGAGAACCTCCACAAACTTTATGCATAGGCACTTATGCAGATTTTTAAAGAAGTAACTCTTCAGATTCTTATAAATGACCTCTCCTAATTCCGAATTGGTTATAGATAGAAGTGAAGCCAGGCGTCTATACCTGGAGATTTACACAATGTATCAAGTACAAGTAACATTTTTAGCATACAGCTTCTTTTATGCCTTTCTTAACTTTCCATCCTTAAATGTCAAAATATCCACTGCCTATAATTATAAAACCCCCAACCTAGACGTGCCCATTAGAAATCTTCAAATGAATATGCATAGAAGCAGTATACACAGAGGGAATAAAAAAATGAATCTCTCTCTCTCTATATATATATATATATATATATATATATATATATATATATATATTAGGGATGAGCGAACCGGTTCGGACGAACCGGAATTCGCTTCGAATTTCAGGGAAAATTCGATTCGGCACGAACCCGAATTTTTTTTGGTTCGTGCCGATCGAACTTTCCCTGAAATAAAAAAAAAAAAATGGTGGGAGCGTGGAGGCCGGTGCCGCTCTCAGCTGTCATCAGAGGACGCGTCATCAGAGGGCGCCTGAGAGCGGCACCGGCCTCCATGCTCCGACCATGCAGGTAAGTGTTTGCTTTTTAAACAAATGCGGGCAGCATGGTGGGAGCGGGGTAGCCGGCCTGCCCGCTCCCACCATGCTGGCATTTTTTTTTTTCAGATGAGCGATTCGGAAAGTTCGATTCGGGCGAACCCGAATTTCTTGGGGAAATTCGGCGAATCGCCCGAATCGAACTTTCAAGATGTTCGCTCATCTCTAATATATATATATATATATATATATATATATATATATATATATATAGACAATGGACACCTCTCTCTCTCTCGATATATATATATATATATATATATATATATATATATATATATATATATATATAATCTAAAAATGTGTTTTTGTGCTTTTTTGTGGGCTAAAATGCACCCTGAAATGTAACCAAAAGTTCTGTAACATGCATTTTAATGGCACAGTTTTCCTTATATGTACCTTTAGCTGAGTTATTGAGCTATAGTCGTACTTCATTGACCATGAAACTGATAAAAATGTGATAGTAGCAGTTTTACGAGATTTTGCATTAGAAGTATAATCACTGAAAAGCATGGCAGTAAATAAATGGAACACATATTTTACAAGTAGTAATACATGAGACAGAAGAACAAGTGAGGAGAACAACACAAAGGAATAGAGGTCAACGGAGGAACAGACAGAAACTGCTAGATGTTCAGCCTGATATCAAGCAGGTTTGGTGTGGTTTGTGCTAAAAAGCCTGTCAGGGGTGCAAGCAAGATGTCAAGATTAGAGTAGTCATCATCATTTTCTGAGCCCCATACCAACTACATGTCAGAGCTTTCAGGTCCCTATCCAGAGAATCCCCTGGTGGGTCCCTGCACTCAGGCCTCTTTGGAGGCTCCATCCCCAAACGGGCCCCCTGCCCTAGGTACCCATATTTATGAAGCTTATAGCCCCAGCAGTTTATCTATTGAGCACCTGAGAATAAATGATCAGCCATTTTCTTTTAGATTTGGCCCTGTACAGTATATAGCTCCAGTGCTCAACCAGTGAATCCTGCACTGATGGGGTAATACTGTATGTGATAGAATATATGCTATTTTTCTAATTGGTGAGAGGTAGGTGGGGAGGAAAATAGGGCGTTCAGCATTTATATTATCGAATATGTACTAATACTGCGGTTTTTGATACTTGATATGGCGGATGCTCATGGAGATGAGTAGTGGCACTATTTAATTATTATAGAGATGAGCACCTTTGCACTTTGTAGGCACTTTATATGTAGTTTTTCACAATATTTTTCATAGTTTGTGGAGTTGATGGCTCCCCTATAAGGATTCTATAGATTTTATATACATATTTCACTTTTTTATTAGTATCTCATCACGTGGGCATCCGCATATGCATATATACAGCAGGCATTATATAAATTGATCTAATGATTTAGACACATCATTATACTGGTGTCATGAAATTAGCCCTAATGCTCCTCCCCACTGTTGGTTTTTAATTATATGTTTTTTATAGAGTGTTTTGTCAAGATTTATGTTGTCTGTACATTTAAATATCCATGTGAGCAATAAACTTCTAATTAATTTTATAAGGTGTGTGCAGCCTTATATTTGAGGACATAGGAGGGCTAGCCCTGTAGCCTTACCATTGGTGTTATCTATTTTTCTAATAAAGCAGGAAATACTGGGTGTTGCTGTTCTCTATGAAAAAAACACATGTTATCCACTTATACATAAAACAGTTTCTCATAATGTTTGTTTGGCCCCACAACACTCCAGTCCAACACTGCTGCCACTGACCCTCCCTTTACATCCTCTAGTGCAAACCTTTTTATACTGTTATGTTATGATCTCCATGCTCCCTGCCATAACTTTTGCTGCATACTGTGTCTCCACAGGCTATCTTGGATTTTGGTTTTATACAGCTAACTTGGTCCTTAACTGTACATGAACCAATGCTGTCCCTTGCACCATATGTGCCGGAACCTGATGTAAGAGTCTCATTTCATTACTTCATTGGATGATTAACTAAGGGGAATAAGGTATGCCTGGGCCCTATTAGAACAGATTATTATCATTTATGGATGGATGTGTTTATTCCAAAGGTGCATAGAGACCTGATAAGCAGTTAGGTAATAACTTTTTAGGGCTGAATAACCTGACACTCACTGCTGTACCACTGGCAGCCAATGAAAAGAATATAGGTTAGATGAACAGTTCCCATTTACAAGCGCTCTCCTTTACTTGGACTATTTGCAGTTCCTTCCCCTCTCATTTATGTTCGTTTTCTCAGTCTCTGTGCGTCAGTGATCTGAACTTTCTATATTTATACAAAAGACAACAGACAGTCATAGCCCAGTGACTGTATTCCTCAGACCACCTTGTGATGTCTGTACGTGCTTTTAGATCATTCCAAAGATTAGACTGTTTGTGAAACATCATGTACCGCAGCAACAATACCATTGTTTTCGTGTGTCACCCGTATTAACATAAGATTCCAGCATAGCCCGCAAGCAACAGGAATGGCACTGCCCTGGGCTAAGGGTGCACAAAGGTATGAAAAGCTGCCTCATCAGCTAAACGACAAGACAGATTTTCTTAGCAACTGGTATAACGGAATGTAGATCAATGTTGTCCAACCTGTACTGTGAATGAGTCTTTTTTTTTAAATGGATCAAAATCAAAAGGGTAAAAAAAACTATTGACATAATTTAAGACTAGGCTCTTGTTACCCATTATTCTGTAGCAATTGTTAGCACCAAGAATGCAGAAGTGACTACAAAAGCCACATTAACTAACATTATTTTCTTTAAGCAAATCTAAACACTTCCTGGAAGCTCTGTAACTGATAAGAGTCCTATTCTGATGGGACCCTAACCCACCTTCTCCCCTTGCCTGTGAGCCAATCATTTTTAAATATACTCACCTTTTCTTGAAGGAGATATGTATTGCAGGGGACCAGGAATGCATCTCTAGTAGAAAAATATATCTCTCTAAGGCAGGACTCACAGACAACCCGAGGGGGTAGCTTAACGGGAACTTTCAATGGCATTTTGGCAACCTGCTGCTATTGCTAACTTTATACCAAGTCTGTACACCAAGAAGAGAGAAGTGATGTCTGTACACACAGAACACTGCTGCTATAGTCGCTGCTTAGACGAGTGAGCTCATCTAAACTTATGCATGTCCAGCAGCATTCTTGGTGTACAGGACTCACTTCTCTCTTCTGGTAGCTCTTGGTGTATAGTTGTCATTAGCTACAGATTGATAACCACAAAACACACATTCGCTAACTTAAGCAAAAAAAATAAAAAGATTTAAGCTCAGTAGCTTTGGTACAAAAAAACACACAAAATTCCATTGAAAGAGGACTTTCCCTTCTGGCTAGTTTAGTGTCCTGTGGACCAGACCCTCACTGGCACAGAGTTGCAAGAGAGGGTTTAGTTCTGCCGTCACACAAAAGCCATATCCAGTATCAGTAATGACTTTTGGAGATTAATTAGTGTTGCATGGAATACAGAAGGGAAAGAGTAGATACTGTATGATTGAACCTTTATATATGTGAAAGGTTTTTCTAAGATTTTGGCATATAACTTAAGAAACGTAATGACAGAACAACCTAACACTAGCTGGGGGTGGGAGCAATGTAAGTAAATATTGTTATCATTTATTTATAGAATGCTATTGCATTCCATAGCGCAATACAACCTGGTACGTACAGAAAGATAAGACAAGTAACATAATCAAAATAAATTTCGAGTATAATATGACAAAAAATGCATATAACACACGTCTTATGAGTCTCAGATGGGACAGAAGTACAAAACACATTAGTACATGAGTATGTTAGTAGAAAGAACCCTGTCCTTGCAAAATTACAATCTAAAGAATATTATTTTAGTGAAAGGTGCTACACACATGCCTGAGATAAACTTTTTTCTTAGGCGAAAATATACATGTAAGGGCAGATTAGATGGACCATGCGGTCACATTCTACTGTCAACATCTAGTATAGGGAACATATAGAAAAAGTGAAACAACAAAAGTTGAGATGGGAGGGAAAACTGACAGGTAATGTTATCACCTTTCTCAGCATTTTGGTTTTCAAATTTGATATACTGTACATTTCAAAGGCTTCCCTGATCTCATGATAGTGTACCAAAGCTATGGGTTTTTGCTACTGGTCGCTGTTTTATCACCCTACATGAACCAGAGTCACTGCAAATAAATAATATGTAATATTTGCAAGATCAGTAGAAGGTTAAGTTCTCCATATCGCCTAGAATGGTGGCCCAGTTATAAAATTTCAAGGAATATGAAATGAATATTAAGTATGTGAATAACTATCACTGTCTAAATGCAGTTACAACCAAGTACCCCCAAGGAGGGGATTCATTGCTCATGTAAACAAAATAAGTAGGCCATGAGACTTGCAGCACTTCTTAAAGCAAGAAATAATAATGTTTAACTGATAAAATAATATACCAGACCTGTCATACTCTACTTGTTGGTGCACCCTTGAACACTGCTGAGCACCCCCTGGGGTACATGTACCGTAGGATGAGAATGAACACATGCATGGATTAATCTTAAATTTTATAAGTATTTCCTTTTATTTCTATAATGTTGTTAACTATTTGAACACAATTACCTGCCAACCTTATAGCTAGGATTTTATCTTGCAGGAATTTCTAGGATAGGCTATGTGCATTCACAAGACTTTATCAGAAGCAATATTATTGCAGACAGTAACACGTTTGCTGTAAAAGTTTAACCTTAAAGAAACTTTAATACTATGCAGACACTGGGGGCATCCTCTTTCATCGTAATATGAAGGTGAAGTCTAACTATGACACATCCTGGTCATCACATCTTTTACATCTAAGCGCTTTTCATTGTGTTGGAGAAACTATTGTTGTTAAATATATGGCAAAATGCTACGGATTTAACAGGCTTGACCCTTGCTAAATGCAGGACAAGTCACAGATTCAGCTCGGCCAACCTCATTCCTCCATAGATGGTTCTCCCACCTTCCAATCTCTTAGACATGTCCTACAGCACGAGCATGTCAGAACATGGCTGAAAAACCCAGCCCTGATCACAGCTTCCGACTGTTACACTCAGGTCAGAGATATAGAATTCCAAATAGTTTCTTCCTGCTGGCAACTAAGATCCTGAACTTGAATTTATAAAATCAGAAGCAATATTATTTCAGATAGCTTCACTTCCACCGTAAAAGTTTAACCTTAAAGACACTTTACTACTATGCAGAGCATGCGGCAGTCACTGATGGTGTCCTTATTCATCGTGATATGAGTGTTAAGCCTAACCGTAACACATCCTGGTGATCATATCTTTCACATCTAACAGGCTGACTCATTGCTAGCGGCAGGTAGCGACAGCTGAGCGCCTGTAGACCGGATTTCAGAGCGCCCGCTAGTAGTCGCTG
Organism: Gastrophryne carolinensis; assembly: GCA_027917425.1. Lineage (NCBI taxonomy): Eukaryota > Metazoa > Chordata > Amphibia > Anura > Microhylidae > Gastrophryne > Gastrophryne carolinensis. The sequence goes on along the minus strand of CM051237.1, from coordinate 197,296,423 downwards.
GGCTCGTCTGTGGGTCACTAGTTCATAGCATTGATGCATACATTGTAACATGTATTAACACATTAATGCCAGACCTGTAATATCAATTCTGCATAAATATATAACATTTTTAAAAAAATGAAAAAATTGCTTTTTCAAGGCCAGGAGAGATCCCAACATTATTTGAGAATAAAAAAAATAATAATAATAAAACAAAAACCCTGTTTAAAGAGAAATAAAAGAACGTCCATTGAAATGTATGGGAGAGCGACAGGTAGCAAGAGGTCATACGTGGCGCTCTGCGAGGCAGAACGCCGGTGCTGTACGCTGAGGCTGGGATAATGATGAATCGGACGCTACATGGCGTTATCCCAGTCGCTCAACAGATTCTGCTTGATAAATGTGTAATTGCGTGCCGTGTCCGGCGTTACCCTGACGCTACCTGTCGCTACCTGTCATTTACAAGGCACTACCTGATGCTATCCCTTCATGAATAAGCCCCTAAGTACTTTCATTGTGATGGAGAAACTGTTGCCACTAAGTATATGGCACAATGCGACAGACTTGACCCATGCTAAATGCAGGACAAGTCGCAGATTCAGCTCGGCCAACCTCCCCCCTCCATAAATGAATCTCCCACCTTCAAATCTCTTTCACATCTCCTACAGCATGGTTATGGCAAAGCAGGGAATGAAAACCCAGCACTGATCAAAACTCTCCCTCACTTTGTGCATCAAGCAGTTGCTGCATTGATGTACTTTCTGCCATTGTGATGAAGCTCCTACCGCCACAATGATTTCTGCCATGAGGGCAAAGGCATCTGTGCAACTAGCTTGCCACTAAAGACCCAGGGTAAAGCGCAGGGCACAAGAGTGTTTACACTTCTGCTCCAGCCTAATCTAATAACATGAGCCCTAATGCAGAAAATACATTATTTTAACCAATGTGCTTTGCTGCTCTTGTATGAAGAACATCACACATGACCCCTCCCACCCAGCTCATCTTTTCTTCAGATTGTTACCCTTAGGCCCGAGACAATGAATTCCATCGACAAGAACTGCCAGACACTCAAATAGTTTCTTTCCACTGGCAACCAAGATCCTAAACTTTAACTCGAACTAATAATATAAGGACTTGTAAAATGAATCTACCAATCCCAATTGAGATTTAAACTGCAACTTATTGTAAAATGTACTACATTGCTAAAGAAGAAATCCCTATGCCAAAAAGAATTCCTTTGAAAACTGTAAATTTGAAACTGACAATTAGATTTTGACCCAAACTACACAGACACATGCAATACAATAAGATTAATGGCAGAAACTCTTTGAAGGGGAACATACAAAAAACAGACTCATTAAACCTATGGTTCCAGCCATGGGGACCAATTTGCAGGGCAATCAACAGTAAGAAAATTGCAGCATAGTATTTTCTTACAACTTTAGACAGTCTAAATCAAATTCCTTAAAAAGTCAAGAATAAGTGATAGGTGTGTTGCAGCAGCAGCTAAGGGTCACAGTGTATATTAATGTGCTGCAGCACAGCCCTTTTCCTATGAAATATCTTACTTTTATGCTGCTTCATGGGACAAAGCTAGCACACTTCCAACTAACAAAAAGCAGTAATATAATCTACAACACGTTCTATATGTCATAGAAACAAACAATAAAGGATTTAACTTCCCTTTGCCTAGCACAGAACAATAGTATACGATTTATTGGGCTCTGTTCACACCTCTCCACTTGCACTGTGTCGGCCAAAGCAGTCACAATGTAAATGAAAATTATTTTCAATGGGCCAGTTTACATATGTACGCTGCATATAAATGTGAACTGGCTCATACAAATTAATGGGCAGCATTTTCACTTACAATGTGACTTACATTGGCCAATACAGTCCAAGTGGAGAGGTATGAATAGAGCCTTATATTATTTTATACTAAATTAAACTATTTTATGTTATGTTATGCTATATTTTCCAAGCCCCTCAATTTTAACAGTTTGGTGCTTCATAATTTCAAGACTCTGTCCTGTTACTTACAACGAGACTTTATTTTCATATTATCAGTCTTTTTCACAAAAAAATTAACACCTGAATTGAACCACAGTGTTTTGGAAATAAATATCAAATCTATAAAACTAGCAAAATTAAAATGTTATCTTATCATTGATTTTTCTTTTCTGATTTATATAAAATATAATCCTGGCTAAACACTGAGATAGATATTTCCCTTACCATGCAGAGCTATGATGCAGCAAATCAGATAGGTCCACAAAATTGACTTGGCCATTATCTTCTTGTGTTGTTTCTGTATATTCCAGATCCCCTGTTATCAGTACATAGTGGTAAGTGATGTTCCTCTCCTCACAAGAACAGGTGTCTGTCTGCTACTATCTCATCCACAGAGACTGTATCTCGCTGCACCTGTAACAGGAGGAGGGACAAAAGATGCTTTCTGACCAATCACATCCGCTGCTCCTGTCTAACTGTGAATCTGCTCCCAATCATTTCATCCACAGTGCCATGAAACTTTCATATCATGTATTTCAGTGGATGATTTATATAAGCTGTGTTTGATTTTCTACATTTTAGTGTGTGAATAAGATTAACCATTGTTTTTCTACAATGCTGGCAAAGGCTGTTTATAGACAACCAAAACAGGATTAGCAGGCTCATGTCTTTCAGGTTTCAGCTTCTGCCCCACACGTCACATTTCTAGGGGTCTTCTGGTATGAGATCTTAGAAGTGATTCTCCTGTCAGACTATAGTCTTTTTAAAAAGTTACCATCAGCTTATGTAGCATTGACATATTTTACATCGCAAAATTAAAGACACATAACCATGGCCAGAAGAGCTCACAATCTAAAGCAATACACTTGTAAGAAGACATTTTTTTGTTATTTCCAGCTATTTTAATGTGCTTCCAGCCATCCCCCACCTCTGTACTCATGTAGTCTGCATGTCCTTTACCATTCTCACCTTTCTTCCCCCTGCTCTCATCTAGGGCATCCCATGTAGTTTGCATGTGCTTCATCATACTTAGCCTTCTTCCCCTGGTGGCATCTAGGGCATCTCATGTAGTCTGTATGTGCTTCACCATACTTACCTTCCCTCTGCTGGCATCTAGGCCATCCCATGTAGTCTGCTTGCACTTCACCATACTTACCTTTCTTCCCCCTGCTGGCATCTAGGCCACCCCATGTAGTCTGTATGTGCTTCACCATACTAACCTTTCTTCCCCTGCTGGCATCTAGGCCTTCCTATGTAGTCTGCATGTCTTACCATACTTACCTTTCTTCCCCCTGCTGTCATCTAGGGCATCCCATGTAGTTTGCATGTGCTTCATCATACTTACCTTTCTTCCCCCTGCTGGCATCTAGGCCACCCCATGTAGTCTGTATGTCCTTCACCATATTTACCTTTCCCCCCCCTGCTGGCATCTAGGGCATCCTATGCAATCTGTATGTCCTTCACCATACTTAGCTTTCTTCCCCCTGCTGGAATCTAAGGCATCTCATGTAGTCTGTATGTCCTTCACCGCACTTACCTTTCTTCCCTCTGCTGGAATCTAGGCCATCCCATGTAGTCTGCTTGTCCTTCACCATACTTACCTTTCTTCCCCCTGCAGGCATCTTGGCCACCTCATGTAGTCTGTATGTCCTTCACCATACTTACCTTTTTCCCCCTGCTGGCATCTAGGGCATCCCATGTAGTCTGTATGTCCTTCACCATACTTACCTTTTTTCCCCTGCTGGCATCTAGGCCACCCCATGTAGTCTGTATGTCCTTCACCATACTAACCCTTCTTCCCCCTGCTGGTATCTAGGGCATCCAATGTAGTCTGCTTGTCCTTCACCATACTTACCTTTCTTCCCCCTGCTGGCATCTAGGGCATCCCATGTAGTCTGTATGTCCTTCCCCATACTTACCTTTCTTCCCCCTGCTGTCATTTAGGCCCTCCCATGTAGTCTGTATGTCCTTCACCATACTTAGCTTTCTTCCCCCTGCTGGCATCTAGGGCATCCCATGTAGTCTGTATGTCCTTCCCCATACTTACCTTTCTTCCCGCTGCTGTCATTTAGGCCCATGTAGTCTGTATGTCCTTCCCCATACTTACCTTTCTTCCCCCTGCTGTCATTTAGGCCCATGTAGTCTGTAAGTTTGTTTGCACTGCTGTTTGGTTGGTTTGCATCTGCTTTATGTAGTTGCATAGAAAACTCGCCACCACACAGCATATAACTTTAAAACTAATCTTTTATTATCAATTTTTTTTGTTAAAACTTTTACGTTTTTACAAAATGTTATTTTTTTTAATAAAAACATATAAAATGTAAATTTTTTTTTAAAAAATATATAAAATGTTAATTTAAATATATATATATATATATATATATATATATATATATATATATATATATATATATATATATATATATTTGAGGACCAACATGGCACCTGCAAAGAGAGAAAAATATACATTACTACTTCTTTGCCCATATGGGTGCCTGCACATGCTTGTACATTTTTATATACTTACCCAAACTGGCTGATGGATTTTAGGGGGGCCCCCTCCTCTGCGGGTGTCTGTAGAGGAAAAGAACATGAGTTAGTATTTATGGGCATGTGTTTTTTGTGTAATGCTTGGGTATTGTTCTGCTTCACTGGGTTGACACCCACTTGAGTCTTGCGCGGCTTCCATCTTGGGTGGCCCCATCACCATGTACTCACCCTCTGATGAATCTGTAGAGACAGAAGAAGCACATCACACCAGCACTTAGAAAAAATATTATTAGACAGCACAACCTATGTGTTTTCCGGGGTATTGGCCTCTGCCAACATCCTCTTTTTATGTGTGTTGGGCTTGAAATCTTACCTCTTATCCATGAAAATCTGCAAACAAAAAACAGATTTACATTGTTAACTTATGTCCTCTGTTTGAGTCTCCTTTAGCTACATATGCACGCCCTTGCCCCTTTAACTAAATTTCTGGGACACTGCAACCAGTCAAGCCTCTTATACACTAGTGTATGCCAATTCTATCAAATATGGCTCTCCCATCCCATAATGGTAGCAGCCGGCAAGTGGAGGTGCACTTAGGCCAAAAGGCGCGCCTACCTCTCCAATCCATTACTACAGTCGGATAGGGCTCGCTGACCGCAGTCAGCAACAAGGTGAAGCCAGCTCTCCGATCCCACAATAGTAGCAGCTTACATAGAAATATCAAACCTAAATCACTTAGGCACCCCTGCGTCACATACAAACATGCCAGAGTGGACCATGTGACAGTGGTAACAAAGTACTGTGGCCCCTGTAACATTGGAAGGCCAGCCCCCCACCATTACTGTGGTGCCATGTGCCTTTACTTGTATTTTGCAGCCACTGTCACCTGTTGGCAACTTAGCAGGAGTGTAACGCGGCACACATGAGTAGACGAACAGCATCAAAGTGTGACGTGGCATCATTATTTCCTCCTGCTGCTCATGGGTGAACACGGTGGGTGCCATGTTGGTTTTCTTTGGATGTCGTCTATATGAAGCACCTCTGCACTGAGGTACTCAAGCGCCGACGCACCCTTGCAAACCCCGGAAGTGTGCTTGCATCCATATGCACATGTAGCTTATATGTTGCTTGCGCCACTGAGAGGATGTTAAATAAGCCAAATAGTTTCCAAAACAATTACTCACTTAAACACAGCTGAGGGTCAGATTTGCTGGTCACTGCTGACTTAGCAGCTCACTATGCCACACCATAGGTGCCACCACAGACCCCAGAGCCAGGAACACAGGCATGGCCCAGGAACCAGAAGCACCCAGCCAAGGTACCGCAGACCTAACCCTAGAACCTGCCTTTTCTTCCCGCAGGCACTCCCCTGCTGATACCACGCTAGCCACTCTGAGTGGGTCACCTGCGGCAGTTTAACCCTTTAAATGCCAGCCATGTAAAATTTACGTGGTTGCCTCTCCGTCACTTAAGTGCCAGCCACGTAAAATTTACGTGCCGGGCATTTACCCCTGCTAGCAGGCAAAAAAAAAAATAATACTCACCTAACCCCTCGTTGGATCCGGCCGGGTCTCCTCTTTAATTTGGTGCCATCCGATCCCCTGTGGGGGCTCGGATGGCTCCAGGAGAGCCCCCGGAATAGGCCACCCCCCCGCTTCTGCAGCAGCAGCTGCTAACTGTAAAAAAATAAAAAAATAAAAATGACATTCACTTACCTGCGTGTGCGCTGTTTCCTGCTTTCCCTCCTCTTCACCTGGGGGGCCTCCGATCCCCCCCCAAGACTTACGGATCTAATGACGTTACGGATCTAATGACGTTACAGGGCTAATGACGTCATCCCGGCCCCGATCTCCGGCTTCAGCATTCTCAGCTGTCAGATGCCGGTGATCGGTGCCCGGGGAAGGAGGTGGAGGATCAGAGGATCTCCTGCCTCCCCCTTCTCTGGATGCCGATCACCGGCATCTGTCATCAGAGTGGCGAGGGACAAGAGCTTGCAATCCGAGGTAAGTACAGTAAAAAAATTTTTTTTTTAATAAAATACTTTTATTATTTGTGTGGTGTTTTTTTTTCACAGTTAACCCTTTGTGAGCTGGTAAGGGGTCCATGAGACCCCTTATACTACCTGCGGCTAGTGGGTGACTTGCCATTAACCCCCAGCCCCCCATAACCTGCCTCCCCAACGGCCGGGGGGGGCAGAAGGGCCCGGGCCACTTAGTGGCTATGTGGGCTAGTAGCCTGCAGGGCCAGGGGCCACCAACGCTGGCCCCTCCGCCCTGTTCTACAAGCCCCCATAGCTGGCCCGGGTCGGTAATGCTGGGTAGGGGGGACCCTACGTCATTTTTTGGGGGGGATTTTTAAGGGTTTTTAACCCTTAAAATTCCAAAAAAATGCCCCCCCCGGGAGGGGGGACTCTATGTCATTTTTTTTTAATTAACCCTTTTGTGTTCTGTCATCCAGCAGCTACAAAAGGCTTCTAGCAAGTGAGCAGAAGACAGTGATCGCCGAGGGACAGAGTGCTCCAGTATGGATGGGAGGTAAGTATTAAAAAAAAAAATAATAATAATAATATATTATTTCTCTGTGTGGTGTGTTTTTTTTACATTTGACCCCTTGTGAACTGGTAAGGGGTCCATGAGACCCTTATACCAGTTCTCAAGGCTGGGGGGATGGCAAGTCACCTGCGCTAGCCGGTGACTTGCCATTAACCCCCGGCACCCCCATTACCTGCCTCCCCAAAGGCCAGGGGGGGGCAGAAGAGCCCTTGGCCATGGGCTATGCGGGCTTGTAGCCTGCAGGGCCAGGGGCCACAAAAGCTGGCCCCTGTGCCCTGTTCCTACAAGCCCTGCATAGCTGGTCCCGGGCTGGTTACTTTGGGTAAGGGGGCCCCATGTCATTTTTAACCCTTAAAAATCCAAAAGAAAAAATGCCCCCGCCCCCACCCCCACCCCCGCCGGGAGGGGGGACCCTATGTCATTTTTTTTTTCTCCATTTAACCCTTTGTAGTGTGGATGGTAGTTGTATTTTATTTGTAAATGTTAAAAATTACTTGTTTCAGTTAGGGGGGTCTCCTGGGCAGGAACAGGGGGATACCGATAAATATGTGGTACCGTTCTAATCGGTAGAAATGGGGCTTTCACGTGCAATATGGTTTTCCCTAATAAAATACATTTTTTATTTAAAATAAAGGAGGCGATTTTCTAAAAAAAAATGTTATTTATTTATTTTTTTACTTAATAATAAATACAATTAATAATAAATAACATTTACAAACAAGACATTTCATGTTAAAGCCTAAACTCTGCTGCAAAAAATATATATATAATTTTCCTGAAAATTCCAGCAAAAATTTCGCAAAACATGGAGCAAAATGGGGAAAAATGACCTGTCAACAGAGGGTGACAAAATCTCAAGTAGGCTGGCAATTAAAAGGGTTAATAGTACCTATGCATGTTGGGTATTGTTCTGTTCGGGGGACCTTGCGCTTTCAGACTTAGCTTGTTTTATCTTGTTTGCATATTTATATTTTAGAAAAAGGTGTTTTTTATTCAGCTTTTTAATACATTTTTTAGGGAAACCCTGCGCAACCAAAGAATTCTTTGAGGGATCAATTCCATAAAGATGAGCCCACTACAACAAGCTGGGTACGCTTAGAAAGATAAACATGTATACTTTCAGGGAATATATGGTTTATGGGGGATATTCCAAATTTAAAGGGTTGTTTTGGTTGAAAAATCGCAAGGTGCGCACTTTGTCTGCAGAGCTGAAATTTTCAAGAAAAATTACCGTTATGCTCATGCTTTACTTTGGGGTGTTTGGCAACTCTTCCCTTGACAGAACCTATGCATGTTGGGTATTGTTCTGTTCGGAAGATGTTGCTTTTTCAGATTATACTTGTTTTTTCTTGTTTGTATATAGTTTTCTTAGGAAAATGGGGCTTTGATTCTGCTTTTTTATCCTTTTTTTAGGGAAACTCTTTGCAACCAAAGAATACATTGAGGGATTACTTCCAGAAAACTGTGGCCACATCAACAAGCCTGGTACAAATAGAAAGCCTGAGGTGTGTACTTCCAGAGAATATATAGTTTGTGGGGGGTATTTCAAATGTAAAGGGTTGTTTTTCTGGAAAAACTGTAAGGTGCGCATAGCGCATATCACAATTGTATTTTTTCTGAAAATCCCCTAAAGCGCTGTTTCAGTTTGGGGGAGTCTCCTGGGCAGGAAAGGGTGTCTACCAATACATATGTGGTACTGTTGTAACCGGGAGAAATTGGGATTTCACACACAATAAGATTTTATTGACAAACTTACATTTTTTATTACAAAAAAACACTACAAATTGTAAAAAATAGATTTTTTTTTATTTTTTTTGCACATATTTCGCCATAAAATATTGAGAATACACCTAAAAATGACAGACAAGACATTTCATGTTAAAGCTCAGACTCTGCTGAAAAAACAATATATCACTTTCCTGGGAAATCCCTTCAAAAATCACATTTGAACATGGGGAGTGCAAAATAGTGCAAAATGGTCTGGCAACAGAGTGTGACAAAAACTCCAGGTAGGCTGGCACTTAAAGGGTTAAGGCAGTCTAAGGAGTCACAAAACCAGGGCTCCCAAGGCTAAGCAGCCAGACCTACTCTTTCCCTGGCCAGTAGCCTGGGTCCCAGGCCCAGCCATTCAAGCATTGCTGGAGCTGTTGCAGTTGAAGATAGCCCACAAAGTGACGGGGCGGGGCCAGAACCCAAAGATGGTGCCCAGGCCATGAAAAATTGGGATGGCCTGAAGATGGTGGTTTGGTGGAAGTGCTGAACATTTAGAGGACTGTGTGGAAAGTAAACATTGGACAACTCACTAAAGCCACTCCTCCTCCTTTGTTGCAAAGCCACTCCTTTGTTGTAAACTGGTGGTGGAGGAGTAGGCCAACAAAACACTCTACCCATCAACCTTAGTTCCCACATGCACAGCCGACTTTGAGGACTTGCCTTCACAACATATGATGTGTGACTACACACACCAATGGTACTAGGCAATGTTTCTATGTAACCGCAAACATAGTTGTGAGCAGACCACAATTTGGGGACACACGTCGATGACGGGCCCAGTCTGTATCCCTTGTATCTTTGGTAAGGTGGTTCCAAATCATGGAGGAAAATTGGCGGGCCAACAGCACCACTTTTCGGAAAATATGGCAATAAAGTAGTGCAATGGACCACTAGTTTGCTCCATGAAGACCTGGCTGCAGGGGTTGTGGAGCAGAAGTGCCCCCACCAGCAGATGGATACACTGGTTGGGGTCTGGTGGAGGCCAATCAGGTTGCCCTTCAACGGCTGGAGGCCAACGAGGTTGCCCTTCAAATGCTGGAGGCCAACCAGGTTGCCCTTCAAAGGCTGGAGGCCAACCAGGTTGCCCTTCAAAGGCTGGAGGCCTACCAGGTTGTCCTTCAAAGGCTGGAGAGGCTTGAGGCACAGCAAGCTGCAAACACCCAAAGCTGGGCTACATCCCCCTAATCTGCCATGCTGGACTTTGGGTTGTGGGAGGTCCCAAAGCTTTAGTTACACTGGACAGTCACATTTTTAAGTATCAATTTTCTGTTGACCATCCATCCATAGTTGTGCCACAACCCAACAACCATTAACATGTAATAATAATACGAAAAAAATAAATTTTTTTGGATGTATTTTCAGATAGTAGCAGGCATGGCCGAGCAGGCACATCTAAAGGTAAGTAAGGCGATGAGTTCAGATGGAATCCACCCCAGAGTTCTAAGGGAACTTAGATTTGTGATTGCAGCCCCTCTGACTGATTTAACCATTTCCTTTCAACTGGTAAGGTTCCAGATGATTGGAGAATGGCCAATGTCGTACCAATCCATAAGAAGGGGAGTAGAGAGGAAGCCAGTAATTACAGGCCAGTTAGTTTAACTGTTTATCTATAGTGGTCAAATTAATGGAAACACTTTCCCATCTAAAAATTAATGGCCTGTTGGACCCAAAACAGCATGTCTTTGCTGAGGGCAAATCATGTCAGACCAATCTTATTGATTTCTTTGACAATGTCACTAAAGTGTTAGATGAAGGTGATGCTGTGAAAATCGCCTATCTGGATTTTAGCAAAGCCTTTGACACTGTACCACATAAAGAACTCATAGATAAGTTATTGAAGGTAGGACTCAATCCTAGGAGAAGGATTGGTTGGAAAAGTTTGCCTGTTTGCTGATGATACAAAGGTTAGTAATAGGGTGGATATCAACATGGAAAATGATTTAGCTTTACTGGATAGATGGTCAAAACTGTGGAAACTAGAGTTTAATGTCTCTAAATCTAAAATCATGCACTTGTGTAGAAGGAATCCCTGCTCTGAGTACCGTATGGGCAGTACTGTGTTAGCTAGGACCTTGGAGGAGAGAGATTTAGGGGTACTGATTACTGATAGCTGCAAGATGAGTGGACAGTGTAGCCAGGCAGTGGGAAAAGCAAGCAGGATGCTCGACTGCATAACTCGGGGCATCACCAGTAGGAAGAGGGAGGTTATGATGCCACTGTATAGAGCCCTGGTAAGGCCACAGCTAGAATACTGTGTGCAGTTCTGGAGACCTTACCTGCAAAAAGACATCAATCAAATAGAACATGTCCAAAGGCGGGCAACAAAAATGGTGGAAGGACTTAAACTTAAAACTTATCAGGAGAGACTTAAAAAACTTAATTTGTACAGTCCGAAGGCATGTTATGCTACAGCCCATGTGTGGCATGGGCCAAATTGTATGCCTCCTGACCAGGTGTTTGGGGCCTTTTAAAGGGCGTCAGGAGCCAAGGCACCATTGGATAACCTGAATCACCTTAAAGACAAATGGAAATGGAAATACAATTACAGGCAAATAGTAAGTATCACAAAAACATAGGGTCAAACAAGCAAAATGTAAGGCAGGATGCTCGGACTAAGCATTTGTAACTGCAACAGGGAGAAGGAGAGAGTCATGAGCACAGTCGAAGTGATAAAGGGCAGGGAGATCAATTGGCTAACAAAAGAAACTTGGACCAATTACAGAAAGGAGGCACATAACAGAACTGAAAAACACATTGCTAATGCAACATAAACAATAAACAGGCAGATCCACTCCAGCAATAAACAGACGTACAAGCCAATCACCAGTCAGCTTGCCACTCTAAAAACTCCTAAGAACTCTTCAATGTATCATGGGAGGAGCCAGGGAAGCCAGACAAAATGCTAAGAAAGCAAAGTTCCGGGTCCACGACACATTGGACGTTAAGAGAGTGGCCCATCTTGCGGTTGCTGAAAAGAAGCCACAAATAAAAAAAGGGTCACTAGACTGGCAACAACAAATGAACACAAAAAAGCAGGGTGGCCTAGAAGGAGGAGCGATGTAGACCTAAACAGACTAAGACAAGGGGAAGCTGTTTAGGGGGGAGGGGAATATAGGCTAGCCTTAAGAGAGGAGAGTGGGCTTCAATGAGAAGCTATGTGGACCTAAACAGACTGAGGCACAGGAAAGTTGTTTGGGGGGAGGGGAAGCTAGGCTAGCCTCAAGAGCAGAGAGTGGCCTACAAGAAGAAGCAATATGGAGCTAAACTTACCGAAAGATATACTCCTGAACATTTGGGGGGACCAGGGTCACATGCGTACAATCTATGGCACCCTTGACACTTGGCATATTTGCAATGTTGAAAAAACCCAGACTGCCATGCTGTCAGGGAAAGAGATGTATTTCTTCTGCAGGACAACCATGGCATCGAGAAATTTAGTCAGGGTTGCTGCTCAGCGAAGGAGCCATTCTCTAAAAATTGAAGGCAACCAACCAATTGGGTCATACCTCCAATTACATGCCTCTTTTTTGTGGCGAGGGGCAACCATGGCTGCAACACTGAGTAAAGCTTCTCAAGAGAAAGGCGGTTCAGTCGAGTCAATTCAAACGACTGTTGATCGGCCATCTGATCGATAACGAGACGACTGCGGGTATGCTTAATTTCTGGAAGGTACGTGGTTAACAGCCACCGCTGCTGCAGACACTCGTACTCTTCACAGAGCTCATCAAGGGACCCCATCATAGGTGCAGAGGATTTATGCTGTATTTTCACTAGCAACAAAGGGCGATTCAAGTATTCCCACTAACGAAAAGATGGCATAAGTTTGAATTGGAAATATACTGCTTTTATGGTTAGTTAGGTGTGAAAACTCACAAATCAGGGCTCTGAATCACATGCAATGGCAAGCAAATCCCATCAAACACATGAAGCCTTAAGCTGTATTTAGACGGCGCAGATTAGGTTTGGCCCCAAAAAACAAAGCTTTGAATGACCTGATACGGAAAATATAATGGATACAATCCCCCGCTGGGGGGAATGCCTGTGGAGTCTCTAAATCAGGACGATTGTCAACAATTCAAAATTTGTTAAATGAAAACACACCATGGGTTATTCATTGAAATGATGAATATTCTCTCTGTTGTATGGGAAGTGAATACCTTGTGGGCTCGCCTATAACCAAGGAAATGTGGCTGGTGCCGTGCGTGCTGCTGGGGACACCTGATCCTAAATGGAAGGGAGGGGATTAGCTAAACTGTAAACTAAGGCGAGTATCGCTTAGGCCTGGGATTCCTAGTCAGGCTGGATAAGCTGGTTTTATTTAGCATACACCATAGTCCAGCAGAATTTCCTGATGAATGTAGCAAAACCTGCTAAGAGAAAGTATCCGTTGTTCCATCATCCTGGGAAATCCCCAAAAGAACACTACACCAGAGCAGAGTAGAGGCATGTTTCAGCAACAATTATTTGCCAGAACTAAAACATTATAACATTGCCAGAACTAAAACATTATAACATTGACAGAGGCATTAATAGGATTTTACTTAGTAAAAATCACAGCCCGATTAGAAAGCTAGGATTAGTTTATTGTATAGCTTGACGATAAAAATAATTTTAATAATAAATAATATTTTTTGTTATTAATAATAAAAAAATAACTTCTTCACAGCAGTAACTATATAGATCAATAAGTATACTCAGCAGTGCAATGTATATTTTAGAAAACCAAATATTTATATATATATACAGGGCTGTTTCTAGGTAAGGGCCAACAGGATGATCGCCCGGAACATCAAGGCCACCAGTGCCTAAGGGGATGCCTTTATCCCAACCATCCTGTGTTCTGCAGATAAATCAAGCCCACTTTCAGCGGTGCAGGTCATAATACAGGCCCCTCATTCACCCATATTGGGCTTAGCAGCACTGTCTGCTTCTACGGTAGAGCCGGTAGAGCCACAGCATGCTGCATATATGTATGTTGCAGCAGCAGCACCAAATAATGGGTGGCAATTTATTTCCCTCCTGCACTGAGCTCTAATTTGCAGTATATATATATATATATATATATATATATATATATATATATATTTTCATTCATGTTTTTTATATTCTACGCATTCTTGTTATTGCATTAGATAGTATCACTGTCTGTTGTTACAACAAAACTCTTCTATAGAAGGAAGTGTCTTAGTTTAAAGGATGACCCTTTGCCGAACTGTAATGAAGAGGGAAAGAGAATGCTGATTTTGCAACCACCTAGATTCCACCTATGATTTTTCTAAAAAACATTATACCAGGAAAACTGAAAATTAATTGACTACAGTGGGCAGAACTTGCAGTTGTCTTTAGCCCTTTCATATAGAACAACCCTAAGGGGGAGGTTTTGACATTACTCTGCAGCAACCGGAAGGTACACACATCTGTTGGGAAAGAATATAGGGTGTAACCATAATCCCCAAGAAAGGCAGCATTTTTTATGTTTTTATGGCAGGTTTTTATGCAATAATTTATTTATTTAAGATACAATCCATAATTATAAAGGGATATAGTTGTATATGAAGTGTTTATAAAAAACATTCTATCATTACTAGACAGCTTGTCTGTTCTCTGAACATTCCAGCTATAAGAAACCTGTTACTTCACACAAAAAATACACTCTATTTCTGTTTTCGGTCCCGCCTTCACTTCTCCCAGTTTTACCTCAGGTAGTTTTATCTTGTTGTAGAAAAAGGAGAAAAAATGTTCAAGCAAAGCTTTTCATTTTAGTTCTGAATAGAGTTTGCCATGAGAACAGAATAACGCTTTTTAGAGACACACAAGAAGAAACACATGTCTTCTTGCATTTTATGTTATCATTAGCATTAACAGATGAAAGATGAAAGAAAATGTATTTAAAAAAAGATGTTGATCTGAGGGGCAGCAACCTATTGTTCGGGGGGAACGTCCCTCCTGCACCGTCAAAACTCTACCACACATGACAATGGTCAAGTGTGATTACTGAGCAGGTGAGATGCGAGGCCACCCTGAGGTTGCGTGGGGTCAAGTCTCATTGATAGAGCAAAGAACAAATAAAGAGCACTATCGCAATGATAAAAATTAATATCAATATGCTGGATGGTGGGAGGTGCCAAAAACTTGCAGAGGGGGTATGCACGGGGGGGGGGGGGGGGAGAGCACACACAATTATTAATACTATTATAATTATGATTATTAACATTCCCCCCATTTGATCAACATCAGTTTTAATAAAATGAGCGCTGGATCATATTTTGAAACATTCACTTAAAGAGTATACTAATTCTAGGGTCAGTGCTTCAAGTGTACCTACCCTGTAGATTGTGCCACTTTCTCACTACGATAACCAAAGAAGAGGGATAGTGATCATGACTCTGCCCTTGGCAGACTGTGGAAGGACTAGCTGAGCCAGACTGGATGTGCCTAAAAAAACAGAGGCGTAATCTGCACTAGGTGTGCTTTCTAGTGCTATACCGAGAGGTTTGAGCAGCAGGAGGATGTAAGGTAAGGATACTTATTTATTTATTATGTTAAATACCTTAACTAATGAACAAACAAAAAAGATATGCAGGCTCTAAATAGAAATATTTGGGGAGCTTGTCCATTTCACAATTGATAAGGTGTTAACTAATTGCCATTTCTTTCTGTATGTACCTAACTAGACCTTGCAGCGTTGAACTTCTAAAGTTCTCCAAGTATAGTTCACAAATTCTGAAGAACAAGTTATGCACTATTTAGTAAACAACCGAGAAAGCTTTTGCTCCTGTACTTATATAGATACTTTAACAAACCCCCATAGGTGGATGATGGCATTCAGGAAGGATTGAGCCAGAGAGGTTATACCCAAAAAACATTAAAGCAGGCATAAAGAAGGGCCAGACATAGAGATAGCCATGAAATCCTATTTGGCTAGAAACCAGAAACAAAAAAGGCACTTTAATTGAGAATTGCCAGCAATAATTACTACCTTTTCAGCAAAGAGTCATGTGACAATGGTATATCTTAAGAGAAGGTTACACTCTGAAGGGATTGATACCAGAACAGCCAGTTATAGTCTTTAGAGGGAACAAATTGATAAAGGACCAAGTAATTAGGAGTCATTTCTAGGATAATGTACATAGAGAAGGCTGTAGCATAAAGGGTAGTGTAGATATATATGTGAAAAACAAGACACATTTTGGTCCCAAGATATAAAATGGATAAAATAAACCATGTAATTAATTGAAACACAAGCCATGTAATGTATTTATTAGGCTGTGGATGTGGAAGCTATAACTTAGGTAAAACAAATAATTACAAATTCACATTCAGGAGCATGTGGGGGGGGGGGCATTAGAAATGCCAATATGAGAACCCCATTAGGCAGACACTTTGTGATCCATCGTGGTGCAAGTACAGAGCAGTTGTGAATGACCGGCGCGGGCACGCTCCCTGTTAGAGGGAGGCGGGGGATGCGCCCGTCAGAGCCGCTGCTCTTAGTCACGCCGTGGGAACAGGATAAGGTGAGTTGCTGCGGCAATCTGGGGGATTTCACAAAGCGGAGTACCCCCAATTGGGGTGTCCCCATGAAAAGGACCAAAACCCAGGATAATCAAAACTTTTGACTATCCTGGGTTTTAGTCCACTTTAAATGTCTGTGTGGATTTTTGTGGTAGTGGGATAAATTATAGCTAGCAAGGCCATAGGGTTCTGTTGTTTCCAAACTTAAGAACAAATATCCTTACCTCATTGGAAAAATGATGTGCCTAAACTGTAAACATGTGCCTTCACATGCACAAAGAAAATGTTTTTGTGTCTAAAAGCTAAAAAACTCAGAGATGCAGGTTGCAATCCACACCGAAATGCAGAGATCACACTGGCTTCACCAGATATTTGTTGTGACCCCCATTTCTACACCACTGGGTGATGACGCTCAGCCAATCCTCAGCCAGCCCTGAAATATAGCTAATCCCCTCCAGTGTTGTCATTGAAGAGGGTTATTTAAGAAACAGTAACGCCAGGTAGTGCCACGTAGCGCCACGTAGCATCAGGTCAACGCTGTATGAGAAAACCACATTTAAGAAAGCCAATCTGGTGAGCGACTGTAACAGTGCCATGTAGCAGCACATGTATTACTAGAGGCGGCTCAGTGTATAGCGCCAGTGCTCTATGTTCAGCGTTGCCATGTTGCACCTCAGTAGCGCTCTGCCATACATTTCAATGGTGTCTCATTTGGTTGTGTTCAAATAGAGTGTTTCTAAAGTAAATTCAAATCATTGTGTGACCTCTCCTGCCCAGGAAACAAAAACTTTTTTTGTTTTTTGTTTTATGCAGAATTGTATGTGCAGATCTGCCATTGCAGTGTCTTTGTCACAGTGTTAAAACAATGTCATTCCATGTGTTTTCGCTCTGGTGCTGGTGGATATGTGTTGGGAAACAGACAGAATCGCACAGCGCCTGACGCTCTATGCTAGAACGCCTAGCTTTAGAGCGCCGACGCTGGTTGTGTGTATTTTTTCCTTAAATATGGGATTTATCGCAGAGTGCTGGACGCACTTAACTAGCACTACCGTGCGCTGCAGCATTGTCCTGTTATTAGATGTAGCGTAATATTGGGCGTAGTTGATTGGCTCTGAAGTGAATCAGGGAGAGCGCTTCCACAGCGCCCTGCAGACATCACATTTATCAATGCTGGACAGGATAGTACAGCGTCACTTGTCCACCCGCTAAGCTAGGTCAAAACGTCCAACACCCGCTTGAAGCATCTACTAGCGGTCACTCTAAGCGCCACTACACAGGCGCTCACCTGGCAATACTTGCCGTTAGTCTTAAATTAGCCTTCAAGTGTCCACCCTGCTTGGCCTTGCATTTGTGCTGAATAGGACAACTGTGTGTAGAATTACTTCTAATCCACTATACACACCTATAGCCATACCCATATGCCATAGTGCAGGGATGCTGGGATACACCCCTATGTTGACGGAGAGCATGATTTAGCGGTACTTTTTCACTCTTAGAAGATAAAAAAAAATATTTTAATCGGACCATGTTTACCAGGAAGGAGAAGCGATTCATATGGGGAGCATTTGGTGGTTTGTGTGGACCTCTACTTGCTGATAATTTAATAGTAACTAGATAAAGCAAATATTGTTGCAATTTTTTACGAGGATTTTTTTTGCTATAAAAGGTGCATTATATATTTAATCATATATATTTACTGGTTTTAAAGGGCATCTGTAGGCATTGTAAATAAAAAAGGATACTCATCTTATCCTTATCCTTTTCTGTAGTCACCACCTATTGTCACAGCAGAGGTAGCATACATAGGCAGTGCCTGACACGTCTCCTGCACACAGTGGGGGTCATGCTAATTATTTGATGAAACAAGTTTAACTGGCTGCACATTTGGGTGTAAATTGCAATTTGCATCCAGGTGAGCTTTTTATCTTTAACACACACAAAAGTGCAATAAAAATGTTGTTTTAATTTTATTCTTCCTAAAATATCACCTGCGATGGGGCATTTTTACAGGTGAGGTATATCATATTTCCAATAAGGTAAGGATACTTGTTTGAAAGTTTAAAAAACAACAGGAGCCTGATTTATTAATATTATGGTGCACGGTATGAGGTAAAGTAGCTCAGCATGAAATTAAGTGGCATCAATTAGTAACAATGACAGCCTCTACAGGATACGCCATTGTTGCGCCAGTGTGTTCCTATACAGTCCAGTACAACCGTATTTATTGGATGTTTTTACATTTCTGCAGAGTGCACACAAAACACACATTTCTGATGAAAGAAGTTGCTTATTTGTACCAAAATATATTCTAGCAGACAAAAAAAAAATGGCACAATAGCAACAGATGGAAAATAAATCATTTTCAGAGAAATTAAAAAAAGCACCATAAACAAGATTTCTTTCCAAAATGCCATGAGCAAAATTTGATTAAAAAAAAACAGGTAAAATAACATGCAGACTAATTTGCCCATTATATCCTATCTTATATAACTATGCGCCACAAAAAGCATGACGCATCAAAATGCCTGTTTCACACTTGCACTGACATGCACTGATAAATGTAGTTTGCACACAAAGCTGGTCCACCATGTGCAAAAACTGGCATAAAACTAGCACAGTGCTTTCATGAATCAGGTTCCAGGTGTCAAATCTTGCCCGTCGTGCCTTCAGATTTGTCTGACAAGCAAAAATACTTGGAGGCTGATTTACTACTGGTGTCAGGTATTGCCAGGTGAGCATCTGTATAGCGGCACTTAGAGCGACCGCTAGTAGACGCTGTAAGCGGGTATCGGGCACTGTAACAGAGTGTCTCGGTCGCTCTAATAACCTATCCGGCATTGATATAAATGATGTGTGTTGGGCGCTGTAACAACAGTATAACACTGCAGTGAGCTGGAGGTAGCGCCAGCTCAGTGCGTCCAGCACTCGGCACGCCACACCATATTTAAAAAAAAAAACTATGCACAGCGTTGGCGCTCTAAAGCTGGGCGCTGTAGCATAGAGCGCCAGACGCTGTGTGATCAAAGTCTGTTTTTGAACACATATACACCAGTAACAAAGCGAAAACACATGGAATGACATTGTTTTAACACTGTGACAATAACACTGACAATTCTGCATAACAATCTAAAAAGTTTAAAAATGTATAAAAGTGTTTGCAGCCAGGAGAGGTCACACAATGATTTGAGCAAAAAAAAAAAAATGTAATTGCCAGACACACTATTTATACACAACCAAATGAAAGCCCATTGAAATGTATGGGAGAGCGGCACTGAGCGAAAGGTAATATGTGGCGCTGAACCTAGAGTGCCAGCGCTATACACTGAGCCGCCTGTAATAATACATCTGACGCTACATGGCGCTGTTAGAGGCACTCACCAGATTCGCTTTCTTAAATGTGGTTTCTCATACAGCGCCCAGCGTTCAACAGACGCTACCTGCCGCTACGAAGCACTACCTGGCGCTATCCTTTCTTAAATAATCAGCGAAAATAATCAGCTAGTATGCCCCTGCTGTTACTACCACCATCTGTCTGTCTACATAGTGAGGAGGCACGCTAGGAAAAAAAAAACCCTCACCTCTCTTCAGTTCGCTTGAAATTTAACCTCTGCTCCTAAACACCTCTTCTACCTCCCCTAGTGGTGACATTTCAATTTTCAATACCGCACTGCACCATGCATCACTGTGATACTTTTCATCAGACTGGAAATCACAGGAATCACTACAGCAGCCATCACAGGTGGATGTCAGGTGCTGTAACCTAGCGTATCAGCCGGACAAGTGACGCTGTACTATCCTGTCCAGCATTGATGAATGTGATGTCTGCAGGGCGCTGTAGAATGCTCTTCCTGATTCACTACAGAGCCAATCGAGAACGTTAGGTGGTGTCCAGAGCCCAGAATGCCCAAGACTACGCTACATCTAACAATAGGACAACTCAGCAGCAAACGATAGGTAGCGCCAGTTAAGTGCATCCGGCATTCGGTGCTGAAGCCCATATTTAAAAAAAAAAATTACACAACCAGCTGGGCGCTCTAGCGTTAAGCACCAGATGCTGTGTGATAAAAATCTGTTTCTTAACACATGTACACCAGCACCAGAGCAAAAACATATGGAATGACATAGTTTTAACACTGTGACAATGACAATGCAATGGCAGACCTACACATACAATTCTGCATAATAAAAACAAACTAAAAAATTATACAATAAAAGTGTTTGGTTGCTGGGCAGGTGAGGACACACAATAATTTGAACCAAAAATGTACAAAATGCTATTTCTACACAACCAAAGAAAGCACCATTGAAATGTATGGCAGAGCGCTACTGCTACAGCGATAGGTACTACTTGGCGCTGCTGAACCTAGAGCGCCGGCGCTATACACTGAGTCGCCTCTAGTTATACATGTGATGCTACATGACACTTTTAGAGGCGCTCATCAGATTGACTTTCTTAAATGTGGTTTTCACATATAGCGCCCCCAGCGTTCACCCAACGCTAAGTGGAGCTACGTGGCACTACCTGGCATTAACGTTTCTTAAATAACCCCCTTAGTCTCGTCTTGCTATACATATGTTGGAGAGTTTAGAGCACATGGAGTAGGTGATGCAGATTCTTTTGCAAAATAGTCCAGTGGAGGTCTGGCAGAGAACTCTAGCTGGGATCTATTGAAAAGGTAAGCTCTGACATTAGGAAGTGATCAGTTCTGGGGAAGGTGAACATACTTTATTTAATGAGTTAACAGATGCTCTTTAATAGCAGACCAGAGCAGCAGCCATTTCTTGTTATTTTCCCCTTTGTTACATAGAAAAGAGAGTACTAATCTTCAGAGACTTCACATATAAGCAGAAAATACTGCTTCATCCACTAAAGTATACTCATCCAGCAAAGTATAATGGTCTTTTTAGGCTTGCCTAAGAAAAAGTATAGGACAAAGTGGCCCTGGGTCAGTTTGTTACCAGGCATGATACTGTATAAACACACATACATACAGACACAGCATAAATACTAAAAATGATACCCCTAACCCTCCTAATGTCCATGGACATTAATGAGTGTGATATTGTTAGAGGGTCAGATCTCCCTCCTAGAATAAACATTTCAACAAGCAAAAAAAAATCATAAATAAACAGACTGTCTAATACCTAGTGCAACAATCAAAGCAAATTAGTTAGCATCCAGCACTGTGACTTCTAGCGCCATTGTGCACCTTCTAGCACTATTGTAGTTCACAGTGCAGTGCCAGAAAAGACAAAAGGGATTATTCTAGACAGGATAGCGCCATTTAGTGCCTTGTAGCATCAGGCAGCGTCTGGTGAACGCCAGGCGCTGTACGCAAAACCACATTCATGAAAGCGAATCTGGTGAGCGCCTCTAACAGCGCCATGTAGCGTCCAATGTATTACAGGTGGCTCAGCATATAGCGCCAGCGCTCTAGCTTCAAGAGCACCAAATATTACCTTTCGCTCACTGTCACTCTCCCATACATTTCAATGGCCGTTCAATTGCTTGTGTTTAAACAGCGTATTTGTCATTTTTTTTTTATTGCCCAAATTGTGTGACGTCTCCTGGCTGCAGACAAACACTTTTAGAAACATTTTTTACTTTTTATATTTTTATGCAGAATTGTCATTACAGGTCTGGCACTAAAGTGTTATTGTCACAGTGTTACAACAATGTCATTCCACGTGTTTTCACTTGTTACTGGTGTATATGTGTTCAGAAACAGACTTTAATCACACAGTGTCTGGCGCTCTATGCTATAGCGACCAGATTTAGAGCGCTGACGCTGTGTGTGTGTCCTTTTTTCATAAGTATGGTGTGGACTCACTGCAGCGCTGCACTGGTGTTAGAGCACCCAACATACATCACATTCATCAATGCCGGCCAGGTTACTACAGTGACTGAGGCGCTCTGTTACAGCGCCCGATAACCGCTTACATTGTCTACTAGCGGTTGCTCTAAGTGCCGCTATACAGACCATCATCTGCCGATACCTGGCGTTAGTAGTGAATCAGCCTCAAAGATGCCGATGCTCCAAAGCTGGAGCTATAGCCACCAGAAAGATGGTGCACATCATAAATAAGGCTCTAAGTGTCTAGTTGTATGTGGCATTGCCTCCAACCAGATTACAGATTCCACCATTCAAATATTAGGAATTTCACTTGGAAATGCATTTAAAAGAGGTAGAAAGGTTGGAGCCGTTGGCACATGTGTGCAGTAATTTGCTAACTCATCGGTCACTAAGAAATCAAAGGGGATACTTGTTAGCAATTATCAGCAAGATGTATCATTTTGTGTTGTGTTTAAAAATTGTACACTCATTTCAAGAGAAAAACACTCTACTCTACTGTAATCATATACTGGTAAAAGCACTTACAATTATCACCATCCATTGCATTTTTTGGTTGTATCCTAGATGTTTTTTTTAGATATGAAGGGGAAGAAACATTTTACCAGTTTATTATTTAGGCAATCAATGATTGTGATATTTGCCCTATATGTAAACTGAGCTAAGAAATTAGACGTAATGTTATCAATCATGAAAAAAAGAGCCGGAAAAAAAGAGGACAATTCAAAAATTGAAGATGTTCAATACAAAAAAACACTATAGAAAAGTAACAAAGGACATAAAAGTTATTCAACAAAAAAAGCTATAGTAAAGTATAAAGTAAAATGTTTGTATCTAGAAAAGTAGACAGGGAGCGGCCCGAAGCTGCTGCACTGACCATAAATAACAGGTGAAAAGAGTGTTTTTTTAGCTTTTGATATGTGATGCCTCAGGATTATGTTCTGTTGTTGTATATTAAATAAGATGACATCTGGGTCAGCTCTTGGCAAGGTTTTACTGCATTGAGAGTTTTAACCTAGTAAGCTCCTCCCTTGATTGTGCTGCAGAAACCCTTTTTCTCAAAAAAACCAAACCTGAATAGATTTAAGATACGTTTTCCCATTGAGAAATGTGCCACTTTGAACTTTCATAATTCGGTTTCTTATTTTTTGCTATCAACCTTGAATCGAAATGACTAAAAATGACAGTCTTAAGCCTGGACAAAGCAGAATAGCTTGCCAGCAAGTCTAAATAAACAAGCAAGAGCAGGAAAGAAGTTCCAAACAATACAAAGCCTTAGCCATTAACTCATGACTAAGGACATGAGCATGTGAAATGCGTCTGATTTTATCTGCACATCATGAAAGAGTTTTGCTTGTTCTTTTACTAGGAGGTTTTGGTGTTACTGATGTTTGTGGATTGTTAACCTCTAAGCCGTGCACTCACATTACTTACTTTTTCCAAAACCCTATTTTCCCCACTTCCCACCCATTAGGCTCGATTCATAGACACATTCGTCTGGACTTTCATAGCTGACTGTGTATGTTTTTGTGTGTTTGTAATTTTTTTGGCTTTTTACGTCCCATTTTCCATTCGTAAGTTTGTTCGCGCTCGTGCGTATATGCGCTTTCGATGAACGAAACTAAATTGGATCATTTGCGTTAGTTCGGATCATTTTCCCATCAAAATCTGATATTTTGCGTTCGTTCAGATAACTTTTGTTATTGTGATGGGCTTGCGTCTCATTCAGAGAGCTGATTGCCGAGGGACCACCACTCTATAAAACCGTTTGATTTGCGATCCACTTACGGGACCATTGTGACCTCGGATACCTTGCTTTCACCATGTTTTGCGGCTTTGTGGAGGAATACGAGCGCCTCCAGCTAATGGGCATTGCATGTATCAGCAGGGCCGAGGCCAGATTGCACCGGCGACGCATGCACATCGATGGCATGCATAGCTTTGAGCTGTTCGAGCTGACCAGACTTAATCGCGCTTCTCTCCATAAGTTGTATAGTGAGCTGCGGCCATGGTTAGCCTGCATCACAAGGAAGGGGCAAGCAATTTCAGGTATGATGCTTGCTGCCTGCAATTTTTGGCGAACGGCTCGTTCCAGAGGCTGGGTGCCCTCTCCGTGGGGATTTCCCAGCCTATGCTGAGGCGCGCGCTATCCAAGTTTTTGGAAGGCATGGCTACCATTAGTCAGAAATATATTTTTTTTCCTGACGACATGGTAGCCTGGAACGCGCTTAAGCTGACATTTTATAATATCGCCGACATACCCAACGTCATGGGTGCGATTGATTGCACCTACATTGCATTGGTTCCTCCTGCAGCCGACGAGTAAGTTCATTCATTTCGGTCATTTTGTTATATAGTTTAAACAAACTGTATTTTACCTATCTATTACTCTCTCCTTGTAATTTGTCCCTGTGAAACAGCTTACAGTGTATACCGTAATCCCTCCTCGAAATTTGTCCCTGTGAAACAGCTTACAGTGTATAGCTTAATCCCTCCTTTTAAATTGTCCCTTTGAAACAGCTTACAGTGTATACCATAATCCCTCCTTGTAATTTGTCCCTGTGAAACAGCTTTCAGTGTATACCGTAAAACCTCCTAGTAATTTGTCCCTGTGAAACAGTTTACAGTGTATAGCTTAATCCCTCCTTTTAAATTGTCCCTGTGAAACAGCTTACAGTGTATAGCTTAATCCCTCCTTGAAATTTGTCCATGTGATACATTTGACCATCTTTAGCTTCATCAATGTTTTTAATGTCGGCCAAAGCCAAACATTTTCATGTGGACCTTAGTTAGTCAATCGAAAGTTAATCTTTAGTTGATCCAACATACATATCCTTTTTTGGCAAAAAACTACTTATGTACTTAGTGTTATTTGTATTGGCCAACACGTTTTTTGGAGGGTGTTAGGAGTTAGGAGTGTTTGAGTAGTTTACCTTGCCTTGCTAATTTTTTTTATTTTTCTATTTTTTCCCAGGAACATGGGCCACTCACTAAATGTCCAAGCAGTGGTGGCCCCGGACATGCGGTTCCTTAGTGTCCTCGCCGGGTCTCCAGGCTCATCCCATGATCCGTACATCTTGCGAAGATCTGGATTATTCCGTAGGTTTGAGTCTGGAGAATTCTCAGGTGGATGGCTCCTTGGTAAGTTGACGCAAATAACGTCATTCACTTTTCAATGTATGCCTATTAATATAGTTTATGACCCATGTCTGAACATATGTATGTTTTTACCCCTTGTTGACATGTTAAACCAGACCTTAACCATCATCTTTAGCAAAGCACAACTGTTTTCCCAGCATGGTTTAATAATATATTTCTACTTTCTAGTAATTTACTTATTATTCTTTCCCACACTCGGCTGCAATTCTGTTCTTGACTTTATGATAGGGTCGGCGCCATCTTTGCTCAGATGCATGACACTTACTGAGTAGAGGAGAGCGGGATAAAGTGCAGGGGGCGGCTTAGAGCTGTGCTTTGCTCAGACAAAACAGATCTGGGGTCCTGAAAAGGTAAGACATCCCAGAATGCTGAGCAGCACAGTCCTAAGCCAATTCCTGTTTGCAGCCTGCCTGGTTTGCCCTCAGCCACCCTCTTTGATGTTTAAAGGGTCAGAACATGCAGTAGATGTTGTTAGGCTGTTTTTTTAGCGCAATCTGTGCGCAATTTGTGAGCAATCTGTATGTACAGGGTGGGGCTAAAATATAGGATAGGCTCTTAGTCAGGGTGAACGCCTGCTTGTCCATAAATTTTTGTTTGGAATGTGTAATTTATGTAAGTATTTTATTATTATTTCAGGGGATTCCGGCTATCCGCTTCTTCCCTGGCTGATGACGCCCGTCCTTCGGCCACAGAATGCGGCCCAGGATGCCTACAATCGGGCGCACCGCAAAACACGGGCCGTTGTGAAGAGGGCCTTTGGCCTCTTAAAAACTCGCTTCAGGTGTTTGGACCATACCGGGGGGGCACTCCAGTATGACTCCAACAAGGTCATCGATATCATACTGGCCTGCTGTGTGCTACACAACATAATGCAGCGTGTCCCCCGGTATGTGGATCTGCCCCCCTCTTCACCCAGCCAGGACCCAGAAGACCACTACCGTGGCACACCTAGTGCCTTTGGTATAGTTTTTTAAAACAGTAGTAATAAATTAATTACTAAAATATTGACACATGATCTGAGCCTCATGCATTTTTTTGCCATGTTTGTTTAGAAAAACCTTCAGTAATCTCAAAAGAACCCAAACATTAATGCATCAACTTAGTCAACAACAGCTAAAGTCACATTCAATATATTTTATTGAAGTATGAAAATCTGGAGTTGATGGGCACTCGCAGACTTCATGTACATACATAGTACAACAGAAATATACATTGGTGCAGACTCACGGCACATAGCAATTAGCCTCATCCAGGAGTCTTAAAGTAACGCACTCCAGGCCGAAGTTTCAATAAACAATAAACTAAACAGACATAGGGAGCAACCATTTGCATGTGAATATTTGGCCAGTAATACATAGGGCCACATACACACCCTTTCCTGCTTGGCCACATTTGCCACAGGCACAGGTGCAAAGCAGCCATACCTATGCCACATCCACGCCTGTAAGTCAGTAGCCCACCCAAACAATAACCCCCAGTCCGAATGCAAGTCCAGTCCAATCTTTGACATGGTTCAAGGTAGTAGTTTGCCAGCCCAGAATGTACCCCAATCTTGCCTACAAACAGGATGAGCCAGACACAATTTCATTAGGCCCAAGCCTGCAGTGTGGCAGCTTGAGCGGCAGGTTCAGTGAGGCTTTAGCTCAGGCATTGGCTAGTGGGGTATCTCAGCAGTCTAATGAGCTATATGGGCGAAAATCAAAATCATACAAGCAAAGCCATAAAAAGGCAATCTTGGTAGCGCTCACCAGACAGGTCAATACAGTGGGGATGTAGAGGAAAGATGTGGAGCAGATAAAGGTCAAATAGCTGTTAAAATGAGTGTTGCCCAAAAAACCCTGGTGGTGGGCCTTGGAGGTGGCCTTTCACCTGGGCATGTGTGGCATTCATTATCTGCCATTGTTCCAACATGAGTCTATTGCTAGTTCGAACTTCCTCGAGCATGGCTGTGAAATTATTATTAAAGGTGGCTATGTGGCTGTTGCCCATCCTAAATTCTGTCAGCATGGTGGTGAATGTATTATTTAATGTCTCTAATTGTGCAGTAAGCTGCTCTGTGGTTCTTTGAGTCACCTGCCAAAATTAACGGCTGTCATGGTGTCATGCTGACTCCAGGATCGGCACGCGCCTCCCCTGGGAAACTGGTCAGCATTGCTGACTACGTCTACCAATTCCCCGTGTTTGAGCGCCTGCAGATGCTGGACCTCTAGGGCGAGCAAGAGTTGCAGATGTGCTCAGCAAATCCTCTGCAGCAGAGCTACCACTGGGGACTGTAGGCTCAGTCTCAACAAATCCTCTGCAGCAGAGTTAGGATGGACGCATGCTGCCAGCCCATCGTGGGCAGCATTCGTCCAGCTTCACTCTGCTGCAGATGATTTGTTGCAGTAGCATGTTGGGACAGTGGCAGATTAGGTTCCAGGGGGGTCAGTTCTGAAGGTCCCATCAAGCTGGCATCCTCCTCCATCTCCTGGATTTCCTCCATCAGTGTGTGGGCCTGTTGGGACATGTGCAAAAAAAGGTTCAGTCTGTGCCCTAAATATATTTGTTATGCAAATTAGTCATGTTCATTCACATGCATCAGCAGTTTCATCAAAGTCCACTTTCCGTATATATCTGGTCCTGGCTCCTAGGCAGCATGGAAGTTGACGGCGTGGTCAAACTGGATGAGGCTTCCACACTTGCTGAGGCTTGATGCTGGGCTGTATTTAAAATAAAAAGGCACATAAACACCCAAAAATCCATTGATGATCTGGATTACTACATATGCTTCGAAAAAACACGTGGCCAAGCAGGAATGCCAACTCCCCCAACGGTCCAAGGTGACCTTCACTATGAATGTCATTATCTGTTATATGTATGCCTCACCCTGTACATACACATTGGTCACCTTAAATAATACAAACATGCATGTACTGCATATTATAAGACTTCACACATCCCTAAAGGCCCATTAGGGGTCCACACGCTTGCAAATAGCATTTGTCTTCAGAGTATTCTGGTGGGCATTCTTCCTATGTAGACCTTTCCCTGACCCCATATCAAGTATTTTAGACCAAAGCACAGCTAAAACACAAGTGGGATAAAGAAGGCAGTGTTGTATATGATAGAGTAGAATCACATAACAGCCAGTGCTTTGCAAATATAAAGAATTTAATAGTTACCATACTGTCCAAGGTCGTGTATGGGCTGCAAAATTTGAAAATGAACATTCCGCAGACATTAAACACCCAGCTAAAACTGTAACCTCCCCTACAAGCCACTCCCTAGGGGCATGTGTTCATATATGGCTGTGAGCCTCATTTTACACATTTAAAACATTTCACATACACACTAACATTACTAACCTGCAGGAATGGTAGGGATGTCTGTGTCCCGTCGGCCAGAGAGGCCCTCTAATGCCACGGGATGTATCAGCCCCAGCACCATCTCCTCAGCTCGTGTATACTGTGGGGAAGCCTCTGCCAGTTTGTAAGCTGAAAAACAGAGGTTGGCAAATTTAGGGCATTGTGGTCAATACAACAAGCAGACAAATGCACAACTCAAATATGTACCTGTAATTGCGCCGTTTATTTTGTTTCTTCCGTGCTGCATACTTCAGGTCAGAATTTTTTTGCGCTGTATCTGCTCCACATCTTTAAGCTCCTCCCCCACTGCATTGACCTGTCTGGTGAGCTCCTCCAAGATTTCAGTTTTTCTCATTTTGCTCGTAGATTTTGATTTTCGCCAATATAGCTCATCATAATGGAGTGTGAGCCCACTTGCCAATGCAAGAATTTTGGGCCTCACCAAACCTGCCACTCAATTGTCCTCACCGCAATGTCCGGCCTATTGCTTGCTGTTCGGGCTCATCTCTGTATGTAGGCAATTCGGGGGACATTCTGGGCTGGCTCTGTTGTGTTGAAATGTGGGACACGTGGCTTGAGAACGAATGGACTGGACTTGCAAACGGACTGGGGGCACTTGCCTGGGTGGCCACAGAACTTCCAGGCGTGTATGTGGCATATGGATAGTTGGTCTCCACCTGTGCCGGTGGCAAATGTGGCCGAGGAGGAGAGGGTGTGCTTGAGGGTGTGTTGCTTCTGGCCCTGTGCCGCTTTGTGCCCTTGCCACTTGTGGTTCCATGCCCCTGGGAGGTACTTGCACGTGGCTCAGGAGATGCAGAGCTGGCTGGGCTTGGGCTTCTGGGCCTGTGGCTCTTAGTGGTTCCATGGCCATGGGTGTATTTCCCACGTGTCTCACGAGATGCAGAGCTGGCTGGGCTGGGGCTTCTGGGCCTGTGGCTCTTACTGGCCTTGCCAGTGGAGCGTGCTTTCTGAAGGGATGTGCTAGGCCGGGGAGGAGGGGAGGGTGTTTTTTGGGGGCTGGGGCTTCTCACCCTCTTAGTGGCCTTTCTTGCGGGCGTACCTGTTGTTGGCTTCTTCTTAGCCACTCCTTGGCTTTGCTGGTTGGTTTGGGTTTAGCGGACTTGGTGGGTAATGTCGCCTTGGGTTGGCCACTGTGGCTGCGCGTTTCCCTCATCTTTGGAGTTGGTAGTTGGGACCGAGTGGTCGGACGTGAGAAAGGCTCCTCAGGCCGCTGTGGCCTTTGCTGGTGGCCTCCTTGGCAGGTGTGGCCTTACCGAGTGCTTTTTTAGCTGGCATGTTGAAACTCTCAAAGAGAATGAGCTGTGTGCCCAGGACCCTTTAAATACTAATGCCTAGGTATGATGCTTACGCACTTACATGCCAGGATCTTCACCCGCCAACAACAAGAGCTGATTATGCTCGCAAGTGTATTGTAAGGACTTTGATTTGCCATCTAAATGCATGCCTAGGCCTTAAGGAAGTGCAGGAAGAAAATGTTTTGTTTAAAAGTTTGTAAAACTGTGTGCAAAACAGAAGTGCGCACATGTGCAAACCAAGTCACTTCCATCTAGAAGGATAGTTTGAGGCTAGAAATGTGTCTGGGAATGTCATTTAGTCAACTGATCTAATTGTGACAGATATTTGTTTGCATTTTGATCTAACAACTATGTTTATTTTGTGTTTTTTAGACGATGCTTCAGCACAGGTACGACTACCTGCCCAACTCGTTTGAGAAGAGGAACGTTGCCCTGGAGATCGTTTCCAGGATCCAGCAGGAGACAGACACCACCTTCACACATACGCAGATCATGTAGCATTGGTTGGACCTGAAACGGCTCCACATGCCCCGGGTGTGGCGATTTCCGGGCTCCATTTCCCAAGTAAGTACATAGCAATTGCATGCTAGATGTAAATAATACAGAAGGTAGGCCTTTATTTAGAAATGCTTTGCTTTTCTAGTGTTGGAAATGGAGTACCAAATCTGACACACCCGGAGGTGCACAGGCCGACCAGTGCTGCATGAATCTGCAGGACCAAGTGAAGGTGGTGTATCTCCAGGGCGACGGTCCTACCCCTCCTCTGTAGCAGCCTCCGACCAGCCCCTGGACCTTTCTACAGAGGAGGGGCGTCACGGCGTGGGCAGGGAGGCGTACCAAGCGACGGAGCCCTTAGCCTCTGGTATGTGACTCTTAATGTAACCGCACACACATACATGCTATTTATACAAAAGCTGATTCCCTTAATCTCTTTTTATAGACGATTCGGTAGCGGGTGAAGGATCTGGAGCAGGGACTGCAGCAGATCAGGCCCAGGAGGCACATGTAGAAGGTGGGTGATGTCACACACACATTCAAATTGTCATTTGCTTACTGTTGACTCAGACATTAGAAGTGACCCTATTTGACATGTCTCTACAGCCTCAACTTCCTAGCAGGGGCAGGTCCCAGAACCGAGGGTGGTCCCCGAAGCAGACGTCGGCCACCAGCGAAGTAAGTTGTAATGTCATTATTTTGAGTATGTAGGAATTGACATGATCACCAAGATACCTAAAGCCATAGTCAATGGCATTAGCATAATGACATATGCACTGTTCCTTTGATTAATTCCTTAGCATAATGACATATGCCCTGTTCCTTTGATTAATTCCTTAGCATAATTACATATGCCCTCTTCCTTTGATTAATTCCTTTGCATGATTACATATGGCCTCATGAGTTAGCTTGCAACCTAATAAACATTCCATCCCCAGCTGATAAACATGTATTTGCCAACAAATAATTTATTTATATTTTTTATACATGGACCACACGTGCCAGAGTGGCACAACTGATTGCAAGGGTCCTTGCGTTGGTGGCCGAGATGCAGGAGCTGCGCGACTTGTTGGGGACCACAGATGAAGATGACTAATGTTCTGGGTCCTGCCATTGCTATGTATATAGTTTTACATTTTAGACTTTTATAATGCTTATTTTTTAAACAAAAAAAAATTAAAGTTGTAACATTTAAAAAAAAAAAAATAAGGGCAAAACGAAGTGGCATTTGTTATATAAAAAAAAAAATTAATACCTGTTTCTGTGTCATTTCATTTTCGAAATACATTAATTAAGGGTTGGTTAACCCAAAACGAATGGGTCAAGAAATATTTAGAGATGAAGATTCGCACGACCGTGAAGTGATTTAAGTAAGTTTTAGGGGTGTGAAATGGAAGAAGAATGAGACCGCAAAGTGATTTGGGTAAGTTTTAGGGGTGTGAAATGGAAGAAGAACATAAGCGGGAAGTGATTTTGGTAAGTTTTATTGGTGTGAAATGGAAGAAGAATGAGACCGCAAAGTGATTTGGGTAAGTTTTAGGGGTGTGAAATGGAAGAAGAACATAAGCGGGAAGTGATTTTGGTAAGTTTTATTGGTGTGAAATGGAAGAAGAATGAGACCGCAAAGTGATTTGGGTAAGTTTTAGGGGTGTGAAACGGAAGAAGAATGAGACCGCGAAGCGATTTGGGTGAGTTTTAGGGGTGTGAAATGTAAGAAGAACCTAAGCGCGAAGTGATTTGGGTAAGTTTTAGGGGTGTGAAATGGAAGAAGAATGAGACCGCGAAGTAATTTGGGTAAGTTTTAGGGGTGTGAAATGGAAGAAGAATGAGACCGCAAAGTGATTTGGGTAAGTTTTAGGGGTGTGAAATGGAAGAAGAACATAAGCGGGAAGTGATTTGGGTAAGTTTTAGGGGTGTGAAATGGAAGAAGAATGAGACCGCGAAGTGATTTGGGTAAGTTTTAGGGGTGTGAAATGGAAGAAGAATGAGACCGCAAAGTGATTTGGGTAAGTTTTAGGGGTGTGAAATGGAAGAATATACTGAGCGCGAAGTGATTCGGGGTAAGTTTTAAGGGTGTGAAATGGAAGAATATACTGAGGGCGAAGTGATTTGGGTAAGTTTTAGGGGTGTGAAATGGAAGAAGAATGAGACCGCGAAGTGATTTGGGTAAGTTTTATTGGTGTGAAATGGAAGAAGAATGAGACCGCGAAGTGATTTGGGTAAGTTTTAGGGGTGTGAAATGGAAGAATATACTGAGCGTGAACGGATTTGGGTAAGCTTTAAGGGTGTGAAATGGAAGAATATACTGAGCGCGAAGTGATTTGGGTAAGTTTTAGGGGTGTGAAATGGAAGAAGAATGAGACCGCAAAGTGATTTGGGTAAGTTTTAGGGGTGTGAAATGGAAGAAGAATGAGACCGTGAAGTGATTTGGGTAAGTTTTAGGGGTGTAAAATGGAAGAATATACTGAGCACGAAGTGATTTGAGTAAGTTTTAAGGGTGTGAAATGGAAGAATATACTGATCGCGAAGTGATTTAGCTAAGCATTGTAGCCAAATTTAGTGAGCCAAATATGTAGCGAGCACTTTAATGAGTTAAGTTTGTAGTGCGCAGGCGTAAGATCGTAAGGATTTTCATCTTGACGATTATTTATTGTAAATGGAAAACAGAATCTAACGGGAAACGTAAAGGATTCGTGGGAGGAGACGATGGAAAAAGGGCAAAAACGAAAGCCTACGTTGTAACATGAGTAAAAAAACGGAAAACGAAAGGTGGAAAATGACATTCTTGTTGGCATACGAACGGATGAACACTTTACAGAAGGCTTGCAATGCATGCATAGAATCGCTCGTACACTCATACAAGAGCGGGAAAATTAAAAAAAAAAACAGATCGACACAAAAACGAAAGTCTTTTTTTTTCTCTCTGAATCAACCCTAATATGTCCAGGAATTATTTATCTGGTCCAAAATGTCACTAGAGCACCAGGGTGCACTAGCAAGTCACTGCCGTTCTGATGCACTGTCTACCTTTTGTAACATACTTTTACTTTTCTAATTGCCCTGTGATACAGCTTGTGTACGCCCCAGTCCTCTGAATGATATAGATCAGGGGTTCCCAACCAGTGGTAGTAGTACCACTGATGGCACTTACAGTAAGATTCTTTAAGGTGGTACTTGACTGCCTGCATCTATAATATACTGAAGCATAATTCAAGCTCCATAAATACAAAACTAGTACAAAAGGTGATGGATACTATTTATGTGTTTTTACCAGGGGGTTAGGTGATTCACAAGCCACACAAACCACACAAACCACCCAGGTGGTACTTGATATGACTGAAAAATGGAAAAGGCTGGGAAACCCTGATTTAGATTATACTGTAACTGTTCAACTTCATTAGCTAAGTTCCAGATAAATGCTTAAAGTGGAACAAAACCCGTGATTTTGACTTTTTGTTCCTTTCCCCTGGGGCATCCTAAATTGGGATGCCCTGCTGTGTGAACCTCCCCCGAACGCCACAATTTTCCTTCCAACAGCCCATGTTCGAGGTCTTGTCCAATGAGAGCCATCGGCAAACGGTTCTCATTGACTAATGGGGAAAGTGAGCTGCCGCCCCCCTGGCTAGGGTTAGAATGCACAGCTGCTGCAGAGAATGCGGGGGATGCGGTAGTGCACCCCTAGGGCATCCTGATTTAGGGAAATGATTGCAAAATTACCCAGTTGGTCCAAGCTCCTGCACCACTCTTGTTTACGCATGACTGCCACCAAACTTCTCCTTAGTTTTAATACTGTATTGGTCAATGGTTAATAAGGGGACAATTAGGCTGCAACCACCACAGGCTCAGGCATGCAGAAAGGGGACTATTAACTAGATTGTTTTAAAAAAGGATGCACTGGGGGGGCTAAACATTTTTTAACTGACTTATGCTTTAAACAAAACACACACACACACACATACACACACAGTTACCTTGCTACTGAACTGGTAGCTTTACTAAAGAGATGTCACATTAGTCGAAGCACTGTCAATGGCCCCTTAACCTACAGCACAACAAAAAGAAAACAATGGCTTTCAAATTTAGTGGCATAGGCCCTTACTTATGAAGGAATAGCGACAGGTAGCGACTGGTGAGCGACCGGTAATGACGGGCACCGCCACGAGAACGCTGGCTCCCCACCACAATCACACATTTATCAAGCCGATCCTGCTTAGCGACTGAGATAGCGCCATATAGCCACTCATTCATCATTATTCCAGCCTCAGCCCACAGCGCCAGCGTCCGACCTTGAACAGCGACAGGTATGACCTGGCGCTCTCCAATGCATTTCAATGGAACAATCTTTAAATATTCATAATTAATTATTAATGTTTTTTTTTTTTTTTTTTTTTTTAAATGTGAAAAATTCTGTGACCACTTCTGCCATGTTAGATCATTTTTTTAAGGTAAAAAAAAAAAAAAAAAAATGTGCAGAATTGATATTACAGGTCTGATATTATTGTATTCATATTACTAAATTCTTAAAAATTTTTTTTTTTTTTGGTTTCCAAAAATATGGTGGTTTGGGGGTTAAAAAACTAATTTTAACCCTTCGCCGCCAGCGCTCTGGGGTTTAAACATGCATTTCACAGCGCTTGAATTTTTTGAGCGTGATTTTTTGATGAATATGGTGGGAGCCGGTCGCTCTGACCAGTCGCTATCATGCGCACCCATACATCGCGGAATCTGTCAAATAGCGACTCGTCACCCCGTATTCAACATTACTGCACACCGACTCAGTTGCTATCAACAACCGAACAATGGCCAAGCACAGCGACTAATAGCGGGCGCTGTGAAAATATTGCTACAGTCGCTCAACTGTCGCTACCTGCCGCTATTAATGAATCGGCCTCTTAGTTTACTGACATTAAAATCTTAGTTGCACATATATTGAGATATAGCAATAACGGAGATCTATAGTTTGTTATCCACAAAAAAAGAAAATAAATGACCTTATTTAATAATAATTAAACAGCTACAGCTACATTTATATTCCCCTGTCATGGATCCTGTAGACATGCAGCAGTTGCCATAAATGCTAAACAAAAAAAAAAGGCCCAAAAGCCAGGCAGATTTGAGGTATACTAGCTCCTATGCCCCACTGGTCAAGGCCCATGGCGATGGGCAGACAGGCTCTTAAACACCCCCTATGCCCAAGAAAGGGTAATCAAGCATTTCCCCTGCCATATGCCCTTTTACCCTTTGAACTGATATAGGGGTCCTTGGAGGGGTCTTATAGGGGTCCTACAGTGGAGGAGCTCAAGACCTGTGTCGAAGGGCATAGGGGCTAGTAAATCAGAATCACTTTTTTGATCACCAAGTATATTACATTTGGGGAATGGCTATTTTATATTGCAGGCATAGCAAAAGTGACTAGTAATATTTTAGTTAGCCATTAGCAATTGAGAAGGAACAGATGGACAAGAACAAGAAAGAACAGTTACCATATTTACATGTACATATATTTACACTTACATGTACACATAGTTCCATAGTTACCACTAACTGCACATTGTTTTTGTTCATTAATTCCTATGAAAAGAAGGCTAGATGTCTTTACATGTACTTAGTAGTAGTGTGCCACATGGAAAAAAAAGATATTTCTATATTAAAAGGTCCCGGTGTATTGCACCTGATGGCAGTGCTTGGAAGAATAAGTGTCCCTTATGTGTAAACAAGGAACATAGGATAGATTCAGGTCGTACTTCTTCAATAAGGAAGCATAGTTGCTGCTAAGCTTTTTTTCCACAAATTGGCAGAGTTTCTCTCCCATTTGAGGTTATTTGTTATGGCGACTCCAGGGAAAGTATTCTCCTTAAATTGCCAGGCATCAAGCCCTGGGGCCCTGATATATCAGCCTTTATGCCAAGTGTGCTGTGCTATTAGGGGGAGGTAGGTTTTTCTTTTTTCTTTTAGGTAATAAAATACTTAATTGTGGTCAGAATTGGGTTTATTATTTCCAATAGCCTGACAGATTAGGCTGACAGATCAGCCCTTGAGCTAAATAAGGGACTGTTTGGCTCATCAACATGGGCCGATACCCCTACAAGAACACCAGACCTCTGATGATAGGAGCTGGGATACTTTTAAGGACAGAGGCTGGCCTCCGAGCCCTGAGTTTTCCAGCCCCTATGCCTGGTGGGCTACATTGGTAGCCCAGGGGTGAGAGAGGCAAATTACTTAAAAAGGGGGTATATAGAGAGCAATTTCCCTACTTCCCCCCTAGATTTGGGCATCTGGATCCGAGACTACAAGGATACCCAGATAGCTTGGCTCTTTCAGCCAGATAACTACCAGACCGGATAAAGGGTCCTTTGAGCTCATCAAAAGTAGCAGTAGCATCCGCTCATCACAAGTTTACTTAAAATGTCATACCAACTATGGTATTCTAATGAATGCATATAATAAAACAAACAAACCTTATCATATCCTAGTTTCCGTGTGACAAATTCTTGGGAGAAAAGGATCACATACACAGACCTTTCCTTTGCATCTGTAAACATGAAATTTAGAAAAAAATTTATCATTTCATTTACATACATACAAAGCATTGTTCTATTACCACACAGTACAAGGGTGCCATGTGCAGGCACCTATTGTATAGACACAAAAAACATTGACCCCCTACTACTACCACCACTATATGCCCATACACACACTATAATATACTACCTCTCCTCCTCACTATTATAACCACTACCCATTAATATGTCACCTTGCCCATCATGTTAGCACTGGCTTTCACTTCTTACATGAAATACAAGTATTCATGCTTAAAATCTACAAATTAACAAATTTTACACCATAGTAGACTTATTCGATTTAGATATTGGCTCATAGGTATACTTGAATGGTGTGCATCTGCTATCACTATATTGTGGGGGGCACAGACAAGTAAGTGTACAGGATGACAGGTCCGTTATACATGTTCCACCATTGCTACAGTAATTGAGATCAGAGTCACTGCAACAATGCACATCAGTCCCTGCAATTACATGAAAGCAATGACTGCATCAGTAGAAATTACCTTTTTATCTGTGATAATGTTTAGACCCAAATAACACACACACTGGGGTTTATTAGGCAATACATGCAACAGTTCACTTTGAAAAAAAATAGCACTTTAAGGGACTCTAAACCCAACAGCAATAATTATCCAGCAAGCAGCTCACCTGATGTCTGCCACTTGCACCTCTTCTCTATTTCCTGCAGTGCCGGGTAGAGGCAGTAGCAGCGATCCAAAGTTTGCCTTTTTTTCAATTTTATTTCACCAGGAATAATCAAGCAAAAAAACGGTCCTACAGCCACCTCGCCGCTTGGTGCTCTCAGTGTAAGGGGAAACAGCAAGCCACAGTGGTCCCACAGCAGTCTCTGACCACAGCAGAGCTTGCCCAAGACTCAAAAAGCTGCATCATAACATGTTTTTAACAGCTCAGCCACAAACACAGAAACGGAAGCAAAGAAATGAGTTATGCTAGAATACAGCTATTTGCAATCAGATTTTCAAGTGCTCTGAAATTGCTCATTATTTACTGTAAGTAGGATGAGTAGGATAATTAAGTAGGATAAGGTGGGAGAAAGGACTTTAGGGTGAAAGATAAGATAGAAGTGCAGTGGTGCTGAAGCACCACCTAGCTAGGCCATAAAAGTACTGCTCCACTTACTCCATTTTTTGTACCTGGTGCTGAATCAACCCCAATATTGCAGATGTCTTAAAAACCTAAAGGCATGCATCTGAGATCTTTTTACATGTCTTCAGAAAGGTCCATGTGATAGTGGCAGCAAAGTACTGTGGTCCTGTAATGTTGGAAGGCCAGGCCTTCGCCATTACTGTGGCACCATGTGCCTTCATCAAATTTCATGGCCACTCTGTCACATGTTTGCATCTTGGCAGGAGTGTAATGCGGCACACATGTGTAGGCAAATGGCATGAAAGTGTGACTTACCATCATAATGTCCTCTTGCTGCTCACGGCTCGCAGGGTGGGTGCTATGTTGGACCTTT
Organism: Gastrophryne carolinensis; assembly: GCA_027917425.1. Taxonomy (NCBI): domain Eukaryota; kingdom Metazoa; phylum Chordata; class Amphibia; order Anura; family Microhylidae; genus Gastrophryne; species Gastrophryne carolinensis. Next base: position 197,257,898 of record CM051237.1, on the reverse strand, counting down.
GGATGTCATCTGCATGACACACCCCAGCGTCGAGGCGTGTGCTTGCGCCCATATGCACATGTAGCCTATAGGATGTTTCCAATACAATTTCCCACTCAATTAGGTATAAAAGAACTCAGCTGAGAGTCAGACTTGTTTGCCACTGCTGACTAAGGAGCTCACTATGCCGCACCATAGTCGCCACCACAGCCCCCAGAGCCAGGAACAAAGGTATGGCTGACAAACCAGCAGCAGCCGGCCCAGGTACCGCAGACCCAGCAACAGTACCCGCCCTTCATCGCGCAGGCACTCCCTTGCTGATACCCCACACTAGCCCCTCTGAGGGGGTCACTCTCAGCAGTTTGAGGCATTAGCAGTGGAGTCATAAAACCAGGGCTCCCGGCACAGCCCACCATGGACCAACCAACCAGTCAGGACACCAGAGCACTATGCGGACCCCAGGACAGACCACAGTGCTGGCCCCACTGTGGCGTCCACAGCTGAACCCCATGCAGAGCCAACGGGGGAGCCAAAGGTATAGCAGCGTTTCCACAACCAGGCCTGCTCTTTCCCTGGCCGGTAGCCTGGAATCCATCCATCATGTGAGCATAGGAGTGGGCATAGTGACCCCCCCCAGCAGACAGCATCAGCCACTCATCCTGAGCGCAAACTAACAAGGGGCAACTTGAGTGGCCGATTTAATAATGCCCGGCTGGAGGTTCTGCTGGATGGTGTTGCCAAAAATTATGATCATCTGGCTGGGTCCCGGTCCCGCTTAACCCCCCAAAGTATTGGGGGAGCAGTTATGGTCGGAGAAAGAGTGGGATGACTTGAAGGTGCACCAGACGGGCTGAGGGGTAAGTGCGGAACATCCAGAGGACTGCTTGTACAGGAAACATTGGACAACTCACTAAAGCCAACCTTTCTTTTGTTTGAATTTAACTTGGTGGGGGACTCACCAAAACTCTACAATTTACCCATGCTGAGGAGCAGGTGTTAGGGATGCTCCGGCATGTGCCCAGCAGTGGTAAGACTTAGCAAATTGTAGCTTGGCACAGGGGGGAGTAGGCCAACCAAACACACCACCCACCAACCTTAGTTCCCACATGCACAGCCAACATTGTGCCTGTGAAAGGTATACGCCAGGCTTATAAGGCTTAAGCCAGGTTATATGCTTGTCTGAAGAGGTGAGTTTTGAGGGCACTTTTAAAGGCTTGGAAAGTGACAGACTGAACAGTGCAGTGCATTCCAGAGAAGTGGGGAGGTGAGGAGGTGACTAAGGAGGAGGATAGGAGAATGTCAGAGGCAGAGCGAAGGTTGCGCCTGGGTTAGTATATAAATAATGCACTCTTCGGTACTTTGTAGACCGCTCTTCAGTAGGATTGTTTAATTACCTTGTTTGATACTTAAAAATGTATACTGAATAATGTTGATTCTCTACATTATTTACCACTAATCTCTGATAAATATCAACAATGTCCTCTGATGCACACCCATACTATTCATAACAATAGTGGTTATACTAATGACTTAATTATTATAGGTTATCCTATATAAAGCATCTTTAGTAGTGAAGAGTTTAAAACCTTTAAAACGGCACAAAATTAATTTTGCCCTCCTGACAGGGCTTCATACCCATGAACCCACTGAGCAGTGTCCCATTTTATAAAAAAATTGCCCTTTCCACCTCTGAGGCCACATCCACTGGCCATTTTTGAGATCTCAAGAATGCCGGCTGACCTGACCAGTGGAGGCCCCTGGGCACAAAATCTGTTAGAGGCCCCAGATACAGTATTTTATTCCTTTAGAATTATAGTCCAGCCAAGTAACTGACTGGTGGCTGTCTGGCACACGCCCACTTACTGGAACATGAGATCAAGTCCCTCGTGCCACCCTTCTGCGGGTACGTGCTGCTTGGGAATTCCTTTGCTTTGCCATTCTGGGTGGGGGGTAGTGTAGTCATCCAGCTGGTCCAGCAGAAAACAGTTCCCTGCATTGAGCTGCCAGTGGCTGTGCTTGGTGGCTTATGTGCAGTTAGCGGCCGCCCACTGACAGCTCTGCACCTACCAATCACTGTAGCGTTGCTGAGGGTGGCTTTGCTGCTCTAGCCTCCCAGTCCTGCCCTGTGGTGGCTTTGGCTGCAAGTTTGCAAAAACAATAAAAGGCTTGCCCAGGTGTGGGGGGGGGCACCCCTGCAACTGATAGCTTTGTTGCTGGCCCAGCAGCCCGTGAGACCAAAGACTAGACCAGACCAAAACCCAGGAGGAGGCCCCCTTTGCTGGGCAAGTGGTGGAGGCCCAGGGGCATGCGCCCCTTATTCCCTCCTCATAATCCAGCCTGGACGTGACCCAGTCTTCTGCCCGCATCTTTTGCTTCCATGTAGTCTGAGAAGCACTCTCTCCCCCAGCCAGGATCAAGCCACAGCTACAGGGAATCCAGGGATGCTGAAGACACCACTGTGTGAGCTGCCAGAGAACCCTGGGGGTTTCACCCAGCAGGGCATCCCAATTTCAGATGCCCCTAAGACAGGCTAGCTAGTCTCTTCCCACTTGAAGATAAATATTTATTTCCACTAAACACTGTGATGGGACAGTTCTACATGTGTGGTACATGTAACTTTCAAATTTTCATTGTGGTACAGTAGATATTTTATTGATATTAAAGGCTCCCAACATTGAGGCTCATCAAAAACTGCATGTATCATTAGGATAACATGCAATATAATAGAGTGGTATAAAATAATGCAAGGTAAACATGAATGCAAACCCAAAGCAAAGAGGAGAGCTTCCTTACCTATGCGGTTTGTTCCATCTCCTTGTAAGTTAACAGGACATGGGCCACATTTGTCCACACAAGTGGAGCTATTATAACATTTATTCTCTGCACATGCATCAAAATCCTTCTCACAGTACAATCCTGTCCATGCTGCAGAGCAGTTACACTGCACAACCTGTAGACACCTACACTAAGGGGGTTATTTAAGAAGGGATAGCACCAGATAGTGCTTCGTAGTGGCAGGCAGCACCTGGTGAACGCTGGGCACTGTATGCAAAACCACATTTAAGAAAGCGCCATGTAGCGTCACATGTATTAATCCAGGCAGCTCAGTGTATAGCGCCGGCGCTCTAGGTTCCAGAGCGCCATGTAGTTCCTGTTGCACTGTAGCGCTCCCCCATACATTTCAATGGGGCTTCATTAGTTGTGTTTAAACAGCGTGTTTGCCTTTTTTTTTTTTTTTTTTTGCTCAAATTATTGTGTGACCTCTCCTGGCTGCAAACAAACACTTTTAGAAACTTTTTTTACTTTTTATATTTTTATGCAAAATTGTCATTACAGGTCTGGCACCAACGTGTTATTGTCACAGTGTTAAAACAATGTCATTCCATGTGTTTTCACTTTGTTACTTATGTATATGTGTTCAAAAACAGACTTTAATCACACAGCACCTGGCACTCTGTGTTACAGCGCCCAGCTTTAGAGCGCCGATGCTCTGTGTGTCTAGTGTTTTGTTAAAAAGTGTTGTTACAGCGCCCAACACACATCTCATTCATTAATGCCCGCCAGGTTACTAGAGCGACCGAGACGCTCTGTTACAGCCCCCAATACCAGCTTACAGCATCTACTAGCGGTCGCTCTGAGCGCTGATATACAGACGCTCATCTGGCAATACCTGACATTAGTAGTGAATCAGCCTCCAGGTCTAGCTAAGAAAGCAATAATACAGCAATATGCAACAAGCATTTATTTATGGATTTTTCTTTTTTAAGTAAAACAGGTTCATTTTGATGAAAACAATAATGCAAGACAACTTACCATAAAATAACCAGTCTCAGACTTGGAAATCAATGGCTGTTATAGTGGCAATAATTGGAGATGAACTAGTGGAATGCCTCACCAGCACTCCATCCGCTGTGAAACCAAAACATGTAAGGCGTAGAAAAAAAATTAAGATATATGCAGAGCTAGTATTTTGTGTCATGTTTTTGCATGTTACCAGACCAGGTACATTTACTGTTTGCAGGAAAAACAGAGCAAAAAGCAATGCACTAACCTGTTATGTTGATGTCAGAAGACTGTGAGAGCAGAGAAAAGATCACTCTGTCATTATTTTCATCTGTTGCTGTATAACAAATTATCACTGGCCGATACAATTTGGTCTTGAGGGTGGAGGTGCCACTTACATTTGGTGGAAAGTTGTCTGTTAATGAATTGATTGTTAGCACCATATTCTATGGTAAAGGCATTTATGAAATTACTAGAGATGAGCGAGTAGTATTCGACCGAGCCGGTATTCGATCGAATACTACGCTGTTCGTCATACTCGATTTCGATCGAGTACAGCGGCGATGGCGCACTCACAATTCGTTTCCCCTCCCACCTTCCCTGGCGCGTTTTTTACACCAATCACCATGCAGGGGGGGTGGGACAGGTCCTGGGAGGACGCTGGCATCGCGAAAACGGCGTCTACACGCATTGGCTGGAAAAACCATGTGACCTCGAATATACAAAACTCAGCACTTCCTCTTCGTCAGCATTAGCAGCTTGAACTTAGTGAGGGACAGACGCTCACAGCAGGGAAAGACAGGCTGTCGCTGGCAGGGCCCCAGAAGCTCGGAATATCGCTTTTACCACCATATATACCAGCTACCAGAAGACAAGAGAGTCATTAAGAGCCCTTATTAGGGCTACTACGCTGAACAGTATATAGCTCATATCCTATGTAGGCAGGCAGGGCCCCAGAAGCTCAGAATATCGCTTTTACCACCATATATACCAGCTACCAGAAGACAAGAGAGTCATTAAGAGCCCTTATTAGTGCTGCTATGTTGAACAGTATATAGCTCATATCCTATGTAGGCAGGCAGGGCCCCAGAAGCTCAGAATATCGCTTTTACCACCATATATACCAGCTACCAGAAGACAAGAGAGTCATTAAGAGCCCTTATTAGGGCTACTACGCTGAACAGTATATAGCTCATATCCTATGTAGGCAGGCAGGGCCCCAGAAGCTCAGAATATCGCTTTTACCACCATATATACCAGCTACCAGAAGACAAGAGAGTCATTAAGAGCCCTTATTAGGGCTACTACGCTGAACAGTATATAGCTCATATTCTATGTAGTCAGGCAGGGCCCCAGAAGCTCAGAATATCGCTTTTACCACCATATATACCAGCTACCAGAAGACAAGAGAGTCATTAAGAGCCCTTATTAGGGCTACTACGCTGAACAGTATATAGCTCATATTCTATGTAGTCAGGCAGGGCCCCAGAAGCTCAGAATATCGCTTTTACCACCATATATACCAGCTACCAGAAGACAAGAGAGTCATTAAGAGCCCTTATTAGGGCTACTACGCTGAACAGTATATAGCTCATATCCTATGTAGTCAGGCAGGGCCCCAGAAGCTCAGAATATCGCTTTTACCACCATATATACCAGCTACCAGAAGACAAGAGAGTCCTTAATCCCTTATTAGTGCTGCTATGTTGAACAGTATATAGCTCATATCCTATGTAGGCAGGCAGGGCCCCAGAAGCTCAGAATATCGCTTTTACCACCATATATACCAGCTACCAGAAGACAAGAGAGTCCTTAATCCCTTATTAGTGCTGCTATGTTGAACAGTATATAGCTCATATCCTATGTAGGCAGGCAGGGCCCCAGAAGCTCAGAATATCGCTTTTACCACCATATATACCAGCTACCAGAAGACAAGAGAGTCATTAAGAGCCCTTATTAGGGCTACTACGCTGAACAGTATATAGCTCATATTCTATGTAGTCAGGCAGGGCCCCAGAAGCTCAGAATATCGCTTTTACCACCATATATACCAGCTACCAGAAGACAAGAGAGTCATTAAGAGCCCTTATTAGGGCTACTACGCTGAACAGTATATAGCTCATATCCTATGTAGGCAGGCAGGGCCCCAGAAGCTCAGAATATCGCTTTTACCACCATATATACCAGCTACCAGAAGACAAGAGAGTCATTAAGAGCCCTTATTAGTGCTGCTATGTTGAACAGTATATAGCTCATATCCTATGTAGGCAGGCAGGGCCCCAGAAGCTCAGAATATCGCTTTTACCACCATATATACCAGCTACCAGAAGACAAGAGAGTCATTAAGAGCCCTTATTAGGGCTACTACGCTGAACAGTATATAGCTCATATCCTATGTAGGCAGGCAGGGCCCCAGAAGCTCAGAATATCGCTTTTACCACCATATATACCAGCTACCAGAAGACAAGAGAGTCATTAAGAGCCCTTATTAGTGCTGCTATGTTGAACAGTATATAGCTCATATCCTATGTAGGCAGGCAGGGCCCCAGAAGCTCAGAATATCGCTTTTACCACCATATATACCAGCTACCAGAAGACAAGAGAGTCATTAAGAGCCCTTATTAGGGCTACTACGCTGAACAGTATATAGCTCATATCCTATGTAGGCAGGCAGGGCCCCAGAAGCTCAGAATATCGCTTTTACCACCATATATACCAGCTACCAGAAGACAAGAGAGTCATTAAGAGCCCTTATTAGGGCTACTACGCTGAACAGTATATAGCTCATATTCTATGTAGTCAGGCAGGGCCCCAGAAGCTCAGAATATCGCTTTTACCACCATATATACCAGCTACCAGAAGACAAGAGAGTCATTAAGAGCCCTTATTAGGGCTACTACGCTGAACAGTATATAGCTCATATCCTATGTAGGCAGGCAGGGCCCCAGAAGCTCAGAATATCGCTTTTACCACCATATATACCAGCTACCAGAAGACAAGAGAGTCATTAAGAGCCCTTATTAGGGCTACTACGCTGAACAGTATATAGCTCATATTCTATGTAGTCAGGCAGGGCCCCAGAAGCTCAGAATATCGCTTTTACCACCATATATACCAGCTACCAGAAGACAAGAGAGTCATTAAGAGCCCTTATTAGGGCTACTACGCTGAACAGTATATAGCTCATATCCTATGTAGGCAGGCAGGGCCCCAGAAGCTCAGAATATCGCTTTTACCACCATATATACCAGCTACCAGAAGACAAGAGAGTCATTAAGAGCCCTTATGAGTGCTGCTATGTTGAACAGTATATAGCTCATATCCTATGTAGGCAGGCAGGGCCCCAGAAGCTCAGAATATCGCTTTTACCACCATATATACCAGCTACCAGAAGACAAGAGAGTCATTAAGAGCCCTTATTAGGGCTACTACGCTGAACAGTATATAGCTCATATCCTATGTAGGCAGGCAGGGCCCCAGAAGCTCAGAATATCGCTTTTACCACCATATATACCAGCTACCAGAAGACAAGAGAGTCATTAAGAGCCCTTATGAGTGCTGCTATGTTGAACAGTATATAGCTCATATCCTATGTAGTCAGGCAGGGCCCCAGAAGCTCAGAATATCGCTTTTACCACCATATATACCAGCTACCAGAAGACAAGAGAGTCATTAAGAGCCCTTATTAGGGCTACTACGCTGAACAGTATATAGCTCATATTCTATGTAGTCAGGCAGGGCCCCAGAAGCTCAGAATATCGCTTTTACCACCATATATACCAGCTACCAGAAGACAAGAGAGTCATTAAGAGCCCTTATTAGGGCTACTATGCTGAACAGTATATAGCTCATTCTAGCTATATACACACTGCACACAACGGCTGCTTTAGTGAGGGGTAGCTGCTGCTGCTGGAATAGGGACAGAAAGACTTCAGTGGTGTATTACCACCTATATACAAAACTATATACACTCTGCTCAAAACGGCTGCTTTAGTGAGGGGTAGCTGCTGATGCTGGAATAGGGACAGAAAGACTTCAGTGGTGTATTAGCACCTATATACAAAACTATATTTTGCACTACTGTTTTGTGTCCTCTGTGCCAACAAAACCTTGTTATATACCCGGTGCGTATAGGCACCATTTCACCTTCTGGCAGTATACGGCTGTATAGCCAGGTGTTTTTCTTAAAAATATTTTTATATTTGGCACTACTGTTTTGTGTCCTCTTTACCAACAAAACCTTGTTATATACCCGGTGCGTATAGGCACCATTTCACCTTCTGGCAGTATACGGCTGTATAGCCAGGTGTTTTTCTTAAAAATATTTTTATATTTGGCACTACTGTTTTGTGTCCTCTTTACCAACAAAACCTTGTTATATACCCGGTGCGTATAGGCACCATTTCACCTTCTGGCAGTATACGGCTGTATAGCCAGGTGTTTTTCTTAAAAATATTTTTATATTTGGCACTACTGTTTTGTGTCCTCTTTACCAACAAAACCTTGTTATATACCCGGTGCGTATAGGCACCATTTCACCTTCTGGCAGTATACGGCTGTATAGCCAGGTGTTTTTCTTAAAAATATTTTTATATTTGGCACTACTGTTTTGTGTCCTCTTTACCAACAAAACCTTGTTATATACCCGGTGCGTATAGGCACCATTTCACCTTCTGGCAGTATACGGCTGAATAGCCAGGTGTTCTTCTTAAAAATATATTTATATTTGGCACTACTGTTTTGTGTCCTCTGTGCCAACAAAACACTGTTTTATACACGGTGCGTATAGGCACCATTTCACCTTCTGGCAGTATACGGCTGTATAGCCAGGTGTTCTTCTTAAAAATATATTTATATTTGGCACTACTGTTTTGTGTCCTCTGTGCCAACAAAACACTGTTTTATACATGGTGCGTATAGGCACCATTTCACCTTCTGGCAGTATACGGCTGTATAGCCAGGTGTTCTTCTTAAAAATATTTTTATATTTGGCATAACGCGTGGCCAAAAAAGTAAAACGTCTGAAATGCGGAGGGCTAGCGCAAAGGGACGTGGACGAGGACGGGGGCGCGGAAATGCTGGTGGGGGCACAAACCGCGTTGAAGCCAGTGGGGATACAATGCGTGCTGGTGAGGGGCAGCCAGCATTACGCTCATCCAGCTTCCCTGCCTTTATGGGACAGTTATGCGGGGGGCGGGGTACACCTCTGTTGAGGCCTGAGCAGCGTGAATAGGTGGTGCAATGGATGGCCGATAACGCTTCCAGTCACTTGTCCACCACCCAGTCATCCACACAGTCTCACTCTGACCCTCATTCCTCCCAACCTGGCCAACAGAGTCAGCCCACCCTTGACCCCTCCCAGGACCTCTTTTCGGGTCCTTTTCCAGATGTGCTGCAAGAATCCCAGGAGCTAGCAGAGGAATTTGTTTGTAGTGATGCCCAAACACTTGAGTATCCGCCATCTGCTAGTGATGTGGACCCGGAACCAGCATCTGCTATCATGAGCGATGATGATGATGAGACACAGTTGCCATCAAGGGAGGCTGTTGGAATGTCCAGTGGGCAGGAGGAGGAGCAGAGAGAGGAAGTGGAAGAGGAGGTGGTGGACGACGAAATGACCGACCCCACTTGGACAGGGGTGATGTCCAGCGGGGAAAGCAGTGGAGATGCGGTCTGCGCATCACCGAATAAGGCAGCAAGAGGCAGAGGACAGTCCAGAGGCAGAGGACAGTCCAGACAGAGAAGGCAGGCCACAGCCAGCAGGGCCGAAGCTCTTCCCGGCAGCAGGCAGTCGCGCGAAGCTCCCCCATCGAGGCCTCGTACTTCTGTGGTGTGGAGATTTTTTAATGTTTGCGCGGATGACAAACTGAGCGCGGTTTGCGCAATCTGCCACTCAAAACTGAGTAGGGGCTCTGAGAAGAGCAATCTGACCACCTCAGGCATGCACCGTCACTTGGAATTCAAGCACTGGGCTGAGTGGGAGAGAGCAAACGCAATACAACCTGCGCCCCGTCTTGCTGCCACTGCCTCTTCCCCTTTGTTGTGTGCTGCCACTGCGGTCCAGACCTCCAGCCAGGACACCTCCACATCTGCCTCTGCCTCGGCTACTTTGGGGCCTTCTCCTTCAGCCCCCCCTTCCCCCGCATCTTCGTCTGCACCTTCCATCTCCTCGTCCCATCAACTGTCCATCTCGCAGGCGTTCAACCGCAGGCGGAAGTACGCCTCCAGTCACCCCCAAGCCCAAGCCTTAACCTGCCTCATCTCCAAACTGCTGGCCCTGGAGATGTTGCCGTTTAGGCTTGTGGAGACGCAGGCCTTCCGCGACCTGATGGCGGTTGCTGCACCTCGCTATTCCGTCCCTAGCCGCCACTATTTTTCCCGGTGTGGCGTCCCCGCCCTGCACCAGCACGTGTCGCGTAACATCAGGCGGGCCCTGAGGTACGCAGTCAGCGCAAAGGTCCACCTGACCACCGACTCGTGGACAAGCGCTTGCGGCCAAGGACGCTACATCTCTTTGACGGCACACTGGGTGAATGTTGTGGAAGCGGGGACGGGGTCGCAAACAGGGACGGCCTACATATCACCCCCGCCCAAGATTGCCAGCACGGGTTCTGATAGACCCCCCTCCTCTTCCTCCTCCTCCTCCTCCTCCTCCTCTGCCTTAACATCGCTCTCAGCCCCTAGCTGGAAGCGTTGCAGCACTGGCGCGGGGAGACGTCAGCAGGCGTTGCTTAAGCTCATCAGCTTGGGCGACAGGAAGCACAGCGCCGCAGAGGTGAGGCACGCCATATTGCAGCAGACAGAGATGTGGCTGTCGCCGCTGCAGCTAGGACCAGGCATGGTCGTGTGCGATAATGGCCGTAACCTGGTGGCGGCTCTGGAGCTTGCAGAACTCAATCACGTACCATGCCTGGCCCACGTTTTTAATTTGGTAGTACAAAAGTTTCTAAAGACTTACCCCAACCTGGCAGAGCTACTGGTCAAAGTGCGGCGCTTGTGCGCTCACTTTCGGAAGTCAACTGTAGCTGCTGCTAGCTTAAAAAAAATCCAGCAACGCCTCCATTTGCCTCAACATCGGCTGTTGTGCGACCTGCCCACTCGCTGGAATTCCACCTATTGCATGTTGGCCAGGGTGTGTGAGCAGCAGAAAGCATTGATGGAGTACCAGATGATGCATCCACGCGTGCCTCCAACTCAGCTCCCTCAGTTTGCCAACCACGAGTGGCCATGGATGGCAGACATATGCGATGTATTGCGTATCTTTGAGGAGTCCACTAAGAAGGTCAGCAGCGAGGACGCTATAGTGAGCGTAACCATCCCGCTCCTATGCGTCCTTAAAGAATCGCTCATCGCAATAAGGGAGAACGCATTGCACACAGAGGAGACGGGGGTAGGAGGAGACGCAACGCAGGTAGACAGTCAGACCACACTTTTGTCTGCTGCTCGGTGGCAGTTGCAGGAGGAGGAGGATGAGGAGGAGGAGGACAACGTGGAGGTGGCTGTGGAAGAGGATGCTGGCGGCGAGGGTAGCAGTCAGGCTGTGTGCGTCCCATTGGTTCAGCGCGGATGGGGCGGAGAGGAGGAGGAAGAGGAGGAAATGGAAAATGATCCTTCTGGTGGGGGCAGTGACGTCATGCCTACTCAGAGTCTGGCACACATGGCTGACTTCATGCTGGGCTGCTTTTCCCGGGACATACGTGTTGTCCGGATATTGGAGAACAAACTATACTGGGTCTTCGCACTCCTGGACCCCCGGTATAAAGATAACTTCTCCTCTTTTATTCCGGTAGAGGAGAGGACGAATCGATTACTGGAATACCAGAGGGAACTCTTGCAGAACATGATGCAGATTTTCCCACCCAGCATCGCTGGCGGCAGAGAGGAGAGTGTCTCCCAGAGTCTGACAACATCGATCAGGCCCACAGCCACCAGGGGAACACTCTCCAAGGTGTGGGACACGTTCATGTCACCCCCTCGTGCAACTTCCATCACTGCGGGGCCCGCTATCAGCAGGAGGGACAAGTATCGGCGGATGTTGCGGGACTACCTGGCAGACCACACCCCTGTCCTCCCCGATCCCTCGGCGACCTACACTTACTGGGTCTCCAAGTTGGACACGTGGCTGGAACTGTCCCTGTACGCCTTGGAGGTGCTTGCCTGCCCTGCCGCCAGCGTGCTATCAGAAAGGGTGTTCAGCGCAGCCGGGGGCATTATAACCGATAAGCGCAGCCGCCTGTCAACCGACAGTGCCGACAGGCTGACGCTAATCAAAATGAACAGCAAGTGGATTGACCCGGACTTTGCTTGTACAACAGTGGAAAGCAGCCAAGAGTGAAGTGCCATCTGTATGAAGTGCCATTTCCTCCTCCTCCTCCTCCTCCTCCTCCTCCTTAACCGCCGTAGAATTGCTGTATTAATAAAAAAAAATTATGGCTCACCTCTTGGGCTTAATACAATCAATTTTTAAGAGGTCTCAGCTCTTGGGCCTCCACACAATTTTTAAAAGGTCTCAGCTCTTGGGCCTCCACACAATTTTTAAAAGGTCTCAGCTCTTGGGCCTCCACACAATTTTTAAAAGGTCTCAGCTCTTGGGCCTCCACACAATTTTTAAAAGGTCTCAGCTCTTGGGCCTCCACACAATTTTTAAAAGGTCTCAGCTCTTGGGCCTCCACACAATTTTTAAAAGGTCTCAGCTCTTGGGCCTCCACACAATTTTTAAAAGGTCTCAGCTCTTGGGCCTCCACAAAATTTTTAAGAGGTCTCAGCTCGTGGGACTCCACACAATTTTTAAGAGGTCTCAGCTCGCGGGACTCCACACAATTTTTAAAAGGTCTCAGCTCTTGGGCCTCCACACAATTTTTAAGAGGTCTCAGCTCTTGGGCCTCCACACAATTTTTAAGAGGTCTCAGCTCTTGGGCCTCCACACAATTTTTAAGAGGTCTCAGCTCTTGGGCCTCCACACAATTTTTAAGAGGTCTCAGCTCTTGGGCCTCCACACAATTTTTAAGAGGTCTCAGCTCTTGGGCCTCCACACAATTTTTAAAAGGTCTCAGCTCTTGGGACTCCACACAATGTTTGAGAGGTCTCAGCTCTTGGGCCTCCACACAATTTTTAAGAGGTCTCAGCTCTTGGGCCTCCACACAATTTTTAAAAGGTCTCAGCTCTTGGGACTCCACACAATGTTTGAGAGGTCTCAGCTCTTGGGCCTCCACACAATTTTTAAGAGGTCTCAGCTCGTGGGACTCCACACAATTTTTAAGAGGTCTCAGCTCTTGGGCCTCCACACAATTTTTAAAAGGTCTCAGCTCTTGGGCCTCCACACAATTTTTAAGAGGTCTCAGCTCTTGGGCCTCCACACAATTTTTAAGAGGTCTCAGCTCTTGGGCCTCCACACAATTTTTAAAAGGTCTCAGCTCTTGGGACTCCACACAATGTTTGAGAGGTCTCAGCTCTTGGGCCTCCACACAATTTTTAAGAGGTCTCAGCTCGTGGGACTCCACACAATGTTTGAGAGGTCTCAGCTCTTGGGCCTCCACACAATTTTTAAAAGGTCTCAGCTCTTGGGCCTCCACACAATTTTTAAAAGGTCTCAGCTCTTGGGACTCCACACAATGTTTGAGAGGTCTCAGCTCTTGGGCCTCCACACAATTTTTAAAAGGTCTCAGCTCTTGGGCCTCCACACAATTTTTAAAAGGTCTCAGCTCTTGGGACTCCATACAATGTTTGAGAGGTCTCAGCTCTTGGGCCTCCACACAATTTTTAAAAGGTCTCAGCTCTTGGGCCTCCACACAATTTTTAAAAGGTCTCAGCTCTTGGGCCTCCACACAATTTTTAAAAGGTCTCAGCTCTTGGGCCTCCACACAATTTTTAAAAGGTCTCAGCTCTTGGGCCTCCACACAATTTTTAAGAGGTCTCAGCTCTAAGCTTCCCTTACTGCTGGGGTGACACACTGTAACAAACCTCCTCCTGTAAGCTTTCCTGACTGCTGGGGTGACACACTGTAACAAACCTCCTCCTGTAAGCTTCCCTGACTGCTGGGGTGACACACTGTAACAAACCTCCTCCTGTAAGCTTCCCTTACTACTGGGGTGACACACTGTAACAAACCTCCTCCTGTAAGCTTCCCTGACTGCAGGGGTGACACACTGTAACAAACCTCCTCCTGTAAGCTTCCCTTACTGCTGGGGTAACACACTGTAACAAACCTCCTCCTGTAAGCTTCCCTGACTGCTGGGGTGACACACTGTAACAAACCTCCTCCTGTAAGCTTCCCTTACTGCTGGGGTGACACACTGTAACAAACCTCCTCCTGTAAGCTTCCCTGACTGCTGGGGTGACACACTGTAACAAACCTCCTCCTGTAAGCTTCCCTTACTGCTGGGGTAACACACTGTAACAAACCTCCTCCTTTAAGCTTCCCTTACTGCTGGGGTGACACAATGACACAAGAGGACATGTCTGACCACATCTCACACACACACACACAATGACAATTAGGGGTGGGGTCTATTTATTTCCCCCCTTGCCTATGCCATCTGTGGTTGTCATTAGGCAACGTGATTTTAAGGGGTGCAGAATTTTGTTCTTCTTTTTTGTACAGTTTGGCTTGGGGTCCATGGCAATGTAGAGGAAAGAAGGTTTCCTTGTCTTGTCTCACTTTACGTAGAAGTAATATTGTGTTTGGAGTGTATTGTTGAGAGGCTGTGATAGTGGCGTAATAGTGCGACTTGGGCGCGTTATATGCACCCAGACATGCTTCCCCTGCTGTCCCAGTTGCATTCCAGCAGTGTTGGCATCATTTTCTGATGTTTCAGGGTGGACTTGGTGACCTCCAAGTGGTCGAATTGAGATTTCCAAGTGTCGAGCATTTTTTTCCCATAGACTATAATGGGATTCGATATTCGGTCGAGTAGTCGAGTAACGCGGTCTATTCGAATCGAAATTCGAAATTTCGAATATTTCACTACTCGCTCATTTCTAGAAATTACCAAATAAAAAACAAGTAAAAATAAGCACATTTATTAATATAAATAATGGGTCCGTTTTCACTTTACCCCTTCAACTCCAAAAAAGCCAGGACAGATAAACTAATCTGGACAGACTGCACAGACTCGGTTGTAACACCCATAAACAGTTAAAACGGAAGAAGGGGATGAGGAGGCCCTCTGCTGGTGTATATCAATGAACATCATGTATCAATATGGTCCAAATGAAGTGACACAAAAAGCAGTTTTTTCAAAAACCTATTAAAAGAGTTTATTATGCAAACAACTTAATAAAGTGCTAGTGCAGAGCAACTGTTATTGACAATGCAAAAAAAGGGAGATATAGTGCAGTGTACAAATAAACTACCATACTAATGCCACAATAATATTCACAAGAGATCTATAAGTGTAAATATGCACAATCAATAAGAATCAGGACCAATAATGCAACATTTAAAAATGCATCACCCGGAGGGAACCTCAAACCCAAAGCACCCACGCGGCCGTGGCTACCAGGCCACTTTCAAAAGGGTTAAGTAATGAATAAGGTGCTTACCCTGCTTAAATGCACTGGAGAAGAACGACCAAACCAATGGGCCCCGCTCCCGCCCCAACTGCCATGAGCTCCACTCACAAGGAGCCAGATCTCAGCCCTGGCCCAGCACGAGGTGACATCACGTGACATCACTGCTGCCGCAGGTGACGCCGCGTACATGACCGCACACCCGAAAGCCAACACTGTGACTGAGATGCCGCTTTCAAACAAGGCCGAAATTTCATTTTTCTCTGTCCTCTGCAATGTCACCTTGCCCACATATGTGGAATTACGGTATCTATAAAAATAAATGATAGATTGATAGTTAAATGATAGTTGTGTGTTCTGTGTTACAAAAACTGTGTGTTATTAAGAGATACATTATTCTCTTGTAAAGCCCAATTAGGTGCTTGATATTTAAAAATGAATGAATATATATATATATATATTTGCTATTCTTCTGTGTTGTCTTGAGTTAGGTGCTCAGATATTGCAATTAGATATTGCAACTTCTTGAAAGTTCGATTTGGGCGATTCGCCGAATTTCCCCAAGAAATTCGGGTTCGCCCGAATCGAACTTTCACGAATCGCTCATCTGAAAAAAAAAATGCCGGCATGGTGGGAGCGGGCAGGCCGGCTACGCTGTCAGCTGTCATCAGAGGGCGCGTCATCAGAGAGCGCCGGCCTCCACGCTCCGACCATGCAGGTAAGTGTTTGCTTTTTAAACAAATGCCGGCATGGTGGGAGCGGGCAGGCTTCCGCCGCCCGCTGACAGTGTAGCCGGCCTGCCCGCTCCCACCATGCCGGCCTTTTTTTTTTTTATTTCAGGGAAAATTTGATCGGCACGAACCAAAAAAAATTCGGGTTCGTGCCGAATCGAATTTTCCCTGAAATTCGGTGCGAATTCCGGTTCGTCCGAACCGGTTCGCTCATCCCTAATTGCAATCAGCCTGCCTGTCACTGATCACTTATATTACCTTAGGAGACCAGGCTGCATGGTGATAAAGGAGAGGTGAAAAAAGGGAGCCTGGTTTGATGCTGATCAGTGGCTAAGTTACACCCTACTCAAAGTAGCTGCAATAAAGTCAGGAGGGCTCATGAGGAAAAAGGAGAAATATGTCACAAATTTGGCACCACATTGTCTGCATAGAGCTCAGTTCAAAGAATGATAAGGGTTCAGTTCAGTAGATTATATTGTGGAGCTATCTATGTTCTTCTCTTTCCTTTTCTCCCTTCCCCTATTTTCTGCCTTGATCTCTCTCTCTCCCACACTTTATTCTATCTTTCTCAACTTTCCTCCCACCCTCCTTCCCTTTCCCCTTCTCTCTCTCATTTGACTCCGTATTAATTCCCCCCACCCACTGCTCCCTTACTCCTTCCACCCTCCTTCCTTCATTCCTTACTCACCTTTTCTTCCTTCCTTACATTCTTCCCTTCCTGCCATTCTTTACTTCTCTTTCTCCCTTCCTACTGTTTAATTCTTCCTTTTATTCTGCCACTTCAGCTTTATCATCCCCTCTACTTGCTTTTCTTTTCTTTTTCTTTTCTCCTACATTTCTTCAGTCCTCACTGCCCTCTCTCCTCCCGTTCCTTCCCTCCCTGTCTCTCTTTCCTCCTTCCTTCTCTCCTCTTTGCTCCCTCCTCTCCTTACTTCCTTTCTCTTTTCTCTCTTTTTTTCTTTTTGTTTCTCATTCCCTCTCTCTGATCCTTCATTGTTGTATTCCTTCCTTATTCCCTCCCTTTCTTTCTTTTCTTTTTTCTTTCACTCTCGATCACATCATTCTATATCTCATATACCGTATTTTTCGCCCTATAAGACGCACCTGCCCATAAGACGCACCTGGGATTTGGGGGAAGAAAATAAGAAAAAAAAATTTTCAATCAAAAACGCACCATTACAGACAGTGTCATTCCCCTATCCAATTCCCATAGGCCGTGTGGGATGCCCCCATTCCATAGACAGTGTAGCATGCCCCCATCCCATTCTCCATATATCCAGTGTGGCATCCCCCCCTTCCATTCCCCATATACCCATTGGCTGTGTGGCATCCCCCTCTCCCCCCATTAGTATAGGCTGTGTGGCATCCCTCTCCCCACATTCCCATAGGCTGTGTGGCATCCACCTCTCCCCCCATTCCCATTGGCTGTGTGGGTTTCCCCCTCCCCCCATTAGAATAGGCTGTGTGGCATCCCTCTCTCCCCATTCCCATAGGCAGTGTGGCATCCCCCTCCCCCCATTAGCATGGGCTGTGTGGCATCCCCCTCTCCCCATTAGCATGGGCTGTGTGGCATCCCCCTCTCCCCATTCCCATAGGCTGTGTGGCATCCCCATCCCCCCATTCCCATAGCCTGTGTGGCATCCCCATCCCCCCATTCCCAAAGGCTGTGTGGCATCCCCATCCCCCCATTCCCATAGGCTGTGTGGCATACCCCTCCCCCCATTCCCAAAGGCTGTGTGGCATCCCCCTCCCCCCATTCCCAAAGGCTGTGTGGCATCCCCCTCCCCCCATTCCCATAGGCTGTGTGGCATCCCCCTCCCCCCATTCCCATAGGCTGTGTGGCATCCCCCTCCCCCCATTCCCATAGGCTGTGTGGCATCCCCCTCCCCCCATTCCCATAGGCTGTGTGGCATCCCCCTCCCCCCATTCCCATAGGCTGTGTGGCATACCCCTCCCCCCATTCCCATAGGCTGTGTGGCATCCCCATCCCCCCAATCCCCTTAGGCTGTGTGGCATCCCCATCCCCCCATTCCCCTTAGGCTGTGTGGCATCCCCATCCCCCCATTCCCAAATGCTGTGTGGCATCCCCATCCCCCCAATCCCCTTAGGCTGTGTGGCATCCCCATCCCCCCATTCCCAAATGCTGTGTGGCATCCCCATCCCCCCAATCCCCTTAGGCTGTGTGGCATCCCCATCCCCCCATTCCCAAATGCTGTGTGGCATCCCCCTCCCCCCATTCCCATAGGCTGTGTGGCATCCCCATCCCCCCAATCCCCTTAGGCTGTGTGGCATCCCCCTCCCCCCATTCCCATAGGCTGTGTGGCATCCCCATCCCCCCAATCCCCTTAGGCTGTGTGGCATCCCCATCCCCCCCATTCCCAAATGCTGTGTGGCATCCCCATCCCCCCAATCCCCTTAGGCTGTGTGGCATCCCCATCCCCCCATTCCCATAGGCTGTGTGGCATCCCCATCCCCCCAATCCCCTTAGGCTGTGTGGCATCCCCATCCCCCCCATTCCCAAATGCTGTGTGGCATCCCCATCCTCCCAATCCCCTTAGGCTGTGTGGCATCCCCATCCCCCCATTCCCACCCCCCTCCCCCCGTTAGTATAGGCAGGCGCCATAGTAATAAAAAAAAAAAAAGTTAAACTCACCTGTCCGCTGACACCACTGCGCTGAGCGGCCGGCTCCGTGAATGGGGTGGGCGTGGCCTGCGCCGCAGCGTCGACGCAGGCCACGCCCACCCCATTCACGAGCTGGCTCTGTCCCGGCCCCGCCGCTGCGATCGCTGTCTTTTCAGGCAGCGATGACAGCGGCGGGGCCAGAGACAGAGCCCCTGCCGCTCCTCCATCTGCTCCCCCACATGCGATCACGAAGGTCCGGGCAGCGGGTGGGCGTGGCCTGCGCCGGTGCAGGCCACGCCCACCCGCTGCCCGGACCTTCGTGCTCGCGTGTGGAGGAGCAGATGGAGGAGCGGCAGGGGCTCTGTCTCTGGCCCCGCCGCTGTCATCGCTGCCTGAAAAGACAGCGATCGCAGCGGCGGGGCCGGGACAGAGCCCCCGCCGCTCCTCTGGCCTCTCGCAGTGTGCCAGACAACGCGGGAGCGCCGGGGACGGGTGAGTTTTTTTTTTTTTTTTAATTTTTTTTTAATTTTTTTTTTATTTTTTTTTACATTCGCCCGATAAGGCGCACTGACATTTTTCCCCCACTTTTGGGGAAAAATAAGTGCGTCTTATAGGGCGAAAAATACGGTATATCTTTCTTTATTCCTCTCTTCTAGCTTTTTCTTTCTTTCTTCATTACATTCACCCCTTCTGTTTTCCCTCTCTACCTTGCTTCACTCACTTCCTTCTTTTTATTTTGCCTTCTCTTGTTCTCACTTTATTTTTCCTCTTCTTTTTTCTTTCTCCTCACTTTTTCCTTTCATTATCATTTTCTTCTTCTTTCTCTTTTTTTCTCCCTTTTGCCACACTATCCCTCTATTTTCTCTTTCTCCCTTTTTGTCCATTTCTGCCTTCTTCCTCTTCCTCTTCCTCTTCTCTTTCCTTTTTTTTTCAGTCAATGCTGCATGTGCGGGCCATGGTTGAGCTCTGCTATACCAGACAGGCATTTGTGAATGGCCAGAATGCCCCCAGCTCGAGGCTGTTGGCCATGTGCCTTTGGATCGAAGGTCACAGAAGTTTTGCAGATGAACTGTGGTGGGTGTTTTACATAGTGTGGCATCCAAAATTGGGATGCCCTGTGCTCCACTTTAATATGCAAGGTGAGTATACCGGTGATCCCAGGGGGCTTAACACAGTGGGGCATGTGAAGTGACACAAGAGGCCCACTGAGACTCTGTCGTCCAGGGGCCCATGAAACCCTGGAGCTGGCCCTGCATGCAGCCACTCACCACCACTGCCCAGGTCACTACAACCTGTGCTGCTAAAGATCCACCAGAGCCTTCAGTATTCTCCATTGCACTACTTTTCTGTGTCTCCCTGCTGTAATCCTTATTAAGGGGCTGATTCATTACTAACGCCAGGTATCGGCAGATGAGTGTCTGTATAGCGATGCTTAGTGCTAGTAGACGCTGTAAGTGGGTATCAGGCGCTGTAACAGAGCGCCTCAGTCGCTGTAGTAACCTGGCCCGCACTGATGAATATGATGTGTGTTGGGCTCTCTAACACCAGTACAGTGCTGCAGGGAGCGAAAGTTAGCGCCAGCTCAGTGAGACTGACTCTTGGCGCTCCACACCATACACATCAAAAAAGGACACACACAGCATGGGCGCTCTAAATCTGGTCGCTGCAGCATAGGGCGCCAGACGCTGTGTGATTAAAGTCTGTTTTTGAACACATATCCACCAGTAACAAAGTGAAAACACATGGAATGACATTGTTTTAACACTGTGACATTAACACTTTAGTGCCAGACCTGTAATGACAATTCTGCATAAAAATATAAAAAGTCAAAAAAGTTTCTAAAATTGTTTGTTTGCAGCCAGGAGAGGTCACACAATGATTTGAGCAAAAAAAAAAAAAAACAAAAAAAAAAATTGTCAAACACGTTTAAACACAAGCAAATGAATGCCATTGAAATGTATGGGGGAGTGACAGTGAGCGAAAGGTGTCAGGCGCTGTAACCTAGCGTTACAGACAGAGAGACTTTAATCACACAGCGTCTGTACTATACTAGAGCGCCCAGCTTTAGAGCGCCAAAGCTGTGTGTGCATAGTTTTTTCTTAAATATGGTGTGGAGCGCCAAGTGCCGGCCGCACTGAGCTGGCGCTACCTATTGGTTGCTGCAGCATTGTCCTGTTGTTAGATGTTGTATAGCTTTGGGCGCTTTGACCTTAGGACACTAGTGTTCTCCATTGGCTCTGCAGTGAATAAGGGACAGCGCTTCTACAGCGCCCACCACACATCAAATTCATCAATGGTGGCCAAGATACTACAGGGGACGCTACGCTAGGTTACAGCGCCTGACACCCGCTTACAGTGTCTACTAGCGGTCGCACTAAGCGTCGCTACGTAGACGTTCACATGGCGATACAAGCCCTAGTAATGAATCAGCCTCTGTATCATTTTTATTTCTAACATTGGCCAGGGTAAACTACCCCAGACCAGTAAATGTATACTTTACACCATACAAAATGATGATTGATTAGACAAAATAATACAAAACAAAAATAAATGAACAATATTAACAGTGTGGACAACAAACAATATTCGATTTGTGTTAACTATTATATTATTTTAATAAATTAATGTAGGGTTTAAACCTGTACTTTTTCCTGCCTTTGATCCAATTGATGAAGTCTGACCTCATCACCTGTTTGATCACAACAGACAGGAAGTAAGACTTACAAGCAATGGGAGTCATGTGGACCAAAACATAGCAACTAGCACAAAACCTGAGTTTTGTGCCAGAGATCTGGTCCTTTTGACCCTATGGCTTTATAGGGAAATTACCTCTTTGCCTGATCATTGCAAATAGGAAATGAGGCTAAGGCCCTTATTTAACAAGGGATAGCGCCAGGTAGCGAACGGTGAGCGGCTGGTAATGACGCTCACCGCCACGAGAACGCCGGCTCCCCTCCGCAATCACACATTTATCAAGCCGATCCTGCTTAGCGACTGACAGAGCGCCAGATAGCGAATCATTCATCATTATTCCAGCCTCACCCCACAGCACCAGCGAGCGACCTTGAACAGCGACAGGTATGACCTCTCGCTACCTGGCGCTCTCCAATGCATTTCAATGGAGCAATCTTTAAATATTCATAATTAATTGCTATTAATTTTTTTTTTTTTTTTTTTTAAATGTCAAAAACTTTGAAAAGCATGTTTTTATTTTTTTCAAAAAATATGGTTGTTTGGGGGTTAAAAAACTACTTTTAACCCATCGCCGCCAGCGCTCTGGGGTTTAAACAAGCATTTCACAGCGCGAGAATTTTTGGAGCGTGATTTGTTAATGAATATGGTGGAAGCCGTTCGCTATGGCCGTTCACTGTCATGCGCTCCCATACAGCGCGGAACCTGTCAAACAGCAACTCCTAACCCCGTATTCAACATTATCGCACACCGACTGAGTCGCTGTCAACAGCCGAACAACGGCCAAGCACAGCGAATACTAGCGGGTGCTGTGAAAATAACGCTACTGTCGCTCATCTGTCGCTACCTGGCGCTATTAATGAATTGGCCTCTAAGTCTCAAAAAAGGTGTTATTTCATGTCTAAATCATGGGTGAAGTAAACAATCACTTGTTTTACAAAATTGTTACATAAGAACAGAAATACCTGAAATAACCCATTTTTGGTGAGTAGTTGGAAGTGAGAAATATTTCCAATTCATCCCGTCATCAGCAAAAACCATGAAGATCAAGCATCAGGATCAAGCAAGAAGATGTAGAACTAACTCTTCCAGTCATCAGGGGGCAATTCACTGTCATGCGCCTATGCCAAGCCATTTTTTGGAGTGCCAAAGTCACGCTTTCTCATTATTTATGGTCATCAAAATTTGAAGCACACTGTTTAAGGTGGAAAGTAGCACACATGCGCGCCAATGTGGAAACTTGCACCTGAAATTCTCCACAAGCGCAAATTTGGCACCCAAACTGGCCCAGGGACTGATATATGGGGTGTTTAGAGGGCAGAAAGGCAAGGGGAAAAAAGCTGGAGTAAACTGCCAACTTCACCGACTAACAGACTTATTTCATTCCTAAAAACACATGTCAGCAGCATCTGGCATGTTTTTTTAGCAATGAGAGTGTCAGCTGCAAGTTTATTTTAGTATTTTAGAAAAATGGTTAAAAGTTGTCAAAGTTGACAAATCTCAAAATGTTTCATGATAAAAACACCAAAAAGGTGTACATCGGGCCCCAAAAATGAAGAGTAATTAAAAAAATATATATTAGTAGCATAATTATTAAGCACAAATCTGTAAAACAGAGCACGGAGGAATGGGTTAAAGAGAACTTCAGGGACTGAACATTTGGAAAAACAACACTGGAGGTGACCTGGAATCAGGATATTCCCAATAAAACACAACACCTAAAAAAAAGGAGAAAAAAGCACCTATAAATAAACAACAACTAAATATTTCTACCCTTTCTTCAGTGTTTCTCATTTGTGATTTTGTCTCTCCAGCTTCTGTGTTTTAGGTGAATCTCTATTCTCCATTTCAGAGTGTATTCCCTGTCACCAGAGTCAACTGATAGGGAATACACTCTGGGCATCAGGGGCCAGTTAGGGCCTTTGACCAATTACCAATACAATACTTTATTAAAAAAAGAATAAGGCTAAATTAATTTATTAACCCATTCATTTGTGATTTATGTTAATAAATGGACAGTGCGAGACAGCAGTATTTATACACTATATATTTGTACACAGAAATGCTACATCTCCTGAACCTGGTCACGTTCATTACGCAAAATACTAAAGGCCTGATTTACCATATTTGCTACACTGTGCTGTTTTTAATGGCACAAGGCTCACCATACAGGCTGATTAATAGCACCAGGTATCGGCAGATGAGCGTCTGTATAGCGGCGCTAAGAGTGACCGCTAGTGGTTGCTCTGATTGGCCGTGAGTTGTTATTACAGAGAGCCTCAGTCGCTGTAGTAACATGGCCGGCATTGATGAATTTGATGTATGTCGGTCGCTCTACCACCAGTACAGTGCTATATGGGAGCGACTGCTAAGTGTGACCGATTCACACCATATTCAGCGCCGGCAGTCAAATTTGGGTCGCTGTAGCCCAGAGCACCAGATGCTGTGTGATTAAAGTCTGTTTTTGAGCACATATCCACCAGTAACAAAGCGAAAACACATGGAATGACATTGTTGTAACATTGTGACATGAACATTTTAATGCCAGACCTGTAATGACAATTCTGCATAAAAATATTGAAAATCCAAAAAGTTTTCAAAAATGGCTCTTTCTAGGCCCGGAGAGGTGACAAAATTATTTTAGAAATTAAAAGAAAAAAATTAAAAGATAACCCTGTTTAAAGAGAAGAGAAGGAACGTCTACTGAAATGTATGGGAAAGCTACAGGTAGCGACAGGTAATACCAGGCGACCCACCAACATTTCTACTCAAAATATAGAGTTTGTTATATACTCGCCGTATAAGACTACTCCCTCTTCCACAATAAAACGTTACAATGCAGCCGCATCCTTGCTCGCCTTTAGTTTGGGATGTGCCCACACTGGCTATTCAGAATGTGTCCCAGCTAAAGGCATAGTTGGGATGCAGCTGCAGTATAATGTGGTTTGGGCTCTGGGAAAAGGGCCAGATGGGGGGTTTCACACAGTGGAGGATCACAATTTGGGATACCCCTGGAGTTTGGAGCAAAACCCAGTGGGGCCTCCCAAATTTGGAAGCCCCACTGTGTGAAATACCCCCGACTGGCCTTTTTCCCAGAGCGCACATCAGATTACACTGCAGCTGCATCCCTGCTCGCCTTTAGCTGGGGACATGCCTGTGCTGGCTATTCAGAATGCGTCCCATCTAAAGGTATAGTAGGGATGCAGCTGCAGGGTAATGTGGTGTTGGCTCTGGGAATAGGGCCAATAGGGAGGGTTTTACAGTGGGGCATCCCGAATTGGAATGCCCCAGTGGGTTTGTTCCCTACTCCAGGGGCATGCCAAATTGGGTTTCCTCTACTGTGTGAAACCCCCCAAGTGGCCCTTTTCCCAGAGCCCAAACCACATTACACTGCAGCTGCATCCCTACTATTCCTTTAGATTGGACGCATTCTGAATAGCCAGCACAGGCCCCAACTAAAGGCGAGCAGGAATGTGGCCGCAGTGTAATGTGGTGTGGAGTCTGGGAAAAAGGCCAAATGGGGGATTCAGACAGGGGGGCATTCCATTTTGCTGCCCCTGATGCAGTGAACAAAACCCAGTGGGGCATCCAAAGTTGGGGTGCCCCCTGTGTAAACTCCCCCAAGTTGGGGGTGCCCCCTGTGTAAACTCCCCCAAGTTGGGATGCCCCCTGTGTAAACTCCCCCAATTTGGGGTGCCCCCTGTGTAAACTCCCCCAAGTTGGGGTGCCCCTGTGTAAACTCCCCCAAGTTGGGATGCCCCCTGTGTAAACTCCCCCAATTTGGGGTGCCCCCTGTGTAAACTCCCCCAAGTTGAGGTGCCCCTGTGTAAACTCCCCCAAGTTGGGATGCCCCCTGTGTAAACTCCCCCAATTTGGGGTGCCCCCTGTGTAAACTCCCCCAATTTGGGGTGCCCCCTGTGTAAACTCCCCCAAGTTGGGGTGCCCCCTGTGTAAACTCCCCCAAGTTGGGATGCCCCCTGTGTAAACTCCCCCAAGTTGGGGTGCCCCCTGTGTAAATTCCCCCAAGTTGGGATGCCCCCTGTGTAAACTCCCCCAATTTGGGGTGCCCCCTGTGTAAACTCCCCCAAGTTGGGATGCCCCCTGTGTAAACTCCCCCAATTTGGGGTGCCCCCTGTGTAAATTCCCCCAAGTTGGGATGCCCCCTGTGTAAACTCCCCCAATTTGGGGTGCCCCCTGTGTAAACTCCCCCAATTTGGGGTGCCCCCTGTGTAAACTTCCCCAATGACCCCGTTTCCCAGAGTCCACACCACATTACACTGCGGCCACATCCCTGCTCGCCTATAGCTGGGGACATGCCTGGGTTGTTTAGAATGTGTCCCATCTAATAGCATAGTGTGTAATGTGTGGGGTCTGGGAAAGGGGCCAGTTGGGGGTTTTACACTGGGGGATGCCCCATAGAAACTTTTTTTTTTAATAAATCTTAAATAAATCACACCTCAGATAAGATGCTGAAGAGTTCCCTTCAAAGTGGAGAGCAGCAAGGGCGATGTCAGGAGCGCGTGCCAGGAGCCAGCCCCCTGCCTGCCCACACAGTGCCTGAGAGCAGGAAAGCTGATCTGCTCGGCGCTCACCCTGCTGGCCTGCTCAGTCTCTCCCTGCTCTGATCAACTAGTGCTGCCTGAGCAAGAGCATCGCTCTGCAGGAGGAGGAGGAGGACGATCGTGCTGCCCAGCTTGGTGAAGGTAAGTACATTTATATGTATGTGACCAGGTGCACCCGGCGTATAAGACGACCCCCCACTTGGAGGCATGTTTTACAGGGGGAAAAAGTCGTCTTCTACGCCGGCAAATACGGTACATAACCGCCAGCATTGTTGTAGCATGTTCCATAAAGACCATACGGGCTGGTTAAACATTCATTAATATTTGCTATAAACGTAAGATTGTAAAAGACAACAGTAACTATCAGTGCAACAAGGTGGAAGTAAAATAATATGATATATATATATATATATATATATATATATATATATATATATATATTTGCTTTTATTGTGTAGAAGACAATTAAGGTAAAGGGTTTCATTTATTAAAGGTCCTTAAAACTTGCATGAGGTTTTTTTGTTACAAAATAGATGCAAAGAAATCACTAGCTTCCATCCCGATCCCTCCTAGAAAGAGCTTTACATTAAACAAAGCCTGCCAACCAGTCTGACTTTTTGAAATAGCAGCACATACATTGCAGGTTCTAGTGAATATTTAAGATTTCTAGTTGTTTTTTAGGACCAATTGCTAATCTCATCTGTAGAAATGCCCTAATCAGACAAGATTATTATTAGAGATGAGCGAACTTTTGAAAAATTCGATTCGACTGATTCGCCGAATTTTCCGACAAAAATCGTTTCGACCCGAATAAATTCGCGACGAATCGCTATTAAAAACGGCTATTTCTGAGCCTCCTACAGCCTCAATAGGGTTGTAAACCATTCAGCCTTGCTGTAACACGCACAGGATGCGTGCTGGGTTTGTTAAATAATACTTTGAAGAAATATCACATGCAGATCAGAGGCATCGCTAATAGAATCGCAGAGCGGCACAATTGCAGAGAGTTGAAGTGGCATCACTATGAGGGGCAGAAGGAGCCCAAATATACACTGGAGTTGGCCTCAGGAGCCCAAAAATTGGATGAATCACACCCTGGAGTTGGCAGAAGTTGGCAGCAGCAGCAGGAGCCCAAATATACACTGGAGTTGGCTTCAGGAGCCCAAAAATTGGATGAATCACACCCTGGAGTTGGCAGAAGTTGGCAGCAGCAGGAGCAGGAGCCCAAATATACACTGGAGTTGGCCTCAGGAGCCCAAAAATTGGATGAATCACACCCTGGAGTTGGCAGAAGTTGGCAGCAGCAGCAGCAGGAGCCCAAATATACACTGGAGTTGGCCTCAGGAGCCCAAAAATTGGATGAATCACACCCTGGAGTTGGCAGAAGTTGGCAGCAGCAGCAGCAGCAGGAGCCCAAATATACACTGGAGTTGGCTTCAGGAGCCCAAAAATTGGATGAATCACACCCTGGAGTTGGCAGGAGTTGACAGTAGCAGCAGCAGGAGCCCAAATATACACTGGAGTTGGCTTCAGGAGCCCAAAAATTGGATGAATCACACCCTGGAGTTGGCAGAAGTTGGCAGTAGTAGCAGCAGGAGCCCAAATATACACTGGAGTTGGCTTCAGGAGCCCAAAAATTGGATGAATCACACCCTGGAGTTGGCAGAAGTTGGCAGTAGCAGCAGCAGGAGCCCAAATATACACTGGAGTTGGCTTCAGGAGCCCAAAAATTGGATGAATCACACCCTGGAGTTGGCAGGAGTTGACAGTAGCAGCAGCAGGAGCCCAAATATACACTGGAGTTGGCTTCAGGAGCCCAAAAATTGGATGAATCACACCCTGGAGTTGGCAGGAGTTGACAGTAGCAGCAGCAGGAGCCCAAATATACACTGGAGTTGGCCTCAGGAGCCCAAAAATTGGATGAATCACACCCTGGAGTTGGCAGGAGTTGACAGTAGCAGCAGCAGGAGCCCAAATATACACTGGAGTTGGCTTCAGGAGCCCAAAAATTGGATGAATCACACCCTGGAGTTGGCAGAAGTTGGCAGCAGCAGCAGCAGCAGGAGCCCAAATATACACTGGAGTTGGCTTCAGGAGCCCAAAAATTGGATGAATCACACCCTGGAGTTGGCATAAGTTGGCAGCAGCAGCAGCAGCAGGAGCCCAAATATACACTGGAGTTGGCTTCAGGAGCCCAAAAATTGGATGAATCACACCCTGGAGTTGGCAGGAGTTGACAGTAGCAGCAGCAGGAGCCCAAATATACACTGGAGTTGGCTTCAGGAGCCCAAAAATTGGATGAATCACACCCTGGAGTTGGCAGGAGTTGACAGTAGCAGCAGCAGGAGCCCAAATATACACTGGAGTTGGCTTCAGGAGCCCAAAAATTGGATGAATCACACCCTGGAGTTGGCAGAAGTTGGCAGTAGTAGCGGCAGGAGCCCAAATATACACTGGAGTTGGCTTCAGGAGCCCAAAAATTGGATGAATCACACCCTGGAGTTGGCAGAAGTTGGCAGTAGCAGCAGCAGGAGCCCAAATATACACTGGAGTTGGCTTCAGGAGCCCAAAAATTGGATGAATCACACCCTGGAGTTGGCAGGAGTTGACAGTAGCAGCAGCAGGAGCCCAAATATACACTGGAGTTGGCTTCAGGAGCCCAAAAATTGGATGAATCACACCCTGGAGTTGGCAGGAGTTGACAGTAGCAGCAGCAGGAGCCCAAATATACACTGGAGTTGGCCTCAGGAGCCCAAAAATTGGATGAATCACACCCTGGAGTTGGCAGGAGTTGACAGTAGCAGCAGCAGGAGCCCAAATATACACTGGAGTTGGCTTCAGGAGCCCAAAAATTGGATGAATCACACCCTGGAGTTGGCAGAAGTTGGCAGCAGCAGCAGCAGCAGGAGCCCAAATATACACTGGAGTTGGCTTCAGGAGCCCAAAAATTGGATGAATCACACCCTGGAGTTGGCAGAAGTTGGCAGTAGCAGCAGCAGGAGCCCAAATATACACTGGAGTTGGCTTCAGGAGCCCAAAAATTGGATGAATCACACCCTGGAGTTGGCAGAAGTTGGCAGTAGCAGCAGCAGGAGCCCAAATATACACTGGAGTTGGCTTCAGGAGCCCAAAAATTGGATGAATCACACCCTGGAGTTGGCAGGAGTTGACAGTAGCAGCAGCAGGAGCCCAAATATACACTGGAGTTGGCTTCAGGAGCCCAAAAATTGGATGAATCACACCCTGGAGTTGGCAGAAGTTGGCAGTAGTAGCAGCAGGAGCCCAAATATACACTGGAGTTGGCTTCAGGAGCCCAAAAATTGGATGAATCACACCCTGGAGTTGGCAGAAGTTGGCAGTAGCAGCAGCAGGAGCCCAAATATACACTGGAGTTGGCTTCAGGAGCCCAAAAATTGGATGAATCACACCCTGGAGTTGGCAGGAGTTGACAGTAGCAGCAGCAGGAGCCCAAATATACACTGGAGTTGGCTTCAGGAGCCCAAAAATTGGATGAATCACACCCTGGAGTTGGCAGGAGTTGACAGTAGCAGCAGCAGGAGCCCAAATATACACTGGAGTTGGCCTCAGGAGCCCAAAAATTGGATGAATCACACCCTGGAGTTGGCAGGAGTTGACAGTAGCAGCAGCAGGAGCCCAAATATACACTGGAGTTGGCTTCAGGAGCCCAAAAATTGGATGAATCACACCCTGGAGTTGGCAGAAGTTGGCAGCAGCAGCAGGAGCCCAAATATACACTGGAGTTGGCTTCAGGAGCCCAAAAATTGGATGAATCACACCCTGGAGTTGGCAGAAGTTGGCAGTAGCAGCAGCAGGAGCCCAAATATACACTGGAGTTGGCTTCAGGAGCCCAAAAATTGGATGAATCACACCCTGGAGTTGGCAGAAGTTGGCAGTAGCAGCAGCAGGAGCCCAAATATACACTGGAGTTGGCTTCAGGAGCCCAAAAATTGGATGAATCACACCCTGGAGTTGGCAGGAGTTGACAGTAGCAGCAGCAGGAGCCCAAATATACACTGGAGTTGGCCTCAGGAGCCCAAAAATTGGATGAATCACACCCTGGAGTTGGCAGGAGTTGACAGTAGTAGCAGCAGGAGCCCAAATATACACTGGAGTTGGCTTCAGGAGCCCAAAAATTGGATGAATCACACCCTGGAGTTGGCAGGAGTTGACAGTAGCAGCAGCAGGAGCCCAAATATACACTGGAGTTGGCTTCAGGAGCCCAAAAATTGGATGAATCACACCCTGGAGTTGGCAGAAGTTGGCAGTAGTAGCAGCAGGAGCCCAAATATACACTGGAGTTGGCTTCAGGAGCCCAAAAATTGGATGAATCACACCCTGGAGTTGGCAGAAGTTGGCAGTAGCAGCAGCAGGAGCCCAAATATACACTGGAGTTGGCTTCAGGAGCCCAAAAATTGGATGAATCACACCCTGGAGTTGGCAGGAGTTGACAGTAGCAGCAGCAGGAGCCCAAATATACACTGGAGTTGGCTTCAGGAGCCCAAAAATTGGATGAATCACACCCTGGAGTTGGCAGGAGTTGACAGTAGCAGCAGCAGGAGCCCAAATATACACTGGAGTTGGCCTCAGGAGCCCAAAAATTGGATGAATCACACCCTGGAGTTGGCAGGAGTTGACAGTAGCAGCAGCAGGAGCCCAAATATACACTGGAGTTGGCTTCAGGAGCCCAAAAATTGGATGAATCACACCCTGGAGTTGGCAGAAGTTGGCAGCAGCAGCAGCAGCAGGAGCCCAAATATACACTGGAGTTGGCTTCAGGAGCCCAAAAATTGGATGAATCACACCCTGGAGTTGGCAGAAGTTGGCAGTAGCAGCAGCAGGAGCCCAAATATACACTGGAGTTGGCTTCAGGAGCCCAAAAATTGGATGAATCACACCCTGGAGTTGGCAGAAGTTGGCAGTAGCAGCAGCAGGAGCCCAAATATACACTGGAGTTGGCTTCAGGAGCCCAAAAATTGGATGAATCACACCCTGGAGTTGGCAGGAGTTGACAGTAGCAGCAGCAGGAGCCCAAATATACACTGGAGTTGGCTTCAGGAGCCCAAAAATTGGATGAATCACACCCTGGAGTTGGCAGAAGTTGGCAGTAGTAGCAGCAGGAGCCCAAATATACACTGGAGTTGGCTTCAGGAGCCCAAAAATTGGATGAATCACACCCTGGAGTTGGCAGAAGTTGGCAGTAGCAGCAGCAGGAGCCCAAATATACACTGGAGTTGGCTTCAGGAGCCCAAAAATTGGATGAATCACACCCTGGAGTTGGCAGGAGTTGACAGTAGCAGCAGCAGGAGCCCAAATATACACTGGAGTTGGCTTCAGGAGCCCAAAAATTGGATGAATCACACCCTGGAGTTGGCAGGAGTTGACAGTAGCAGCAGCAGGAGCCCAAATATACACTGGAGTTGGCCTCAGGAGCCCAAAAATTGGATGAATCACACCCTGGAGTTGGCAGGAGTTGACAGTAGCAGCAGCAGGAGCCCAAATATACACTGGAGTTGGCTTCAGGAGCCCAAAAATTGGATGAATCACACCCTGGAGTTGGCAGAAGTTGGCAGCAGCAGCAGCAGCAGGAGCCCAAATATACACTGGAGTTGGCTTCAGGAGCCCAAAAATTGGATGAATCACACCCTGGAGTTGGCAGAAGTTGGCAGTAGCAGCAGCAGGAGCCCAAATATACACTGGAGTTGGCTTCAGGAGCCCAAAAATTGGATGAATCACACCCTGGAGTTGGCAGAAGTTGGCAGTAGCAGCAGCAGGAGCCCAAATATACACTGGAGTTGGCTTCAGGAGCCCAAAAATTGGATGAATCACACCCTGGAGTTGGCAGGAGTTGACAGTAGCAGCAGCAGGAGCCCAAATATACACTGGAGTTGGCCTCAGGAGCCCAAAAATTGGATGAATCACACCCTGGAGTTGGCAGGAGTTGACAGTAGTAGCAGCAGGAGCCCAAATATACACTGGAGTTGGCTTCAGGAGCCCAAAAATTGGATGAATCACACCCTGGAGTTGGCAGAAGTTGGCAGTAGCAGCAGCAGGAGCC
The DNA here is from genome assembly GCA_027917425.1 of Gastrophryne carolinensis. Classification (NCBI taxonomy): domain Eukaryota; kingdom Metazoa; phylum Chordata; class Amphibia; order Anura; family Microhylidae; genus Gastrophryne; species Gastrophryne carolinensis. The sequence goes on along the minus strand of CM051237.1, from coordinate 197,225,945 downwards.
CAAAAAATGGCCTAAAGACATAAATATGTTTTGCACCATTTGTAAAGTGTAAAACGTGGCACCATGCTGAATCTAGTCGCATGCATCAGGCATTGGTGGGTGGAAATCCTGGCTGATCCATCCCTGATTCATTTTGACAAAGGTGAGTCTCTCCACATTTTTAGTTGACAGACGAGTTCTCCTCGCCGTAACTATGGCCCCCGCCGCACTAAACACCCGCTCAGATGGCACGCTACTTGCCGGGCAGGACAGCTTTTCCAGGGCAAACTCTGCTAGTTGCGGCCACAAATCAAGTTTGGCTGCCCAGAAGTCCAGCGGATCCTCAAGGTGTGTTGGCATGGTCATGTCAAAGTATGACATGACCTGCTGGTTCAGGTCCTGCTCCAGGTCTTCCTGCTGCTCATGAGTAGCCTCACTATGCGGGTGTAGAAAGCTACTCATTAGCGACTGAAGACTGAGGCTGCTGCTGCTGATGGAGCTTCTGCTGCTGCTGCTGCCAACCCCCCCAGCGGCCATGGCAGTGGAAGGTGAGCGCAGAGGTCCCCTCGAGTCAGACCTGCGAGAGTATGGACCATGGCGCAGATAGGCATCGGCCAACTGCCTACGTAGAATGTCTTTGTAGTAGTTGAGTTTGTCCTCCCTCTCGGTGGGTTTAAAAAATGCCCCCATTTTGTGCCGGAAGCGAGGGTCCAATAAGGTGGACAGCCAGAAGTCATCCCGCCGACAGATGGAAACAATTCTGGGGTCACTACGCAAGCATGTGAGCATGCTTCGTGCCATTTGCGCAAGTGACTCGGATGGACTACCTGTCTCCATCTCCACTGCATACTGCCACGGTGTGCCCGGGTCCTCTGTCTCTCCTTCCTCAAAAACCTCTAGCTCCTCTGGCTGCTCCTGCTCCTCCTCTCCTGTCCGCTGACTAGATAAACCAGCCATTTCGCCAAGCCTAAACTGTGTTTCGCTGGGCAACTCCTCCTCCTCCTCTTCCTCCTCCTCCTCCTCCAGTTCAGCTCCAACGGGGTTCATGTGGCCGTAAGATGTAAACGCCATGTCTCCAGTGCCCTGACCAGCCATGGTTTCCAACATGTGCTGTAGTACATGAAGCAGTGGAATCACGTCGTTCATCCCGTAATCCTGCCGACTGACAAATAAAGTGGCTTCCTCAAAGGGCCTGAGCAAACGGCAGGTGTCACGTATGAGCTGCCACTGGTTGACATTGAAGTTACACAGGGGAGTCCCCCTATCTGCTTGGATCATCAGGAAATCCGTGATGGCTTTTCTCTGTTCATATAATCGGTCCAACATGTGAAGGGTGGAATTCCAACGGGTGGAAACATCGCAAATCAGACTATGTTGGGGGATACCATTCTGACGCTGTAGCTCAAGAAGGGTGTGTTTGGCAGTGTAGGAGTGGCTGAAGTGCATGCAAAGTTTCCGTGAAGTTGTTAGGATGTCCTGCAGATGGGGGGAACACTTCAGAAACCGCTTGACAACCAGATTGAAGACGTGAGCCATGCAGGGGGCATGGGTCAGGCTTCCTTGGCGCAGCGCAGACAAAATGTTCTTCCCATTGTCGGTAACCATGATTCCCATTTTAAGTTTTCTCGGAGTAAGCCATGTTTGGATTTCCTGATGAATACATTTAAGCAGTTCCTCCCCTGTGTGACTCAGTTCGCCAAGACAAACCATGTGAAGCACTGCGTGACACCTCCGTGCCCTGCACACATGGTAGACTGGAGGGGCACTGAGACTTGAGCCTACAGTGGAGGGTGAGGAGATGGCGGAGGATGAGGAGGCCGAGTCGCACGGTGTCACAGGCCCAATGGGCAGAGAGCGCGGAGGCCGAAGCGGCGTGACCTGTCCAAGTTGCTGCTGCAAAGGGACCACATTCACCCAGTGGGCCGTAAACGACATGTACTGCCCCTGACCGTAGTTACAGCTCCAGATGTCGGCGCTGCCATGTATTTTGCTACACACCGACAGGCTCAAGGACTGGCCCACCTTCTGTTCAACAAAAGTGTGCAGCGCTGGTACTGCCTTCTTGGCAAAGAAATGACGGCTTGGGACTCTCCACCTCGGCTCGGCACAAGCCATCAGTTCTCTGAAAGGTGCAGATTCCACCACCTGAAAAGGGAGCGACTGCAGCACCAGCAACTTGGACAGGAGCACATTCAGCTTCTGCGCCGTAGGATGAGTGGGCGCATACTGCTGTCTCTTGGACATGGCTTCGCTGATGGATTGCTGGCGGGATGCATGACTTGGAGGAGGAGGAGGAGGAGCAGGAGCGACAGAGGATGGGTGTGACGCACAGCTGCCTTCGGCTGAGGTGCTGGAGCCTTGGCTGGCAGAAATTGGGAGCTCACTTGGTGAGGAAGCAGACTGGACCACCCCTTGGGAGCCTCGGTTCTCCCAGGTCGTTTTATGGTGACGCATCATATGTTGACGCAGGGCCGTGGTGCCAACATTTGGACCCTGGCCACGCTTCACCTTTTGCCTACATATCTTGCATGTGGCCATGTTACCCTCCTGCGGATGCCTCAGGAAAAACTGCCACACTGCCGAGTAGCTACTTTTCCCACCCCCTGGCCTCACTGATTCACTGCTGCTGTTGCCAACTCCAGGAACCCCTGCTCCACTACCTCCCGATAAGGTAGACTGCCGCACAGCAGGTGCTCTACCCCGGCCCCGGCCCCGGCCGGCTCCAGCCTTTGGAATTGTGCCCCCATGCTGACTGCTACCACCTTGCTGCCTCAGCTGCTGACTCCGGGGCAACCTGCGCCCCTCTTCTCCTGATGATGACGATGAAGCCCCTTCATCACCCGGCTCCCAAGTGCGATCGGCTTCATCGTCATCATCATCATCATCACCGGGTTGTGGCTGTACGTCACTGATGTTCGTGGATTCGTCAACAGTGTCTGGCGCAGGAGCTGGAACGCTCGCAGCACCCACGACACTGTCCACATCACTATTTGTCTGCCTAGCTAAAGAAGCCACCTCCATTTCTTGGCTGGGCAGTAGCTGCTGACTGTCCTCCTGTATCTGATCGTCCTCCTCACTAAAGAGTGGAGCTGAACCCAAAGCATAGGATACGTCGCTGGGGGAGGGAACGGCGTAGGACAGAGGCAATGGGAGGACAGGGACTGCTCTCGGGGCATGCCAACTCAGGGTTGTGTCAGAGGAACCTACCGACCCTAGACTGGGGGTCTCAGATGTAAGTTGTGATGATGTTGTTGATGAGCGCGTCAGCCAATCTACCACGGCAGATGCGTTACTGGTGGAGACCCGACCGCTAGCAGATACTGGCAGATTAGGTCTCTCAGCGTGACTCCTGCTGCTACTGGCCCCCAGTCTGATGCGAGCTCTGCCTGCGGAATCTTGGCCTCTGCCACTCCTCTTTTCACTTCCAGGCACTTGTCTGCCCGACATAGTCTAACTGGCGTGGTAGTAGGTGATATTTTAAGAACCCCCAGGCAGCAGTGGGTCTATATAAAACAGAATATAATGCACACCAAAAGTGAGCAGTAACACTCAGCCTCCAACAGGCCTGCTTAGTGTAAATAAGAGAGCTGCTTAGTGTAAATAAAGAGGGGTATGCTATGTTACAGAATGGGATGCCTCAACAGAAGTGCACCTGGCAGGCAGCAGTAAGCCTATGCCCAGCAAAAGTGTCTTATAATATAAATATAATAAGAGCAAATGCTTATATGGTCTTAAACAGAGGCTGCTTTAGTCACAGAATGGGATGCCCTGGGCAGGAATGGACCTGGCAGGGTCCAGTAGGGCTTTGGCCAGCAAAAGTGTCTTTATCAGGCTAATTTCAAATATGATAAGAGCAAATGCTTATATGGTCTTAAACAGAGGCTGCTGTAGTCACAGAATGGGATGCCCCGGGCAGGAATCGACCTGGCAGGGTCCAGTAGGGCTTTGGCCAGCAAAAGTGTCTTTATCAGGCCTGATTTCTATGAGAATAAGTGCAAATGGTTATTATGCTATTAAATAGAGGCTGCTTTAGTCACAGAATGGGATGCCAGTGCCACAAAAACCAGAGAGCATGCACAGCAAAAGTGTCTTTATCAGGCCTGATTTCTATGAGAATAAGTGCAAATGTTTATTGTGCTATTAAATAGAGGCTGCTTTAGTCACAGAATGGGATGCCAGTGCCACAAAAACCAGAGAGCATGCACAGCAAAAGTGTCTTTATCAGGCCTGATTTCTATGAGAATAAGTGCAAATGTTTATTGTGCTATTAAATAGAGGCTGCTTTAGTCACAGAATGGGATGCCAGTGCCACAAAAACCAGAGAGCATGCACAGCAAAAGTGTCTTTATCAGGCCTGATTTCTATGAGAATAAGTGCAAATGTTTATTATGCTATTAAATAGAGGCTGCTTTAGTCACAGAATGGGATGCCAGTGCCACAAAAACCAGAGAGCATGCACAGCAAAAGTGTCTTTATCAGGCCTGATTTCTATGAGAATAAGTGCAAATGTTTATTGTGCTATTAAATAGAGGCTGCTTTAGTCACAGAATGGGATGCCAGTGCCACAAAAACCAGAGAGCATGCACAGCAAAAGTGTCTTTATCAGGCCTGATTTCTATGAGAATAAGTGCAAATGTTTATTGTGCTATTAAATAGAGGCTGCTTTAGTCACAGAATGGGATGCCAGTGCCACAAAAACCAGAGAGCATGCACAGCAAAAGTGTCTTTATCAGGCCTGATTTCTATGAGAATAAGTGCAAATGTTTATTGTGCTATTAAATAGAGGCTGCTTTAGTCACAGAATGGGATGCCAGTGCCACAAAAACCAGAGAGCATGCACAGCAAAAGTGTCTTTATCAGGCCTGATTTCTATGAGAATAAGTGCAAATGTTTATTATGCTATTAAATAGAGGCTGCTTTAGTCACAGAATGGGATGCCAGTGCCACAAAAACCAGAGAGCATGCACAGCAAAAGTGTCTTTATCAGGCCTGATTTCTATGAGAATAAGTGCAAATGTTTATTATGCTATTAAATAGAGGCTGCTTTAGTCACAGAATGGGATGCCAGTGCCACAAAAACCAGAGAGCATGCACAGCAAAAGTGTCTTTATCAGGCCTGATTTCTATGAGAATAAGTGCAAATGTTTATTATGCTATTAAATAGAGGCTGCTTTAGTCACAGAATGGGATGCCAGTGCCACAAAAACCAGAGAGCATGCACAGCAAAAGTGTCTTTATCAGGCCTGATTTCTATGAGAATAAGTGCAAATGTTTATTGTGCTATTAAATAGAGGCTGCTTTAGTCACAGAATGGGATGCCAGTGCCACAAAAACCAGAGAGCATGCACAGCAAAAGTGTCTTTATCAGGCCTGATTTCTATGAGAATAAGTGCAAATGTTTATTGTGCTATTAAATAGAGGCTGCTTTAGTCACAGAATGGGATGCCAGTGCCACAAAAACCAGAGAGCATGCACAGCAAAAGTGTCTTTATCAGGCCTGATTTCTATGAGAATAAGTGCAAATGTTTATTATGCTATTAAATAGAGGCTGCTTTAGTCACAGAATGGGATGCCAGTGCCACAAAAACCAGAGAGCATGCACAGCAAAAGTGTCTTTATCAGGCCTGATTTCTATGAGAATAAGTGCAAATGTTTATTGTGCTATTAAATAGAGGCTGCTTTAGTCACAGAATGGGATGCCAGTGCCACAAAAACCAGAGAGCATGCACAGCAAAAGTGTCTTTATCAGGCCTGATTTCTATGAGAATAAGTGCAAATGTTTATTATGCTATTAAATAGAGGCTGCTTTAGTCACAGAATGGGATGCCAGTGCCACAAAAACCAGAGAGCATGCACAGCAAAAGTGTCTTTATCAGGCCTGATTTCTATGAGAATAAGTGCAAATGTTTATTGTGCTATTAAATAGAGGCTGCTTTAGTCACAGAATGGGATGCCAGTGCCACAAAAACCAGAGAGCATGCACAGCAAAAGTGTCTTTATCAGGCCTGATTTCTATGAGAATAAGTGCAAATGTTTATTGTGCTATTAAATAGAGGCTGCTTTAGTCACAGAATGGGATGCCAGTGCCACAAAAACCAGAGAGCATGCACAGCAAAAGTGTCTTTATCAGGCCTGATTTCTATGAGAATAAGTGCAAATGTTTATTGTGCTATTAAATAGAGGCTGCTTTAGTCACAGAATGGGATGCCAGTGCCACAAAAACCAGAGAGCATGCACAGCAAAAGTGTCTTTATCAGGCCTGATTTCTATGAGAATAAGTGCAAATGTTTATTGTGCTATTAAATAGAGGCTGCTTTAGTCACAGAATGGGATGCCAGTGCCACAAAAACCAGAGAGCATGCACAGCAAAAGTGTCTTTATCAGGCCTGATTTCTATGAGAATAAGTGCAAATGTTTATTATGCTATTAAATAGAGGCTGCTTTAGTCACAGAATGGGATGCCAGTGCCACAAAAACCAGAGAGCATGCACAGCAAAAGTGTCTTTATCAGGCCTGATTTCTATGAGAATAAGTGCAAATGTTTATTGTGCTATTAAATAGAGGCTGCTTTAGTCACAGAATGGGATGCCAGTGCCACAAAAACCAGAGAGCATGCACAGCAAAAGTGTCTTTATCAGGCCTGATTTCTATGAGAATAAGTGCAAATGTTTATTGTGCTATTAAATAGAGGCTGCTTTAGTCACAGAATGGGATGCCAGTGCCACAAAAACCAGAGAGCATGCACAGCAAAAGTGTCTTTATCAGGCCTGATTTCTATGAGAATAAGTGCAAATGTTTATTGTGCTATTAAATAGAGGCTGCTTTAGTCACAGAATGGGATGCCAGTGCCACAAAAACCAGAGAGCATGCACAGCAAAAGTGTCTTTATCAGGCCTGATTTCTATGAGAATAAGTGCAAATGTTTATTATGCTATTAAATAGAGGCTGCTTTAGTCACAGAATGGGATGCCAGTGCCACAAAAACCAGAGAGCATGCACAGCAAAAGTGTCTTTATCAGGCCTGATTTCTATGAGAATAAGTGCAAATGTTTATTGTGCTATTAAATAGAGGCTGCTTTAGTCACAGAATGGGATGCCAGTGCCACAAAAACCAGAGAGCATGCACAGCAAAAGTGTCTTTATCAGGCCTGATTTCTATGAGAATAAGTGCAAATGTTTATTATGCTATTAAATAGAGGCTGCTTTAGTCACAGAATGGGATGCCAGTGCCACAAAAACCAGAGAGCATGCACAGCAAAAGTGTCTTTATCAGGCCTGATTTCTATGAGAATAAGTGCAAATGTTTATTATGCTATTAAATAGAGGCTGCTTTAGTCACAGAATGGGATGCCAGTGCCACAAAAACCAGAGAGCATGCACAGCAAAAGTGTCTTTATCAGGCCTGATTTCTATGAGAATAAGTGCAAATGTTTATTGTGCTATTAAATAGAGGCTGCTTTAGTCACAGAATGGGATGCCAGTGCCACAAAAACCAGAGAGCATGCACAGCAAAAGTGTCTTTATCAGGCCTGATTTCTATGAGAATAAGTGCAAATGTTTATTGTGCTATTAAATAGAGGCTGCTTTAGTCACAGAATGGGATGCCAGTGCCACAAAAACCAGAGAGCATGCACAGCAAAAGTGTCTTTATCAGGCCTGATTTCTATGAGAATAAGTGCAAATGTTTATTGTGCTATTAAATAGAGGCTGCTTTAGTCACAGAATGGGATGCCAGTGCCACAAAAACCAGAGAGCATGCACAGCAAAAGTGTCTTTATCAGGCCTGATTTCTATGAGAATAAGTGCAAATGTTTATTGTGCTATTAAATAGAGGCTGCTTTAGTCACAGAATGGGATGCCAGTGCCACAAAAACCAGAGAGCATGCACAGCAAAAGTGTCTTTATCAGGCCTGATTTCTATGAGAATAAGTGCAAATGTTTATTATGCTATTAAATAGAGGCTGCTTTAGTCACAGAATGGGATGCCAGTGCCACAAAAACCAGAGAGCATGCACAGCAAAAGTGTCTTTATCAGGCCTGATTTCTATGAGAATAAGTGCAAATGTTTATTGTGCTATTAAATAGAGGCTGCTTTAGTCACAGAATGGGATGCCAGTGCCACAAAAACCAGAGAGCATGCACAGCAAAAGTGTCTTTATCAGGCCTGATTTCTATGAGAATAAGTGCAAATGTTTATTATGCTATTAAATAGAGGCTGCTTTAGTCACAGAATGGGATGCCAGTGCCACAAAAACCAGAGAGCATGCACAGCAAAAGTGTCTTTATCAGGCCTGATTTCTATGAGAATAAGTGCAAATGTTTATTGTGCTATTAAATAGAGGCTGCTTTAGTCACAGAATGGGATGCCAGTGCCACAAAAACCAGAGAGCATGCACAGCAAAAGTGTCCTTATCAGGCCTGATTTCTATGAGAATAAGTGCAAATGTTTATTGTGCTATTAAATAGAGGCTGCTTTAGTCACAGAATGGGATGCCAGTGCCACAAAAACCAGAGAGCATGCACAGCAAAAGTGTCTTTATCAGGCCTGATTTCTATGAGAATAAGTGCAAATGTTTATTGTGCTATTAAATAGAGGCTGCTTTAGTCACAGAATGGGATGCCAGTGCCACAAAAACCAGAGAGCATGCACAGCAAAAGTGTCTTTATCAGGCCTGATTTCTATGAGAATAAGTGCAAATGTTTATTGTGCTATTAAATAGAGGCTGCTTTAGTCACAGAATGGGATGCCAGTGCCACAAAAACCAGAGAGCATGCACAGCAAAAGTGTCTTTATCAGGCCTGATTTCTATGAGAATAAGTGCAAATGTTTATTATGCTATTAAATAGAGGCTGCTTTAGTCACAGAATGGGATGCCAGTGCCACAAAAACCAGAGAGCATGCACAGCAAAAGTGTCTTTATCAGGCCTGATTTCTATGAGAATAAGTGCAAATGTTTATTGTGCTATTAAATAGAGGCTGCTTTAGTCACAGAATGGGATGCCAGTGCCACAAAAACCAGAGAGCATGCACAGCAAAAGTGTCTTTATCAGGCCTGATTTCTATGAGAATAAGTGCAAATGTTTATTGTGCTATTAAATAGAGGCTGCTTTAGTCACAGAATGGGATGCCAGTGCCACAAAAACCAGAGAGCATGCACAGCAAAAGTGTCTTTATCAGGCCTGATTTCTATGAGAATAAGTGCAAATGTTTATTGTGCTATTAAATAGAGGCTGCTTTAGTCACAGAATGGGATGCCAGTGCCACAAAAACCAGAGAGCATGCACAGCAAAAGTGTCTTTATCAGGCCTGATTTCTATGAGAATAAGTGCAAATGTTTATTATGCTATTAAATAGAGGCTGCTTTAGTCACAGAATGGGATGCCAGTGCCACAAAAACCAGAGAGCATGCACAGCAAAAGTGTCTTTATCAGGCCTGATTTCTATGAGAATAAGTGCAAATGTTTATTATGCTATTAAATAGAGGCTGCTTTAGTCACAGAATGGGATGCCAGTGCCACAAAAACCAGAGAGCATGCACAGCAAAAGTGTCTTTATCAGGCCTGATTTCTATGAGAATAAGTGCAAATGTTTATTATGCTATTAAATAGAGGCTGCTTTAGTCACAGAATGGGATGCCAGTGCCACAAAAACCAGAGAGCATGCACAGCAAAAGTGTCTTTATCAGGCCTGATTTCTATGAGAATAAGTGCAAATGTTTATTATGCTATTAAATAGAGGCTGCTTTAGTCACAGAATGGGATGCCAGTGCCACAAAAACCAGAGAGCATGCACAGCAAAAGTGTCTTTATCAGGCCTGATTTCTATGAGAATAAGTGCAAATGTTTATTGTGCTATTAAATAGAGGCTGCTTTAGTCACAGAATGGGATGCCAGTGCCACAAAAACCAGAGAGCATGCACAGCAAAAGTGTCTTTATCAGGCCTGATTTCTATGAGAATAAGTGCAAATGTTTATTATGCTATTAAATAGAGGCTGCTTTAGTCACAGAATGGGATGCCAGTGCCACAAAAACCAGAGAGCATGCACAGCAAAAGTGTCTTTATCAGGCCTGATTTCTATGAGAATAAGTGCAAATGTTTATTGTGCTATTAAATAGAGGCTGCTTTAGTCACAGAATGGGATGCCAGTGCCACAAAAACCAGAGAGCATGCACAGCAAAAGTGTCTTTATCAGGCCTGATTTCTATGAGAATAAGTGCAAATGTTTATTGTGCTATTAAATAGAGGCTGCTTTAGTCACAGAATGGGATGCCAGTGCCACAAAAACCAGAGAGCATGCACAGCAAAAGTGTCTTTATCAGGCCTGATTTCTATGAGAATAAGTGCAAATGTTTATTGTGCTATTAAATAGAGGCTGCTTTAGTCACAGAATGGGATGCCAGTGCCACAAAAACCAGAGAGCATGCACAGCAAAAGTGTCTTTATCAGGCCTGATTTCTATGAGAATAAGTGCAAATGTTTATTATGCTATTAAATAGAGGCTGCTTTAGTCACAGAATGGGATGCCAGTGCCACAAAAACCAGAGAGCATGCACAGCAAAAGTGTCTTTATCAGGCCTGATTTCTATGAGAATAAGTGCAAATGTTTATTATGCTATTAAATAGAGGCTGCTTTAGTCACAGAATGGAATGCCAGTGCCACAAAAACCAGAGAGCATGCACAGCAAAAGTGTCTTTATCAGGCCTGATTTCTATGAGAATAAGTGCAAATGTTTATTATGCTATTAAATAGAGGCTGCTTTAGTCACAGAATGGGATGCCAGTGCCACAAAAACCAGAGAGCATGCACAGCAAAAGTGTCTTTATCAGGCCTGATTTCTATGAGAATAAGTGCAAATGTTTATTGTGCTATTAAATAGAGGCTGCTTTAGTCACAGAATGGGATGCCAGTGCCACAAAAACCAGAGAGCATGCACAGCAAAAGTGTCTTTATCAGGCCTGATTTCTATGAGAATAAGTGCAAATGTTTATTGTGCTATTAAATAGAGGCTGCTTTAGTCACAGAATGGGATGCCAGTGCCACAAAAACCAGAGAGCATGCACAGCAAAAGTGTCTTTATCAGGCCTGATTTCTATGAGAATAAGTGCAAATGTTTATTGTGCTATTAAATAGAGGCTGCTTTAGTCACAGAATGGGATGCCAGTGCCACAAAAACCAGAGAGCATGCACAGCAAAAGTGTCTTTATCAGGCCTGATTTCTATGAGAATAAGTGCAAATGTTTATTATGCTATTAAATAGAGGCTGCTTTAGTCACAGAATGGGATGCCAGTGCCACAAAAACCAGAGAGCATGCACAGCAAAAGTGTCTTTATCAGGCCTGATTTCTATGAGAATAAGTGCAAATGTTTATTATGCTATTAAATAGAGGCTGCTTTAGTCACAGAATGGGATGCCAGTGCCACAAAAACCAGAGAGCATGCACAGCAAAAGTGTCTTTATCAGGCCTGATTTCTATGAGAATAAGTGCAAATGTTTATTATGCTATTAAATAGAGGCTGCTTTAGTCACAGAATGGGATGCCAGTGCCACAAAAACCAGAGAGCATGCACAGCAAAAGTGTCTTTATCAGGCCTGATTTCTATGAGAATAAGTGCAAATGTTTATTATGCTATTAAATAGAGGCTGCTTTAGTCACAGAATGGGATGCCAGTGCCACAAAAACCAGAGAGCATGCACAGCAAAAGTGTCTTTATCAGGCCTGATTTCTATGAGAATAAGTGCAAATGTTTATTATGCTATTAAATAGAGGCTGCTTTAGTCACAGAATGGGATGCCAGTGCCACAAAAACCAGAGAGCATGCACAGCAAAAGTGTCTTTATCAGGCCTGATTTCTATGAGAATAAGTGCAAATGTTTATTATGCTATTAAATAGAGGCTGCTTTAGTCACAGAATGGGATGCCAGTGCCACAAAAACCAGAGAGCATGCACAGCAAAAGTGTCTTTATCAGGCCTGATTTCTATGAGAATAAGTGCAAATGTTTATTATGCTATTAAATAGAGGCTGCTTTAGTCACAGAATGGGATGCCTCACAGCAGACTTAAGATCAGTTCAGTATATATGCACAGTTAGTTACTATAAGCAGCCTGAAAACGCTAACAAAGGCTGGATGAAAAAAAAAAAATCTCCCTGTCAGCCAGCTCCGTTTTTCCTACCTTTCCCTGGCTTTCTGTCTGTCTCCTGTCTGTCTCCTGCCTGTCTCCTGCCTGTCTCCAGCCTGTCCCTGTCTGTCCCTGTCTCCAGCCTGTCTCCAGCCTGTCTAACTGCCTCAGCTACACAGCGTTCTGTCTGTCTGTCACGAATGCAATAGAGAAATGAGGAAAAGCAAGATGGCCGCCGTTAAATACCGCTGTGTGACGTCACCGGGCTTGCTGGCTGCTGATAGGCTGCATGTGACTGCCCCAGCTTGCACTGGCGCGGGATACTTGTCCAGACATGTCCCGCCCGCCATCTTAGAATGCCTGTAATGTAAATGAATGGATGTTAAAGGAAAACTTCGAGTGATCGAATCGCGGGGAAATTCGGATTCGATCCGAATCGAATTTTTCCTGAAATTCGGATCGAATCCGGGTTCGTCCGGATCGATTCGCTCATCCCTAATTATTATGTTTATCCAGGGCCTACCTGGTGAATCATCTGTTACTCTAAACAGACAGGATATATTTATAGCAGGCTCACATCCCAGCTTTTGCAGAGTGGTTATCTGGTATCTGCATTGGTGGTGGTGGTCCACTTGAAGTATTGGCCCAGCTTACTCATGTTCTATACCATGAGGCCGACTCATTACTAATGCCAGGTATCGGCAGATGAGCGTCTGTAAAGCAGAACTTAGAGTGAACGCTAGTAGACACTGTAAGCGGGTATCGGGCACTGTAACAGAGCGCCTAAGTTGCTGTAGTAACCTGGCAAGCATTGATGAATGTGATGTATGTTGGGCGCTATAACACTACCACAGTGTTGCAGGGAGCGAAAGGTAGCGCCAGCTCAGTGCGTCTGGCACTCGGCGCTCCACACCATACTTATCAAAAAAGGAAACACACACAGCGTCGGCGCTCTAAATCTGGTCGCTATAGCATAGAGCACATACGCTGTGTGATTAAAGTCTTCCAAAACCTTTGGGGCCCTAAGGCTGGGTCCCATTCCCATGACCCAATCATTCGACCTTGCTTGTTTTATTTAGGTCCACTTTAGAACACACATAGTCAACAAATGAATAATTTCATACACATAGTTGTACTTCTCCACACAAAATATTCAATGTTCATGATAAACTACACTTCAATATAATTCTCATTTGCTTATTTTTAGGGACTCCCTCTTCCTATGGAACAGGTAGACATGTTTCTCCTTTCGGCTTTCTCAATACCTGAACATATATATACGTCCAAACGGCATTTTTAGAAAATCTGCTATGTTTGCATGCATGTACGCATTCGCCCAGCTATTACCCTCATTCATGTCCCCGCCTCAACTATTCTCTCACTCACTTCTGCTTCCATACTTACTTTAACTCACTCGCGGTTCCACTTTAGATGTTCTCCCGTCCTTCATGCTTACCTTAACTCACTCGCGTTTCTGTTTTTATGTTCTCCCGTCCTTCAAGCTTACCCTACCTCACTCGCAGTTCCTGATATTCAATTACTGATAATCACATAAAAACATAATTAAAAATAGCAAAGAATCATGGTGCTATACCGTAACAAGCCACATGAGGGAGCCACCGAGCCAGAGATATACATGGTTAAAAAGTGCTAAAGTGATTGATAATTAATATCTGTCCACTATAAAAATATTTAATAAAGTGCTAAGTGCTATACCTACTGTGCATCAATATTTACAAGCAGGGCCTCTAACTGAAGACAGGCCCAGCAGAAAACAACAGTGCAAAGTGTTAGACATGAACATCACAAGTATAAACAATCTTACTGTGTCACTGGCAGGTGTGGGTCCCTACGGCAAGCCCACGCGTTCCGAGCCTCAAGGGCTCTTTTTCAATACCATATAGCCTTGAAAAAGAGCCCTTGAGGCTCGGAACGCGTGTTGTTTTCTGCTGGGCCTGTCTGAGGGCGCAGGACGGGAGTCATCAGCCATGGCAGTAGTGGGTAGCCAGAAACACCTGAAACCCCCCCCCAAAAAAAAAATGAAGGTCCACTTGTTAGCTACATTGTATATCATTTCATCAGAGGATAAGAACAGCCATATGTTGAGACAGGTTTATAGGCAATAAAATAATAGTCTGACATTGAAAGTCTAATGCTATTCATTCACCAAACTTACCCAGTAGCCAGCCACCAGACAATTCTCCCAATTGAAAACGACCATAGAGGCTCGAATTTCTCAGGATATATGCGTCGTGGGTGGATCCGGGAAAGCCAGCCATCACACTAAGAAAGCTCAGGTCAGGGCCAACCATAGCTTGGACATTTATGGAATGACCCAGCTTTCTGTTCCTGTAAAAGCAGATATACAGCTCATTAGTACACTAAAAAAAATCCACACATTTAACTAAAAACACCACAAAAGTCGTTTTTTAATCTGGTATACATGATAAGGATGATTTACGGTATGCATGAGCTAAATTATACAAAATAGCAGGCACAGCTTTTAATATTGATAACTGAGTGTGCTGCCCGACCCGTCAAGCTACTAGAACATCAGCCAAACCAAATTGACAAGGGTCATAAGAAAGGGGCACAACTCCACAAATGCCATAAAATAATATTTTATTAAATGTTACACTATAGCAAAAATAAAAACACACATGCAACACAAAGACACTGTTAAAATCAATTCATCCACTATTCCTGTGATGCTAAAATACTTAGCAATCCATATTATAGAAGACCACAAGGTATAAAAAAGTACAAATAGAAGTCAGTATTAAATAGTTTCACAAATAGCCCCAAAAAAAAGATTTATATATATTTTTTATATTTATTTTCTAATTACTCAAGTGAGTGTTTAATTACTCCACTTTGTGCAAATACAAGTATAAAAAGGTAATTACTACAAATAATTCATCAAGACCATAAACCTGTGCAATCAATCAAATCTAAAGTGCATATGCTAGATCAGAAGGCTATATTCACCAAGTAAAGCAGGGGATGAGACCCCCAATGCAAACCCAATACACAAAAGTGCTATTAGTGCAGGGCTATTTAGTGCAGGGCAACTACAGTTGATGGGTGCGTCCTTGTCCAATCGGATGCGCTGCGTCAGGGGGCGGGAGATACACCTCACACTGGGGGGGGGAGGGAGGAGGGTGGCCTGATGCTCTGCCATGCCACATAAAAGGAGACCCCATTCAAAGAGACAGCACCCCTGGAGAAGCCGTAGTGGATCGGCGGAACGCGTGGGGTCTCCTGCCTTCAATCCACTGCCTGATGATTAGTCACGTTTGACCACAAGAACAGTATGATCTTTACTTTTTCTTTCCAGTGATTGCTTACTACCTCAGCTCCCTTAAATAGCCCTGCACTAATAGCACTTTTGTGTATTGGGTTTGCATTGGGGGTCTCACCCCCTGCTTTACTTGGTGAATATAGCCTTCTGATCTAGCATTTGCACTTTAGATTTGATTGATTGCACAGGTTTATGGTCTTGATGAATTATTTGTAGTAATTACCTTTTTATACTTGTATTTTTTGCAGAAAGTGGAGTAATTGAACACCCACTTGAGTAATTAGAAAATAAATATAAAATATATATATAAATCTAATAATAATAAATCTAAAACTATTTAATACTGACTTCTATTTGTACTTTTTTATACCTCGTGGTCTTCTATAATATGGCTTGCTAAGTATTTTAGCATCACAGGAATAGTGGATTAATTGATTTTAACAGTGTCTTTGTGTTGCATGTGTAACATTTAATAAAATATTATTTTATGGCATTTGTGGAGTTGTGCCCCTTTCTTATGACCCTTGTCAATTTGGTTTGGCCCACGAACTAAATAATTTCAGACATACATGGAAATAATTAGTTAAGGTATGCATGAACTAAATAATTTCAGACATACATGGAAATAATTAGTTAAGGTATGCATGAACTAAATAATTTCAGACATACATGGAAATAATTAGTTAAGGTATGCATGAACTAATTTATTTCAGACATACATGGAAATAATTAGTTAAGGTATGCATG